>OU342740.1:112508743-113108743 GCA_910589775.1 Avena eriantha
CCTATGGATCCTCCAGTGTCATTGCATGTGTGTTCTTCTCATTAACCACAACTAGAGTCATTGCATGTGTGTTCTTTTCACAAACCACACATGGAACCACCATTGTCATTGAAATGTGTATTCTTTCATTAACCACATTTGGAGTCATTTCATGACTGTTCTTTTGAAAGACCACATATGGATCCACCAGTGTCATTGAAATGTGTGTTCTCTTTAGTGACCACACATGGATCCACCAGTGTCATTGCATGTGTGTTCTTTTTACTAACATATGGATCAACCAATGTCATTGCATGTGTGTTCATGTCACAAACCACACATGGATCCACCAATGTCATTGCATGTGTGTTCTTTCCATGAACCACATATGGATCAACTAGAGTCATTGCATGTGTGTTCTTTCCACAAACCACATATGGATCCACCAATGTCATTGCATGTGTGTTCTTTTCCACAAACCACATATGGATCACTAGAGTCAATGCATGTGTGGTCTTTCCACAAACCACACATGGATCCACTAGAGTCATTGCATGTGTGTTCTTTCCACAAACCACATATGAATCCACCAGAGTCATTGCATGTGTGATCATTTCACAAACCATATATGGATCAACCAATAGCATTGCATGTGTGTTCTTTTCACAACCCACATGTGGCTCAACCAATGTCATTGCATGTGTGTTCTTTCCACAAACCACATATGTACCCACTATAGTAATTGCATGTGTGTTCTTTTCCACAAACCACATATGGATCCACTAGAGTCATTGCATGTGTGTTCTTTCTACAAATTACATATGGATCCACCAGAGTCATTGCATGTGTGTTATTTTCCACAAACCACATGGATCAACCAATGGCATTGCATGTGTGTTCTTTTCACAAACCACGTATGGATCCACCAATGGCATTGCATGTGTGTTCTTTCCACAAACCACATGGATCAACCAGAGTCATTGCATGTGTGTTCTTTCCACAAACCACACATGGATCCACCAGAGTAATTGCATGTGTGTTCATGTCACAAACCGCACATGGATCAACAAATGTCATTGCATGTGTGTTCTTTCCACAAACCACATATGGATCAACAAATTTCATTGCATGTGTGTTCATTCCACAAACCACATATGGATCCACCAATTTCATTGCATGTGTGTTATTTTCCACAAACCACACATGGATCCACCAGAGTAATTGCATGTGTGTTCTTTTCACAAACCACATATGGATCAACAAATGTCATTGCATGTGTGTTCTTTCAATGAACCACATATGGATCCACCAATGGCACTGCATGTGTGTTCTTTTCACAAACCACATATGGATCAACCAGAGTCATTGCATGTGTCTTCTTTCCACAAACTAGACATGGATCAACCAGAGTCATTGCATGTATGTTCTTTCCACAAACCACACATGGATCCACTAGAGTCATTGCATCTGTGTTCTTTCCACAAACCACATATGGATCCACCAGAGTCATTGCATATGTGTTATTGTCATAAACCACATATGGATCAAACAATGTCATTGCATGTGTGTTCATGTCACAAACCACACATGGATCCACCAATATCATTGCATGTGTGTTCTTTCCACAAACCACACATGCATCCACCAAAGTAATTGCATGTGTGCTCATGTCACAAACCACACATGGATCCAGCAATGGCATTGCATGTGTGTTCATTCCACAAACCACATATGGATCCACTAGAGTCATTGCATGTGTGTTCTTTTCACAAACCACATATGGATCCACCAAAGTCATTGCATGTGTGTTTTTTCACAAATTACATGGATCAACCAATGTCATTACATGTGTGTTATTTCCATGAACCACATGGATCAACCAGAGTCATTGCATGTGTGTTCTTTTTACTAACAACAACTAGAGTCATTGCATGTGTGTTATTTTCACTATCCACATATGGATCCACCGGTGTCATTGCATGTGTGTTCTTCTTACTAACCACAACTAGAGTCATTGCATGTGTGTTCTTTTCACATACCACATATGGATCCACCATTGTCATTGAAATGCGTGTTCTTTCATTAACCAAATCTGGAGTCATTTCATGTCTATTCTTTTCATAGACCACATATGGATCCACGAGTGTCATTGCATGTGGTTCCACCAGAGTTCATTGCATGTGCATTATTTTCACAATCCATCATGGATCCACCAGTGTCATTGCATGTGTGGTCTCCACCGGTGTCATTGCATGTGTGAAATGGATAGGAATATATAGTTTTTGTACTCCATCTATATGTTTCCTGCTTTTATTTTAATAATAACCAACCTTGTAAGTCATAACTAATTAGATGGGAAACGTTTGGATAGAGATTGCTCCATTAGGCAGCGCTAAACATATCCTTGGTGTTCTACCATTTATGGGGTTTGTTAGAGCTCTTTGTGACAACTCAAAAGTACATTTCTCCTATTGCTACCTCAAAATATAGTGGAAGACCATATTTTTACATCTAGGATGCTAAGCACATATGTTAGATGGGTATTTCATGGTGAACAATGTGATCCTCCATATGAACCGGGGGAAGCACATACTTATCATCAAGATCAAGTGGGGGAAGCAGATGTTGATCAACTAGATCAACTGACACAGGAAACTCATGAGCATCTAGATCAACTTGGAGAAGGGAGAGGAGAGAAAAGCACAAGTTGCATGAAACGGGTTTCATTTCTGGTACTATCGCTATGCCAGATGACAATGTATATCTATAGAACGACAAATGTTCAGGTTGTGTGTCTTTGATGTTTCTCTATAAACGTATTTGTTAATCTGCTAATCACAGAAGCAGATGACTAAAGAGGACTTTGATGGTAATGACGATGACCTGTTCATTTATGAGCCTGCACCCGAGGTTGTGGATCGGGTACACTGCTTCTGGATGGATATGATGCAGGGTTGCTGATCATCAAGGGTGTACTTTTGGTACCGTCTGGGTAGTCTCATCACTACAAGAAAAGTTGGCTTTTACAATGGACGATTTTCGTGGTTGAAGGTCCATTTTTTGTGGCTCAAAGTCTTCTACGATGGATGCCCTTCATGGTAAAAGCCCCGTCATAAAAGAATCTACCACGGTTTTTTCTGACCATGGCGGATCGCACACTTCAGCCACAAAAACGTGTTCCATCGTAGATCTGTTCGCCAACCGCGTTGACTACTGACGTCATGCTAAATGCCACGTGGCACCCGCCGTTAACGGCCGGTTACCGCCTTTAACGGTCATAGAAACCGTGGCAGAAGCCTGGGCCAGACAAGGCCTGCTAATTGTTAAGTGGGCCTGCCCACGAGGAGAGCCCAATAAGATTACAGACCTTTACTCTTACGTCGTGTACCGTTTGACGTGGCCCATGAATGAATCCATCCAGGGCCCATATGATTTCAAGCCCGTTATAGTTTCGGCCTAAAGAAGGCCCACTTTGGTAGAATAATATGTGGTCCATTAGGGGTCTATGCCAGTAGGTCAGGCACTCTTAAGGCCTGCAGGCAGCAGATACCTTTCATCCAGATTACGGATGTAGTATATCTCTTTTTCCCTAGTAGACCTAGGTTATTGAATCCGCGAGAAGCGAATGCATAGTGAAGTTACTTTAACGGACCTTTGGGAGTTTTAGAATTCGTTTTGTGCTTTTATCGGACCAATAGCTTGCATCTTTTTGTTGTTGTTGATGATGGATAGAGGGCCTAGGGCGTTCGGTTTCACCTGTAGCTATGCAAAAACATCTGATGGAAATAAAAGATAGAAATAAAGTATGTGTGTACTTGTTAGAGCAATATAAATTATATGTGGGTAGTGCATCCATAATTACTATTGCCTCCGCATCCGCTTATAGCAATAACCTACTAGTCTCAACCATAGAAGAAAGAGAACTAATGATATGCATAGTGATGTCACCGTTAATCCCAAGCAAATCCTCCACATTCAGCCGTACTACGCCTCCTGTCACTGGGGTTCCCAACCTGCAGATCAGTCAGCACTCATACTCCCTATACCTGGATCAACCCTCGGGGTCTTGGGTACATAGGAAGTCCTTGGATTGAGGCAACAGAGGATACAATAATCATCATGTCATACAAACTAATACACGATCCCATATATGATAAATCACATGCACAATTACTACATGGCTAGGCCGAAGCCCTTAGCCCCAGGAGAATTATTCACACATAGAGATGAGATCAACAATCACAAACATTGTAATGGAAATCATAAGATTGATACCAATAGTCTTACAATGTCGCCAATTGGAGAAGAGATTTACTATTACAAATGGTGGAATATGGCTATGGAGACGGATAAGGGTTTGGAGATCTGGAGGCGGCTGGAGATCTGTGGCAAAGACTTTTTGGTGAGGTCTATCTTGTTTTCTCGTCTCCCAAGGCTTCTTAATTGTTGGGGGATACCCCCGGGTAGGGTAACACCGGGGTATAAGGGACGGGTTAGCCAGGGCGCGGCGCGGTCAAAGCAAAGTGCTGACCGGCTCACCTCAAGGCAGGCCGAATCACGGTGAAACCCGGCCCATGGGGAATTTCCTTGACAATGGTCCGGCCGACATAAGATTTATGCCGGCCATGTCTATCTGTTTTGAAGGTAAATGGGTAAGTCGTATTAGCTATATGCTAGCCGTATTATCTTAGCTTCTTAGAGAAGGAATCCCCCGCTGGTCAAAAGGTGGCTTTATTAGCTAAAGCATGTGCAAAGTAAAGTAAAGAAGAGAACCAGCGGGTCAGGGGTGACCAAGGTGACACGGGCAAAGCCGGATGACGTAGCCCGTGTCTGGTGACGCCAAAAGGCAAGGATGAGACTGTGGGTTATGTCCAAAGCTCAGACGAGCCGTTAAAGAGGAATAAAGAGGCATCTGCTTTAGGAAAGGAGCATATTCGTAGAATATGCTGCCACCTGTGCCCTAAAATTGTAACCCAGGCTCCCCTATATAGGAGCACCGGGGCCTCCATAGAGAGGTACGACCGATAGATCAATCATTCTCTGTCTAAGGTAGAACTCTAGGGCTAGTAAACAGGGAGTAAGAGACATTGTCTCCTTCTTGTCAGGAGCCTTAGGAGCACTTGTAAACACCATTGATAGAGACTATACAAGAACTTCCGTGCGTGGAATCACCACGCTCTCCCTCCCTGGATTCCCGTAGCACTCATTGGCCCTATCTTTAGCCTATCCATGGCATCTGCCGTGCCACCACCACGACAATAATATAGGGGTCCCTTCACAAAAGTTGTTCTGTTTGAACTAATGGTGGCGGAGCCAACTATACGACCAGAGCTATATGGTCGGAATTTTTTCTCTGGCCGCATACTTGGTCGTTAAAGCGTCTGCCTCCGTTGTTCGGCTCCTGGTTTCTTCTGGTTGTTGGAAATCTCATATCTTTGACTTTAATGTAGTGATTCCCTCCTTTAAACAACATTATCTACGTAGGAAAATTACAAAAAGAAAGGATTGCATACCCCTTTGAATATTAGCATTAGTGGCAGCGTTTAGAGAGATATTTCATCAAAAATATGATTAATATCCAGTTTAAATGTGGATGTAAATGGCTATATTTCAGAGCAATCAACCTCCCCAAGCTTAAACTTGATCGTCTTGAGCAAGAAAACCAAAATCAAAAAGGAACTCAACATTTAAACTAAAATGACGAGATGGTGATCTTACTCATGATTAATAGTGTCATGTTTCCTCCACTTCATAAATCTGAAAAACTTCAGAATACATAGAGTAATGGCAAGCATATCATACGGGTTTCATGCATCCTTATAGCATAGCAAAATTATTGTAAACATGGATGATTCAAATGAGTAAACTTTATTCCATGTCAAGTAATCAACTCATAGGCTTGCCTTTGAACAGTAAAGTATAATCATGTAAATTAAGAGTGTGGGAGTTGTCATGAAAAGCATAGATACTAGACTATCTCAATTCTCCCACATCAATGAATCAAGACTTTACAAGTACTAGTTTTCTATTCATTGTCCTTTGAGAATTTCAGTTTTAAGTAATTGAGAGCATGCCAAATATTTTTATTAGTTTATCATGATGTGATGGACACTCATGGCATCACTAAGGGTTTTGTTCCTTTTGCATAATGATTACTCATAATAGCTAGAGGAGTGATTCCATCATGATTACATCTACCCGGGAGTGCCAAGAATCTTACCCACTATAGCATCACTGCTATAAGTGTTTAATCAACTCATAACTGAAATCTAGGAGTTTCCTCCATGAAGATCGTTCGTAGGCCAGCGGAGCTATTGGCATCCCATGAAGTTTGACACGTGTAAATATTGGGTTCGCAGCATAGAAAACAAAAATTTCCTATGATGGGAACTATACGCCAAGATCTATCTATTAGATACAAGAAACGGGTGGATATACATACATAACGAACTTACCCTCGAAGACAACAAAGCTTTGTTAACGAGGTGGAACTCGTGGATGATGTAGTCGTACACTTTCCAATCTCAAGATCGTGATGAAGTCCTTCAGATCCAGCAGTTCCAGCATCATCAGGCCCAGCACCATCAAGTCCAGCACCGCAAAGTAGCGGTGCGTTCGTGATTGCACACACGTTCGGTCCACCGAAAAACCCCCGCCTCCTCGCTCCAGCGATGCAGCGCAAGAAGCAACTCCTTTCCAGATAAAGCCACCGGGAACATGTATCTCGCTAATCCGAGACCATGGGGAATAACTAGATGGAGAAGAGAACCTTCATAAGGAGGTGGGGCAAGAGGAGAGGAGCCATGGGAATCCTTTTATAGGGGAGGGGACGCAGCCCCAAGGCCATGGCTGGCCGGCCATGGTGGGTGCCCCCACCTCTCCCTCATTCATGTGTGTGGAGCTTCCACTAAGCCCACTCACATCAATTTCAACTCCACTCACTTTGCATTTAATGTCCACCAAATTAAATGCATTTTCTCTTTAAATAGAACACTTTTATTTATTTTATTCGGAATTTTGTTAATTACTTTAATTAACAAACATTCACATAAAACTCCCTGCAACATTTCAATATCACATGCAGAACCAGTTTCAGCAATTTCATCCGAAACAATTCCGGTTTCCATCAAAATGATTCGAGCGCTTTCTTAATCTTTATCTTAAACATATTTTCTCCTAAATGGCGTCGGTATCCCTTAAGTGTGTCACCCTACAGTTCGCGAATAATGCAGACATGATCGAGACCCCTCGCCGATCAATAATCAGAAGCGGGACCTGGAGATTCGTACTGACTCCCACATATTCAACGATGACTCTTGTGATTGTGTGAACCTTTAACGTCGTAACTAAATCCCTTTGTCTCGCGATATATTACATGTCCGAGATTCGATCATCGGCATCCAAATACCCAGTTTGATCTCATTACCGACATGCACTCTTTTCTCGTCCCCGTGATTTAACATTCTAGTGATCACATCACTTGCTTGCAAGATATCTTAATGTGATATCACCGAGAGGGCCCAGAGTATATCTATCCCTCATAGGGATTGACAAATTCCACTCTTGATCCATGAGCCTCAACATAACACCTTCGGAGTATCTGAACCCACCTTGATAGTCACCCTTTTATGGTGTGACGTTTGATGTTATCAAGTTACTCTTCCGATGTTAGCAATTAACATGATCTCATGGTCTAAGGACTAAGATTACTTCATATGATGTTATAGAAATATAAGCATAATGACTTTGATCGTAATGGTATACTTCGGATGAATGTTCATCACATCATTCCTCCAATGTTGTGACCTCGGTATTAACAACATCCAATGTCCATGATCAGGAAACCTTGATCATATTGTTAATCAACGAACTAGTTTATATGAGAGGCATTACTAGGAACTTTGTATTTTTTTTATTAAACACACATGTATTAATGTTTCCAATTAATACAATTATAGCATGCAAAATAAACATTTATCAGAAACATGGAATAAGATAATAACCACTTTATTATTGCCTCTCGGGCATATTCCCTTCAGTCTTTCACTTGCACTAGAGTCAATAATCTAGTTTGAAAAACTTTGCGTATTGAACACCTATGGATTTCTGGTGTTGCATACATGTGATTCTGGTGGTTAACATAATCTCCAGATCTGACAGTTTCAGGTCCGTGTGTATTTGCATGTCTTTGCGCCTCTACGCATCACTCATTCTCAAATGAGATGGCATTATATAAATTTGGTCCTTTGGTGAGACCTTTAGATCGTTCGGGTTAAAATATATTGATATTATTGTCATACAATATATCTTCATAGTATTAGCCCACTTTGAACCACACCTAGTTTTATAACAAACTACTCAACACAAGTGCCCTCCTTTGTTGCTACTATAGCAGTCATATACTTAGCCTTTGTTGTAGTATCCGTCACAATGTCTCAACTTTGGAACTCATCCAAATCAATCATGGAACATCCTTGCCATTACATTGTGCCACCCATAGTATAAATTGAGATAAATTTAATTTGTATCTTGTGACAAAACTAGTATCACTGTAACACTTTATAATGAACTACCTTTAACTATTTGTCACTTATACATGATATATTCTTAGTTCTTCCAAAGCTCATAAGAATATCTTTACTATTGTCCAATGATCATCTTATGAATCATTCTGGTATGTGCTCACAACATTTAGAGCATAGGACATATCAGGATATATACATATCACGGTATAATCGATCAAAATATTTATGTGATTTTACTCACCAAGTGTTGAAACACTTGAATCTTGATACAATCATTTCCATGCAGCAACAACCTTTCTTGTTGTTTCCATATTGAACCCTTTCAATATCTCATATATGTATGTCTGGCATAACCATATTAGCGCCTCAATCTATCCATGTAGACATTGATGCCAAATATTCCGGTTTTGCCAAAGTCTTTCATCGAAATCCTATTTTAATGAAATTCTTAACTTGTGTCAATAAAAGATACATAATTTCCAATCAACAATATGTACTCTGCATAATGTATTGAAAATTTGTCTCAGCGCTCCCACTTAATTTCTTGCAAATGCAAGCATCTTCATCATCTCCGATGAAATTGAACTCCTTTAACATTTTCATCATGGTGAAGGTTCCAACTCCACTATGCTCACTTCAACTATTGAAGTTTGTATGCCCTTTTAGCACCATTTGAATTAACAAAACCCTTCGAACCATGTCATGTACATGTCCTAGGTAACCATTCTATTTGAAGAACCTTGTTTTGTTTATTAAACTACCATATACCAAATTATATGTAGTGGTTGCTACATTAATCTGTCAAGACTAAATATCGTTATGAAAGATCAAATCTTGTCATAGTCAACTCCTTGAACATTGCCGTAAACTTCTTTCCGACATGTCGACTATTTTATAGATGTTGAACATCCATGTCTATTTCTTTATAGATCCAAACACGACCGATAGGATTCACACCTTTCCGGAGGGTCTTCCAAGTTCAGAAACTTGATTTCTTGTGTATGGATACTATCACGAATTCTATGACTTCTAGTCATTTTATGGAGTAAGGGCCCATCCTCGCTTCTTTGCATGAAGTTGGTTCATCATTGTTAAAACAATAACGACTTCTGTTTCAAATATTACTATTTGATTCTTACCTACCCACATGGTTCAATAGGAACTCTAATCTCCAAGATCACACCCTTTGTAATCATGGGAGCCATGAGCATTGTGGCTTCCACCGGGACACTTTCCGATGCTTCGCTACTTAGCACATATAGCTAAGGTTCAACAATCTTATCAAACTTCTATTGTCCTCCCACTTAACTTTTCACGAAAAAATCCTTCTCAAGAAACTTGACGTTCCAAGCGACAAACTCTTTTGCCCTCGGTGTTATGGAGGAATTCCCAACAAATTCTTTGGGATAACCTACAAAGACGTTCTTATCCGACTTTGGTTGTAAACATTTTAGTTATGCATAACATACCAAAATTTAAGAAAAGACAATTCGGGTTTTATCCCAAACCATAACTCATATGGTGTCATTTCAACGGATCACGATGGTGCTCTTTTTAGTGTAAAAGCGGTAGTCTCTAAAGCTTTAATCCTTAAAACATAATGGCAGTTTTATAAATGACACCTTTGATCTTATCATGTCAAACAAGGTTTGATTTGATCTCTCGAATATACCATACTCCTCTGGTTTATCGGGAAATGCAAATTCATGGAACAATTCCTGAAATCTTAGGTGTTTTGCTAAACCTGTAACTCAAATATCTTACTTTATGATCAAATCATAAACTCTTTTATTTTCTTGTTACAATGATTTTTCACTTCATCTTGAAAGTCTTTGAATAATTTTCAAATGTTTCATACTTCTTCCTTATTAAGTAAATATATAGATATATTCACTAAAATTTCTGGAGAAAGCGTATGAAAAAGATCCATCGCATATGGCTACACATAATGGACTATATACATCAACATGCATAATATGCAATAAGTTAGTCATCCGTTCCTGTTTGGCCTATGGATGGAGTTTCAATTATCTCGAGGAAAGTTTCACAAGCGTCAATTGATCAAAATCAAAAGACTCCAAAAATCCATTAACATGGAGTTTCTTCATGTTTAGTTTCCAATATAATTCAAATAGCGATGTCACTTCATAAGTGATCTTCCAATCATTTGTCTTACGATATTTTAGCAATAATGTTTATGGATGTGTTTTCTCCAACTAGACTTGTAAAAGTTCATCCATCCTTTATGGAATACGGTAATTATTTGAACAACCATTGTTCTCGTAATACCGGAACAAAATAACAATTATTAAAAAAAATCTTGAAGGCTAGGTTTGACGACAATGAAAACACAATAACACTTTATTTTATTTCGATGAACATCATCACTTATTCTTTTGCTAGTTACTTAGGCTGTTGCAGTTCATGAATTGTGTTTTTTTGTATGACACTTCACAACAACCAATTCGGTATCCAATACCGGTATCCAATACCTTAGAACCACATTGTTTAACAAGCAAGGAATACTTCCATAACATGTATATCTTCTATATACCTAAGTTGGACATCTCCAACCTTTTCTTTTCTGCCAAATATTTTATAGATTCTCTTTCAACAATTTCTTTTTTAAAGAATCTATCAACATCAATAGTGGTGTCATTCACATGACACATAGTCCAAAGTGTATATAGTCAAATACTTAGAAGTCCATCTAAATGAAGCTTATTCATGTGTTTAACACCAATATGACCTAAACGGCAGTGCCACATATATGCGGCAATATCATCATTTATCTTAATTATTTTGCATTCACATTATGAATATGTGTTTCATTACTATCAAGATCCAAAACAAATAAACCATTCTTCTCAAGTGCATGACTATGAAACATATTATTTCATATATATTGAACAACCATTGTGCTCGGACTTGAATGAATAATTGTCTCGCACTAAACAATATCAGGACATAATGTTCATGCTTAACGCAAGCACCAGATAATATTTATGCAGGTTTAAAACTAATCTGGATGGTCATTGAAGAGCCAGCGTCCCGACGGCGATCACATCAACCTTTGATCCATTGTCGATGCACATTGTGACCTCATACCTCGCAAGGTGCCACTTATTCCTTAGCCCCTTTTCCGAGTTACATATGTGAGAAACCAAAATAGTATCAAATAGTCAGGCGCTATTGTGACTACTAGTAAGGTACACATCAATAACATGTATATCATATATAACTTTGTTAACCTTCCCGTTCTTCTTATCCGCCAGATATTTTGGGAAATTACGCTTCCCGTGCCCCGCGCCCTTGTAGTAAAAGCACTTAGTATCAGGCTTAAGACCAGCCTTGGGTTTCTTCTCAGAACCAGCAACAGATTTGCCATCCTTCTTGTTTTTACCCTTGGACTTATCCTTCTTACCTTTCTTGAAATTCGTGCTCTTATTGGCCATCAACACTTGATGTTCCTTTTTTAATCTCCACTTCAATAGTCTTAAGCATTGAGGTTAGCTCGAGGAGAGACTTTCTCATGCCCTGCATGTTGTAATTCATCAAAAAGCTCTTGTAGCTTGGTGGGAGAGATTGGAGAACCCGATGAATTCCTATCTCATTGGGAGTCGTTATTCCTAGAGATATGAGCTTATCAGCGTACCCAATTTTTTTGAGTATGTGCTCGCTAACGGAGATGTTCCCTTCCATCATGCAGCTAAAGAACTTTTCTGAAGCATCATAACTCTCTACGGCAGTATGGGAGTCGAAATTCAGTTTCAACTCTCCCATTGTATGATAAGCGTTGCAGTTCTCGAAATTTTTTCGCAGATCCGGCTCAAGTCCATACACTATGCCGCAATGAACTAAACTGGGTCCTCCTTACGAGTCAGAAACCATTTTTCTCTTCATCAGGAGCATCTTCTGCATGCAGGTTACCTAGCGGCTTCAAGCACATAGCCCTTTTGAGAGGCATTTAGTATGATCCTCAAGCCCAGTTGGTGAAGTTGCTACCGTTGGTGGCTAGTTTCTCTTTTTCCATGAACACATTGAAATAGAGAGAAGGTGGTGCCATGATCCTCAAATATATTTGCAAAGTTGTCTTAGAGTAAGTTCATAGTAGATTGAGTTCAAGTTATTTAAAAAATCTACGTGAACTCCCACTTAAAAACAACATCCCTTCTAGTTCTATTAAGTGATTACACAAACCAAATTCACTACACCGCAATCGATCATCACGTGAAACGACGTAGTTTCAAAGGCGAACATCACCATGTTCATCAGATCAACCATATGAGTCAACCTTAACCTTTCAGTTAGTTTTCCAAAGCCATGTCTGTACATGCTAGGATCGCCAAGTAGAACCATAGCACCCACGTGTGTAAAACTGGCTTACACCCATTGTATGTGAACGTAGAGTCTATCACACCCGATCATCATGAGGTGTCTCAAAACGACAAACTTTCTTGATGGTGCATACTATAAAAGAACAAATTTTTATCTTGATATTATGTGAGAGGGATCATCTTATAATGCTACCGCACGATCAAATCTAAGCAAAATATGATGCATAAAAGGATAAACATTACATGCATATATAATGTGATATGATATGGTCCTTCATGCATTTGATCTCCATCTTGTGTGTCATGGCACGATATGCATCATTCCACCAGCGTAGCACCAAGGTCCATGGTGCCTCCACCTTCATTTCTTCCCCCATTACAATATATCATTTGGATATATATATATATTTAGCACGCAGGCCATAAAATGAAA
Source organism: Avena eriantha (assembly GCA_910589775.1). Taxonomy (NCBI): domain Eukaryota; kingdom Viridiplantae; phylum Streptophyta; class Magnoliopsida; order Poales; family Poaceae; genus Avena; species Avena eriantha. Next base: position 112,522,018 of record OU342740.1, read on the forward strand.
TGACAACCATAAGGCTCCTGCCGGTTGGTTATAACTTACAAAAAGGATTGCTGGATACAATTTGTAACGTTTGACCATATCACATCACATGCCCTACAAAAACAATTTAGATGCTTCTAATTTGTCTTGCATATTTTACGTGTTTTAGGGCTTTCTAGGTAAGAACCATTCTTACCTACAAACATGTAACAACAATGGTGATAAAAATATTATTAGCAATCCTTTGTAAATTAGATCATAACTATAGTGGGAGAGACATCCATCCCTGAGCCATTTATCCAAAACAAATTGCATGTCAAGCATGGGACAAATCTCATATGCGAGGACATGTAAGGTTAATCTCGGGCCGCTTCACCCCACTATGCCATAATGAACCAAAATTCACGAAGAAAGCAATAACATGATCATCAACGCCCACATCTCCATGTGTTCTACTCGTGCATAAAATCTATCCGTAGACACGGCTCTAATACCACTGATGGATTCATAGCATGGAAAAACAAATATTCCTACGCATGAACCACTATCTAGCCAAGAAAATCTACGAGATGGTAGCAATGCGTAACTCACCCTCGAAGACCATCAACGGGATTACATTCCCACTCAAATATTGTCGGTGCATATGAAGGTGTACACGTGATGATCTCAAGATCGGGTACTCCGGGTGTCACAACCGGAGGCACCTCCATAATCGGTCACATGTATGGATCGTTGACGTCATCCATGCCATCGGTCTAGCGGGGCAGCTTAAGAAGGGATCTACCGGAAACTCCTACTCCACTTCTCTAAGTGTAGACTTCAAAATATTTTGCGGCAGAGCTTCGCTAAGCAATGAAAATGGTGGTGCAACAAGGGAGGGATTAGAAGGAGGCTCAAGTGTCTAAAAAAGAGAGCAGGAGTTGTCACCTTTTATAGGAGAGGAGGAGTCAGCCCCTAGGGGGTGCGCCATCTGCTAGAGGTGCCACCTCTCCCTCTTCATGGTGGTAACCCCCTCCATCAAGTAGGTAACTCCCTCTCTTATTTTCCTTTTTAATTGAATGTCATTAATAACAATTAAACCACACTTATGGAATTAATGAAACATTTTTATTTATTTAATATTTGTTAATTCATTCAATTAACAAATATTAGCAATTACCCCTTGTGTTATTTCGATATTTCGAAACAGTTTCAACGTTTTTTTTTTGAAACAACCCTTGTGCTATCCAATAATTTGGTAGGAGTTCTAAATCCACTCAAAACGTGTCAGCAAACCTTAATTGTGTCATCCTACCGTTCGTGCATAATATGGACATGATCGAGACACCTCTACGATCAATAATCATTAGCGGGATATGGAAATCTGTGATGACTCCCACTTAACGATGAATCTAGTGATCGTGTGAACCGTTAACCTTGTAGTCAATTCCTTTTGTCTCGTGATATATTACTTGTCTGAGATCCGATCATTTGTATCATCCATACCTAGTTCAATCTTGTTCCCGACAAGCAATCTTTACTCGTTCCATGATATGACATTCCGTGACCTAGTCACATGCTTGCAAGTGGTGTTAATGCAATATCATCGAGAGGTCCCAAAGTATATATTTTTTTCATCAGGTCGGCCAAATCCCACTCTTGATCCATGAGCATCAGCTAATACTTTCAAAGTACCCAAATCAACCTTTGTAATCACCCTGTTACGGAGTGACGTTTGATATCATCAAAGTACCCTTCCGGCATCAGTGATTGACATGATCTCGTGGTCTAAGGATTAGGACTACTTCGTATGAGTTTGATATAGCAATGAAACTTGATGAATTGACCGTATTTCTATTCTTACTATTGGTGTAAGTGCTCATCACATAATTCTTCTAACGATGCAACCTCGTTATTTACAACATTCAATGTTCATGATCAGGAAACCTTGATCATCGGTTAATCAATGAGCTAGTTAAAAGAGAGACTTTACTAGGAAAATTTTGGTTGTTTATTAAACACACAAGTATTAATGTTTCTGATTAATACAATTCTAGGAGGAGAAATAAACATCTGTTATGAACATGGAATAATATAATAACCACTTTATTATTGCCTCTGGACATATTCCTTTCACTCGGTCATCCTGATCAAGACCCTATGTCGGATCTTCATGTTTTATCTTTAATAAAGTTAAATAAAGTCAATCACTCCTCTCTTTGCCATCTTTGTCAGCTTGGTAAAAATGTTCGTCTACCATTTAGTTTATCTACTTTAGCATCTAGTGCCATATTTTTTTTGGTAAATAGTGATTTGTGGACATCACCAATTATAAGAAATTCCGGATTTCCATATTATCTTGTTATCATTGGTTACTTCTCTCATTACTATTGGTGCTTTCCCCTCAAACAGAAATCTTGTGCCGTCTAGTACTCTCAAAAATCCGCCTACACGCGCATTCAATTTGGCACCTCTATATGCTCCCTACAAACTTATAATGGCACATAATTTATTAACTCTACTGTTGATAGCCTCCTCTTCAGACATGAAACTAAATTACGTCTCTCGTGTCCGTATATTTCTCAACAAAATGGCAAGGATGGGTGTGTTATTTGCATCGTAAACAATACTATGCGCACTCTTATGTTCCATGCGCATCTTCCAACATCCTTTTGGGCCGATGCGCTTGCCGCGGCCACGTTCCTTCTCAACTGACGACCCTGTAAATCTATCTCTTTCTTACTTCCCTACATATGTCTCCACGATCATCCCACTTTCTATGATGCTCTTCGTTTTTTTGACTGTCTCTGTTACCCAAACATTGCATCTACCACACCACACAAACTTAGTCTTTGGTATGTCCTGTACGTGTTTCTCAGTTAACCATCCAATCATCATGGCTACAAATGTCATGACCCATCTTCTGGCAAGGTTCTAATCTCGCGTCATGTCATTTTCGACGAGACTATTTTCCTTTTCAGCATGTTGTGCCATAGGTTTCCTACTCGCCGCAATCACCATGCCGGATAGAATTCCTTTCACGAACGAGCGAGGGACCCGACCTCTACCGCGTGATGCTGCTGTCAGCACGCCACCACCGCCCCTGTCGCGGCAGGAAATCTGGCTGTCGTGGATCCACAACAGGCTGCCATGGGCCAAACCTCTGTCGCGCCGTCTCCCTCCACGTGGACGACCTCCTAGACGTATGGACATGTTTCTAGGCCCTGCTCCACACACGTCCCGTACTGGTCGGGTCCTCCACGCACCCGATTGGCTGGATCTCTCCGCGGTGGACTCCACCGTGTCTCCTGTGCTGACCATGTTTCGGCAGGCTATGTAGGACCCTTTGTGTCATGCAGCCATGGCTGACGAGCACCAGGCCCTCCTCGGCAACAACATCTAGTTGCTTGTTCTACGTCCTCCTCGTTCCAACATCGTCACCGAAAAATGTATTTATCGCCATAAATTCCACTCGGATGGGCGTCTCGCCCACCACAAGGCCCCCTAGGTTGTTGGTGGCTACTCTCAGCGCCCTGGCATCAACTATGACGATATGTTCAGTCCTGTCGTCAACCCCGCGACCACACGGCTAGTCCTCAACATCGTTGTCTCTAGTTCTTGGCCCATTCATCATCTCGATGTCAAGAATTCCATTCTCAATTCCTTTCTCAATGGCACACTTGATGAGGTTGTCTACTGTCAGCAACCACCTGGTTTTGTTGATGCCAGCCAATCGAATTATGTCTGCCGTCTCCACAAGTCCCTATATGGTTTGAAGCAAGCTCCATGTGCTTGCGGCCTACGTTTTGCTACCTACCTTACCTTCTTGGGGATTTGTTGCCTCCATCACGGACACATCTCTATTCGTTCTTCAACGGGTTACTGGTGTGGCCTATCTACTGCTCTATATCGACGACATCATCGTCACGACTTCTACAATTCCCTCTCTCTCCCATCTTACAATATGGCCTTCCATCCATGGGTAAACATATGGTTAAATACTCCCTCCGTTTAAACATAAAATATAAGATGTTTTAGCTTTTGTTAAAAAAATACATCTAGACGCATTTTAGAGTGTAGATTCACTCCGAACCTACACACTAATCTACACACAAAAATGCGTCTAGATACACTCGCTTCGTAAAAGCTAAAACATATTATATCTTAGAACGGAGGGAGTGGAAAACAAGGGCTATAGTTGCCCATGTGGTGAGGTATCTATTAACAACTTGGCATCACAATGTTTCAACCAATGCTGTTTGTGAATATTAGATCCTATGCATGATTGTCTTTTGACATCCGCATATGGCTAGTTGTCAGACATTCTGGTATATAAGCTGAAGATCAAGACAGACTATTACATTCTATAACCCAAAATGTACACATAACACTCAGCACCAAATAAGGATACTGGTATTAGAGTACTTACGAAGGACATTTTCCAGTTTGAAACCTTCGGTCATAAGACAAGTGTATGTACCAGGGGAAGTACCATGCACATCACTAAACTTCTTGATGACGGTACTCTGAATGCAACGGACCCCTCACAGTGTCTGGGGTCTCTGTCTTATCTAGAACCGTCCAAATATGCTTTAAGATCTGTATACTGACATCTAGAGATCGCGGAAAGCCCCTCGAATTACTTGAATAGTTCCATGCTATCTTGCAATACATTTATCATTCCACCATACATGTTACAATGAAGCTAATATAATAGTTCCATGCTCATGATTAGCTAAATATGTTCCAGGTTCTATTTAATTTTGTTAATTTGGTGCTCCGTGTATGTGTCATTTCACGTCTAAACACCCTAAGATTACCATTATGACATGTTACAACGTCTGTAAAAAAATCTGTGTAGCAAATCTCCCATGAAGCATTGCATCTCAACAAAATCTGAACCATACATGGAAGGTTCCACCAATACAATCCCAGGATTAGCCCCAAATCTGCAATATTCCCCGCATGAATTTGGATTAATAGCACTAATTAATGCCACCGTACTATGTGGAAGGAAAGTTTCATTGGGAAAGTAATATTCCATGATCACTTATCAAGGGGATGGCACGCATGGAAGGGAAGTTTGAGAAATTTATTTGCAGCACAAAAGAACGCAACCAATAAAACCAACCGAACAAAAATCGTTCTTCTAGAACAAGAAATTCACTTCAAGGAAAGAAACGAGGCAAGATCCACGCGCTGCCAAACTCCTTCCCCGTTCACTCTTGACTAGAATGAGGTTAGCCATGGTGGAGCACGGATCTGTGGTGGCAGCGGGGTCGTAAAGGTACATCAAGGATCTCGGGAGAGGGATAGCAGGGTGGGGGCTCGGATGGTGGTTGCTGGCGGGATTCCTAGTGGCGACTCATCATCCTCTCTGTCTACGCGGGTACAGGGTGGCCGGAGGGATCTGGCGGCCCAGAGTTCATGGAGGCCAGGGAAGAATGGGGCTGCTGGGACGAAGAAGAACCGGGGTGGGTGCTATCGACCAAGGTGTACAAAGTCTACTTTGTTTCCTACAGGGAAGACAAGTGTACACGTGCAGGTTGTCTATGCAAAATAGTCTTGCACGGGTCTTAAAATGTTGTAGTCCGTTGGATAAGACCTAGACGTCCTACCCTGCGTGGAATCGCCGCGTCCGACGGACGACGTATGGAACGCTCTCAACCAATAGCTCTCCGCGAATTGGTTTTCTACTCCGTTCTAGAATAGAATATAATATGTTTTAGTCCTTTATTCTAAAACACATGTATCTACGTATTTTAATATTTAGGTTTACTTATTTTACTACGAAACTACAAACTATATGGTTAAAACAGCTTACTCTCTCCAATAAGATGTCGCAAATGTATTTAAACTTCCAGTCTCCGGACGTCGAACACAACAAAAGTTGTGGCAATCAATTTTCCTCCACGGAAACTTAGGTAACCCATAGCGAGGGTCGCATCTGAAAATGGGCTTCTCCCTGTCCAGATCTTCCCACCTTAAGTGCCCTAACATTCAGGTGCTCGGCCATATCCTGCAAGTAGGACAGTTGTGTCTTTTTTTTCTGACCTAGAACACTTGCATTCCAATTAACTTGTGGACTCGACCAGATCGTCGGCCACTGCACGGGTAACATCGCTAGGGAGATCCGTCAGCCACACAGCATGGCTACCGAAAACCTCCCTAATACCAAGGTTTTCCAGCACATGCACCGCTTTATTACACGAACGAGGTTTAAAGATCCGATGGTAATCGATGAACCCTATACTCAGGAGAAATTTTGCTTCTCGGAAGAGGACGCCTCTTGGAGCCCTGTCAAAAGAGACAGAGGTGATGGCCTGTGTTGCAGACTTAAACAATCAGTTGAGAAGATGACCTGGTCCATCCCAAATTGTTCAGCAAGTGCAATTGCATTTAGCAGTGCCACAGTCTCTGCATGCATGGCATCCACAACATGCTCGAAGCTACCAGCATCAGCGAAGAGGATTTATCCATCAGGTGCCCTTACAATACAGCCCCACCCACCCTTGTTTGTATCTTGGACAAACGATGCATCCACGTTCGTTGATCAAAACAAATTTGTCAGGAGGTGGTTGCCATTTCTGAACCTCGGGCTCCTTGTCTTGCACTGATTTTCCAAAGTAATGCCTCCACTCCCCAACTTGATGCCAAACATGGTTCTGGAATTCATTCGCTGTCATCCTGCGTTCCCCATGGTTCGCTTTATTTCTGTCCCCCACGACCAAAGCAGGCAGACAGTTCTCAGCATCTGTTCCTCCGTCAGGCTTAGCACCTGTTCCATCAGCTCAAGAGGGCTTGCACATTGTAGCAGCTTGAGACGAACAGGTTCAAGAAGAGCAGCACGCCAGCAAGACTTCACTTCTTTACATCTCAAGAAAATATGGCCACCATCCTCGAACAACTTTCCGCAAACAACACAGTGTGTATCCAACTCGACGCCACTCGACGCCACTCGACACCACTCGACGCCACGTCGATTTATATTCATACGCATTGGATGGCTGTTGTGACATAGTCGCCACAAGAAATGGAGTACCTTGGCTGGACATCTCAACTTCCAAATGCCTCTCCGCACTTTCTCTCTCCAAGAGGGATTTACCGATGGTCCGTTGATCATCTACGTCCATATTTAAAGTGGATATTATTCAGAATTTTGATGAAATATCTCTCTAAACCCTACCACTAATGCCTAATATTCAAAGGAGTATGCAATCCTTTCTTTCTATTTTTTCCTGCACAGATAATGACATTTTATGATGAGAATCACTATATTAAAGTCAAAGATACGAAATTTCCAACAACCAGAAAAACCAGGAGTCATGGATCAGAGGCAGACGCTTTAACGACACCATATACGACCGGAATAAAATTATGTCCCTATAGATCCGGCCTATAGTTTCCATCAACGCCACTAGGTCAAACAGAATAACTTTCGTGAAGGGACCTCTATGTAAAGAGGCCTCGGGTGATGAGAAACATGCGCTCGCAGAAACCATCAGCCTCCCCCCAGATCTCGATCCACAACACCGACGAGCTGCCGAAGGAATAGACTTAGATATAATCTCTCCACCACTTGTAATAGTAGATCTCTTCTTCGATTGGCGATATTGTAAGACTATTTGCTATCAATCTCATGATTTCTACTACAATATTTATGATCTTGGATCTCATCTCTATGTGTCAGTAATTCTCCTTGGGCTAAGGGCTTCGGCCTAGCCATGTAGCTTTTTGTGCATGTTATTTGTCATAGATGGGATCATGTATTAGTTTGTATGACATGAAGATTACTATATCCTCTCTCGCCTCAATCTAAGGACTTATCAGGTACCCAAGATCCCGATGATTGAGCCAGTTATAGGGACTATGAGTAGTGACTAATCTGCAGGTTGGGAAGGGTAGTACGGCTGTATGTGAGGGATTTACTTGGGATTAACGGTGACATCACTATGCAAATTATTAGTTCTCTTTCTTCTATGAATAGACTAGTAGGTTATTGCTATAATAGGTTGCGGAGGTAATAACAATTATTGATGCACTGCCCACATATAATTTATCTTGCTCTAATAATTATATGCATACTTTATTTCTATCTTTTATTTCCATCAGATGTTTTGCACAGCTATAGGTGAAACCGAACGCCCTAGGCACTCTCTCTCCACCATCGACAACAACAAAAATATGCAAACTCTTGGTCCGGTAAAAACACAAAAGGAATCTAATACTCCCGAAGGTCCGTTAAAATAACTTCACTATGCTTCTGCTACCCGAGGATTCGATAAACCTAGGTCTACTAGGGAAAAATAGCTATACTATATCCGTAATCCGGATCGAAGGTATCAAAAAAATTTCTGACGTTGTTGCCTAGGAAGCAATAGCTACCCTGGTGAGGTTAGTAGGAACCTTGCTAGTTTTAATTCTTGTTTTTAATTTTTAGTTTGCTTTCAGTCTTTATTTGAAAAAAAATTAGTTAGTCTTTAAATTCTTGTTTTTATTATTATCATAAGTTTATTTTTAAGGAAACCCAAAAACATAGGAAATATGCTGAAAAGAAGCTTGGAGAATTTTCCACTCCCAATAATGATTATTTGCGTACTCCTATTACTCATCCAGCAATTGCTGCTGATGACTATGAAATTAAGCCCCATTATTTAAGTTTGGTTCAACAGAATCAATTTAGAGGCTTAGTTGTTGAGGACGCAGGTATGCACTTGAATACTTTCACTGAAATATGTGATATGATGCGCATAAAAGATGTTGACCCCGATGCGATCAAATTGCATTTATTTCCTTTCTCTCTTAGAGGAAGAGCAAAAAAATGGTTGCTAGATTTGCCTAAAAATACTATTACATCATGGGTGGGATGTACTTCTTTATTTATGACTAAATTTTTCCCACCTGCAAAGACTATGCAACTAAGATATAATATTACTGGTTTTAGACAGGAAGAGCGTGAGCCACTAACGCTTGCATGGGAGAGGATGAAAGAATGCTTAAGAAACTATACCAGCCATGGGATCTAAGATTGGTTAATCCTCCATTTAATGCTCTTAATCATGTGTCGAAGTCTATGCTTTATAGTGCAGCTGGAGGAACATTTATGGATAAACATATTACCAAAGCAAGTAGCTGCTAGAAAATATGCAATACAACCATGCCCAATGGCATGTGGAAAGATCAAACACGAAGAAGGTAAACTCCGTCTCACCTCAAGAAAATGAAGAACTCAATGTTAAGTTGGATGAGCTCATGTTAGCCGTAAAAGGTAAGGAAACCAAGGTAAGAGCTATTCCCGAAACTAATATTGAAGAAATAGACTTCATAGCTCGTAACGATTATAACCCGGCTTGGAAGAAAAATTATAATCCTAATTTTCTGAAACATTATTCTAAGCCCGCAGGTAACTCTAATAATAAGATGGGAACTGGTAATGGTAGTCTCCAAGAAACACTTAAGTCTTTTATAGACTCACAAAATGAACAAAATAATATTCTTGTTAAAGTAACGAAGAACTATGATGCTGTGCTTGGTAAATTATCTAACCAAGCTGTAAGTTTGAGGAATGATTTGCAGGCCCTCCAAGAAAGGACGAGGATTGTAGAGCCACAGCTAGGTAAGATAACTGAGAGTCAAACACTCATTCTAGATAAATTTGCAAATAAAACTGATCTCAATCCAGTTGAAGAACTCAAAATGATGAGGATCCAAATAGAGGAGCCTGAAGAGCTTGATTATAGTAATGCCCCTTCATCAAGCTATACTATTGAAGATCTTGTAAAAAGGATCAACGTTAATATTCTGATGAGTGAAGGTAACGATGAAGCCATGTATCAAAACTTTGTTGATCAAGTAGCGATAAAGGTACACGAGCTTGAAGATGAATACAAGAAAACCACTGAAAAATTACATTTTAAACTAGATGATATATTTGAGCCCACGATTAAAATTAAGATTGTGACCAATGAGATAGTTGCAATTTGTGATCTAGGTGCAAGCGTCTCAATAATCCCAAAGAGTCTTTAAAACAAGTTAAATCTTGGCTCTTTCGAAATCACCAAACTAAAACTACATCTTCCAGATTCTACCTATAAACAAGCTGTAGGAATTAAGGAGAACATTTTAGTTTACATTAAAGCCTTACCTGCTCTAATTAACTTCATTATTGTTGACATGCCTGAAGATGCTATTGCTCCTATTATACTAGGCTGTCCTTTCTTAAGAACTATAAAGGCTTTAATTAATCTCCATGAAGGGAACATGAAGCTACAATTTCCTTCACGGGATCCTTTTGTTATCCATTTCCCCAGGAAAAAGAAAGCCAAACATGATGAGAAGAAGGCCATCACTTTGAAGGCTAAATACTTTGGAGTGGGTGTTCCACTCATCTGACCCAAGTGAGTAACATTAAGGTCAAGCTATTACAATAAAAGAGCGCTCCATGGGAGGCAGCCCATGTTAAATAAAGGTTTGAGTTAAGTTTTAAGTTTTAGTTTAAATTTATGTTTAATAAAGAGTGCTAGAAAACTCCATTTGTGGAGAAGAAGTTCGGTAGTACTTAAAATTCGGCTTTATACATGTTGTTGTTGGTCGATAATTTTAACTTTCAACTTTCTGTCAAAAACAAGGTATTTCAATTCTAGTAAAATATTTTAAAGAGTTAAAAACTTAAATAAATCCAATTTTCAACTCTTTAAATAATACGAGACATTATAAAAATACTAAATGGAATATTTATGAAAAAGATAAAGGCTTAAAGTAATACTATTCTTCTAAATAAAGAAAATAACAAACTTTAATTAAAAGAGTAAAACATGCAATTAAATAAGAAACCTTGCATGACATTACTATGCATTGCATATTGCTTCTTTAAATATTGTCCTTACCGGGCAATAATGGTTCTCTGTAGAAACCGGAGCTCAAGGTTAGGTGGAAGAATTCGACTTCAGTACCTTGCAATCACAAGGCAAGTTCATCACTTGCTCATGTCCTTTGAAGAGTCTTTACCAAAGATATTGAAAATTGTGTGTTATCACATTTGATCTGGAGAAACAAAATATTATGTTGTCTAATAAATAAGATGTAGTTATCATCCTAAGTGATGATAAAGATTGGCAATGGAACTTAGGGTTCCAGGTGCACAAGTCACCATAGGATTAACAACCCATGACATCAGTGATTCTAGCACCATATATTACGCGTTAACCATGAGATTTGGAATGGGACGGAGAAGTCAGTTGTATCTTCTTCCTTTCATATGGAGGTAAGATGACTTTAACGTGACGCCGTGAATTCCTTGTGTGGATCCAGCATATGGGTGGGCACCGTTAGGCTCCACGTTTTTGGTATCTAGATGTAACACCCCTAGTTTTAGTACTCCTTAATTAGGGTTTTGTTTTGTGCATCATGAGCATCATCCCTTAAAATGCATGTAAAGAAAATAATGGTAACCCTAAACCTCAGTTTCCTTCTTCCTCTCAAACACATTCAAAATAGTTTTGTACTTTGAAAATTACCAAAAATATGGAACCCAAATGGTTATAAAGGGTCCCCTTGTATTTGTTAAATGTTTGCAAAAGTTCTTGTATTTTAGAAATATCCAAAATAGAAAAGAGTTTGAAAATTACAAAAGAGAGAAAATGAAAACAGAAAAAGAGAAAATGTTTTACAGAAAAAAATAGAATCCTAACTCTACCCGGGCCGCAGCCCACCTCCTCTCCTTTCTCTGCCGCCCACCCTCAGCAACCCGCAGCAGCCCGCCTTGCTTCCTTTGGCGTGGCCCACGAAGCCCACTCCTGGCCCGTATCCCTTCGGCATTTCTTTCCGTGCCATCTTCCTCACGACCGGCGAAGCAACTGCGTGGCACACCGGATGCCGTCGCCTCGCCGCCGCGCTGCGATGCATGCTGCCGCCCTGGAGACATGGATAAGACCCTCCGCGACGCCCTACCCCTCCCTTATCCTCTTCCTCGCTCCCTGGAGCTCTTCCACTCTCAGGCCGCGTAGGACCCGAACCCTAGCTAGTCGCTCGTCATCGTTCCCTTCGTCGCCGACCACCCCAGGACCAACCGAGGCCACTTTCGAGCTCCCCTTGCCGTCCTTGTTCTCCTCCGCCACTCCACGGAAGCTGGAATGCCTATAGTCGCCGCAATCACCACCTCGTTCCTGTCGGCCGCCGTAGCCACAGTCACCGATTTCTGACGTGTCTGAGCTCGCCCAGCCGAGCTGACCCCTGCCCTACAACCACGGTGAGCTCCTAAGAATAGCAGTGCTCTCTATCGTCTCCCCCCTCTCCGGTCCGTGCCCTCATCGTGCGCCACCACCCCTGTCCAACCTCGCCGTGGTCACCGCTCCGGCGACCAATAAAAGGCGGCGCCACCACCATTCGTCTCCCCATCGCCTTCTCTCTCTGTTGAGCCCAATCCCGAATCCCCGTGTGTAGCAGATCAACGGGAGCATGCTCGACCTGAGAGCATCTCCATTGCTGACGTCATGCTGACGTCAGTATGACGCAGTAATCCCCTGTTTTCTTTTTATTTTAATTGTTTCTGTAATTATTTTAATAATGATTATATGATAGGTGGGTCCTGGTTGTCAGTGTTTTATTAATTTATTAAATCATTTATGAAATGAATAAAATCCTGACATGTCGAGCCAGCTGAAAAATAATTTAATAAATTCCAGAAATGTTTAATTATTGAAAAATGATTTTACAATGGATTAAAAATGAGAAAAATCATAACTCATTCATTTTATATCAGAAAAATATGTATAATATATCAAAATGTTCAGAAATATGAGATATACACAATAGACTAATAATCATGCATTGTTAAGCAACTTACATGACAATTTTAATTAGAAGAACAAACTAACCCCTCTCATATGCATCTGGGGTTTCTCTGAATTAGGGCTTGGACCCCTCAGACCCTGTTTAATTTGCCAAGCATGTCATAGGGTTTAATTTCAGTACAATTTAACTTGCCATATCATCATCATTGCTTGCCCGAAAGGGGGCTTTATGGAGGTACAGTCGGACCTTTATGGAGCTTGACAGGGGCATAACCGGCTCATAGAGTCTTCGAGAACTCACCAGGGTTATAGCTTGCCCGAAAGGGGGCTTAACGGAGGTGTAGTCAGCCCCGGAGGATTGTGCAGAGATATGGGGTCGCGGAGAGGGCAGTGGTTGGATTGGATCATCTACTAGGCCCCACATCACGGAATTGTGGATGGGAAAGTACGCCCGGTTGTGCAACAAGGAGTTTGTCTCTCATGGGTAAAGCAACACACCTCTGCAGAGTGTAAGAATTGTGAGATGTTACTCCCTGTTCCGGGAAGGACCTATGAACGCGGCAGGAAGGGAACTCCAGGAAGTTCTGGTCAACCTGTGAAGGCTGATGGCCATAGTTTTTGATAATAAAATCAATCTTTGAAGAAAGGTTTACGAAAACTGCATATTGCCAAGGACTTATAGTCCGAGGTAGTAGATAGAGCATCAAACTTCCCACTTTGCATATAATAAACTTGCTGGGTAACGCTGGTACTCACTCTTTCCTTTGAACCCCTGCTTAGACTCTGAGAATCCAGAAGACCCTTCGATGTACATGGCTGAAGGACAAGAGGATGTTTACTATGAAGAGCCAGACCTATCTAGAGGAGTTGAAGGCGTGGACTACTACATATGCTATGGAGTGGAGGGCAATGGTTCTAAGAAGTTGCCTTAGTTATTAGTAAACCAATTGAGCCGAGCAGCATAAACATTATAAAATAAGTTGTTGAGCTCAATTCAGAGTATGAGTTTGAATTTTATATCTTCTGCTGAAACTACTTAAGTTTGGTTTGTAATTTGTAACACTTGAAGTTTGGAACTCTTGGTTTGTAATAATAATGAAGTGTGTACGTTTGTAATATGGACTCGCAATGTTTATGTGGTACCACTCTGAGGGATGTGATATTTACAGAACGGTGTTCTGTGGATGTCATGTCAACGACTATAGTGTACTACACATGCAGTGGTATGCTGGGTCACCGCAGCTGGTATCAGAGCGATTGCTTTGACCTTAGGTTGGAAACCTAGTAAAGGGAATTACTTGTAGGATTCTAGGAGCAACGGTAAAGAGTTCTCTAGATTATATGATGAGTGTTCAATTGTGAATATTTCGTTATATTTCTTTAGAGCGATAATTCTTTATTATGATGCATCATTAAAACTAATGGATACTAATTATATTCATTTCTATAGAGTGGAAATGGCACCAAAATTTCCAAAACAAACTTTGGCAAGAAAAGAAGAGACTCTCGATGACTACCAGGGGGCTTTAACTCAACAACTTCGAGAACTTCTAAGGGTTTTTGGTTGCACGACTAATATTCCAGTCAATACCATGACATACCATGATGGGCAATTGTTAGCCAAATACAGTGTTAGCATCCAACTACCAAAGAAGCTTGGTTTATATCACGATTTACCTATGGGAGAAGGTAGAAGTCACTTAGCAGCATACCATGTTGCTATTGTGGAGGTGATAGCCAATGTTCGAGAGCACAAAGCAGAAGAGTTAGCTGGAAGCACATATTCTGTGATTCCTCGTGACTCTATAGATGAGGAACCGGAACCGGAACATATTACTTTAGTAAGGAAGCATCCAAAACTAGCTTCTAAGTTTATGGATCTGTATCGACTGATGGTGGGGTCTTTGTATAAGACACATCAGGTTATTGTAGAAGATCAGGTTGATATGCTTGAGGATTTAACGAATCCTGAAAGAAGGGAGAAGTTAGCATCTAAACTGGAGAATGAAGTAGTGGATAGGGCTAACCCAGCTTTTAAGGATATACCTATAGTTCCAGCATCTTTTACACCATATCCTTACTCACCAACACCAGAACCCACTAGATATCCTGTTGAGGGCACTAGTCGTCCTATACCACAAAGTTCTTGGGGAACTGAGGACTCAGAACTACCTATTGGAAATTCCTAGGGATGGAGGTATAAATCGATGGATGGATCTGCCGGGAATCCTATTCCTGTGGAAGATTCAGTTGGAGATACCGGGCAGACTAGTCGTATGGATGTGAGATCCTATTCTGTTGATGGAAGAGATGTCCATGTAGAGGATGTGGAGTCCGATGAGGAAGATCCTGAAGAAAGGGTGTTTGAGTCATTAGAACATTATCCTACTCCAAATAACGTGCACTATCCAATCATAGCTGAGGACTATCGTACCCAGCAGAGTACCTAGGGAGCACCGAAAGAGGAATACTCTGTTGATTCCTCTAGAATCGGGATGCAGGAGATGGATGAAGACGACAGTGATGAGGATGATTCTGAAGATACGTCAGACGAGTTGGAAGGTATGGATGCACTTTAGCTGAATGATGTGTCAAGTACAGAGACTTCTGATACTGAATATCGTCCGTTGAAGAGGCAAATCGTTCCACAGACAGTGCGTCGTACTTTACGTCAGCATGGTTGTACTCCGGGTATGTACGATGAACATCACAACTTCTGGGGAGTATGACCTTGACTTAGAGAATTCTAGCAGGATACGGGAGTTAGAGTCTGAGGACTTGATGTAAATAAATAAGTGGGATAGAATCCACATGAGCTTGTAATGCTTAATTAGTAAGGGTTGTAATCATGTTGTATTAACTATGTTGTTTGTAATGTATAATATGTGTGTAATGTATATTTGGTTCTTATTTGGATTTTGCTTTCCATTGTGTGACTAGTTCTGTGCATGAAGTTGAGCTTAGAACACATATGCATGATGTAATTATGAGTGTTCGCTTTATGTTACAGGACTAAGGGGGGGTATGGGAACGGTTGTATGGAGCGTGAAGCCAAAGAAAAGGCGGATCAAGACGCCAGAATCCAAGCAAATTTACCACCACCACCAACGCGACCATTGTTGGAGCAGAATTTTATGCAGTATATGCAAATGATGCAAGAGTCCCAGAACAAGTTCATGGAGGGGTTAGTAGACCGAGTGGGACAGTAGAGGGCACCTCAAGGACGGGGTGTTAGTCTTTCGGATTTCCAGGATACCAAGCCTTTGCCTTTTGCATCCGCTCTAGACCAAATGGATGCAGAGGATTGGCTAGGTGACACCGAAAGAAAGTTGAAAACTGTAGGATGCAACGAGGAAGAAAAGTTAAGGTATGCAACACATCTGTTGACCGGACCTGTAGCAGCATGGTGGGAGGGTCAGTTAGCTATGCAACCTCCAAGAAGAGAGTACAACTGGGAGGAGTTCAAACAAAGATTCCATGAATACCATGTTCCAGAGAGTATCATTGAGTTGAAGCATAGAGAGTTTGAAGAACTGCAATAGGTTACTCAAGTGTCATGAAGTTCATCAGGGAGTTCAGTGATTTATGTTGTTACGCTACGGAAGAAGTTAGCATAGAGGCGAAAAGGAAGAAGAGGTTCATGTGTGGGCTAAATCCATTTGTGAAGATGCAGTTGAGGCTTGCCAACACTCAAACTTTTCAACAGTTGCTTGATGCAGCTATACCCTTTGAAGATGATTACAAGAATGTCCAAGATGACCGCAGGAAGAGAGCAAAGAAGGAAACAAAGAGGATTCAAGCAAGTAAACCCAAAACCAATCTGGAATTCAAACCCAGAAATAGACCCTACAACCACAACAACAAGAGTAACAACAACACTGGAGGTTAGTTCAATTCTAGAAGAAATGTCATATGCCACAATTGCAAACTTCCTGGACATATTAGCAAGGATTGTAGACAGCCAGTGATTATTTGTTTTGGCTGTGGACAAAAGGGTCACATTAAGCCTGATTGCCCAAACAAACCACCCGGTGGTTGGCCCACCAAGGGTGTGATGTCTACGCACTTCTATTCTTGTAGAAAGTTGTTGGGCCTCCAAGTGCAGAGGTTTGTAGAACAACAACAAGTTTTCCCTTAAGTGGATCACCCAAGGTCTATCGAACTTAGGGAGGAAGTGGTCAAAGGTATTCCCTCTCAAGCAATCCTGCAATCAAGATACAAGAAGTCTCTTGTGTCCCCAAAACACCCAATACACTTGTCACGTGTATAGGTGCACTAGTTCAGTGAAGAGATAGTGAAATACAAGTGGTATGGATAATTATAAGTGGTAACGGTGATAGAAGATACTTTGATAGCGTGGAAGAGACTAAAGGCAAACTGAAATAAAGATGGAAGAAAGCAAACATGTAACAGATCTAGTAGCAAACGATGTATCAAAGCTTAGAAACAAGGCCTAGGGATCATACTTTCACTAGTGAACACTCTCATATAAATATCTTCTCTTCATGATACTACTCTTAACTACTCTCCGATTGGACACTCTAATCGATGGTAGGGCTATAACAGCACACCTCAAAGTAAGTCTTTCCCATCTAGAAAACCCCACACTATCACCTTGAGCACTAGATGAGTCCAATAAACACCACAATTTCATAAAGACATCCAACTCCAAATATAACTCATAACAAGTATTTGTAATCTCTAGCCTAAGTGCCACCATGTTGAGCACGCTGTCACTTCCACACACATGGGGAGAGCAGATATCTATTAAAGCACTTGAGTAGCAAGGTAGATCTACTTGATTACAAAGCTCATGACCATAACAAGATCATGCATAGAGAGAGATGAACACATAGCTACCGGTAGAACCCTTAGCCTCGAGAGAGAACTACTCCCTCTTCATCATGGGAATCATCAATGGTGATGGAGATGGCGGTGGAGATCGATGGAGATGGCTCCGGGGGCACTTCCCCGTCCCGACAGGATACCGGAACAGAGACTTTCAGTCCCCCGAATCTCCCCTTCGGTGGTGGCGGCGCTGCGGAACTTTTCATGGCTGGAGGCTTGATTATTTAGGGTTTTGGTGTCGGGAGGCTTCTTATAGGCCAGAGGGCAAGGTCGGTGGAGTGCCAGGGGGCCCAGACCACCTGGTGAAGCGGCTAGGGCTAGCCCGCGCCTGGGGGGTGGGGGTGGCCAGGCCCTAGCCCTCCTCCTTCTCGTATTCTGGCTCCGTGAGTCTTCCGGTAAAATAGGAACTTTGGCTTTTGTCCCGTCCAATTATGAGAATATTCATTTCCTGACTTTCCTAGAACCAAAAACAACAGAAAACAAGCAACTGGCACTGTGGCATCTTATTAATAGGTTAGTCCAAGAAATCATATGAAAAGTACTCCAAAGTGTGGGAAAAACACAAGAAAGTAGATAAAACCAAGCATGGAACATCAAAAATTATAGATACATTTGCAATGTATCAACATCCCCAAGCTTAACTCCTGCTCGTCCTCGAGTAGGTAAGTGATAAAAAGAAAGAATAATTTTTGAGGTGACATGCACCATCATAAACTTGATCAAAGTATTTGTAAAACATTGATAGCTGGGATCAAAGTACTTCAACATAGCATGAAATATAAAGTTCTAGCAATAAAACAAAGAAACTATGTTGCAACATGAAAAGGCACAAACAAAAGATTCATGAATAACAATGCTTTGCAAGACATTTGTTTGTTTCACATAAAGAAAACATAGCATAATAGTATTCAGCTTGTCCCTCATAGAGTAGCAAATATAAATGCATAGGACACCTTCAAAGTTCATAAGAGTGACTAGATACAAATAGTTAAAAACAAGCAATATCAAGGTATGCATCAATCAACAAGTCTTGGGACAATGCACATAGAACTAAGAATGGCCACTATGCTCTCAGAGTAGGTGCATAAAGATAGAAGGTGGAGACTCAATATAATGGTGGAAGAAAAGCCTTTTGTAAAAGGAAGTAGGGATTCAAGTCTCATAAAGAGCTTCCAAAAATTATGGTACTGATAGCTTTAAGCTCTCATTGCCCCTATCATAAGCATCTTGAAGTGATTAAGGTTAAAGTGAACAAACTATGGTGTACATGCTTGACGAAGTATAAGTCAGAAATCTCATGTCCCTTGTATACGAGGGCCGCTCCTCATGCTACTCAATTTTAGTCACCGGTAAGTTCTTGTCATCGTAAGTACATGTGTATCATAGAGAACCGCCAACGGGGTACCCCTTGCCCGATGATACGGAAGAATCCCCATATCAAAATGACAAGGCAAGCAGACAACAAGCATCTCAACATTCTTCTTATTTACCATGGGAATATGGTGCTTTTTTCGCTCTTTCCTCTTTTCATAGTATCTCTTTTTTTTCTTTTCTCTTTTTTTCTCAATATAGGACTCTTTTTTTATAAGAAGAATGCTTCATAGACAGCTCATTATGGTTACGCTGCAGGTTTCCACCATGTCAGCATGGATTAGACCAGCGGCCCAGGCGTTTCTCTAACACATATACATAACTCCATGGACTTACAAGCTCCCCTTTCATTTCACACCGACGACATCCATATACAAAAGAGCATGATATCAACTAGGTACAAGTACCAAGTGCAATGTTGAAAGCGTTCCCATGAAAGCATGGTTCTGCTAATTCCCAACAAATAAGTGCAAGCATATACAAGATAGACGACACAATGGTTAAAGTTTATTAAGGGCAAGAAAAGTAAAGTGTGCCATCAAGTTCGTGAGAGCTTTAATCACTAGTTTTCTCATAACAAGTTTAATTTGGAAGGTAAACAAAAGCATGAATATACTTCGAATAGCATAAGCTAGTAGGTAGGTATGGTGGAATCTTTGGAATAACTTGGTTTAGGGAGTTGGATGCATGAGTGGACCTCATACTTGGTGGTGGAGGCTAGCAAAAGACTAGGAGCGACAAACTAAGAGAGCAATAATGGCCATAATCATGCAGAGCGACAAAACATCATTGATCAAAGCATAAAGTGATACTACAAGTTGAAAACTAAAGGATCATAAAGGCTATGGTGACTTGAGATAGTCATAACATGGTGTGAGCATGCGCCAAGTCAACCCAAATAAAGCATCAAAGGAGAATACCACTATACTATGCTTTAATATGCTAAAACAACGCATGATTCATCCAAGGCACATTAAGCAATCTCAATTGTTTATAACAAGTCATTCTACAGAAAATCATACTAAGCATAAAGCCAAAACAATATCGAGCATGGCATGACAAAGCATAGGCCACAGTCAAAAACAAGCTCTTTTTACCACATAAGCATGAACTTTCCTACTCTTTTCCAACCCAAACCAAACTGTTTGAAAACAATGTATGAAAGAGGGGGTCCAACCAATTTATTCAGCAAACTAAGAAAACCAAGCAAAAAAAAAAACCAAAATAAAAACAAAAAAGAAGACGCTCCAAGAACAACACAAATGTGCATGAAACAATAAAAATGAAGTGTTTAGAAGAAACCGGAGATTTTTATTGATGAAGAAGGGGATGCCTTGGGCATCCCCAAGCTTTGACGCTTGTACTTCTTGGATATTTCTTGGGGTGACACGCGTGGCATCCCCAAGCTTGAGCTTTAGTCCATCCTTCATCTTATTACTCATTCCTTCCATACACCTGAAATTTTTCCTTCATACAAAACTTCATACAATCTTTATTAGCAACATTTGTGCACTCAAGATAAATAAGTCTTAAGGTTCAGTTTTAACCCCAAATAAACTTCCATTAGAACACTAGGTACTGTAGCACTTCCCTCAAAAAGCTCAATTCCCCAAAAAAAACTCAAAAAGGAACCAACAAAAAGCAAATGCAGAAAATGGCAGAAATCTGTCAAAAAAGACCAGCAGTTAAGACGAATTTTTTTGAAGACCTTATGTTGCTCAAATCAAAAAGTGTTAAACTAACTAAAGTTAGATAACAACCTGGGGCATATGCACAAAAATTCACGCCTCAAAAAGGAATTCATAGATTTTACACGAATTTTTATGGTGAAGCACAGAAATCTGTTTCGGGACAACAACTTTCCCAATCATTACTTCTCTCTCATTAGAGGTTACTCTTGGCACAAAAAGTAAATAAAAAAGATAAGGATCGGTTATTACAGAGGTAATAACTTCCAAGACTCATCTAAAACTTTTGGGTTATCTCCCAATAAGTACTTTTCTTTAACGCCTTTAAGTTAGGCATGATAGTTTGAGAAGATGCTCATATAAGAAATATGAATTGAAGTAAAAGAGAGCATAAAGAAGCAAATTCAAAGCACATTTAAGTCTAACCCACTTGCTATGCATAGAATCTTGTAAAGAAATAAGTCATGAAAGCACAAAGCAACAAGCATATGAAAGCAAAACAAGTGCAACTTCAAGACTTTCAACATAAAGAGGGGAAACTTAATATTGTTGAGACACATAAAACCATGTTTCCCTCTCTCATAATAACTTTCAGTAGCATCATGAATAAAATTAAAAATATAAATATCACATAAAACATTTTTATCATGAGCCACATGCATATAATAATTATTACTCTCCACATAAGCATAGTCATTCTTATTAATTATAGTGGGAGCAAATTCAACAAAATAGCTATCATTATTATTCTCATCACCATAATCATCAAATATAGGAGGCATATTGTAATCATAATTAATTTTCTCCTCAATAATAGGTGGACTGAAAATATCATATTCATCATTGTAATCATCATATATTGGAGGTTTGGTATCATCATAAGCAATAGAATAGCTATCTTCCAAAGCTGGGGAACTAAAAAGATCATTTTCATAAAATCTAGCTTCCCCAAGCTTAGACTTTTCCATAGCATTAGCAATAATGGTGTCCAAAGAGTTCATACTAACAACATTGCTATTAGCATGCAAATAAAGTTCCATAGGTTTTTTAATTTTCTCTTCAAACACTTCATGTCCTAAATGAAGATAAATACTATAAAGCTCTCTAATTTTGTTGTTGTTTTCCATTAAGCCTAACAAGTGAAAACAAGAAACAAAAATAAAAAATTGTAGAATCTAAAGGAAATAACTTCGAGCACTCACACCAGAGGATAGGCGTTTGCCGTGGGAGGTTCTTCTTCTTTAATCCTCCGGTGTGAATACCTTTTACCTTACCTCCCTAGCAACGGCGCCAGAAAATAGCTTGATGTCTTCGCACTTCTATTCTTGTAGAAAGTTGTTGGGTCTCCAAGGGCAGAGGTTTGTAGAACATCAACAAGTTTTCCCTTAAGTGGATCACCCAAGGCTTATCGAACTCAGGGACAAAGTGGTCAAAGGTATTCCCTCTCAAGAAATTCTGCAATCAAGATACAAGAAGTCTCTTGTGTCCCCAACACACCCAATACACTTGTCAGGTGTATAGGTGCACTAGTTCGATGAAGAGATAGTGAAATACAAGTGGTATGGATAATTATATGTGGTAACAGTGATAGAAGATACTTTGATGGCGTGGAAGAGACTAAAGGCAAACTGAAATAAAGATGGAAGCAAGCAAACATGTAACAGATCTAGTAGTAAATGGTGTATCAAAGCTTAGAAACAAGGCCTATGGATCATACTTTCACTAGTGAACACTCTCATATAAATATCTTCTCTTCATGATACTACTCTTAACTACTCTCCGGTTGGACACTATAATCGATGGTAGGGCTATAACAACACTCCTCAAAGTAAGTCTTTCCCATCTAGAAAACCCCACACTGTCACCTTGAGCACTAGATGAGTCCAACAAACACCACAATTTCTTAAAGACATCCAACTCCAAATATAACTCATAACAAGTATTTGTAATCTCTAGCCTAAGTGCCACTATGGTGACCACGCTGTCACTTTCACACACATGGGGAGAGCAGAGATCTATTATAGAACTTGAGTAGCAAGGTAGATCTACTTGATTACAAAGCTCATGACGACAACAAGATCATGCATAGAGAGAGAGATGAACACATAGCTACCGGTAGAACTCTTAGCCTAGAGAGAGAACTACTCCCTCTTCATCATGGGAATCAGTAATGGTGATGGAGATGGCGGTGGAGATCGATGGAGATGGCTCCGGGGGCACTTCCCCGTCCCGGCAGGGTGCCGGAACAGAGACTTTCTGCTCACCGACCTAGCCGAATCCTTCGCAAACCTGCGGAGGTACAACATCAAGCTGAACCTAGGAAAATGCACCTTCGGCTTCCCCACCAGACAACTCCTAGGATATGTAGTCTCCAAGCGAGGCATCAAAGCCAACCCCACCAAGATCGACACCATCGCGCGACTCGGGAAACCCGAGTGCCTGTGCGACGTCCAGAAGTTGGCCGGGCGAGTCGTATGATTCCCGACTAGGCGAGAAGGTAATGCCCCTCTAACGCCTGATGCACAAGAACCCCATGTTCCAATGGGACGCGGAGGCGGACGATGCACTCAAAGCGCTCAAAGGAGTGCTACTCGCGGCTCCACTCCTTGCCGCTCCAATCGACAATGCTCGTCTAGGTGGCGGCCTCCACTCGAGTCGTCAGTGTCGTGATGGTCGTAGAACAAACAGAGGAGGGCAAGGAGCGCCCCATACAGCGCCCCGTCTACTACATCAGTGAAGTCCTGACGGACTCACGACAGCGCTACCCACAGAACCAGAAACCGGTATACACCGTATTCCGAGCTCAACGGCGACTCCCCCATTACTGCCAGGAGCACCCAATCACGGTACTCTCCTCTGCACCACTGCATGACATAATACGCAATCGTGAGGCAACTGGGCGAGTTACCAAGTGGGTCATTGAAATGGGTGTCCACAACATCAAATACGAGCCCCGCAAAGCGATCAAGTCACAAGCCTTGGCTGATTTCCTCTCAGATTGGGAAGAACCACAGCAGCTGGAGAAACTACCGTACCTCCACTACTAGTCGCTCCAAGAACACTGACGGGGCAGGGGCCAGGGTCATATTGACCTCCCCTAAAAGAGAAAAGCTCCGCTACGTGCTCCACCTCAACTTCAAGCCTTGCACCAACAACATGGCAGAATACGAGGCCCTCCTCCACGGCATGCGGTCCGCCAAGGAGATGAACATCAACCGCCTACAGTGCTATGGTGACTCCGACCTAGTTGCTGGCCAGGTCGCCGGAACTTGCGACACCGTCTCCCCAACAATGATCGCGTACCGCCAAGCGGTAGACCAGCTGGGAGGACACTTGGACGGCTACTCCGTCGAGTGGATCGATAGGAGAAAGAACGAGGTGGCAGATGCCCTTTCCCACATCGGGTCAGCTCGCCAAACGCCACCCGCAAGCGACTTCCTTGACATCATCCACAAACCTTCGGTCTGCCCACCGAAGGAGATCGACATCGAGATACCACTACAACCCGAGCCGGCCCTAGTCGCCATCATCGTGGAGCCCAGCGACTGGACGTCACCATATGTCGCCTTACTCGAGCACAAGATCCTCCCAAGCAACGAGACGGAGGCGCGAATGATTGTGTGCCGTTGCAAGTCCTTCGTCATCATCAACGGTGAGCTCCACAAACGTAGTGTGACTGGCGTGTTCCAGCGCTTCGTACAGCCAGAAGAAGGCCGCAAGATCCTCCGGGACATCCACGCCGGTGACTGCGGCCATCACGCTGGTGCCAAGTCGCTGGTAGCCAAGGCCATGCGGCACGGCTTCTACTGGATCACCGCGCATGTTGACGCCACCAACATCGTCCAATGATGCGTTGGGTTCCAGAAGTACGCCAACTAGACACACCTCCCTGGTTCGGCAATCAAGACCATTCCCATCACATGGCCATTTGCTGTATGGGGCATGGACATGGTCGGCCCGTTCAAGAAGTCCCCATCCGGCTTCACCCACCTCCTGGTCGCAGTCGACAAGTTCACCAAATGGGTCGAGGCCAAGCTGATCAAAAAGTGTGACGGCAAGACGGCCACCAAATTCCTACGCGAGCTCATCTACCGGTATGGCTACCCGCACAGCATCATAACGGACAATGGCACTAACTTCACCAAGGGGTCCATGGCAGAATTCTGCGAAGAACACGACATACGACTCGACCTCGCCTCAGTCGCCCACCCGGAGTCAAACGGCAAAGCAAAACGCCCCAATCAGAGCGTCCTCCACGGGCTCAAGCCGCGACTCCAGGTGCCTCTCCAGCACACCCCATGAAGCTGGGTCGAAGAACTCCCCTCTATAATATGGGGGATTCGCACCTCCGTCAACCGCTCCACAGGGTTCACACCCTTCTTCATGGTGTATGGTGCCAAAGCCGTAATGCCAACCGACTTGGAGCATGACTCACCACGAGTCGCCAACTACGTCGAAGAGACAAACGAGATCGCCTGCCAAGACAACATCGAACAGATCGACGAAGCACGCGACCTGGCTCGCTCCCGCACCGCCATCTACCAGCAGGGACTCCGCCGATACCACAGCCGCCGAGTTCGGACCCACACCTTCCAGGAGGGCGATTTGGTCCTACGACTGGCTCAGGACAAGAAGGGCATGCACAAACTCTCCCCCCATGGGAGGGGCCATCCGCCATAGGGCGAGTCCTTGGCAACGATGCCTACTACCTCATCGACATATGAGGCGACGGCCAGCTCGAGGTCGGGAGGCCATGGAATGTAAACCTTCTCCGAAAGTTCTATACATAGAACTCAAACTTGTACCCAGATGATATATAATGAAATTCATTCGGATCAGACAAATTGTGTCTACTCACCATACCCTTGTGCCACTCGCACTCGTACAATTAGCAATGCGCTACCCACGGAAGTCAACCCTTGGTCGAGCGACCGGCACGGCTAAGTAGTGCGACCTAAGGGCACCGAAAATATTCGTGCCTTGGGACGTCCATGAATATGCCAACCCGGAGCCACCATCGGAGTCGCCTAGCTCGACTGGCCCGTCGGGCCAAGACGACTAGTATATGCTTCTCACAGCAACCTGTCCCTCCCATCCTTGTGCAAAGCGACTCGAACGGTTAAGTACCACACACGGGGACTCCGCAAAAGTGGAAACCCTCACGCGGCTCGGGAACGCACCAAGTAAGAGAGCTGCATTGGACTCTCCCTGCAACTGGTTCTCAGAGCCAGAGGAGGAGACACGTTACAAACAACGCACGAGTAACCCGCAACAGGCACGCGCCCAAAACGGCTAAGTGCTATGCTCGGGGACTCGCCCTCAAACAATTCCACTCGTGCTCGGGGACTCGCCCTTTAGAGAACGCAAAGGACAAACAACAAAAAACAAAGCAAACACACATGTATACAAACAAGTTATACCCCATTAAAGGCCGGACGCGCTCGGGAACTCGCTCACACAAAAGTTAAACACACCATCAAATCAAACTTGCATTGTGAGTTGATTGACTCCTCTTACTCATACAAAATATTGTTCATATTACAAGCAGTCGCTACTTGGCATATCTTATAAATCACCTAGAAAAGCTATCTATTTTGCAGGCCCTAATGAAGAAGCGTCTACACCACCCTTGACACGAACAAATGGCTGCCAAGAGTTTGTTGGGTAGGTCTACAGCGACTTCGACAACGCCGACCGGAAGGGCTGCTCCGAGTTCAGATCACAATGCTCTAGCTTGGGGTCGCCTGGCACCACCAACGTCTCCTGGTACGGTAGAAGGTCCCCCATCGCCAACATGCGATCAGGGAAGGGGGCGGCCTTGGCGGTCAGCTTCAGTACCTCTGACATCTCCACCGTACTAGTCGTCGAAGGGTAGCCGCTGGTGACGTCGGCGAGGTCGAAGTTGTCGGGGAAGTGAGCAAGCCCCAGGATCAATACCATGGTGGCCCCGGGCCTAAAAGCTGAGCGTGCCATTCACTCCACGACGCTGGGTACCTCCTCTAGATAGCACCACACCTCAGTCAGTCTCCCAGGAATAACCTCGGTGGGGGAGATTCCTTGAAGAACCGCCTGGACGCACAACGCTGAGGTAGTGGCCGCATTCACCACGGTAGTCATGCACTGCGAGGAGTTGAAGGTCTGCACCACCGGGTCGCTTTGACCTATCACCGCTGCAACTTCAGACGTCAGTGACACTATGGACTGCCCCACTCGGGGACTCACCGCACACGTTAAGCAAAAAATAGCGACTCACCAAGGAGCTTCGGGCAGTTCTCGGTGACGTGCTTCTCTAGGGCAGTGTGATCGCTTTGCAGCCCTAGGATGATCGAGTCCGCAACCTGCCACTCCTCTTCAGCTGCAGCGACCGCAACGTTCGCTCTATCCTCAAAAGAAATTGAGGCCGCCTTCGCCTCCTCCAACTCCTTAACCAGCGAGTCGATACGCCCATTCGCCACATCCAGCTCGGCAATTGGGACATATCCTTCTCGGGCCTTGGCAATCGCAGCCGGAAGACCATCTGAAGAGGAAAGATGCGAATGCCAACACTACGGAACACCAATAGGAAGAGCCCAAGGAATCAAGCGATATGGATGAAGACGTGGAGACCAAATCTTCCGACAAAGGAGAGGATAAAGGGAGAATCCCCTTCGAAAAGAAGGCTCCATGTTACCATACCTTCCTTGGCACCCCCATAGTCCGGGCCCAGAAAACCTCTCTGAGGATACTGATGGCTACCCTCCCTCCGGTTCCCCAGTATGTCAGGTGGTCAGAAAACCAGTATGCCATGGTCATCAACCCTTTGATTGATGGCACAGAGTTCACCAAATGCCTCGTGCATAGTGGAAGCAGCATCAACATCATGTACCTGGATACACTGCACTAGATGAACTTGACGGAGAACCAGCTGAGGAAGAGCAATACCATGTTCCATGGGGTTGTTCCCGGCCAGAAAGCAAATTCCCTAGGCTGCATCACCCTTCCGGTCGCTTTTGGAGATGTTACCAATTACTGCCAAGAACGCATGACCTTTGAAGTGGTGCCTTTCAAGAGCGTGTACCACGTCATCTTTGGGCGTGACATCTTCCACTCCTTCCTCGCAAGGCCATGCTTTGTCTACAACAAGCTCAAGATTCCGGACCAAACGACATCATCACCATTGATGGAAGCTGCACCAAGGCACGGGAGTGCGAGCACAGAGAGGCCGCCTTCGTTGAAGCAGTCCTCTACAGTGAGGAGTTCAAGGTGATCCAGAACCAGGTCGATGCCTCAGAGATGCCGGCTTCGAAGAAGCAAATCACTCCTGCCAAACCTGTATGCAAGGCCACCATCAAGACCAAGCTGATGGAGCTTGTTGAAGGAGATTCCTCCAAGACCACCACCATTGGCATGGACCTGGATCCCAAATAGGAAAGCACGCTCGTCGAGTTCCTCCCTGAGAATAGGGACATCTTTTCCTAGCAACCTGCCGACATGAAAGGTGTACCTAGGGAACTTGCCGGGCACAGCTTGAATATTGATCCTAATGACAAACCGGTGAAGCAGCCTCTACGATGCTTTGTTGATGAAAGACGGAGGGCTACAGGCAAAGAAATAGCTAGGTTACTTAAGGCTGGCTTTATCTGAGAAGTTATTCACACCTGATGGGTGGAAAATCCCGCACTTGTCCCCAAAAAGGGAACCAATGAATTAAGAATGTGCGTTGATTACACCGGCTTGAACAAAGCATGTCTGAAGGATCCTTTTGCTTTGCCTCGCATTGACCAAGTCATTGACTCGATGGCTGGCTCGGAACTTCTATGTTTTCTCGATGCTTACTCAGGATACCACCAGATCCGGATGCGAAAGTCGGACCAACTGGCCACTTTGTTCACCACACCCTACGACATGTATTGCTATGTCACGATGCCCTTTGGGTTGAAAAGCGCTAGTGCTACTTACCAGCCGATAATGCAGCGTTGCCTACACGACCAAATAGGTCACAACATACACTCTTACATGGACGACATCGTGGTAATGTCAAAGAAATCAAATGATCTTATCGCTGACTTGCAGTAAACCTTCAATAATCTCCGGAAATACAACATGATGTTGAACCCTAAGAAGTGCGTCTTCGGGGTACCCTCTGGCAAACTGTTGGGCTTCATCGTTTTGCATCGCGGAATCGAGGTGAACCAGGGAAAAATCAAGGCCATCCTCGACATCAAACGTCCGACATGCCTGAAGGACATACAAAGGCTCACAGGCTACATTGCAGCCATAAGCCGGTTCATCAGCCGACTTGGTGAGAAGGCTATGCCCCTCTACAAGTTGCTCAAAAAGGTGGACAAATTCACATGGACGGATGAGGCTGACGCAACACTTCAGGAGTTGAAGAGAATACTCTCCTCCCCACCAATACTTGCAGCACCGGTGTCAAGGGAGCCTATATTGAGTTCAGTGGCCCTTTTACTATGTAAGCGAGGTCTTGACGGAATCTAAATAGCATTACCTGCAATACCAAAAGATAGCTTATGGGGTCTTTCTTGCTTCACGCAAGCTGATGCATTATTTCCAGGAGCACCCTATCATAGTGGTGAGCAAAGCTCCACTGTCCCACATCATCAACAACAACGATGCTATACGGAGAGTGGCAAAGTGGGGCATTGAACTTGTCGCCTTCGAAATCATCTACAAGAGATGCGACGCTATCAAATCACAAGCATTGCTGGATTTTCTCGCAGATTGGACAGAACTGCCATAAGACACTCCTGTGCTAGAGCCAGAATATTGGGGCATGCACTTTGACAGATCAAAGCTAGTCAATGGCTCGGGGGCTGGTGTATTATTACAATCACTAATAGGAGAAAAGTTTCAATATGTCCTGCAGATTCACTTCAATGCTACCAACAACATGGCGGAGTATGAGGCCCTCATTCACGGACTTCGCGTAGCCAAATATATTGGCATCAAGCGCATAGTTTCCTATGGAGATTCTGACTTGGTTGCCCAGCAAGTAGTTGGCACCTGGAACACGCGGAACCCTATGATGGCGGCATATCGAGACGAAGTAGAGGAAATAGCCAAGTGCTTCGACGGCTATGAAGTCAAGTATATCAAAAGGAAGGAGAATGAGGCGGTAGATCTGCTGTCAAAGCTTGGATCGGCTCGTCGACCAATTCTGCCAGGCATTTTCTTAGAACATTTCCGAACCCCATCCGTGAAGGGAGCATACCCCGACAACCCGGATAGAGTGGATTCATCTGTTAATACAGTAACAGTGACCTCTCTGGCTTGGAAGAAATCGTTCATGGACTATCTATAAGATAGAACTTTGCCCGCCGACGAAGTCGAAAGCTGGCAAATAGTACGAAGAACAAAATGCTACATCATCATTGACGGCCAGCTTTACAAAAGAAGTACCATAGGAGTTTTCCTTCGATGCGTCTCCCAGCAGCAAGGTATGGAAATCCTTAGTGAAATACATCTTGGAGATCGCGGGCACCATGCCGCTCTATGATTGTTCGTAACTAAGGCCTTCTGACAAGGATTCTACTAGTTAACTGCCAAGGCGGATTCAGACAAGTTGATACAAACATGCCTTGGATGTCAGTTCTATTCAAGACAACCAAGTGTTCTAGCTGAAGAATTGCGAACAATACCAATAACTTGGCCATTTGTAGTCTAGGGGATGGACGTGGTGGGACCTTTGTAGACAACCGCCTGTGGATTCACACACTTGCTAGTAGAAGTGGAAAAATTTACAAAATGGATTGAAGCTAAACCCATTAGAAAGCTTGATTGGGGAATACCCCTAAAATTTGCCCGGGATCTAGTGTTTGACATTTGGTCTCCCACACAGCATCATCACCGACAGCAGAAGAAATTTGTCTCTCGGAGAAAGTACTGTCATGAAAAAGGGATCCGCCTTGACCTAGCATATGTGGCACACCCACAGTTAAATGGGAAAGTTGAAAGGGCCAATGGACTAATTCTTCATGGAATCAAGCCACGCTTAGAGGCACCACTACATAGAGCAGCTAGAGCCAGGGCGGAGGAATTACCATCTTTCTTGTGGAGTTTACGAACAACACCCAACAGATCTACCGGCTTGACTCTTTCTTCATGTTTTATGGAGCAGAAGCGATCCTCCCATCTGACATCCTCCATGATGCACCGAGAGTTTCCGCCTACAAGGAGGATGACGATGAAGAATCCAGACACTTATTTGTGGACCTACTTGAAGAAGAGCACGTGCTGGCATGCCAGAGATCCACCGTTTACCAGTAGAAGCTGTGTGGCTACCATAGTCGCCGCGTCAAGCATCGCTCGTTTAAAGAGGGGGATCTGGTGCTTAGGCTCAAGCAGGAGAAATCACACAAACTATCCCCGCCTTGGGAAGGACCGTTTGTCATAAGCAAATCATTGCTAAATTCTTCCTATTACCTCGTTGATATCCGCGAGTTGAAAGATAGGCCAAAAAATCGCAAGCGCAAGCAACGTGACTCCGATGATGATTACCCGGAGACAGATCAGCCATGGAACATAGCATAGTTACGTCCCTTTTACACTTAGTACATTTATAATATGTAATAAGTTTCTGATATGATCAATGAAATAAAGCATTTGGTTCACTCATATTCTCTAAGTCTTCTACCTCCTTTAATCATTCATTTTTGGATCATATGAACCCTTCATGCGCAAGTTTGCATTTGCACTTGTGAAAATTCTGCCTACGGGTGTTAGCTTAATTTTTCTGGTCTACACGTTTTCTGAAGTTTTTATATGGATTCCGGAGTAGTGACTTCTCGGCACTCAAAGCCGATGATTTTTCTCTTAGGTTCTTGACGGTGCTATTAATCACCATCACATGTGGGCATAGTCCTATTTTGCGAGTCTTCCGTCTCACGAAAGGTCAAGCATACGAACCAGAATAATGGATAAGCTAGCACTTGCTTATAAACTATACATATGCTTGAAACAAATGAGTAGCAGGAAACTTGAGTACAAGTTTTTCCTCCTTGATAACACATAAGTTTTTCTGCATACACATTGCAGAGATACATTTAATACAAACATTGTTTTTTATGGCTCTGCTGTAGGGGGCTTCATGGTGGCATCATCAGGAGAGCCAGGCTGGGAGAGATCGTCAAACTCATAGGGAGATGGGCTAGACTCATACGAGGCCATGTCTTCATCAAGGATCTTGGTAGGCACAAAGACATCTTCATTGACCATTCTGGCAATCCTGGTGTCGAAGCTGGAAAGGGAATTCCAAATAGCATCACTATCGATCTCCCTCCCTTCCTCATCTATCTTGGGAAGCCGGAGGTCACCAGGTTGATGTCGGCATTATCGTAGTGTGCCTTGACCAAAGACAAAGACATCCTAACACCAGCCCGGACGCAAGAGGCCTTCTAGTCCTTGACCTTCTCAGGAGCTCGGCATAGGATCACCCCGTACTTGGCCACTGAGTCTGCCACCTTGATATTAATCCCTAGAGGCTGAGATATCTCCTTGGCCTGGGAAATGGCGGTGCTGACAAAGTTGCTGGCAAGAATCATGCGTTCCTTAGGATCTGGAGCACCTTCACCCAAGTTTGCCAATCCAACGGGAGATGTGGTTCACACAAGATACAAGGACCATGAGTATAAAAAAATCGAATGATTATCCAAACTACAAAAATGACCAAAACGGAGAAAGGTTACTGAAGATGCTCGTCTCCGCGTGCTTGCATGTCTCCGAAAAGGCATCCCGCTCCTTCTGGATGGTCTTGTACACCTCAAGGTTCCTTGCATTTTATTCTTTGGCAACTTGGTTCTGTTCCTTGAGTTGCGCAATATCGTCCTTCAGGCATTGCATCTCGGCATCAACAGATTTTTGCAGCACCTTCATTGCTGCCTCATGGCCCTTGACAGCATCGGCCAGGTCATTCTTCAAAATTTTGTTCTCATCATCGAGCTCCTCGATATGCTTGGATTGCTCGACAATGCTTTTGTCCTTGGCAATGGCTTCTGTAAGATGGAAATCAGAAAGTACTATGAGAAGATGGCATAAATAAGTCCATGAGGACAAGCAAGGAGCTATTACAAGAAACATACTCTGGCTATTTTTGATCTGTTGCTTCAGGAAGCCTGTTTTACCCTATTCAAGGTCCAGCTTCTTCTGCAAAGCAACAAACCTATCATTGGCAGTGATCCTCCGCCTATTCTCATTCTGCAAACAAACAGGCATGCTTAGTTTTTCAAGAGAATCTAGTCAGAACTATATGGTTTCAACTACACGCTTGGGGGCTACAACACAAGTTTTTAGAGAACAAGTAAGCTACTCTTGGAGCATCTAGCCGGAATTATGCTAAGTTTCAACCTAGACGCTCGGGGTCTACACTATGAAGTTCTACTCTTAAAAGTTCTTTGGAGCCCTCATGTCAATAACCTTTGTTTATCCGCCTAAGAGCTCGGGGGCTACAGAGGGATATACTATGTAAAATAAATGAAGTGAAGTTCAAAAGACTTACAATGTCAATAAGCTTGGGATTGTTGGCCAAATTGGCATACGCGGTGTGGAAGATGCCATCATTGTTATACACAGCATCTGCTTGCGCAATATTATCTAGGTACAATGTCGGAGGAGTCGCAGCCAAAGGAGATGTTGAAGCCGGAGGCGTGGATGATGCCCTAGCCACCTGTTGCATCTTCAGAACAGTTAATGGCGCAGAGGCTCCCGCCTTAACCGTTTCCTCCGCCTCTGCCTCTTCCACCACCTGCTTCCCTTTCTCAGTGGCATCCATAGCCGGAGCGTTACCCACTTTGGGGGAAGTACTCTCCTGCGTCACTTGGTCGCTGGGAGCAATGTCTGCCTCGACAGAGCCTGAGATATCAAGGATTGGATTGACATCTGTCTCCATGGTGGAGAACTCAGGGATGACGGTAGAAGACGGCCCAGCGGGGCCAGCTGAAGACTTGGCGACAGGAGTGGGGGGAGCAGTAGCGGGAGAGGGCTTGGCGGCCATTTCCCTGGTGAGCATGTCACGAATATTTTTTGACCCTCCAGCATCTCTGGAGGATTGCTTCCGACTAACATCAGCTTTCCTCCTGAAACATACGAAGTATAAGTACAAGAGTTGAAAAAAGGTATTAGCTGAGAAGTACAAGACGGAGAATGAAAACACTTACTCCACGGCAGGAGCCTTGGTGAGGGGAATGCCTGTGGATTTCTTCTTCTTCTCCACCTCTAAGGCGGCGGTGGATCGTTTGGAGACTCCACTCTCCGATTTCTTCTTCTTGGCCTCGACAACAGCGTTAGAGGTGGAGGTCTTCCGCTTTCGCGCCGCTAGAGGTGGTTGATCCTTGGGGGTGTCATCGTCGGAGACCACTTGGATATCATTCAGTTTGGGATCATAGACCCGAGAGGCCATCTGATCCACCGCCAAGGTCGCCAGCTGGGATGCAGAGGGGTGTTAGATTGACAAATTCAAGTCGGAACAGCCTTAGTGTACATAACAAGTAACAAAGGAACAAAAGTTACCTCTGGGCACTTCCCGCAATGAAATATGTAGTAGGTGATCTTGAAGCCATGCTTCCTATACTTCACCTTGATGATGTCTTTAAGCCGAAGTTTGATGGAGTAAGTAGAGAAGTTATCCCACAAAATTCACATGGGATCCCTCCTGTTTTGAATGTATCTACACATCAACTCGGCGCAGTGCTGCAGAGGCTGGATCCGCCTATCAAACCAGCACATGGCAAGATATAAGTCCGTCAGACCTCCATGTAGGAGCATTTCAATCTGCCTTATGGCGCGATCGGCTTCGTCGTTGGAGGGAAGGGAGGCTGGGGTCCACCATGCGGGCACCTCGGAGGCAGGTCCATCGACGAAGTCAGGATAAGTCTCAAGGCAGTCAGGCAGAGGAATATCTGGGCCGTAGAAGTATGTGCGCTGCCAATTCTTGCATGACTCATGCCCTACTATGTCGGGGAAGCGCTGGCTAGGCCGGATCTTGAAACTAATGGTTCCACAAATCTGCAATTCGTCCTTGGACTCTACGGACTTCTCTTGACGGTGAAAAAGTATACGAACAGGTCTAACCTTGGTTTAATGCCTAGGAATCCTTGGCAGAAGGCTACGAAGTTGCTAAGGACTAAGATGATGTTGGGAGAGAGATTGTGGGGGAGTACCCAGAAGTACCGGAGAACGTCCAAGAAGAAGTTGGAGACTGGCAGTTTTGCGCCTCGTACCAGCTATGCCTTGAGGTACACCTTCTCTCCGACTTGGGGAGAAGGAACCACCTCGCCGGCCGACGCCGCCCGCTAGAACAACTCCTTCATCATGGGGAGGTACTATTCGAAATATGCCCTAGAGACAAATAGTAATAAGGACTATTATCATATTTCATATAGTTTATGATTAATTTTTATATCATGCTATAATTGTATTGAGAGGAAACATGAATACACGTGTGATATATAAACAACTAGGGGTTCCTAGTGAAACTCTAGTCACTGGTTCATTGGTCAACAGATGATCAAGTTTCCTGATCATGTGGCATTTATGCCAATTGGAAATGGATTCAACTCATTCTGTGAATGAGATGATGAACCAATACCCAACTTAAACATCGTGACCCGATCATGTCATGAAGTTCAAGTTACGATGATTAGAAATGGATCCTCGTAGACTATTCCTTAGATCATGAGGCTATATCAATCACTGTCTCCCGAGAGTGCTTAGATAGCATCAAGCGTCACTTGGTAATACAGTGATTATAAAGTGTGTTCAGGTACTCGGAGGAATCGTAGAGGCAATATATGTCAAGAGCGGGATTTTTCTGTCCACATGACGGGAAGATACTTAAGGGCCCACTGAGGAGAAGTTATATCCAATAGCTGTGCAGCGTGTGATTTGATCACAGGGATATCACTTGTCGGAACGAGTCAAATATCATTGTTTAGTAACGAGATTGAACACGACATGGTGATGTCATTGATCAGATCTCGGGTAATGCAAGTATCAAGAGACAAAGGGAATAAGACACGACAGTCCTGGTTCAAACGATGAAAGA
The DNA here is from genome assembly GCA_910589775.1 of Avena eriantha. Classification (NCBI taxonomy): domain Eukaryota; kingdom Viridiplantae; phylum Streptophyta; class Magnoliopsida; order Poales; family Poaceae; genus Avena; species Avena eriantha. The sequence goes on from OU342740.1 coordinate 112,557,711, forward strand.
TCTTGGTGGAACGCACAGGGGTCACATGGCCATCTAGGTCCCTATGTTGATCATTGGTCCGGGTGTGTCCCGAACATGTCTGGAGTGTTCCCGAACCGTAGGGTATCACGCTTAAGGGTTTGATGATGCTTAGAGAGTGTTTATATGATCACAAGAATCATCGAGAATAGTAGAGAGAAAACTGGAAGGGTTTCGGTAAGTCCGAAGGATGTCCGGAGTGGAGATGGAAGATGTTCCATAACCACGAGGATTGAATAATATGTGAATGAATGTTAAATTATGATTTAATCATTTATTCATAATTACTTAATAAAATAGAAAATCAATTTAAAGGTCAAAATGCTGAATGGGCCAATTCCGGAGGGAAGAGGGCCCATTAGGGAAAGGCAAGAGGGAGAAGGGCCAAAGGGGGTGGACGGCGCCCTAGTGGGATAGCCCCCCCGTGTGGGGCCCGTGGGGGTTTGTCGGCGGCGCCTCCCCTCCCTCTCTCCACTCCTTTAGTCCCACCCCGGGACTTTGAGGGAGGTAGTACCTCCCGTCCCCCTATATATAGTGGAAGGATTTGGCTAGATAAATACACATAAATTCAATAAAGGTTTCCTAGCTTTTGGGGAGACCTCTAGTTGATATTCTCTCTCTCTCTCTCTCTCTCTCTCTCTCTCTCTCTCTCTCGTGACCGTGGTCCCAAGTTCGGACTGTGCGAACGAGAGACATCTTCACCGTGGAGCACCGTCGCGCTGTGGGATTCAGATCTAGGAGCTCTACTTCCACAACTGCTGCTGGATCAGGGAAGGGGGAGTCGTTGTCAGGCACCGGATGTGTGTAACTCCCCGCGAGGTGTCACACTTGAGGCACTCAAGTCGTTGGAGCCGTAGGAGCGCAAGGAATTCATCACGACCTTGAGGTCGGCTTTGGCTCGTCTACATCAACCACACTCTCCTGAGCATTGACAATGCTTTTCGGTATTCAAGGGTAAGTTCCTGAAAAGCCCATCCCGTTACTGCATTACTAATAGATAGGTCCTGGCAACATCAGGGGTTCAGGGGCATAGGGTAAAAATTATTGTTTTCATATGCGGAACCCCTACAGTGGTATCAGAGCCAGGTTTGTGCGTAGTAATGCTAGTACAGGTAGAACACACGAGATGTAGCGTGTGGGCGTTGATCTTTTAGTTGTTACCCTCCAACGTGTACTTGTGTATACCGGAGTAATGTTTGATGAAGCGGCCCCAACCGACTTTATGCGTTCATTCGTGAGACTGGTCCACGCTTGACATATGGCTTGTACCGTATAACGTGGCTTAGGGGGTGTCTGTCTCTCTCGCATTAGTTGGTATGCCATTTGCAATGGAGGGCCCCGAAAGGGGTGTATTATAGACAACTACTTGGTCAGAGTTGTGGTGAAAGTTCGTAGGTAAGAATGGTTCTTGTGCGAAAGCCCATTTAGCCATGTAAAACATGAAAGATAAAGTAGAGGCGTCTAACTTTGTTTCGCAGGGGGCGTTGCTTTGTGATATGGTTGTGGCAAAGGTAAAGTGATTACCTTATGTTACGTAGTAGTAGATAGTCACGCAGGTGATGGACTACCACGCCGGAAAGACACCGGTATCCTGGTGTCTACGGCGCCAGAACCCTAGCGCCGGAATCCGGTGACACCGGATGGAGATCACAACAAGAAGGACCATATCACATCGCATTTACATTCTATGTTATTGTTTGTATATCTTATTGTGTGCTAGTATTATATACTCGATGGTAGCCTAATAAGATGATCCCTTTTAAAATTACTAATGACTGTGTTCCCCCTTAGTGTGCAACACCAAGAAAAGTGAATATTTGAAACAAGAAATGAATTCGAATTTTCGGATAACGGATCCTTCTAATCCAGTCTATCTAATGTCTTTTTCAGGAGCCAGAGGAAATGCATCTCAGGTACACCAATTAGTAGGTATGAGAGGTTCCGCGAAAAGGGGCAAAAATTCTATGAACCTTTCCTATTTTCGTTAGGTTCAAGTCTGACGAGAATAATATTCTACGACTAAGAACTCATTTATTTTCAAACCGACCCGTGTGAAAATAAAGAAGAGAAATTGGGCCATGTTTCCCGAGAGAGACTGCCTTCTCTCAGGCCAGCAGTCTTATACTTATAGTCGACTGCTCTATGACGATCTGACCTCTTTCCTGGGCTCTGCTTGCTCGTCTACGCTCCGACCAATTCAGTCAAAATCGAAAAACGATGTTCTCAAATCTCTGAATTTCTGCGAAACGAATTGACATATAGAGAATAGGTTTCTGGCATGACCAAAATGAACTTCACAGATCCGATGCAAGAAAGGATAGATTGGTCATTGAGATTCGTGGATAATTTAGAGTAATATTTAGGGATAGATCGTATCTCTTCTTTTTTTATCACCTCGAACAAATCGAAATGATTGAAGTTTTTCTATTTGGAATCAGGTAAATCCATTATGGATAAAAAGAAATTAATAGTATAAAAATTTTCATGAACCGACTAAAACTAAAGAATTCAAGGAAGGCAAAAGGGATTAGGATATTTTTTGGGGGTATAAGCTGTTATAGTTAGAAATTATATCACAAAAATCTAGTCTTATTTAAAATAATCAAAAATTTCGAATAAGCATGTAGTCTCGGTCGAATAATTTGTATCTTTAGACCATTCAGAGCCGTTTGCATTAAGTGTTGGGATTGAGTTTGTTGTCATTACCCTCAATTTCATTGCCGTCCACCTCTTGCAGTTACCCAGAATTCGCGATTATTCTATTTCCTGATGCTCGCAATGTATAGTGGTAGAACTTCCTCTACCTACCCCTTGCGGGGAATCCATCATGAAACGATTAAAGAGTGATTTAACCCCTTCTTTAGTGCGCCTAACTTAATGGCTTTGTAAGAGTGGCAGGGGATGGAATCCTACGTATTGTGAAAGATACAAAATTACCACCTTCATATTGCTTAGTCTTGCTCGATAGAAATGGATTGAAAAGTTGATCCGTTTCTAAACGGTAACTGGAAACAAACATCTTATTGAAGCAGCTGCTGCTGCGAGGACTAACGTCACAAGGGAAATCCGACAGGAACTGAAGGCCACCGATCCCGACCGATCGCGCGGCACAGACATCGAAAGCTCCTCCATAGTCGATGGGGTCACTTGTCCTGGGACGGCAGCAGCACGGACATGCACAACAGATTTCCATTAGTACACACGAAGTATGATCAACGATGTCAACTGGCTTTTTAGAGACCTAAAAAGACGAAGCCCCTCTCCTCTCTCTGTAACTAGAGAGGTAGGCAAACCTGAGTTTAGAGCCACCTCGATTCGGGATGTCGGAACACCAACCGGATCGGAAACCTCATCCTAAACTTACTTCAGAATAGGTTCGAGAGCTTCCATTTCAATGTGTCTTTCCAAAAATCTTTGGTATGCCTTTTCCTGGTCAAAAGGTTTGTTTTTATTCCTGGTGGTGGTTTTGAGTTTCTGTGAATAATAGGAAGAGGCCGCCAAGGCGCGGAGCGATGAGTATAGCCCATTAGGACAACCCGTAGGCTTGGCTTATCACCATATCCAACCCGAATTCCGTAGTTCGAAAGGAGAATTAGGCTACCTGAGACCAACTGATTATCCAAAACATGAGACTGCTTTCTTAGCAAACACTTCACTTACAACACAAACACATAGAAGTGCCAGCCATTCAGGGTACATGACAACAGATATCCTATAAACATAAATCCAAGATATACATGAAAAATCCCAACATACCGACTGAATAGAAAACATACACACATGAACCTGTTGAAAACCAAACTATTACTTTCCTTCTTGCAATCTCACAAGGCTGAAATCAGAAACCAATTTATCAACTTCAGTCTAGGTGTCAATTCCATAGAAGAAGATCCATTCGAGTTTATTTTCGATTCATCGAGCTGTGGCCTCCTATGGGAGAGTTGTGAAGTGAATCAATGATTTGGTGTTTAAGAACAGCATCTGATCCCACATATATTCTTTCTATCTCAAAAAGAATCATTAACAAAGTAGGCAGAAATAGAAGGATGATCATCATTAGTTGATACAGTGGAAGCCCAAGCAGGAGTAACTGCAGTGACTGCCATCATAAAAGAATCTCATCTGCTCAAAGCATCTGCAACCTTGTTTTCTTTGCCATTTTAGTATTCAATCTTGCCCAAGCAATATCGCAGATGCTTCGCGGAATGTTCCACAGCGTGACAAGCTGCGTCAGATAGTATGTCAAGGCACGTCACCTTAAAACAGTGCCAAAGTGAAACCAATCGGGGCTTGAATTGGCATGATACTTTCGGTATGAGGTAGGTCATGATAATCGGGTGTCAAACATATCCACGTTCGCATATAATGGGTGTAAGCCATGTTGCACAGCGAATACACTAAGATTGAGTTGGCGAGCCTAGCACATTATAGAGATGTGGGCTCGGAACGCGGATGGTCGAAAGATCGAGCACGAGTCGTATAAATGATGTGACCGACATTTAGCGTCAACCCTAGAACCCACATTGATGGCCGTGATGATCGGGGGAGATGTGGGGAAAAGGGGTCGTGTTATCACTAGGAACCCTTCATGGGATAGGTGTTTATGAGTGGAGTTATTATTAACTCATTTAATATAAACTTAGTCTAAATTCCTTTTGCAATTATAAATGTAGAAAATGGTTCTCCCTGATGCCACTTTTCCTATTGACGATTGGTTAGAAGGAGAGAAGCTCTGGATAGACGGATCAAACTTCTCTATATGGGTTGCACGTCTCCACATTCTCCTTAGCGAGAATAACATGGTCGACTACATACTCGACGAGATGGATTTGGAGCAACCCTGTTTCTATGAGACCCCAGAACAGGGGAAGACCGCTATTCGTGAGATGGCCTCCATCGTTTCAGTTACAATGCGTTTCGGAATGGTGGACGAGTTGTGTCCTGTCGTAGGTAATGTCGACCCTCGTACGGTAATGCTACAGCTTAGGACACATTTCGTGGAACAAGCACTCATATGGGAGCATGAGCTGATGGGAGACTTCCTCTCCATTAAGATGGAGGAGAACTCATCACTTGACGACCACTTGGAGCGCATGCATCATGCGTACATGAGGCCTGTATACTTCCTGGTTAGCTGGATGACGGGCTCTTTTGCAAATGGCGTTTGTGGGCCCCCCGGATTAATCCTCTGAGAATTCATATTATGCATACAACCAACATAACCGACAAGTATCAACGTAAACATCGAACACATAACGAATACATCTCATACCTTAGTTGCCATTAAAGCTACATCGTTCAACAACAGCGGAACTTCATTGAGCGTAGAGCCCGAGCCATGCCTTAAACTACAGGCAATTGACTGGGAGAACGTCCTAGCTCGCAAAGTCTCGAACATCCTCTTCTTCTTGAAATCAGACCAAGTTAATAGCCAGGGACAATGCCAGTGAGTACTTGGAATCTACTCGCAAACCACCTTAAAATAACAATAATACCAAGTGGATATGCAGTATGGATGTGGTAGTAGGAGGGCTCCAAGAGGGGTTATTTTCTCAATTATTTTCTCTTGTAGATATAGCAGCTACATATCTTTGTTGAAAACTTTTGTAAAAAATTTTAGAAACCTTTTTGAAAAGTTTTGGAAAACATCAGGACTGGGTCACCCATTTGTTCTCGTCTTCAGGTCGTCCCACGACCCAAACTCCTTTCTCCTCCTTCCGACCATCCCATGGTCAAAACCTTTCTCCTTTACGACCATCCCATTGTCAAAGAATTTCCAAGGCCATTTATTTTCTGAAATCCTTTTGAAAACCAAAACCAGCACCTCTCTATAGAAGTTTGTCCAACCCGTCCTTAACAGCGGACTCGTCTATTCAAATAGATTTACACTCTGCAGAGGTTGTACACTTTACCCACACCATCCGGGTACACTACCCTGATCTTCACCAATCGTGGGTCGAGTAACCGATCAAGAATCTCCGGATGCCCACTCCAGTATAAGTGCCTACCCTATGGGTGTTAATCCCCTCAAACCCGGGACGTCAGGTACCGATGACCAACTAGAGCGCTTTTTCCACTGCTTGAGTGTGCACTTTCAATGAGGGGCTCATAGTAACGCGTGGAGGCTAGCAGACCCTTCGTTCCTTCTCCAGGTCGATGTCCCACATGGACCTTTATCAGAGAAGGCCCACCCTCCAGGGATCCCCGATCCCCTGTAGTAGTTACGAGGCAGCTTATACTAGAATAAACAAACATCAAATCCAGCCCTGTCCCATATCAGAGTAATGTGGTTGCACGGGGTTAAGTTGTTATAGCTAGACTGCAAAGAACCGAGTGCGTTTTTGTAAACCTTTCTCTCCAGCTTTTCTCCAGCATTTTGTAAAACAAAACCTTTTTATTTCTCAACATCCCTTGGGAGGTCCCATCTCACTAAGGTTTTATCATAAAACATTTGGTAAAACTTTTTTCGGGGTCTTCCCATCCTCTAGCTTTACTTCGGCTAAAACGGGGACTCCAAGGGGGTATGGTGTAAGACACCATCTATTCTACTAGGGACAAGTAGGTGTCATCAAGGGGGGTGTTGTACTTAATTGTACAAGGTGTAATAGTTCGGAGGACCCAAACCACTACCATATATACAACAACATATAGTAAAACAATGCAGTTTTAATAAACAGGAGATAAAACATGCATAAGTAAAACAGTAGGACAAGGCTTATGAACAAGAAGGTGGATTTCCTGATGATCAGCAATATGGCAATATGTCCCTAGACTTCTTCTTAGAATACCCAAAGATACCAATAATAAAAACCACTTCTCCTACTCTCCGATTTCATCGCAACTATCGTCGTCCAGACATCACATGCAAACAAACAAGGGCACAATCAACACATGGCATACAATCACCAATACCACTCATCAAACAAGAAATTGAATAATCTTCAATTGAGGTTCAGTAGTTTTAGAGAGGATTGGATTCAAATGATTGAGATGGCCTTGGAGTCAGGGATGAGCATACCTAAGAGGGGGTTTTGGACCAAGAACATATTCTATATGATACCACTATATAAAAATGATACCTACAGGTAGATGTTGATAAAATGAAACCAACAAAAGTGGTTTCACTAATTTATCACTTTTCTTTATTTAGTTATGAATTTTCTAGTGATAAAGGCTCTAGTTTTAGGAAATAATTCACCGGAAATCTTCTGTATGCCCAAAAATTATTCCCTTGGATGGTTAGGTAGGCCTTGATGTACTTGTTCATTGAGAGTTGGAATCATGTCAAGATAATTAGTAGAATGCCCTCAGGAAATTCCCAAAGGCAGTTCTGTAGACAACTTGTATTTTTTACCAGATTTAATCTACAGAGGATTTTGATATGATTCCAAGGGCACATGGTAGGCATTGATAATACCGTTCTGTAGAAATTGGAATCTACCTGCTTGGAGTTGCAGAGCTACTATGGTCAAATTATAGGCGAATTAACCATGCACAGAACAGATTAATTCACAATAATTCAACTGAGGCTTATAAAATTATGGGCTCCTGTATTTTGATGGATAATGGTGTGCCACATCTCTAGGAGTTGGAATCAGGTCAATACCATGTTTGGTTTGACCTAGAGAATTTACCCAAGGCAGATATACTTAGTTTTTGTTATTTTTGCCAGAGGCTGACCTTAGTTCACCTTGACCTGAGATAAAAGCTGGATGTAAGGCCTATGAATATGCGTTCAAAAGAACTTGGTTTCATCCATTTTAGAGATGTGTAGGTCAGTGAGGAATTTATTTAGTGTAAAATATACTCTTTAGAGGATTAAATGCCATAAAATAATAAAGATTATTTTTGGCAAGGGACTGGTTCTGCATGTTGTGCAAAACACTTGGGTACTTGGTAAAAATTAGATCTGGATAATACAATTGGTTTTCCATTTTTATTTTTAATTAAACCAAACAGCTGCTTTTCAGATCTGGAAGAAAAATGATTAAAAGAATAAAGGGGGAGGGCACTAGGCCAGATTCGTGGGGGCACTGGGCCACGGAGGAGGGAATCGGCCCACTCGGGCAAGCCAGCACGTGGGAGGCCGCGTTACGAACCTGGCGGGTGGGTCCCGTAGGTTAGCGGCGCGTAGTGGCGAAGAGGTACCGAGGCGCCTGGGCCGTCGGATTAGAGGGCAAATCGATGATTGGGAGCTCGTCGTCCTCCTCCGAGGCGCGCTGGCGCGAGAAAACCCTAGCTGGGCTTGGGGTGGCACGAGGGAGTTCACCTGGGGCTCGGGGGAGGGCGGCGATGGTCCAGGGCAACGCGGTGGAAGAAGGCGAGTTCGGGGATGGTCGGCACGGTCTCTGTTGGGGATGGGGTCCTACTCCTGCGACGACGACCGAAGGGAGCCTTGTTGGGGCTCGTCGGCGAGGCCAGTAGAGGTGACACCTGGGCCAAACAAAAATAGGATTAGAGAGAGGAGGAGTAGGGGGTCACAGGATGGTGACATGCAGAGAGAAAAGGGAAAAGGGGAGAAAACCTTGCTTGAGTAAAGGAAGGAGGCTGAGCTTCTCTTCTCTCTCCCTTTTGAACAACATAGAGCAGGGGAGGGGGAGAGGAGGCTCTGGGAGGTGAGGTGGAGTGGGAGGTGGCAAATGACGGGCAGGGGGAGGCACTGGGTGGCCTCTGTCCCTTTTAACCGAGGTGGAGTAGTCTATCATGGACTTGGTCCATTGGGCATGGGAGAGAGGAGGGAAACCAGGGGGAGAGGATGCTGTGGGCGGGGAGGTGGTTTTCTGGTCGAGCTGCAGAGCAGAGGGGGAGGGGTAGCTGCTGCTAGAGGAGGAAATGGGCTTTGCAAGACAAGACACCCTAATGGGGTTAAGCACTAGGGTCCAAGCACTAGAGGACAAGCATGCTACAGTAATTGCTACAGTGATCGCGACCAAAGAGGAGTGCTGGGTGTTATGGTGCATTGCCTTGCAAGATTGGTGGTGGTTTGGTCTTGATTTAGCTCAATACTAGCTAGATTTGCCAAATTGAGTAAATGGGTGCTTGTGAAGGAAGTTCAAAATCTTACATAGGACAGAGTGGGGGAGATGGTACTGGTAGATAGATGAGGTCAAGGTGGATATCTAGGAATTATTTGCGATTTTTCTGAGGGTTTTAAGTCCACTTAAAAATATTTATTCAAAAGGTACAGAAGTAGTTTCTAGAAGTTCATTTGATATTCTTACCTTAGACAAGGTGAGATTTTGGTGTGAAATGGTCCTAGATACCATATTACACCTTGGGGAATTTTATTGGGATTTATTGAGGTGGGTAAGATTGTTTTCATGCCACCAAAACCTTGCTGGATCTTGGAGCTCAGATTTCCCCTTGGGGCATGGGATAGATGGACGGATAGGCCAAGTGATGTAGATCACCATGGTATATAGTTTTGAGCTTGATCCTACTTGAGCTCACCGATACAGGCTTTCAAACTTTGAATAAAATAAGCATGCCAAAGCAGATTATCAACTAGCCTTCAAAACCTTGTGGGTTTAAGAAGCACAAGAATCCACTTGGAACAAGTGAGGTAGGTATTGGTAGACCTACATGATTAGATCATAACCATGCAAAGAGTTGGTCCATATAAGGTTGGATGGTGGTGTGAGCTTCTGTCAAAGTAGGCATGTTGACTAGATTTGCAGGAAAAGTTAATTTCTTGCCTGCAAAACCATCAAGAACAAGTGGGTTGGAGGATGATCAAACCAAGGGAAATAGTGGGCCTTGGTAGTAATTAGGATGGTTAACAAGATGGTTAAAGTGCATTACCAAAAATGCACAAGGGTTGAGAATGGGAGGCATTCATAAAGGTGATGTTGGAAACAGTTTTCCAGACTTGGCCAAATTTGGCAGATGTAGGGTTTTTGACTAGAGCATGAGAGGGGAGGTTTTTGATGGATTGCAAGGTACCAAATCATCATAAAGAGGCTTATGTTGAAGTGTATATGGAGTAGAACGGATCCATGCTTGATATTGGTCTTCATTGACTTGGAAATTTCTAGAAGGGATATCTTCAGAATTGATCTGGTTAAGGGTTTTAGATGATCACCTAGTATCTAGAGATTAGATCTTGATTTGTATTCTTGTTGAGGGTGTGGTGGTTTGGAAACCTCTCGATCCTAGTGACGAGCTGCTATAGTAGCTCATACTATCTCCTAAGCAGACAAATCAAGCAGCAGATCAAGGCAACTCATCTTATAAACTAAGCAAAACTACTACTAGGGTTACCATCAAGTCTGACTTGAGGTAAGGTTGGGCAATTTGAGAAGGGTTGGAGTTTGAATAAGATGAGGGTCTTTGGTATCTCTTCCAAGAGTCGAATTCAAATGCTTCATAAAAAGGTTTTTGTTAAATCTAGGGATAAAATAGTAGAGGGTTCTGTCTTGGAAACACAGGGAGATTATGTTATGTAGCTCTCCATAGTTTGATCAATAGAAGCTACTAAAATAGTTGGTTTGCAAAGGCTTCTTGGCTCAGGTTTTGAAATGCCAAAACATTTGAGAATATGGAAATTATGCCAAGACTGTTTTGTGAAGTAGCTTTTGTCAACTGGTGTTAAGGTAAGGAGTGTATCATCTAATACACATTCATATACATAAGCATGTCCAAACAACAAGCAACACTTCAGCATTAAACAAGAAAAAGTTTTTGTTCCCCCTGATTTTTGCATTCTGGACAACTAATCAGGGTTGCAGAAATTGGGAAGTTACAGCGTTGTGCTGCGGTCGCTGCCACCAAGCTACCAAGCACAAGTCAGGACTTGCATTATGAGAGGCGACGTGGAAACACACAATTTCCACAGGTTCATATTACATCTTAGGAATGTGATGGTTGAACCTGTTGTCGCTTAGGTCATCAATGACAAAGGTATATATTTGATATACAATTTTATAAATGTTATAATCTTGCAAACACATTTGCAGTGTTAAGTATATTTGATACTTGTTCTGTTTTACTTAAAACAGGTCCTTCTGCATGAGAGTTGCTTGCTGGAGAGGAGGTGACGTTGTGTGTTGATGGCGAGCATGATAATGATGGCCAACGACACTCTCCCTCAACATTTATCACTTAGTTTATGTTTTAGGATGATTATTGTAATCAAAAGATTGTGAACCTTCTTTAGTGTGTCTCACACTTTGTGAGACGGTTATTCATATGAGTTTGTACAAACAGTTGTTCCACTTTTATGAATAATTTCTATTTGTGTTCATATCTTGTTTGATTATATGTAAATTATCCTTGTTGTTTGAAACTAACTGATAATGCATGAACATTTGTAAAATATTAAAATGATCTAAAACACCCAACTTAATGATATGTTCATTAATGAATGAAACCATTGTTTAAATTGAAAGTTATATGATAATATGTGAAAGTAATTTGATTTCTTATCACATATAAATCATGCCTAAGTTCGGCAAAATAACTTGAACACCATGCATTACATGAATACAAAGTGTTTAATGAATTGTTAAAAGTAAATACATATTCGATGTATTGTGTTTTAACAAAAATGATAATTTTCATTATATGATTGTTTAAATGTGGAAATAAGTTTGCCAAAGGAAACATGAGTATGAAACTATTTGATATGATCAAAGTGTTTCATCACACAAAGGGTAATAAATATAAAAGGGAATCTAATTACTATGATTTGATGAATAGTAATGAAATTCGACTTTATAAAGAATGGCTTGAAGAAAAATTGTGGAATGCAAAGAGTTTTGAAATGTCAAAATGCAAATCATCACAATATAATATAAGATATCAAAATGGGTAAATAGACGGCACCAAATAAATCGTTATAGTGTAGATGTAGAGAATATTAGTTAGAAATAGTTAGCACTCAATTAGAACATATAGTGAACCATCTGGATTCGTGAGATCGGCACCATATCTAATATGGATCGTCGTAAAAGTTTTGGGGTTATTCGATATAACCAAAAAAATAGCGAATAAGTCCTTGTAGAGTATTCATTGGAAACTTTGAATACAAAATCCATAGCTGAAACCAAAACAGAAGCAAAACTGGTATTGCTTGGATTTTGGTGCATTCTTGAGAAAGTTCATATTTAGTGATATTTTTCGATTATGGAGCAAATGGAAGATAGTGTAAAACATGATGGGGTTCAAAACCCTGCATCAGAGTGTTGAGAAGCGCAACAGAAAGTGTTCCTGAACGAAACTCTTCACAAAGGAAAGAATCAATGATAATGATCATTGTGTTTTCCCCACTGGTGTTTTCACTACATATAGTAGGATTCAAAATGTATGGAGACATTTGTGAATCAGTTGTCATGATTACCGAAATATGACATACCTATGAATTACTAAGGAAATAATGGTAAGCTAGAATAATGACAAATCCTAGAACCAAAATTCCCTTGAGATTAGAAAGCAATTCGTTGATGAATCTCACAAGTAAAGGAGTTACTTGGATTTTCCGAAATGACTGCAAGGCCATAGTGGAAAAGGGGTGAATGACAAAAGCACAATTTGTCAAGTACTGGACAAATTCAAACGAATTTTATTCAAGTGTGCTAAATGTCTAATGGATTTAAAACTGGTAAAGTACTAGTATCTCATAGTAAATCTCCAAGTTTGATATTTGATCAAAGGATTTTGAAATCGTTCAAAATAGTGAGTAGATATGAAATTTGCGTGAAATTGAGTGGGAGCTATAAAAGTCTTCCTAAAACAATATGTGAATGACATATTTTTGAATGGGAGCAATATGTCTCAAATTTAAATATGTAGGTACATAGTTTGAGTAAGAGTAGTGACTCATACCCAAATATGTTAGGAACATATTTTGAGTGGGAGCTTATAGAGTGATTATTAAGTATGTTAAGAATAAAAGCGCAAATGCCAATAAATAATGATTTATACGGTGTAGAAGTTGATAATTAGTGTATTATGATATTATGTATTCCTTAAGGGATTCTGAAAAGGGTTTTGGAATAGAAGTTAATTAAGGAACTAGTCCTTAATAACTCAAGTTAGGAATAGTATTAAGTTTAACATCAATGGTTGAAAGAAAGAATAGGATGATCATCATCCACTATGTTGAGACATAGGTTCTATCTTGGAAAACCATGATAGTAACTTAACATAATATATGTCCAAGAAGAAACGTTTAAAAGGTGATTAAGTTTGAATCACGAAACGTTGATCTAAGTTTGTCTATAGTGCCTAATAAGAGAATTGTAGACATATTTTCCAAATCCACAAAGGATGACATATCTTAAAGCATAAAGGGTTATGTTATAAGGGAATATGTTGGAAACTCCTGTAAATACCGATTAAAGTCAAGTAGGAAGCAAGGTGAACAAAAACTTCGAAGGTTGCACAAGGTGCACTCGTGTTTCGATGATTACATTTATAATAATATATAAGGGTACCATCTAAAGTGTTGTATAATTTTATGGCGGGGCTAGTTCGCTTTTAACGTAGAATGATGTGTCCCAGGGCACAGTGCCCATGAGAAAGCCCTCGAGGTTGATCTAAAGTCATTGTAGGCTCCTGGAATTAGGCCTGGTTCTGTTGCCATAGCGACGATGCATACACACAGATGTTATCATGTGATGATAAAGTATTAATGTCAATCAAGGTGAAATTAGTAAGTTGCACAGGATTTGGGACTGTAAAGTACAGACCCAAGACTCAACCTATTCCATGAGCAAGCATGTTCAGGGTACCGGATATATGGTGCCAATGATTAAGAACAAATGCATCTAGTTTATTTGTACTCTAGTGCAAGTGGGAGACTGTTGGATATATGCCCTAGAGACAAATTGTAATAAGGACTATTATCATATTTCATAAATTTATGATTAAGTTTTATAACATGCTATAACTATATTGAGAGGAAACATCACTACACGTGTGATATATAAACAACCAGGGGTTCCCGGTAAAACTCTAGTCACTGGTTCATTGGTCAACAGATGATCAAGTTTCCTGATCATGTGGCATTTATGCTAGTTGGAAATGGAGTCAACTCATCCTGAGAATGAGATGATGAACCAATACCGTGAGGCTATATCAATCACTATCTCTCAAGAGTGCTTAGTTAGCATCAAGCGTCACTTGGTAATACAATGATTATAAAGCAGTCTTCAGGTACTCAGAGGAACCGTAGAGGCAATATGTCAAGAGCGGGATTTGTCCATCCACGTGATGGAAAGATACTTAAGGGCCCACTCAGGAGAAGTTATATCCAATAGCTACAGATCGTGTGATTTGATCACAGGGATATCGCTTGTCAGAACGAGTCAAGTAGCATTGTTCAGTAACAATATTGAACACGACATGGTGATGTCATTCATCAGATCTCGGGCTATGCAAGTATCAAGATACAAAGGGAATAAGACACGACCATCCCGGTTCAAACAACGAAAGATCTTCGTGGAACGCACAGGGGTCACATGGCCATCCAGGTCCCTCTATTGATCATTGGTTTGGGAGTGTCCCAACCATGTCTGGAGTGTTCCTGAACCATAGGGTATCACACTTAAGTGTTTTATGATGCTTATAGAGTGTTTATCAGATCATAAGAATCACCAAGGAATAGTAGAGAGAAAACTAGAAGGGTTTCGGTAAGTCCGGAGAATGTTCAGAGTGGAGATGTAAGATTTTCCATAACCACGGAGATTGAATAATATGTGAATTAATGTTAAATGATGATTTAATCATTTATCCATAATTGTTTAATAAAACAGAAAATCAATTTAAAGGTCAAAAGGCTTAATGGGCCAATTCCTGAGGGAAGAGGGCCCATTAGGGAAAGGCAAGAGGGAGAAGGGCCAAAGGGGGTGGCCGGCGCCCTAGTGGGCCATCCCTCCCGTGCGGGGCCCATGGGGGTGGCTGGCGGCCCCTCCCCTCCCTCTCTCCTCCCCTTTAGTCCCACCTCGGGACTTTGAGGGAGGTAGTACCTCCCGTCCCCCTATATATAGTGGGGGTATTTGGCCAGATAAAGGTTTCCTCACTTTTGGGGAGACCTCCAATTGATATTCTCTCTCTCTCTCTCTCTCTCTCTCTCGTGACCGTGATTCCATGTTCGGACTGTGCGAACGAGAGACATCTTCCCCCTGGAGCGCCGTCATGTTGTGGGATTCGGATCCAGGAGCTCTACTTCTGCAACTGCTGCTGGATCAGGGAAGCGGGAGTCATTGTCAGGACCCGGACGTGTGTAACTCCCCGCGAGGTGTCACACTTGAGGCACTCAAGTCATTGGAGTCGTAGGAGCGCAAGGACTTCATCACGACCTTGTGGTCGGCTTCGCCTTGTCTACATCAACCACGTTCTCCTGAGCGTTGACAATGCTTTTCGGTCTTCAAGGGTAAGTTCGCGAAAAGCCCATCCCGTTACTGCATGACTAATAGATAGGTCCTAGCAACATCACGGATTCAGGGGCATAGGGTAAAAATTATTGTTTTCATATACGGAACCCCTACAGGTACCCCTTGGTGACCAATTCCTGCAGATCCTTGGCGGAGAGGTCAGATCCCCTCCACACCCCCTTGTGGGAGTCGTTATCTTCTTCATCAGCTTCTGGTGCCGCTCGTTCTTGGTCGTCGCCGGTGGTTTCCACCATGGCGTTGACAGGGACAACCACCCCCTTCGGCGGGACAGTCACTCCCTAGGATGGCTCTGAAATAGCCTCGGGGGTCACCACCGTCAAAAGAATAGAGCTGCTGGAGACCATTGCTACGAGGGAGTGGGAGGAGAAGAGGGCTCTGGCTAGGGTTTTCGAGGAGGAGCTCGAATGGATGGACGGCTGGAGGAAGACAAAGACGAGGAAGCGAATGTGGGTAAAAGAAAATAAAATGACCACGGTGAAAATATATAGACCCCGTGTCAAGATCTGTGCAAAGGGATAAAATGGATGGAGCGCTGCCGACGTGGAAGTGCACGTACGCGGTAATTTCTCCATATCTTCCGTCTTTGCCGCTTCGCTGTTTCCGATTTTGCATGCGTGAAAATAGCTGATGATTAATTCTCCGTTTCTGTGAGTTTCGAGGTAGCATAGTCTGTACCCTACGTCATCTTCCTGACAGTTGTAGTGAAGGGTCACGTCCGAAGATTCCATCAAAGACAGAGATTTTCCGACTCTAGAAACGAAGACTCAAGAATCTCTAGCTACAATGTGAAGCCAGATAGGATTGCAATGTTCTTTGGGACCCCTTGTGATATTGCTTGACGAATTGCCGACATCATTTAGACGGGAGATTCAAAGATCAATGGGCAAGATGGCACAAGATTTCAAAGTCCTCCGGGGGCTACTGTTGGGGATATGCCAAATGGGTACCCTCATAACATGTCACCAATCCCTCTAACCCGGGTGTCCCATAGTTGGTAGCAAGTCCTATGGCCTATTGGGCGGCCCAGTTAGACGGATCTAGAAGGGAGGCGCATGCCGGATAAAGGAAGGCTCTGCAGGAGTGACCGACATACTCGAAGCCTTGGAGTAGAAAACATGGAAGACTAGTTCGTATTAGTGTAGGACTCTTTACCTTGTTTGGCAAGTACCTTTCCCTGTAAACCCTAGGTCTTGGCGCCTTTATAAGCCGGCCTATGGGAGCCTTTAGGACACAACCTCTTAGATTGCTACGTACAAAGTGCAACACCTCGCACAACGAACCTATCTCTATAACTCGGCGTATTGCCATTATAGTGATTTATAGCAGGAGTAGAGTTCCGCCACCGTTGTGGGACTTGAACCTGGGTAAGCTATGTTACCTCGTACCCGCGAACTCTCTGCCTTACCTCATGTCTCTAAGCACGAACTGTTAGGACCCTTCCATGGCGTACTAGTCGGCAATACCACAACACCAATGGAATGTGAACCTTCTTCGTTCATTCTACACCTGAGTAAAGGGCAAATGTATCTTACTATTATGTAATGAACAAGTTGAGGGGCCTCGACATAGTCTCGAGGACTCCATAATAATTTGGCATTTCCAGCTGCACTCGCAAACTTTCCGACTACAATTTTTTTAACCCCAGACCCGGCAGTTTCCTTTGGGGGCTCGCCGAATATCCTAGACCATCGTAAACTACGAAGGGGCAAAGTAGTGTACACAGTTCCAAAAGACCCCTCTTCGATTCCAGCTGCAGACCGCAAGCCGTATGACAGACACGGCAAGATTGGACAAACTCGAAGGCTCGTACAGGAAAAATCCTAAGGAAAACAAGAAGTCTGGACGTTCCGGCTGTGCCTGCTCACTGAAAGTGGGTAGTCAAAATCTGAAGTATTACGTGAGTACGCCACCTAAGAAAACCCTTGCTTCCGGCCAAGTGCTGACAAGGGCATAGCTTCAAAGGCCAATGCTAGCTAACAAAAGGACTAAGCTACCAGCCTTGCGCGAAATGACAAACTTTTAAAATGAAAAGAGAAGTTAAAGATCATGTTCATCATTACACATGTCTAACATGTGATCTTCTGCTTATGTTTCATTTCCGCATGAGCCAAAGTGCCGGAGTTGGAGGTCAACACCTGGATGACAAAGAAAGAGTTTCGGCCTGCCTGGATTCTCCAGCCGGCCTGAACCTCGGGGACTACACCCTGTGGGTGCGCTCGCGCGCCCCCACATAGGAAACCTACAACAAACAACAACTCAAAGGAGCTTTGACCCGACTGGATCCTCCAGTCAGCCCGAACCTCGGGGACTACACCCTGTGGGTGCGCTCTCGTGGCCCCACACAGAAGAAAGCACACAGCAAGTGCAACACAGGATAACATTGTAAAAAAGAAGGCGAATCTCCAAACAGAATTTTTCAAAATGAAAAAAGTCAAGTGTTCACCACAGAACACAATCAGTACCACAAGCAAGCAAAGACTTCAACAAGTACAAATACACCTAGCATTCTATGGATCACGCCAGAGGGTCATCAAAAGGGTCAGAGGCACCGGCTGGGGCATGGCTACTAAACGCATGGTCGGCAGAGGCAGAGTTCGGCGCAGCTAGGGTGTCACCGCGCATTGGGATAAACTGATATCCGTCAGCACCGGACGGGTCGGTGAAGTCTCGATCTAGCTGGACGAAGCTCCCAATCTTGACACCGCAGGAGCGGATGTTAGGAACCTCGGCCCGGAGCTGATCATAGCTGGTCCTTGACGAAACCCTCTAGAGAGACTCCGTATGTACACGTCCAGGTACCAGGACTTCAGCAACGCCAAGACCATCTCGGGACCGCCGCGAGCAGCCCAGTCTCGCACCATGTCCATGAGCTCCGGGTCTCCAGAGAGTGTCCGAGCCAAGGAGGCCATCGTGCCCGGGTGGTCAGCCTCAGGTCAGACATAGTCGAAGACCTCAAGGGCAGTGCCGCGCAGCCGGTTGGCATCCTCGCTGATGACCGTCACTAGTTCGACCATGTGCATGTCGTGGCCGACGTCCGCCTCAAGGACACGCGCCAGATCTTGGTCAGTCGCCTCAGGATACTAGGTTGCACAAGGAAAAAGGAAAATGTCAACTTTCCGGCTGAAGCGGAAGACGGACCAAGCTTGCCAAGCAGATCACTTACTGATGAACATCTCAGCAATTTGGTACAGCTCCCCCAGAGATGCCTTCTCTCGGGCCTGGGCGGTCTTCAGATCCCTCGCCTAGAGGGCCTAGATCTACTCAAGGTTCTTCAACACCTCAGCCCGGATCTCGGCGGTCTTCTTCGCTTGGCCTTCCTTGACCTCCATCTGCTGTCGGTGTGAGAGTATTTGGCTGATCTAGTCCTAGCGCGTTGCGTTGGACTCCTCCAGCCGGGTGACCTCTGCCTTCAGCCTCTCGATCTCGCGGTCCCTGTCCGCTAACAGAGCAGCAGGGGTACCCAATGATCAACAAGAAGCGCGAAAACTCGCGTAGCCGGGAAGACAAAGTAGAGAAATCTATCTTACGCCCTAGGTCTTGCGAGGTCTTTGCGGCTTCGGCAATGGCTTTCTGCATAAGATGGCAGAAGGACTAAGAAGAGAACAACAAGAAGGGCAACTAAATAGCGACTGGATCGTTTACCTCAAGGGATGCCCCGAGCGCCCTGGCTTCGCCAAGAACCTAGTTCATCATGTCCACCAGGTGGCGAACCTGGCCAAGCGCAGCGGGTGCCTACTCGAAGAGATGCGCTAGGACAGCGTCCGGCGGAGGCACAGCTGGAGCCGACCGGCTACCAGTGATTTGGAGCTCGTCGTCATCACTTGAGGCAGCGCGCGACACCTCCGGAGCCCCGAGCCGGAGGCCACCTTCCTGCCTCTGTCTCAAGCCGCTGGCTATGCAGGGGCCTCCCTCTCCACCTCCACGAGCTCCTCCACCTAGTAGGCGGTAGAACCTGTCTGGACCCGGCCCGGAGCAAGGAACAGATCGGAGGCACGGTTGGCGGCAGAGGCCCGATGCAGGACCAAAGATCCAGCCAGCACCACCGTCTCCACCGCAGCCTAGGCCGCATGGGTAGCATAAGCTGCAACCTCGGCTAGCTTTGTAGCAGAGGACACAACTTCAGCTACCTTGGCAGCAAAGGCATCAGCCTCGGCCGCCTTAGCAGTAGAGGCAGTAGCCTCGGCCACCTTGGCAGCAGAGGCAGTAAACGGCCCCTCAGCTCTAGCTAGAGCAGGGTTAGATGCGGAGCCATCCAGGGACATAGCATCACTGAGAGAACGGCAAGCGGAGCACAATAAGTAAAGGAAAAGATAAACTAACACACCAAGCAAAGGCGACAAGGGAACATACCCGGCAATTCTCGGCACGACGGTGACAACCCTTGGGCAGCGGCTCCTCTTTGCCCCTCCCCTGGCAGAAGTGACGCTGGTTGAGGCAGCCCGCTTCCCGCGAGCCTTCGACATGGCGGCCTCAGACAAATCCACGTCCTTACCATGTGCGGCTATGCCAAGACACGGGAATGACGTCAGGCGCATGAAAAAAGAAGAACAAGAAAAATCCAGGCAAGAAAAGCAGCTCACAGGGTGGAAACTCGCATTCCTCATCGGCCCAGGTAGGGAACCGCTCTGGCTCCGTCGGTGGGTACCTCGGCGGCTTGCGGTCGGCGGTGAACTTGGGAAGATCATCCTCCCCCATGCCATCTTCCGCTAGCTGCACCGTAAAAGTCTACTCAACAAGGAACATAAGAGACAAGGAGAGGAATTCTTCGGCGAAGGTCAACCCGGAGAAAACGAAGAGAGCCTAACCTTTGGGGGCAGCTGGCCATGGTGATACGGCCGGCAGGAGAAGACGCAGTTCTCCGCCAATGCTTCCTTCGAGATGGTAGCAAACCATTCTCAAAGGGCCACGAACGGCACCTCCAGCTGGAATACCAGGGTGGGATGCAATGGCCTGGACAAGTAGTAGATCTTGTGCGACCAGCTGTGGCAGTAGAAGCACGCGACTCGTCATCTCGGGCGATGAGCCACTCCTTCTCCACCAGCACCATCACTCGGGCGTCTATCCGCTCCATGTTCTCCTGGGCACCCAAGTTCTGGATGGTCCAAGCCTTCCGGCTGGAGGGGACGTTGGCGAAAACCGGCTCCTTGATCTAGCCAATGTCGGTGTTGTTGTGCACCTAGAACTATGAGTGCTGCCACAACTTGACAGTGTCTGGGATGTCCAGCCGTGGCATCGGCGACGTCTCCTGGGGGTAGACGATTCAGCCAGTATCCGTGAGGGGGCGGCCCTTCCCCACCACTTAGACCTTGAATTAGAAGAACTTCAAGAAGTTCACCGCATCTGGGCGAACCCCTAGGTAGGCCTCGCAGCAGGCCGTGTGATGCGACAACTGCACGACGGCATTGGCACCGAGGTGGTTGAGCTAGAGGTCGAAGGAGGCCATCAACTCCAAGACGAACCTGCTCAGAGGTAGGTTGAGCCCACGGGCGAAGTGGGCGAGGAGGACGACGGCATCCCTGGGCTGAGGGTTAGGGACCCGCTCCTCCTTTGGTGCCAGGCGATGCTTCACCAAGCGCTCCGATGGGATAACTTTCCCCCGCCGGGACTTCGGCACTAGGTCGTCGGTGACATACGACCCGCACCAGCCCCCCGCCTGATCAGGAAGCATCTCGGCCAGCGCGGTGGCCATGTTGAAGAAGCGAGGAACATAGTCACAATGAAGGAATGGCGGTGCTAGTGTTCAAGAAGAGCGGTGGTGCAAGGTGGCAGAGTGGAGGAAGAAGCGCACATGGCAATGGGCGTAGGAAGAAGGCGAAGTAGATGAGAAGCCCTCTCCCGGCGCCCCTATTTATCGAGGAAGGGCAACCGCGCCTCCTGCACTCCCTAACACCACGTGCCATAAGAACTGCTCCACTACCTCCACGACACTTTAGTGCCAGATCGTTTGCGCCGAAGGAAATGCCACAAAGGATCCCACGGGCATTACCGCGAAGGCCAAGAGCACGTACGGTCTGCGAGAAACCGCTATGATGAAGGCGTGGGCGCGGTTACCAAAACTACGGCAGTAGGCCAAGAAGTCAAACTGATGCAACGCGTGATAGAGGAGGCATGCACACCTAATGACAGCATTGACGTCATCAACGGGCCGATTTGCCTCCCTATCCGGGCGCCACAGTCAGGAGACGCAATCGCTGCTCACACCCTATGGGTGGGCCACCGGACCCATAGCTGGTAAACTCCAACTGGGAAAGCGAGCATCTCAAGCCGGAAAATGACAAGTACTAAAAGACAAATTCGTGATACAGTCTTCACCAACAATCATTTCAAGAGCAACCAATGAGCACGCATGAGCTTTTTCGCAAGTCCAAGCCCCAACACGCTCGGGGACTAGTGTCAAGGGGATGACCCCCAGATAGGCCAAGCCAGCGTCAACTGGCTGGCTCCAGGGAAAGCTGGTCAGATGTCCACAATTCGAAGAACTTCAACCGAGTGATACACTTCACCCGGTCCAGGGCCAGGATAGCCGGCTGGGTGGCCAGCTCTACCCGTCCGCCTCGGATCCGTTGGCCAAAGGTATCGAGGGGGTGACACTCCTTGCTGAGCGCATGATACGTCGTAAACGTATCTTTAATTTTTGATGCTCCATGCTTGTTTTATATAAACTATCTTATGTTTTGTCTATATTTTGAGATACTTTTATACATTTTATAGAACTAACCTATTAACAATATGCCACAGTGCCAGTTGCCTTTTTTCTGCTGTTTTTGGTTTCAAAAAAGCTAGAAAACACATATTCTCAGAATTGGACGGGACAAAAGCCAAAGTTCCTATTTTACCGGAAGAGTCACGGAGCCCGAAGACGAGATGGAGGGGAGCCAGGGGGTAGGCACACAATAGGGTGGCACAGGTCATCCCTGGCCACGCCACCATGGGGTGTGGCCACCCTGGCCCACGTCTGGCATTGCCTCTTCGCCTATATATTCCCCCGGGACGAAAACCCTAAGGACCATATTAGAATTCCACTAAAAGTTCCATAGCACCGTCGCCACCGAAGAGGAGATTCGGGGGACAGAAGTCTCTATTCCGGCACCCTGTCGGGATGAGGCAGTGCCCCCGGAGCCATCTCCATCGACTCCACCACCATCTCCATTGCCGTCCCATGATGAGGAGGGAGTAGTTCTCTCTCGAGGCTAAGGGTTCTACCAGTAGCTATGTGTTCGTCTCTCTCTCTATGCGTGATCTTATGATATCATGAGCTTTGTAATCTATAGATCTATTCTGCTACTCAAGTGCTTTAATTAATCTCTGCTTATCCCCACGTGTGTGAAGTTGACAATGTGCACACCGTGTGGCACTTTGGCTAAGGTTACATAAATACTTATCATGAGTATAATTTGAGATGGATGTCTCTATGAGATTGTGGTGTTTGTTGGAACCATCTAGCGCTCAAGGTGACAGTGAGGGTTTATCTAGATGGGGAATGCGGACTTTAAGGTGTGCTGTTATAGCCCTACATCGTGCAACCAGAGAGTAGTTCAGGGTAGCATCATAAAGAGAAGATATTTATATGAGAGTGTTCACTAGTGAAAGTATGATCCCTAGGCCTTGTTTCTAAACATTTAGACACTATTTACAATTAATCATGTTACATGTTTGCTCGCTGCCTCTCTTATTTCAGATTGCAAGTACCACTTATAATCATCCATATTACTTGTATTTCACTATCTCTTCGCTGAACTAGTGCACCTATACACCTGAAAAGTGTATTGGGTGTGTTGGGGACACAAGAGACTTCTTGTATCTTGATTGCAGGGTTGCTTGAGAGGGATACCTTTGACCACTTCCTCCCTGAGTTCGATAAACCTTGGGTGATCCACTTAAGGGAAACTTGCTGCTATTCTACAAACCTCTGCACTTATAGGCCCAACACTGTTTACAAGAATAGAAGCGTGCATAGACATCAAGCTATTTTCTAGCGCCTTTGCCGGGGAGGTAAGGTAAAAGGTACTCACATCCTTTGGCTACTAAGCTATCTTCTAGTACTGTTGCTGGTGTGTGAGTGCTCGAAGTTATCTCCTTTAGATTCTACAATTATATCTTTTTGTTTCTTATTTTTATTTTCACTAGTTAGGCTTAATGGAAAACAAGAAAAAATTAGAGAGCTTTAAGGTATTTATCTTGAGTTAGGACATGAACAGTTTGAAGAGAAAATTAAAAAACCTATGGAACTTTATTTGCATGCTAATAGAAATGTCATTAGTATGAATTCTTTGAACACCATTATTTCTAATGCTATGGAAAGTCTAAGCTTGGGGAAGCTTGTTTTGATGAGCATGATATTTTTAGTCCCACAAGAACGGAGGAGAAAATTTACTTTGATGACACTATGCCTCCGATATATGATGATTACAATGATGAATATGATATTTTTAGTCCACCCACTATTGAGGAGAAAATTCATTATGATTACAATATACCTCCTACATTTCATGATTATGGTGATGAGAATAATAATGATAGCCATTTTGTTGAATTTGCTCCCAGAACGATTAATAAGAATGACTATGCTTATAGGGAGAGTAATAATTATTTTATGCATGTGGCTCATGATAAGAATGTTTTATGTGATATTTATATTATTAATATTATTAATGATGCTACTGAAAGTTATTATGAGAGAGAGAAACATGGTTTTATGTATCTCAATAATATTAAGTTTCCCCTCTTTATGTTTAAATTTTTGAAGTTGCACTTGTTTTGCTTTCCTATGCTTGTTGCTTTGTTCTTTCATGACTAGTTTCTTTACAAGATTATTTTTCATAGGAAGTGGGTTAGACTTAAATTTGTTCAATATTTTCTTCTTGATGTTCTCTTTTACTTCAATTCATACTTCTTATGTGAGCATCATCAAAATTATCATGCCTAGCTCAAAGACGTTAAAGAAAACCACTTATTGGGAGATAACCCAAATTTTTAGTCAATAAGTTATTCTTTTGTTGAGTCTTGGAAGTTATTGCCTCTGTAATAACCTCTCCTTATCTTCTTGTGTAGTTTTTGTGCCAAGAGTAACCTCAAATGAGAGAGAAATAATGCTTGGGAAAGTTGTTGTCCCGAAACAGATTTTTGTGCTTCACTGTCATAATTCGTGAAAATTTTCTGTATGTCAGATTGAGTTGTAATTTTTTGTGCTTTTGCCCCAGGTTGTTATCTAACTTTCATTAGTTCAATACATTTCGATTTGAGGAACAGAAGGTCTTCGAAAAAATTGTTTTTTACCTGCTGGTCTGTTTTGACAGATTTCTGCCCTTATTTGAATTTGCCTCTTAATCTCTTCCTCTTTGAGTTTTTGACAAATTCTTGAACTTTTAAAAAGGAATTGCTACTGTATCTTATGTTTTAATGGAAGTTTTACTTGTGTTGAAACTGAACCTAAAGACTTATTATCTTGAGTACACTAATGTTGCTAATGAAGATTGTGTGAAGTTTTGTATGAAGGAAATTTTTTAAGTGTAGGGAAGAATAATGTGATAAGATGAAGTATGGACAAAAGGTCAAGCTTGGGGATGCCACCCGTGTCACTCCAAGAAATATTGAGGTACATGCGTCAAAGCTTGGGGATGCCCAAGGCATCCCCTTCTTCATCAATAAAAATCTTAGGTTTTCTTCCAAACACTTAATTTTTATTGTTTCATGCACAAATTGTGTTGTTCTTGGAGAGGCTTCATATTTTTTTTAGTTTTCTTTTGCTTCCTTTTCTGTAAAAGTTGGTTTGATCCCAACATACTTCTTTTGGAGAGACACACCCTGTTATGCATTTCCTAGAACACTCTAGTTGTCACTCTTATTGTCCTGTGAGTGTTCTCCTTTGCTAGCACTACATTTAGCTTTAGTTTTCGATTGGTGTTGGAAAAGAGTAGGAAGTTTCATGCTTATGGTGGTACAAAAGGAATTTTGTTTTGACTGTGATTTAGACTTATCATGACATGTTTGATATTGCTTTGACTTTATGCTTAGTGATTATTGATGTAGCATGACTTGTTACAAACAATTGAGATTGCTTAATGTGCCTTGAAAGAATCATGCGTTGTTTTAGCATACAAAAGCATAATATTGTGGTATTCTCCTTTGATGATTTATTTGGGTTAACTTGGCGCATTCTCACACCATGTTAAGACTATACCAAATCACCATAGCCTCTATGATCATTTAGTTTTCGACTTGTAATATCACTTTATGCTTTAATTAATAATGTTTCGTCGCTTTGCATGATTATGGCCATTATTGCTCTCTTAGTTGGTCGCTCCCAGTCTTTTGCTAGCCTCCACATGTACCAAGTATGAATTCCACTCATGCATCCAACTCCAAATAAAACCACGTTATTCCAAAGAGTCCACCATACCTACCTATTAGCATTATTTCTATTCCAAGTATATTCATGTTTTTATCTACCTTCCGAATTAAACTTGTTATGTGAAAATTAGTGATTAAAGCTCTCACGAACTTGATGGCACACTTTACTTTTCTTGCACTTAATAAACTTAAACCATTATGCCCATCTATGTTGTGTATATATTTGCGTTTTGTAAGTTGTGATTTAGCAGAACCATGTTATCATGGGGAACTCTTTCAACATTGCACTTTATTTAGTTGATATCATGTTCTTTTGCTTATGGATCCCGGCGGTGTGAAATGAAAGGGGAGCTTGTAAGGCTCATGGAGTTCGTATATGTGTTAGAGAAATGCCTGGGCGGCTGGTCTAAGCATGCCTAATCATGGTGGAACCTGCAGCATAACCATAGTGAGCAATCTATGAAGCATCCTCTATATAAAAAACCCTATGCAAATAGGAAAAAGAATGAAAAAAAGCCTATGCAAATAGGAAATAAATGGATTGCTTAGATGCTCATTGTCTTCTTGCCTTGTCAATTTGATATGGGGAATCTTCCATATCATCGGGCAAGGGTTACCCCATTGGCGGTTCTCTATGATACACATGTACTTACAATGACAAGAACTTACTCGTGACTAAAGTTGAGTAGCATGAGGTTCGGTCTTCGAAAGTAAGGGGCATGAGATTTCAGCTTATAACTTGTTAAGCATATCCTCATATTTGTTCACTTTAACCTTAATCACCTAAAGATGCTTATGATAGGGGCAATGAGAGATGAAAGCTAATAAGTACCATAATTTTTGTAAGCCCTTTATGAAACTTGAATCCCTGCTTCCTTCTATGAAGGGCCTTTCTTTTACTTTTATGTTGAGTCTCCATCTTCTATCTTTATGCACCTATTGAGAGAGCATAGTGGTCATTCTTAGTTTAATGTGCATTGTCCCAAAGCTTGTTGATTGATTCATCACTTTGATATTGCTTGTTCTTAAACTATTTGTATCTAGTTACCCTTATGAACTTTGAAGTTGTCCTATGCATTTATGTTTTGCTACACCATGAGGGACAAGCTAAATAACATTCTCATTATGTTTTCTATATGTGAAACAAACAAACGTCTTTCAAAGCATTGCTATTCATGAATCTTTTGTTTGTACCTTTTCATGTTACAACATAGTTGCTATTGCTTATTGTTAGACCTATATCTGTTATGTCTATGTTAGAGCACTATGATCCCAGCTATCAATGTTTTACAAACACCTTGATCAAGATTGTGATGGTGCATGTCACCTAAAAAATTATTATTATTATCACTTACCTACTCGAGGACGAGCGGGAGTTAAGCTTGGGGATGTTGATACGTTGTAAATGTATCTATAATTTTTGATGCTCCATGCTTGTTTTATATCAATTATCTTATGTTTTGTCTACATTTTGGGATACTTTTATACATTTTTTGGAACTAACCTATTAAAAAGATGCCACAGTGCCAGTTGTTGGGGATATACTTTCCGGGTATCCTCACTGTGCCTCACTGACCAGGGTGGCCCACATTGGGTTAGAGCTTTTCTTCACGGGCGGCCCAGTCAGAGAGAAGAGACGGAGTCCAATCCGGCTACAGGAAGGCCCTGAAGACTTACAGACATAGCCCCATAGTGTTACTTGTAGTTCAAGATGTACTTTGTAACCGACTCTTAGTCGTAACTGGATAGATCTCTCCTGTGAACCCTAGGCCAGATATCTATATAAGCCATACTAGGGAGAGCCTTTAGGGCACCTTACCCTCAAAATAGTCTACAATCTCAACTCGCATAGGCGAAACCCTTGCAACTCATATTCCGGCTCTGCCGTATTACTGGATTGCTAGCAGGAGTAGGATCCGTCCAAAGTCGACGGATTCGAACCTGGGTAAACTTATGTGCTCACCATCCCGGAATACCGTACGTGTCACACCCCTCTCTTACACACGCCTCGAGGACCCCCTCATGGCGTACTTGTCATTAATTCGACGATAGTTGGCGCCCACCGTGGGGCAAGTGAGCTTCAGATCTGCGTTTCGAGCAGAATCTGCAAGAATCGGAATCAGGGAGACTATCACCGTCGGTCGCATCCTCTATGCCAATGACGTCCCTCTCATTGTTCTCGACGAGAACTGGATTCCGGCTAGGGAAGCCGTGACCACCTACACCATTATGTCTTTTGGCGAGATCGATGTTTACATCGGTTTCGCTGAACCTGCCCCACCCACCCTAGCGGTGATGATAGAGGCAGAAGAAAATTTTGGGTCCCCTTTGTCCGCGGAGGCGGCAGCGTTCCAGATGTTAGAAATCGCTAATCCCACCTAGCCCGCACCCGTTGTGGAGATAGTGGATAAAGCTAAGCCTAAAGCAGATCTTGCAATACAAGTCGAATCTGGAGTGGATCTCCCTAGCAAGGTCAAATCCGAGATCGATCCACCTGCGGAGGTTGAAATCTAGGAAGAGCAAGAAAACAACTTCGATTCTGGCTCTGATAGTACCGGAACTGATAAACCCTTCCTGAGATACACGTTGAGGCGTATGAAGATGCAAGACGCAAGCATGGATGAAATTCTAGAGACCATCAGGTGTTTCGAAGAAGCCGACCGCGAGAGCCGCAACTATATCAGGAGGCACGCGTCACACTTTGTCGGATATGTTAGATCCGGATCCGGGTCTGCCGATGCTGGAGACAACAAAGACTTGGTGCTGGATGCAATAGGAACAAGCGTCGACTTACCAACATCTTCGGATGATTCCATGACTTCGGCAGATTTCCGGAAGTTCTCCGCAGAATACGAAGAGGAGCTTAACTCCATAGCTGTAGAAGAAGGAGAATCCATGGACGAAGGATCTGGAGAAAACTCTCCTAAAGTGCAGGACAACATGGATCTCGGAGATAATCCTGAGGACCAAATGGCCGAATGTACCGATCAGAGTTTGACTCCGGGAAACAGGCCCAAACCCGTCTTTGCTACCAGCACTACCAAGAAGTCAAAGAAGAAGAACAAGAAGAACAAGACCATGGCAAAAGATCTTCCGGGAGAGGACGTGATTGCTGAGGAATATGAGGAAGACTCAGATGGAGCACTTATCCCAAAGGAGCCCAAAGAAGAATCGGTGGACGGGCACGTGATCATCGAAGTTGCGCGTAAACTCATCGATGCTGCATTAATCGCACCTAGCCCTATAGCTATAGAGCTTACTCCCGGGGAAATGGAGGAAAGGGCTCAGGCCCTAAAAGTGCGTCGCCAAGTACTCCTTGATGAAGCCAACAACATCCAGGAAGAAAAGAAGCGCATGGCAACTGCAGAGAAGTACATCTCTCGGCAGCATCAGAAGACCTGGAAACGTCACACGCATAATGATCAATTTCTGGAAGTTCACAAGGTCCTCTTTGAGGGGGACTGAGGTATGCCTCGACTCGACAGCAAGGGAGATCTGGTGTACCCAACGCCGGTGCAAAACACTGTCGCAGCTCGAGATATCCTAGCAATTAATTCAGGCCCATAACAGGTTCGATTGGGCATTAAGCTACTCACCAATGGTCTGGAGCAGCAGAAGGCCGCGAAGTACGGAAGCAGAAAACTGGTCTCTCAATCTGACCAATGTCACACGGATCCGGCCTGGAATGAATAAGACCCCATCGGATTTCGGAACAACATCGCCATTCCAACCGTCAGGAAGACAACTACTCAAGAACCAGATTTTCAGGGAAGCACAACAGAACTGCACGTGACTGGCGCAACGTCGCTCCAGCTGCTGAGCAAGAAGCAATTGCTGCGCTGTATCCGAGAAATCCTCCCCGACGAGAGTTGAATGATCACAGGGAAGAAGACAAAGAGAAACGTCGGGAGGACGACCGTCAAAGAATGCCACCTCCTAGACCTACAAGCCATCCACTTGAGGCCCGCCTTTGTGGGAGTGACATACGAAGTACCAACGGACACCGTGCCGAGACAAGCCGACAGGGGGCTCGTTGTAATGAAGACCCTCCCCGGAACCGAAATAATGACGCTTTTGACGGAAGTCGGCGATCAGTCGGAAACAATCCAGCTGCCCCACCTTCTCCACCAAGTAGCCATCAGAACGGCTCCCAAGGAGGCCAAGGAGGGCGTCGTGGCGGAGGAGGTGGTGGTAGAAGACAAAGTCCGGCTCCAAGGCACCGCAACCATAGCCATCAATCAGGACGACGATCTCTATCTCCAAGTGATGCGAGACACCGGATTAACTCCAACATAGAGGCGTAGCGCTATGAAAATGATGATATATACGTGGTCCCAAAATGCTTCGGCACCACGTATAAGAGCAGCAAAATTCCCAGAAGTATTTTCTATCTCAAGACACATCCAACCCTACGACGGTGTAGCTCGGCCAGATACTTGGCTCCAGGATTTCTTACAAGCTTGCTGCATCGCCAAAGGCAGAAACAGCCTGGTCGCGACCCGGTATCTCTCACTTATGTTGTGGAAAACGGCACGGTCATCGCTCAATGAACTTTCGGAGAACACCATCCACAACTGGTATGACATGCAAAGCGCGTTCTTTCGGAATGTCAAAGGCACATACCGGAGGCCTTGTACGGTAGGAGACCTACAGCGTTGCACTCAGAAAGCCGGAGAAACTTGCTGAGATTATCTCGGACGATGGATCGACACTAAGAACTCCTATGAAGGAGTAAATGACCAAACTGCGATTGAAGCTTTCATTGTAGGACTCCCAATTCAGTTGCTACGTCACCGCTTGAAGTGTGACAAGGTCACTGATCTAGGAGAGATGATAGAAACAGCAAGAAAGTATGCAGATGCTGACGACAACACAAAGGGATTACATAACACCCTAGTTGTGCCACAGTCGGCAAAACAACCAAAGCAGCAAGCTCATAAGCGCAAGAATACCTCGGAAGAAAAACCAAACGTGGAAACGGCAGTGGTCACTACTACTTTTGGGTCTGGAGGACGAGGCGGGCGCGGCGGTGGCCGTGGACGCAGTCGCGGGACATCAAGAGTCCAGGGTAGAGGAGACCAGCAACCTAGCAAAACCTACTCTTAGGCCGACATTGCCAATAACCCGTGTGTGCATCACTTAGATGCCAATGGGGGCTCGTCTCACACAAACACCGAGTGTTGTTTTAACGATGACATCAAGAAAGACGATACCGCTGGCTACAAGGCTAAGCGGAAGAAGGGAAAGAAGAATCCCAAAAAAGATAAACAGACCAAGGAAGATTCCGACATGGAGGAAGTTGACCCTTCAAATCCCAAGCCAGAGGGGAAGAAAAACTTTCCCACAAAGAAAGACACTTACGTCACCTTTCTCGAATCTCAACAAGCTAAAGTCAAGAAAGCAGTTCTGCATGGGGTCAACGCAATAGTTCCGGCTATCCCCCAATACCTGGACTGGTCGGAAGTAGCAATCACCTTTGACCGTGTTGATCATCCGCGTAAGTTGCATAGGCGAAAAATACGCCTTAGTCGTCAATCCACTTATTGACAGCTATGGTTTCTCCAAGGCTCTCATGGACGGCGACAACAACATCAATATTCTGTATGTCGAAACGCTACGCCTGATGCGAATCTTGGAGACCCGGCTAAATCACAGCTCTGTGATCTTTCATGGAGTTGTCCCAGGAAGCAAATGCATTATCTCGAATAGGCTCTGCACGGAAATAGGTCCCGGATGACGCTTTTTTAGAGCACCTCAAAGTTCCCTCTATAAAAGGAGTAGATGAGGAATATTCGAGTAAATCGGACTCACCTTTAGTAGAAGTTCTGGCTGTAACTCCCAGTTGGACTCAACCCTACCTTGATTTCTTGGTAGATGGAAAATTACCCGAAGATGAAGTTCTAAGCCGACAGATCGTCCGACGAGCAAAATCATATACTATAGTTAGCGGTGAGCTCTATAAGCGGAGTGCGTCTAGGGTCTTTCAGCGCTATGTATCTCCAGAAGGAGTGGAAATCTTACGAGAAATCTAGGAAGGTGAGTGTGGTCACCACGCTGCAGCCAGATCCTTAGTGGCAAAACCTTTTCGACACGGTTTTTTGCTGGCTTATAGCCAAGGTAGATGTCGAGCGGTTGGTCAAGACGTGCAAGGGCTGCCAAAAAGTACACCAAACAAGGTCATGTTCCGGATGATCAGCTGCGAACAATACCTATAACATTGCCTTTTGCTGTCTAGGGGCTTGACATGGTAGGACCATTTAAACGGGCTCCAAGTGGATTTACTCACCTCTTAGTGATGGTGGATCAATTTAGCAAATGGATTGAGGCTAAACCCGTCACTGGTTGTGATGGAGCAACATCCATAAGATTTGTCGAGGATGTTATAATCTGATATGGTTATCCGCATAGCATTATCATGGACAACGGGAGTAACTTCTCTATGGGAGAGCTTGCTGATGGGGATATGCTGAATGGGGTATGCCCTGCAGGACGTTTCAATTGGGCCAAAGGCCTCGCGAGTGGGCCTGCAGGATGGCGACTGGAATGCAAATGAGGACAAGGCCTAACGATTGGAGACTTGAGGTCTAGAAGCGTACTCGAAGCCCGGTCAGATTAGGTCAAAGCCTCCGAATCCATATCTTGTTTGGTTGTAAACTATAAACCCTAGCGGGGTGCCTCCTATATAAGACTCCCTAGGGTACTCTTAGGATTTATGTTCCATCAGACACCCTTTCAAGCGACTCGCTGCTTAGACGCCGAACTCGCCACAATTGTAACTCGCTCTTCATCAGTCTAATCTAGTAGGAGTAGGTCTTTACCCTCCGAGGGGGGGCGAACCTTGGTAAACCATGTGCATCTGCCCCCATCTCGCACCGCAGATGGCCGCCAGCTCTCGCCCCCGATTCTATCAATTGCTGCCTATAGCAGCGATATCCGTGGCCATTTCCACGACAATGGCGCCCATCGTGGGGCCTAGCCGAACTGGCCTGAGTTATGCAGCGAGACCCTACTCACCGATCGATCAGCCAATCGCCACCGGACGCATGATCACCATCAGTGGGATCTTACAGATCCTGCCCAACAGCTACATCCCGGCGTCGCGCCCGATCACCCACAGCGTGATAATGCCGGTCGACACCATCAACATGTTCGTCGTCTTCACCGGCGCAGTCGACCCAACAGCGACGGTGATCGTCGGCGGGTCACCGCCATGCCGCGATATTCTCTCGGAGGAGCAGGTACGCTCCATCAGGAGCCTCTTCACCGAGTACGACTCGGCCGCCAGCAACGTGGCCGAGACCAACGCCGCCGCAGACGACGCGGCCCTCAACGATGACGCCAACTCCGTGAACCCTGCCTCGGTCGACGGATCTATCACCGCAGCATCACGGGAGGACTCCATCACGCTGGTCTCCAACCATGAGGACTTTGAGGACTCCTCCATCCTCGGGATCTTTGATTCTGACTCCGGCTCGGAGTCCCCCGAGGACTTCCGCGCGAGATCCAATCGCTTCAACGCGACCGACGTGGCTGGCAGCACGGCCGCCCCGCCAGATCCATTCTCCACGCCGATCCCAGCGACCGCCATGGCCACAGAGGTAGAGGAAGCCTGCCTCTGACTAAAGGAGGCACAGCGCAGGGAGCTAGCCGAGCGCGAGAAATTCCGCCTCGAGCGTGCAACGGAACAGGAGCGGGCAACGGCACAGGAGTGCGAGAAATTCTGCCACTAGGTGGTAGCAATCGACCACCACCCAGCGCAACAGCGATTGGGGCCCCACCACCACCCATTGGTTATGCGCCCCCATGGACCAGCCGCGGATCATAATCTCGCCACAGGCCCGAGACGCCAATAGACTCCCACTGTACTCCCCTCCAATGGACAACGTTGTCGCGGCCGACACCGCAGTCACCAACCTCGACATCCAGGGAGAAATCACGCTGCAGATCTAGTACCCAAAGGCCCTACTCGCGAGGGCCGTCGAGGAGCAAGCCGCGGTTGTCGACCTGCGGGGGCGGATGTATTCCCGCTTGTCGGCAAGCAAGGCGGCCTCAAGCGGCCACCTAACCGTTGCCAACACCGTGACCTGCCCACCACCGCAGCCCCTGGCGCACCAGCCACGGGCCGCCAACCCCGCGCTCTCCAACAACGAGCCGCGACCGGTGAATAACACGGTCGCCGCTAACGGGCAACCCATCAACGCCCGAATAGACATCATCAACAACGAGGCTAGGCGGGTGCGCCTGAAGGGGTTCTGCGTATGAAAATAATAAAATTTCATCCTACGCCCCTGAACCCCTGAAGCTGCCCCGAAAAGCGTTGTCAGTGCTCAGGAGGGCATGGTTGATGTAGACGAGCCGAACCCGACATTAAGGTCGTGATGAAGTCCTTGTGCTCCTTGGCTCCATCGACTTGAGTGCCTCAAGTGCAACACCTCACGGGGAGTTACAGATGTGCGGCACCTAACGATGACTCCTGCTTCCCTGATCCAGCAACAGTTGCGGAAGTAGAGCTCCCGGATCCGAATCCCACAGCATGACGGCGCTCCACGGTGAATATGTCTCTCGTTCGCGCAGTCCAGACTTGGGACCACGGTCACGGGAGTGAGAGGGGGAGAGAGAAAATATCAACTGGAGGTCCTCCCAAAAGAGAGAAGACGTTTATTGATTATTGGTGTATTTAATTTGGCCAAATACCCCCACTATATATAGGGGGATGGGAGGTACTACCTCCCTCAAAGTCCTGAGGTGGGATTAAAGGAGAGGAGGGGGGAGGGGTGGCATCGCTGGCCACCCCTATGGGCCCCGCACGGGGGGCTGGCCTACTAGGGCGCCGGCCACCACCTTGGCCACTTCTCCCTCGCTCCTTTCCCCTAATGGGCCCTCTCCCCTCCGGGAATTGGCCCATTAAGCCTTTGACCATTTAATTGATTTTTCTCTTTATTAAATAATTATGAATAAATGATTAAATAAACATTTAACATTCATTCAATCTCCGTGGCTATGGAACACTTCCGATTTTCTCTCTATTATTCTTTGGTGATTCCACCGATCCTATGAACACTCTCTAAGCATCATCAAGCCCTTAAGCATGATACCCCACGGTTCGGGAACACTCCATACATGGTTGGGACACTCCCGCACCGATGATCGATAGAGGGACCTGGATGACCATGTGACCCCGGTGCGTTCCACGAAGATCTTTCATCGTTTGAACCGAGATAGCCATGTCTTATTCCCTTTGTCACTTGATAATTGCATTGCCCGAGATCTGATCAATGATATCACTATTGTTGGAGATATGCCCAAGAGGCAATAATAAAGTGGTTATTATTATATCTTTATGTTTATGATAAATGTTTACATCCCATGCTATAATTTTATTAACCGAAAACATTAATACTTGTGTGTTTTGTAAACATAAAAGAGTCCCTAGTAAGCCTCTTGTTAAACTAGCTTGTTGATTAATGGATGATCATGGTTTCCTAATCATGGACATTGGATGTCGTTAATAACAAGATCATATCATTAGGAGAATGATGTGATGGACACACACCCATAGTAAGCGTAGCATAAGATCAAGTCATTAAGTTCATATTGCTATAAGCTTTTAAATACATAGTAGCCTAATCCTTCGACCATGAGGTTGTGTTAATCACCATCACCGGATGGGTACTTTGATGACATCAAACAACGCTTCGTAACTGGGTG
The DNA here is from genome assembly GCA_910589775.1 of Avena eriantha. Taxonomy (NCBI): domain Eukaryota; kingdom Viridiplantae; phylum Streptophyta; class Magnoliopsida; order Poales; family Poaceae; genus Avena; species Avena eriantha. The sequence goes on from OU342740.1 coordinate 112,593,182, forward strand.
GTCATAAAGGTGTCATTGGGTATTCCGAAAGTATGTGTTGAAGCGCATGGACCAAGATTGGGATTTGTCCATCCATATGACGGATAGATATGCTCTGGGCCCTCTCAGTGAAATGTCGTCTAGTTAGCTTGCAAGCATGTGACTGGGTCACAAGGGATGACATATCACGGAACGAGTAAAGCGTACTTATCAGTAACGAGGTAAAACTAGGTATGGAGATACCGACGATCAAACCTCGGATAAGTATAGTATCGCGTGACAAAGGGAATTGGTTTCGTATGTAAATGGTTCAATCGATCACGAAGTAATCGTTGAGTATGTGGGAGCCATTATGGATCTCCAGGTGCCGCTAATGGTTATTGATAGGAGATGTGTCTCTATCATGTCTGCATATTCATGAACCGTAGGATGACACACTTAAGGTTCAAAGTAGTTTTAAGTAGATATGGAATGTGCGTTGGAGACCAAATGCTGTTCGGAGTCTCGGAATGGATCCGGGACATCACGAGGAGATCCGGAATTGTCCGGAGAATAAGATTCATATATTGGGGATCATTTTCTGAGTTAGGAAATGATCCAGAGTATTTGTATGAGGATTCTAGAAGGTTTCGGAATGTTCCGGAAGGTTCTGGAAGGTTTCTTGGAGTTTGCTTGAAAACGAAGGAAGGGATCAAGGAATCCTGGTGGGTCAAGACAAGGAGTCGTGGGGGAGGAGGACTCCTCCCCCCTCCCCAATCCGCCGGCCCAAGGAGGTGGGGAGTCCTACTAGGACTCCCCCTCCCCAGGCGCCCTTCCTCGTTTAAATAGAAGGGGGAGGCGCCACCTCTTGCGCCTCCTCTACAACATCCAATCTCCGCCGCCTCTCTCCTCCTCCTTTCTTCTGCACAGGCATAGGCGAAGCCCTGCAGAATTCTCTACTCCACCACCACCACCACCACGCCGTCGTGCTGCTGTGATTCCGTGGAGAAGATCTACTACCTCCGCTGCTCGCTGGAACGAGGAGAGGAAGGTCTGCTTCGACTCCGCACGTGTGACCGACTGCGGAAGCGCTGCCCGAACGCGGCGCCAGAAGGATCGTCCACTTGACCGACTGCGGAAGCGCTGCCGGAACGTGACGCCGGGAGGATCGTCCAGACGATCTTGATATCGGCAAGTGATCGACTACATCAACCACGAGATCTAATCTCGTTAACGCTTTTCGGATCTACGAGGGTTAGTTCCTATCTATCTCGTTGCACATGTCTAATAGATTAGATCTTGGCTTTTATCTAGATTAGATCTGGGTTTTGTCCGTTCTTGCGGTAGAAATTTTTTGTTTTCCATGCTACGAACCCATCAGTGGTATCAGAGCCGTATCTATGCGTAGATCTGTTGCACGAGTAGAACACAATGTTTTTGTGGGCTTTGATGCTTTTGTTGTCGGTGTCTTAGCGTCTACTTTGCATCTTGCGGCATGGTGGGATGAAGCGGCTCGGGCTAACATTACATGTCATCGTACATGAGACTTGCTCCATGCTTGACGTGCAACTTGCTTTGCACAAGTGGCTTTGCGGGTGTCTATCTCTCCCACCATAGATAAGATTCAATTTACAATGAGCATCTGACAACACTTGTATCAACGTTGTTGTCCTTGTTCGTAGGTAAGATCGGTCTTATGCGAAAGCCCCAAACCACATAAAACATGCAAATAAAATTAGAGGCGTCTAACTTGTTTTTGCAGGGGTTTTGTGATGTGATATGGCCATCATGTGATTATGATTATATTTGATGTATGCAATGATCCTTGTTGTAATATGGCAACCGGCAGGAGCCTAATGGTTGTCTTTTAATTCTGTTAAGACCTGCGTGTCTATTCATCTTGTAATAGCTTTATTCCAAGTAGTTGTAATAGTTACTAGTGATGATGGACAACCATGAAGCGGCGCCACTGACCTTGACGCAATGCTGGTGATGATGGAGATCATGTTCGTGCTTTGGAGATGGAGATCAAAGGCGCAAGAAGAAAGGGCCATATCATATCACACATATTATGAATTGCCTGTGATGTTAATCCTCTATGCATCTTGTATTGCTTAGATCGCGACGGTAGCATTATAAGATGATCCCTCTCACTAAATATCAAGTAATAAAGTGTTCGTCCTTAGTTGGCACCGTTGCTAAGACTCGTCGTTTCGAAGCATCTCGTGATGATCGGGTGTGATAGACTCTACGTGTGCATACAACGGGTGCAAGCCAGATTTGCACATGCGGAAACTAAGGTTAACCTTGACGAGCCTAGCATGTACAGACATGGTCTCGGAACATGGAATACCGAAAGGTAAAGCATGATTCATATGGATGATATGATGAGCATGTTGATTGTTCGCCTTTAAAGCTACATCATCTCACGTGATGATCGGACTTGGTGTAGTGGATTTGGTTCATGTAATCACTAAAACAACTCGAGGGATGTTGTTCTGAGTGGGAGTTCATTTATTATTTGGATTAGTCGAACTCAATTTATCATAAACACAATCAAAATGAATTTGCATAGTTTGTTGTAGTCATTGGCATCCGTTCACCACCTTACGCTTAGTTATAGTTGAGATAGTGGAACTATAAAAATTCTGGATATTTACTTTACGAACTGGTATCGTATTGTTTTGCATGTCAATTTAAAGTTTATAAGTCTTATTGCAAACTTTCAGCAAACTCTATTTACTCCATGAAGTTTAATAAATAGTATTAAATCAAGAGTAACAATTCCAGTGTTAGTATCTAATGTATCATGTTTGCCTCCATGATTCTTGATACTCAAAAGATTGTTTTTAATATCAAGTTTATCTAAGAGCTGAAAGCAATGTTTCATAAACCATCATATGTGAAAGGTATTGCGATATCTAAAACAATGTGTTGGTTACAACATGATAGAGTATACGTCCTCATATTTTATGAGAATTTGTGAAGGTTGGAGACGCTAGTCGTCCTAATCCTCCAAAAGGTTTTGAAAAAGAAACATTATACTCACAATTCACCTTTATAAGCTATAGCAGCATGATCATGAAAGTTGTCATGATAAGGATGAATAGAAGATGTAAGTAAAATGTTTACTACACTAAAAGATTACTAAAGAATGGATTTTTTTAAAGAACACCAAACATTTGATGATGGTGATCCACCTCAAAGTGCAAGTCCAAAGGTATTAGTAGTTGAATATATACGCTTTGTACCATGTGTCATGTTGATGACCCCGCTATTGATGTTGATAGATTCTTTTAAAAGAAAAGAAATTGTTGAAAGAGAATCTAGAAAATATTTGGCAGAAGAGAAAAGAATGGAGATGTCCAACTTAGGCATATAGAAGATATACATGTTATGGCTGTATTCCTTGCTTGTTAAACAATGTGGTTCTCCGGTATTGGATACCGAATTGGTTGGTATGCTATGTCATACAGGACAACGTAATTCATGAACTACAATGGCCTAAGTAACTAGCAAGAGAATAAGTGATGATGTTCATCGAAAAGAAATAAAGTGTTATTGTGTTTTTCGTTGACATCAAACCTAGCCTTCAAGATTTGTTATTTTGTTCCGGTATTACGAGAACAATGGTTGTTCAAATAATTACCGTATTCCATAAAGGATGGATGAACTTTTACAAGTCTGGTGGGAGAAATCACATCCATAAACACTATTGCTAAAATGTCGCAAGACAAATGATTGAAAGATCACTTGCGAAGTGACATCGCCGTTTAAATTATATTGAAAGGGATACATGAAGAAACTCCATGTTGATGGATTTATTGGAGTCTTTGATTTGGATCAAATGACGCTTGTGATACTTTCCTAGAGATAATTAAAACTCCGTTCGTAGGCCAAAAGAGGAACGGACGACTAACTGATTGGAATTTGTACATATTGATGTATATAGTCCACTATGTGTAGTCGTGGGCGATGGATTCCAACTTCATATGCTTTCTCCGAAGATTTGAGTGAGTATATGTTTGTACTTACTCAATAAGGAAGAAGTATGAAACATTTGAAAGTTGTTCAAAGACTTTCAAGATGAAGTGGAAAATCATTGTAACAAGAAAATAAAGAGTTTATGATTCGATCATAAAGGAAGATATTTGAGTTACATGTTTAGAAAAAACACCTAAGACTTGAAAAATTGTTGCATGATTTGTGTTTCCCGATAAACCATAGGAGTATGGCATATTCGAGAGAGGAAATCAAACCATGTTTGAGATGGTAAGATCAAGGATGTCATTTATAAAACTGCCATTATGTTTTAAATATTGAAGCTTTAGAGACTGCCGCTTTTACACTGAAAAGAGCACCATCGTGATCCATTGAAATGACACCATAGGAGTTATGGTTTGGGATAAAACCCGAATTGTCTTTTCTTAAATTTTGGTATGTTATGCATAAGTAAAATGTTTACAACCAAATTCGGATAAGCATGTCTTTGTAGGTTATCCCAAAGAATTTGTTGGGAATTTCTCCATAACACCGAGGACAAAAGAGTCTGTTACTTGAAAATGTCAAGTTTCTTGAGAAGGAATTTTTTGTGAAAAGTTAAGTGGGAGGACAATAGAACTTTGATAAGGTTGTTGAACCTTAGCTATATGTGCTAAGTAGCGCAGCGCCGGAAAGTGTCCCGGTGGCGGCCACAATGCTCATGGCTCTCGTGATTACAAAAGGTGTGATCTCGGAGATTAGAGTTCCTATAGAACCGTGTGGGTTGGTCAGAATCAAATAGTAAGATTTGATAAGCAAGTCGTTATTGTTTTGACAATGATGAACCGACTACATGCAAAGAAGCGATGATGGGCCCTGACTCCATAAAATGACTAGAACTCATGGAATCCGTGATACCATCCATACACGAGAAATCAAGTTTCTGAACTTTGAAGACCCTCCGGAAAGGCGTGAAGCCTATCGGTCGTGTTTGGATCTATAAAGAAATAGACATGGATGTTTCAAATCTATAAAATATTCGACATGTCGGAAAGAGTTTACGACAATGTTCAAGGAATTGACTATGATAAGATTTGATCTTTCATAGCGATATTTAGTCTGGACGGATTAATGTAGCAACCACTACATATATTTTGGTATATGGTAGTTGAACAAACAAAACAAGTTCTTCTAATAGAATGGTTACCTAGGACGTGTACATGACACGATCCAAAGGGTTTTGTTGATTCAAAGGATGCTAAAAGAGTATGCAAAACTTCAATGGTTGAAGTAAGCATAAGCGGAGTTGGAATCTTCACCATGATGAAACTGTTAAAAGAGTTTAAATTCATCGGAGATGATGAAGATGCTTTCATTTGCAAGAAATTAAGTGGGAGCGCTAAGGCATATTTCTAATAAATTATGTGAAAGACATATTGTTGATTAGAAATGATGTATCTTTTATTGACACAGGTTAAGAATTTCATTTCGATGAAAGACTTAGGCATAACTCAAGAATTAGGCATCAATGTCTATATGGATAGATTGAGGCGCTAATATGATTTTTCCAAATGTACATAGATAAGATGTTGAATGAGTTCAATATGGAAACAACAAGAAAGGTTCTTGACGCACGGAAAGGACTAAATCAAGATTCAAGTGTGTTGACACAAGATTCAAGTGTTTTGACACTTGGTGAAATCACAAGAATATTTTGATCAGTCATTCTTTGAGATGTACACATCTAGATATGTCCTATGCTCTAAGTGTTATGAGCATATACAAGAATGATTCATAATATGATCATTGGACAATAGTAAAGATATTCTTATGAGCTTTGTAAGAACTAAGAATATATCATGTATAAGTGACAAATAGTTAAAGGTAGTTCATTGTAAAGTGTTACATTGATACTAGTTTTGTCACAAGATACAAATTAAATTTAACTGCTATAGTAGCAGCAAAGGAGGGCATTTGTGTTTGTTGTCAAACTAGGTGTGGTTCATAGCGGGATAATATTATGAAGATACATTGTATGACAATTTTATCAACATAATTTAATCCCAAGGAACTAAAGGTCTCACAAAAGAACCAAATTTATACAATGCCATCTCATTGGAGAATGAGTAATGCGTAGAGACGCAAGGACATGCAAATACACACGGACCTGGAAGTGTCAGATCCGAAGATTATGTTTACCACTAGCAATAGTGTCTATACAACACCAGAAAGCCATAGGTGTTGAATGCACAAGTTTTTAACTAGATTATTGACTCTAGAGCAAGTGGGAGACTGTTGGAGATATGCCCAAGAGGCAATAATAAAGTGGTTATTATTATATCTTTATGTTTATGATAAATGTTTACATCCCATGCTATAATTGTATTAACCGGAAACATTAATACTTGTGTGTTTTGTAAACATAAAAGAGTCCCTAGTAAGCCTCTTGTTAAACTAACTTCTTGATTAATGGATGATCATGGTTTCCTGATCATGGACATTGGATGTCGTTAATAACAAGATCATATCATTAGGAGAATGATGTGATGGACACACACCCATAGTAAGCGTAGCATAAGATCAAGTCATTAAGTTCATATTCCTATAAGATTTTAAATACATAGTAACCTAATCCTTCGACCATGAGGTTGTGTTAATCACCATCACCGGATGGGTACTTTGATGACATCAAACAGCGCTTCGTAACTGGGTGGTCATAAAGGTGTCATTGGGTATTCCGAAAGTATGTGTTGAAGCGCATGGACCAAGGTTGGGATTTGTCCATCCATATGACGGATAGATATGCTCTAGGCCCTCTCGGTGAAATGTCGTCTAGTTAGCTTGCAAGCATGTGACTGGGTCACAAGGGATGACATATCACGGAACGAGTGAAGAGTACTTATCAGTAACGAGGTAGAACTAGGTATGGAGATACCCGCGATCAAACCTCGGATAAGTATAGTATCGCGTGACACAGGGAATTGGTTTTGTATGTAAATGGTTCAATCGATCACGAAGTAATCGTTGAGTATGTGGGAGCCATTATGGATCTCCAGGTCCCGCTAATGGTTATTGATAGGAGATGTGTCTCTGTCATGTCTGCATATTCACGAACCATAGGGTGACACACTTAAGGTTCGAAGTTGTTTTAAGTAGATATGGAATGTGCGTTGGAGACCGAATGCTGTTCGGAGTCTCGGAATGGATCCGGGACATCACGAGGAGATCCGGAATTGTCCGGAGAATAAGATTCATATATTGGGGATCATTTTCTGAGTTAGGAAATGATCCGGAGTATTTGTATGAGGATTCTAGAATGTTTTGGAATGTTCCGGAAGGTTCTGGAAGGTTTCTTGGAGTTTGCTTGAAAACGAAGGAAGGGATCAAGGAATCCTGGTGGGTCAAGACAAGGAGTCGTGGGGGAGGAGGACTCCTCCCCCCTCCCCAATCCGCCGGCCCAAGGAGGTGGGGAGTCCTACTAGGACTCCCCCTCCCTAGGCGCCCTCCCTCCTTTAAATACAAGGGGAGGCGCCACCTCTTGCGCCTCCTCTACAACATCCAATCTCCGCCGCCTCTCTCCTCCTCCTTTCTTCTGCACAGGCATAGGCGAAGCCCTGCAGAATTCTCTACTCCACCACCACCACCACGCCGTCGTGCTGCTGTGATTCCGTGGAGAAGATCTACTACCTCCGCTGCTCGCTGGAACGAGGAGAGGAAGGTCTGCTTCGACTCCGCACGTGTGACCGACTGCGGAAGCGCTGCCCGAACGCGGCGCCAGAAGGATCGTCCACTTGACCGACTGCGGAAGCGCTGCCGGAACGTGACGCCGGGAGGATCGTCCAGACGATCTTGATATCGACAAGTGATCGACTACATCAACCACGAGATCTAATCTCGTTAACTCTTTTCGGATCTACGAGGGTTAGTTCCTATCTATCTCGTTGAACATGTCTAATAGATTAGATCTTGGCTTTTATCTAGATTAGATCTGGGTTTTCTTCGTTCTTGCGGTAGAATTTTTTTGTTTTCCATGCTACGAACCCATCAACCATGCCTTGTTCAATCTCGTTACCGAACAACGCTACTTGACTCGTTCCGACAAGTGATATCCCTGTGATCAAATCACACGCTGTGCAGCTATTGGATATAACTTCTCTAGGTGGGCCCATGAGTATCTTCCCGTCACATGGACGGACAAATCCAGCTCTTGAAATATATTGCCTCTACGGTTTCCTCCGAATACCTGAACACACCTTTATAACCACCGTATTTCCAGATGGCGTTTGATGCTATCTAAGCACTCTCGGGAGACAGTGCTTGATATAGCCTCACGGTCTAAGGAATAGTCTACGAGGATCCATTTCTAATCATCGTAACTTGAACTTCGTGACATGATCGGCTCATGATGTTTAGGTTGGGTATTGGTTCATCATCTCATTCTCAGAATGGGATGACCTCATTTCCAACTGGCATAAATGCCATATGATCAGGAAACTTGATCATATGTTGACCAATGAACCAGTGACTAGAGTTTCACTGAGAAACCCTGGTTGTTTATATATCACATGTGTATTGATGTTTCCTCTCAATAAAATTATTGCATGATATAAAACTTAATCATAAACTATATGAAATATGATAATAGTCCTTACTACTATTTGTCTCTAGGGCATATTTCCAACAGTCTCCCACTTGAACTAGAGTACAAATACACTAGTTGCATTTGTTCTTAATCATTGGCACCATATATCTAGTACCCTGAACATGCTTGCTCATGGAAGAGGTTGAGTCTTGGGTCTGTACTTTATAGTCCCAAATCCTTTGCAACTTACTAATGTCACCTTGATTGACATTAATACTCTATCATCACATGATAGCATCTGTGTATGCATCGTCGCTGTGGCAGCAGAACGAGGCCTGATCCCAGGAGCCTACGGTGACGTTAGATCAACCTCGAGGGCTTTCTCATGGGCACTGTACCCTGGGACACATCATCCTACGTTAAAAGCGAACTAGCCCCACCATAACATTATACAACACTTTAGATGGTACCCTTATATATTATTATAAATTTATTCATCGAAACACTAGTGCACTCTGTGCAACTTTCGATGTTTTAGTTCACCTCGCTTCCTACTTGTCTTTAATCGGTATTTACTGGAGTTTCCAACATATTCCTTTATAAAATAACCCTTTATGTTCTAAGATATGTCATCCTTTATGGATTTGGAAAACATGTCTGCAGTTCTCTACTAGACACTACGGACAAAACTTAGCTCAACGTTCTGTGAATAGGACTTAATCACTTTCAAACAATCCTTATTTGGATCACATATTATGCTAAGTTATCATCATAGTTTACTAAGATAGAACGTATGTCTCCACATAGTGGATGATGATCATCCTTTTCTTTATTTCAACCATTGATTTTCAACTTAACACTATTCCTAATTTGAGTTATTAAGGACCGGTTCCTTAATTAACTTCTATTCTGAAACCCTTTTCAGAATCTCTTTAAGGAATACTACATAATATCATAATACACCTATTATCAACTTCTACATCTTATAAATCATTATTTATAAGTATTTGCGCTTTCATTCTTAACACACTTAAGAATTACTCTATAAGGTACCATTCAAAAATATGTCAATCGCATATTTTTTTAGGAGGGCTTTTCATACCTCCCACTCAATTTTTAGCAAATTGCATATCTACTCACTATTTTGAACAACTTCAAAAACTTTGATCAAATATCAAACTTGGAGATTTTATTATGAGATACTAGTACTGTTTACTAGTTTTAAATCCACTAGGAATTTAGCACATATGAATCAAATTCATTTGAATTTGTCCAACACTTGACAAATTGTGATTTTGTCATTCACCCCCTTTTCCATTATGGATTTGCAGTCATTTGGGAAAATCCAAGTAACCCTTTTACTTGTGAGATTCAGCAACGAATTTCTTTCTAATCTCAAGGGAATTTTGCTTTTAGGATTTCTCATAATTCTAGTTTACCATTATTTCCTTTGTAGTTCGTAGGTATGTCACATTCCAAGAATGATGACAAATTATTCACAAATGTATCCATACTAGATATGGATTTACATTTTGAATCCTACTTCATGTAGTGAAAAAACTAGTGGGGAAAACACAATGATAAATATCATTGATTCTTTCCTTATGTGAAGAGAATCGTTCAGGAACGTTGTCCGTTGCGCTTCTCAACACTTTGATGCGGGTTTTTGAATCCTCATCGTGTTTTACACTATTTTCCATTTTCTCCATAATTGAGAAACGTCACTAGAAGTGAGCTTTCTCAAGAATGCACCAGAATCCAAGCAGTACGAATCTTGCTTTTCCTTTTGGTGTCAGCTATGGATTTCGTATTCAAAGTTTCCAACAAATACTCTACAAGGACTTATTCGCTATTGTTTTGGTTATATCGAATAACCCCAAAACTTTCACGAATTCAAATGGTTCACTACATTCTAATTGAGTGCTAACTATTTCTAACTAATGGTCTCTACATCTACACTACAACGATTTATTTAGTGCCTTCTATTCACCCAGTTGATATCTAATATCACATTGTGATGCTTTGCATTTTGACGTTTCAAATACGCTTTGCATTCCACAATTTATTTTATGCCTTTCTTTATAAAGTCGAATTTCATTACTATTGATCAAATCATGGTAATTAGAATCTCTTTTATATTTATACCCTTTGTCGACGAATCACTGTGATCAAATCAAATAGTTTCATATTCATATTTCCTTTGGTAAAATTCTTTACGCATTTAAACAATCATTTAATGATAATTACGATTTTCGTTAAATAAAATACATCGAATATGTATTAACTTTCAACAAATCGTTAAACACTTTGTATTCAAGTAATACACGGTGTTCAAGTTATTTTGCCGAACTTAGGCATGATTTATATGTGATAAGAAATTGAAATGACTTTCACATATTATCATTATAACTTTTAATTTAAACAATGGTTTTGCATTCATTAATGAACATATCATTAAGTTAGGTATTTTAAACAAGGCATTTTAGTATTTTACAAATGTTCATGCATTATCAATTAGTTTCAAACAACAAGGATAATTCTCATGTAATCAAACAAGATATGAACAAAAAAAGAAATCATTCATAAAAATGGAACAACTGTTTGTTACAAACTCATATGAATAACCGTCTCACAAAGTGTGAGACACATTAAAGAAGTTCACAATCTCTCGATTACAATAATCATCCTAAAACATAAACTAAGTGGTAAATGTCGAGGGAGAGTGTCGTTGGCCGTCATCATCATGCTCGCCATCAACACGCAACGTCACCTCTCTCCAGCAAGCACCTCTCATGCAGAAGGACTTGTTTTCAACAAAACAGAACAAGTATCAGATATACTTAACACTACAATTATGTTTGCAAGATTATAACATTTATAAAACTGTATATCAAATATATACCTTTGTCATTGATGACTCCAGTGACGTTGGGTTCATCCACCACATTTTGAAATGTGATATGAACTCGAGGAACTCCAGTCCGTGTCGCCTCTCATAATGCAGATCCTGACCTGTGCTTGGAAGCTTGGTGGAAGCGACCGCAACACAACTCCCATCGCAAATGAGCTTGAGAACCAGTTGTCCAGGTAGTATGCCAGACTCATGTATGCATCATAGATGCTCAATAAGTGCTCGTCTAGTGAGGATCCCTCCTCCATCTTTATGGAGAGGAAGTCCCCCATCAGCTCATACTCCCACATGCGCACTTGTTCCATGAAATGCGATCTCGGATGTGCCATGACCACTCGGGGTTTAAGACTTCCCACCATTGGCCATAGCCCATCCTCCATTCCAAGGCGCATCGTCACTGATATGAATGTGGCCATCACACGACGACGACATCGCAGATCCCGTAGCTCCTGGGCCTCATGAGAATAGGGTGGCTCCAAATACATCTCGCAGGTCATGTAGTCAGCTACATTGTTCTCACCAATGAGATCAAACGGGCGTATGACCCATGCAGAAAAGTTGGATCCATCTAAGTTGAGCTTTTCTCCTTTTAACCAATTGTCGATAGGGAAGGTAATCTTGGGGAGAACCATTTTCTACATTTATAATTGCAAAAGGAATTTAGACTAAGTTTATAATTAAATGAGTTAATAATAACTCCACTAAGAAAGACCTATCCCTAGTGAGGGTTCCTAGTGATAACACGTCCACTGTCAGCCACATCAACCCCGATCATCACGGCCATCAATGTGGGTTCAAGGGTGGATGCTAAACGTCGGTCACATCATTCATGCGACTAGTGCTCGATCTTTCGACCATCCGTGTTCTGAGGCCATGTATGTACATGCTAGGCTCGCCAACTCAACCTTAGTGTGTTCACTGTGCAACATGGCTTACACCCACTGTATGTGAATGTAGATATGTCTAACACCCAGGCCTGTTACCCTGGATTGCCTCACACCGAAGAAATTTCTTGGTGGTGAACACTAAGGGGGAACACAGTCATTGGTAAATTTTAATAGGGGTCATCTTATTAGGCTACCGTCGAGTATCTAATACTATCACACAATAAGACATACAAACGATAACATTGAATGTAAATGCTATGTGATATGGTCCTTCACATCGTGATCTCCATCCGCCGTCACCGGGTTCCGGCACCAGGGCTCCGACGCCGTAGACACCAGGGTACCGGTGTCTTTCTGGTGTGGTAGTTCGTCACCTCTGTGACTATATACTACTAATTAACAAAAGGTAATCACTTTACCTTTGCCACAGCCATATCACCAAGAAACGCCCCCCTGCAAAACAAAGTTAGATGCCTCTACTTTATCTTTGCATGTTTTACGTGGCTGAATGGGGTTTCGCACAAGAACTGTTCTTACCTACGAACTTTCAGCACAACTCTGATGAAGTGGTTGTCTCTACTACACCCCTTTCGGGGCCCTCCGTTTCAAATGGTATACTAACTAATGCCAGAGAGACAGACACCCCCCTAAGCCACTTTATACGGTACAAGCCGTATGTCAAGCGTGGACCAGTCTCGCGAATGAACGCGTAAAGTTGGTTGGGGGCTGCTTCATCAAGCATTACTGCGGTATCCACAAGTACACGTGGGAGGGTAACAACTAAAAGATCAATTCCCACACACTACATCTCGTGTGTTCTACCCGTACTAGCATTACTACGCATAGATCTAGCTCTGATACCACTGAAGGGGTTCCGCATATGAAAACAATAAAATTTTACCCTACGCCCCTGAACCCCTGAAGCTACCAGGACGTATCTATTAGTAATACAGTAACAGGAGGGGCTTTTCGCGAACTTACCCTCAAAGACCGAAAAGTGTTGTCAACGCTCCAGAGAGAGTGGTTGATGTAGACGAGCCGAAGCCGACATCAAGGTTGTGATGAAGTCCTTGCCCTCCTTGGCTCCAACGACTTGAGTGCCTCAAGTGCGACACCTCACGGGGAGTTACACACGTCCGGTGCCTGACGATGACTCCCACTTCCTTGATCCAACAGCAGTTGCACATGTAGAGCTCCCGGATCCGAATCCCACAGCACGACGGCGCTCCACGGTGAAGATGTCTCTCGTTCGTGCAGTCCAGACTTGGGACCACGGTCACGAGAGACAGGGGGAGAGAGAAAATATCAACTGGAGGTCCTCCCAAAAGTGAGAAGACCTTTATTGATTATTGGTGTATTTAATTTGGCCAAATACCCCCACTATATATAGGGGGAGGGGAGGTACTACCTCCCTCAAAGTCCCGAGGTGGGACTAAAGGAGAGGAGGGGGGAGGGGTGGCACCGACGACCACCCCCATGGGCCCCACGCGGGGGGGAGGAGGGGGGGGGGGCCTGGCCCACTAGGGCACCGACCACCCCCTTGGCCCCTTCTCCCTCTCTCCTTTCCCCTAATGGGCCCTCTCTTAATTGGCCCATTAAGCCTTTGACCATTTAATTGATTTTTTCTCTTTATTAAATAATTATGAATAAATGATTAAATCAACATTTACAATTCATTCACACATTATTCAATCTCCGTGGCTATGGAACACTTCCACCTCTACTCCGGACATCCTCCGGACTTACCGAAACCCTTTCGGTTTTCTCTCTATTATTCTTCAGCGATTCCACCGATCCTAAAAACACTCTCTAAGCATAATCAAGCCCCTAAGCGTGATACCCCACGGTTCGGGAACACTCCAGACATTTTCGGGACACTCCCGCACCAATGATCGACAGAGGGACCTAGATGGCCATGTGACCCTTGTGCGTTCCACGAAGATCTTTCGTCATTTGAACCAGGATAGTCGTGTCTTATTCCCTTTGTCACTCGATACTTGCATTGCCCGAGATCTGATCAATGAAATCACTATGCCGTGTTCAATCTCGTTACCAAACAATGCTACTTGACTCGTTCTGACAAGTGATATCCCTGTGATCAAATCACACGATGCACAACTATTGGATATAAGTTCTCCGGGTGGGCCCTTGAGTATCGTCATGTCACATGGACGGAAGAATCCCGCTCTTGACATATATTGCCTCTACCGTTTCCTCCGAATACCTGAACACACCTTTATAACCATCGTATTACCACTAGGTGCTTGATATAGCCTCTCGGGAGACAGTGCTTGATATAGCCTCACAGTCTAAGGAATAGTCTACAAGGATCCATTTCTAATCATCGTAACTTGAACTTCGTGACATGATCGGGTCACGATGTTTAGGTTGGGTATTGGTTCATAATCTCATTCTCACCTCATTTCCAACTAGCATAAATGCCACATGATCAGGAAACTTGATCATCTGTTGACCAATGAACCAGTGACTAGAGTTTCACTAGGAACCCCTGGTTGTTTGTATATCACACATGTATTGATGTTTCCACTCAATACAGTTATAGCATGATATGAAACTTAATCATAAACTATATGAAATATGATAATAGTCCTTACTACTATTTGTCTCTAGGGCATATTTCCAATACCGCCAGCCCAACGACTTGAGGCACACCCTCACCAACCGCGGCAACCCCGAACCCAGGGGTTCACTCAGCCGAGTCGGTCCCCAGTGCTTCGGACCTATGATCCGAGGCAAGAAGTACCCCGCCAACTTCAAGGCGCCCAAGGAGATCGAAAAGTACGATCCAACGTATGACCCAGCAGTGTGGCTGGACACATACCTCATGGCGATGGGAATTGCCGGCCACACCGACCTGCTAGCCGCTCGCTACCTCCCCCTGATGATGGAGGGCGTGACCCGGCAATGGATCAACACCCTCCCCGCCGACAGCATCGACTCCTGGGAGGAGATGCGGGATGCCTTCGTGAGGCACTTTGAGGGTTCTTACACCCGCCCCACCACCATTGAGGACTTGGAGCGATGCTTCCAGGGACAACGCTAGTCGACCCTCCACTGGATCCAAAGGTGAAAGGAACTATGGATCAACGCCTCCGGCATCCACCCGGACATGGCGATACACTGCTTCAAGAACACGTGCCGGTACGAGCCCCTAGTCGCTAAGATCAAGAGGGTCTACCGGACGCTCGACAACATCCCTGACCTCCTCGAGATCGCCAAGTGCTACACGGAAGAGGACCCCAACCAGGACTCGGACGACGAGTCGGGAGGGAGAAATCGCACCAGTGGCCACGACAGTGGGCGACAACGCGACATGCGCTACAACAACACTCGCATCACCGACAAGAGCCGTAGTGATGGATGAGTCGACCTTGTCGCCAACGCCGGCTATGGCCAACGCGACCCGAAGAACTTGCGTCGCGACGGAGGAAACTACCGCGACAGCGGAATTACCACGCCAAAAACGCGGTGAGGCCGAAATTCGACCCCCCTGCCCTGCTCAACCAGCCCTGCGTCTACCATAGCAGGGAGGGAAACCCGCCACCCACACCACCGCGTACTTCCATTCTCTTAAAGACATTGAAAAGGCAAGGAGAGCAAGGGAGGACCCCAACATCAACCCACCAAGGGACAACGGCAATGCCGGCGGTTTCGGACACGCCGCCAGCTCGCTACACACCTTCACCGGGCTCGGCACCAAACATGAGAAGAAGGTGCTCGCCCGTGCGGTCACCGTCAATACGGTGACCCAAGTTGACATCCCTCGCTTCCTCAACTGGTCCGAGCGAAACAACACCTGGAGTCGCCAAGATCACGCGCCTAGGATCGAATATCCAGGGCAAGTCGCCCTGGTGGTCAGGCCCAAAGTAGCCGACTACTGGCTGCCCAAGACACTGATGGATGGCGGGAGCTCCATCTACATTATGTACCTGGACACGTTCAAGAGGCTCCAGCTCCCAGAATCAGCAATCCAGCCGACCCTAACAACCTTCCATGGCATCGTCCCCGGTCGGAAGGCGTACCCGATTGGAAATGTGACACTGTCAGTCACCTTCGGCACACCAGCAAACTACCACACCGAGCAGATCGTGTTCGAGCTGGTGAACTTCCGCAACCCCTACCACTGCGTCCTAGGACGCCAAACGATCGCCAAATTCATGGCGACCCTCCACTACGCCTACAACATGATGAAGCTTCCAGGGCCAAGCGACATCATCACCGTCCACGGCGACCATGATATGGCCGTGGAATGCGAAGACAAAGGCGCTGAGCTCACTGATGCCGTCATCACCGTGGAGACTGACCACGCGGAGGAGCTCGCGAAATACGCGGGCAACATTAATAAGGACGACCCCACCATACTGAAGAAGCCAACCGCCGCGAGTTCCATGTTCGAGGCGACCACGCACACCCGCACCGTCGAGCTCGTCTCCGGCGACTCCAGCCAGACGGTCACCATTGGGGCGCACATGAGCCCCGCATAGGAAAGCATGCTCATCGTTTTGCTCCGTGATAATCGCAATATCTTCCCATGGAAACCATCTGACATGCCGGTGTCCCAAGGGAACTCGCTGTGCACAAACTCAATGCCGACCCCAAAGTGCGACCAGTAAAGCAGTCGCTGTGGCCCTTCAACGAAGAGCACCAACGAGCAATCGCCGAAGAAGTACAACGCCTATTAGCCGCAGGCTTCATTCGGCCAATAAAATACTCCAAGTGGCTGGCAAACCCAGTCCTGGTCTTGAAATAGAAAAACACGTGGAAAATGTGTATCGACTACACCAACCTCAACAGCGCCTTCCCGAAGGAGGAGTTCGTCCTACCATGCATCGACCAGATCTTGGACTCGACCACGGGATTAGAGTCGTCGTGCTTCCTCGACGCGTATTCTGGCTACTACCAGATCAAAATGGCAGTCGGGGATCAGGAGAATACAGTGTTCATCATGCCATTCGGCGCCTTGTTCTACACGGCCATGACGTTCGGCCTCAAGAACGTCGCTGCCACATACCAAAGGTGCATGCATGAGTGCCTTGCGAGCCAAATTGGCCGCAATATACATGTCAACATCGACGATGTGGTGGTAAAATCCACCCGCCAGGACGACCTGCTCGCCAACTTAGCTGAAACCTTCGCAAACCTGCGGAGGTACAACATCAAGCTAAACCCAGGAAAGTGCACCTTGGGCATCCCCACCGGCCAGCTCTTGGGATACATGGTCTCCAAACAAGGCATCGAGGCCAACCCCACCAAGATCGACACCATCGCATGACTCGGGAAACCCGAGTGCCTGTGTGACGTCCAAAAGTTGGCTGAGCGAGTCGCAGCTCTCAGCTGCTTCATTCCCCGGCTGGGTGAAGGCAATGCCCCTCTACCGCCTGATGCACCAGAACCCCACGTTCCAATGGGACGCGTAGGCGGACAACGCACTAAAAGCAGTCAAAGAAGTCCCTACTCGCGGCTCCACTCCTTGCCACCCAATCGACAAAGAGCCAATGCTCGTCTATGTGGCAGTCTCCACTCGAGTTGTCAGTGTCGTGATGGTTGTTGAATGGCGAGAGGAGGGCAAGGTGCGGCCTGTAAAGCACCCCGTCTATTACATCCGCAAAGTCCTGACACACTCAAGACAGCGCTACCCGCAATACCAGAAACTGGTATACGCGGTATTCCGAGCTCAACGGCGACTCCCTCATTACTTCCAGGAGCACCCAATCATGGTCGTCTGCTCCGCACCACTGCAGGACATAAGACACAATAGCGAGGCAACTGGGTGAGTCGCCAAGTGGGCCATTGAAATCGGCGTCCACAACATCAAATACGAGCCCCGCAAAGCGATAAAGTCGCAAGCCCTGGCTGATTTCCTCATAGACTGGAAAGAAGCACAGCATCCAGAGAAGCTCCCATACCTCCACTACTGGTCGCTCCACTTCGACAGGTCCAAGAACACCGACGGTGCTGGGGTCGGGGTCATACTAACCTCCCCTAAGGGAGACAAGCTCCGCTACGTGCTCCACCTCAACTTCAAGCCCTGCACCAACAACATGGCAGAATATGAGGCCCTCCTTCACGGCATGCGGGCCGCCAAGGAGATGAACATCAACCGCCTACGGTGCTATGGCGACTGCGACCTAGTCGCCGGCCAAGTCGCCGGAACCTGCGACGCCATCTCCCCGACAATGATAGCATATTGCCAATCGGTAGACCAGCTGGGAGGACACTTCGACGTTACTCAGTCGAGTGGATCCATAGGAGAAAGAATGAGGAGGCATATGCCCTTTCCTGCATCGGGTCGGCTCGGCAAATGCCACCCGCAAGCGTCTTCCTCGACATCATCCACATGCCTCCAGTCTCCCCACCGAAGGAGATCAACATCGGGGTACCACTAAAACCCGAGCCGGTCCTAGTCGCCATGATCATGGAGCCCAGCGACTGGACGGCACCATATGTCACCTTCCTCGAGCACATGATCCTCCTAAGCAATGAGACGGAAACGCGAATGATTGTGCGCCGCTGAAAATCCTTCGTCATCATCAATAGCGAGCTCCACAAACGCAATGTGACCAGCGTGTTCCAGCGCTGCGTACAGCCAGAAGAAGGCCGCAAGATCCTCCAGGACATCCACGCCGGTGCCTACGGCCATCACACTGGCGCCAAGTCGCTTGTTGCCAAGGCCATGCGGCACGGCTTCTACTAGCTCACTGCGCACACCAACGGCACCGACATCGTCGAACGATGCGTCGGGTGCTAGAAATACGACAACCAGACGCATCTCCCTTGTTTGGCACTCAAGAATATCCCCATCACATGGCCATTCGCCGTATGGGGCATGGACATGGTCGGCCCATTCAAGAAGGCCCCATCCGGCTTCACCCACCTCCTGGTCGCGGTCGACAAGTTCACCAAATGGGTCGAAGCCAAGCGAATCAAAAAGTGTGACGGCAAGACGGATACCAAGTTCCTACGCGAGCTCATCCACCAGTACGGCTACCCGCACAGCATCATAACGGACAATGGCACCAACTTCGCCAAAGGTGCCACGGTAGAATTCTGCGAAGAACACTGCATACAGCTCGACCTCGCCCAGTTGCCCACCACGAGTCGAATGGCCAAGTAGAACACGCCAATCAGAGCGTCCTCCACGGGCTCAAGCCACGACTACAAGTGCCCCTCGAGCGAACCCCAGGATGTTGGGTCGAAGAGCTCCCCTCTGTAATATGGGCGATACGCACCTCCGTCAATCACTCCACGGGGTTCAGACCCTTCTTCATGGTACGGCGCCGAATCCGTAATGCCAACCAACCTGGTGCACGACTCACCTTGAGTCGCCAACTACGTCGAGGCGACAAACGAGATCGCCCGCCAAGACAGCATCGACCAGATTGATGAGGCACGCGACCTGGATAGCTCCCGCACCGTCATCTACCAGCAGGGACTCCACCGCTACCACAGCTGCCAAGTCCGTACCCGCACCTTCCAGGAGGGCGAGTTGGTCCTACGACTGGCTCAGGACAAGAAGGGCATGCACAAGCTCTCCCCCCATGGGAAGGGCCGTTCACCATAGGGCGAGTCCTCGGCAACGACACCTACTACCTCATCGACATACGAGGCGATGGCCAGCTCGAGGTCGGGAGGCACCGACCGGAAGGGTTGCTCCGACTTTAGGTCGTGATGCTCTGGCTCGGGGTCGCCCGACGCCACCACCATCTCCTGGTATGGCAGCAAGTCCCCCATCGCTAGCACCTGATCAGTGAAGGGGGCGGCCTTGGCAGTCAGCCTCAACACCTCCGACATCTCCACCGTGCCAGTTGCTGAAGGGTAGCCGCTGGTGACATCGTCGAGATCAAAGTCGTCGGGGAAATGTGCGAGCCCCAGGCTCAATGCCGTGGTGGCCCCGCGCATGAGAGATGAACGCGCCATCCATTCTACGATGTTGGGCACCTCCTCCAGATAGCGCCATACTTCAGTCAGTTCCCTAGATATAACCTCGGTGGTGGACATTCCTTGAAGAACTGCCTAGACACAACGCCGAGGCGGTGGCCGCGTTCACCACCGCAGTCACACACTGCGAGGCGTTGAAGGTCTGGACCACCGGATCGCTTTGCCCTATCATAGCTGCAACCTCAGACATCAGTGCCACTACGGATTCTCCCACTCGAGGACTCACCGCACATATCAAAACGAAGAGCAATGACTCACCAAGGAGCTTCCAGCTTCTCGGTTATGTGCTTCTCCAAGGCAGCATGATCGCTCTGCATCCCAAGGATGATTGAGTCTGCAGCCTTCTGCTTTTCTTCAGCCGTGGCGACTATGGCATTTGCCCTATCCTTAGAAGAAATCAAGGCTGCTTTCGCCTCCTCCAACTCCTTGACCAGCGAATCAATATGCCCAGTCGCCATGTCCAGCTCAACAACCGGGACATATCCTTCTTGGGCCTTGGCAATGGCAGCCGGAAGACCATCTGAACAGAACAAAAACGACTATCAGCATTCCGGAACACTAGCAGCTCGTAGCCGCCAAATAAAATAAAGTACTCACCAACAGTCTCCTGGAGTCACCGGTTAGCCTCCTGCATCATGCGTAGATCATGCTCCAGACGCTCCTTTTTGGACTGCCGATCCGTCAATTCCCTCTGCAACCCCTACAAGCAGAATGGACAATTAGCAACTGCAAAAACACAAATTCAGTGCCTAGCCACTGAAATTCAGCGACTAGACACTCGGGGACTGGCGGCTAGAATAAATTCATGCCCAGCCGCTGAAATTCAGCGACTAGCCACCTAGGGACTGGCAACTAGAAGAAACATAGTGCCTAACCGCTGAAATTCAGCGATTAGACACTCGGGGACTGGACGTACCTGAATGGCGGCTCTAAGCATACTGTGAAGACCAATGGCGTCAGTTGAAGGGACCTCAAAGGAGGTGCGCCCGCGACGAGGCCCAACATTCTTGTCAACAATCTCTGGCATCTGCGGAAACTGGTTTTCCGTCATGCCCGGAAAACCCTTCGCCATGAAGGGCGAAAATGTCCCAGAGGCCCTCGCCGGGACACTAGTCGTCGGGGACGATGGTTCTGTCATCGGAGCCCCCTTAGCTAGCTTTGATTGAGTAACTGCTGCCTCCTCGGCGCCCACGGCAGGATCACTCCCCCTTGCAATATCTCCTGCCGCAGCATCGCCCGCACCTCCCTTCTACTTCTTCGCGCCCTCCACACGCGCGACATCCATATCAGGCTTCCTCTTATTGGGGAGATTGCCTTCGCCTGCGGTGGCGACCGACGGAATCTTCGCCACTGAAGGGCGACCAATCTTCTTGATGCCGGACCTGCAAAACTTCCAAAGTCAGCAAAGAAATCATACAAAAATCAATCAAGAATTGCAAAGGAAAACTCGAGACCTACTTGGCGACCGGAAGAACACGTAACCCCGTGCTGATGTGGGCAGGCTTATCTAGCTCCGGCCCCAGCTTGCGTGTGAGGCCTTTCTCGAAGACATCCGAGCCCACGATACCGCGGGCTTCCTTGATGATGAAGCCGCTGTCACCGGAATCTCTAGCTCAGAAGACACGGTCGTCCTCGAAGGTGGTAGCAACTTCGACGCCGCGGCTTCAGCTTACTTCCTGATCTGACGCCATCGATGTTGTTGGTGCAATCACCGCGAGTGGAACTTCCACCGCCGCTTCGGTGTCTTCAGCCTCTAATCCCGTCATCACAGTCGCACCCTCTGGGATCTTCCGTGAGGTCCTGGTCACGTCGTCGTCGGATTCATCATCTGACTCGAACACCGCCGTTTATCTGGACGGTGACGCCCACTTTGAAGCCGGTTTCTTCGCGGGCGACTTTGGTTTATGCACGGGCTTTGCCGGCATGGCCGTTCGCAAAGAACTCTGCTCTTGCAATATTTCGTCATCGTCTTCGCACTCCTCAAGACAACGACTCACCTCGAACTCGTGCTGCTTCATGCGAGTCTTGTGAGCCGTGGGTGCGGGAGGAGGAACCTCCCTCTCTTCCTCTTCATCCTCAGAGGATTCTCCCTCGGTGCCCTCTTCGAGCTCCTGGGGGACTTCTTCATCGAGTGGGGGGAGCCAGCCCTCGAGAACCTGGAACAACTGAGAGTGTCCACAAATAAGTGTCAGATGATGCGGCCGCAAATTGCACCGCAGGAATCACGACTAAAGACAAATTTGGGGAAAGAAAACTTACTGTGGGAGCTTCATTTTTCACGGGCACGTACGGAGCGAGCCCGGCCGACGTGTTTGTAAATTCCACGTCGGTAATCTTCTTCAAGTCGGCCTTGTAATCTTCAGCGTCCCACGACTCCTTGCTGGTCTAGGAAGGGTCGTTCTTCCCACTGTACTCGTACATCCAGTGCGGCCGAGCCGCCAATGGAAACAGACACCGCTCGAGGCAGCAGTTATACAGGTCGATCGAGGACAGCCCTTGGTCCTTCAGCTTCTGGATCTGGTCCATCATCTCCGCAACAGCCATCTGCTGATCCTCGGGAAGCTTATCCGCCGCCAGTCGGCAGGGCTCACTCCTCTCTGCGACCAACTCGGGTAGTGCCACTTCGCCGGAGGGTGTGGATTCTTTCACATAGAACCAACTCTTCTTCCATTCGCTCGCAGCCTTCATCGGCAGCAGAAGCTTGATGAAATTGGCCTTTGGCTTCAACTGAAATGTGACACCTCTGACCGCCAAAATCGAGCCGCCGGACGCCTCGCGCCAAATGCGGCCATGGAACAACTCCAAACATTGTGGGAAGTACGGCCGGCAGCCGAGGTAGCATTCGTAGAAGGCGACGAAGATCGCTAGTTGCTCGATGTTGTGTGGACTGAGATCCGACGGCTTGATCGCGTAGTACGCGCAGAACCGCCGAATGAATAGTGAGGTGGGGAACCCCAAGCCCCTCTCCAGGTGGCTTGGGAAGCAGATGAACTCGCCGGAGCGCGGCTTCGGCTCGACCTCGGAAGATGCGGGGATCCACCAATTCCCCTTACAAAGGATCCCTGCGTCCATAAAAGACTTGAGTTGCACCGCGGTACACTTGGACTTCCCCCACGGACCTTTCGGAGGCGCCATCAGGAAGGGTGCAAGGTCGCTTGGTCTGGGGATTCTTGATCAAGGGAAGACAGAGGAAATAGATGCGCAAGGATGGAGAATATGGGGAAGAGTCTACATGACTGATCCATCACTCCTTTTATAAGGAAGCGCTGCCCGCCAATCCCGGGGTAGCCGTTACCCGCGGTAATTGTGCCGAAGTTACCATTGGATTACCCAACAGATAGTTTTGACCAAGTTGGTGGTCCAACTCCCTCACTCGACTCGCCTGCAACGGTGCCTTGTCTAGTCGGCAGGGCAACAACTTGGTAGCGATTGCATTCACCGAAGCTACGACTAGAAACCTAGTGGAAAATTGGACTCACCTACTCCAATTGCCAAATGAACACCTGCGTCTGAATCAACGATGGCCTCGGGGACTACTGATGGCGATATGCCGAATGGGGTATGCCCAGTAGGATATTCCGATTGGGCCAAAGGCCTCGCGAGTGGGCTTGTAGGACGGCGACTTGAATGCGACTGAGGAGATGGCCTGGCGATTGGAGACTGGAGGCTCAAAAGCATACTCGAAGCCAATCGGATTAGGTCAAAGCCTCCGAATCCATATCTTGTTCGGTTGTAAACTGTTATCCCTAGCGGGGTGCCTCCTATATAAGCCTCCCTAGGGTACTCTAAGGACTTACATTCGATCAGACACCCTTTCAAGCGACTCACTCCTTAGACGCCGAGCTCGCCACCCTTGTAACTCGTTCTCATCAATATAATCTAGCAGGAGTAGGTCTTTACCCTCAGGGGGGCCGAACCTGGGTAAACGATGTGCATCCGCCCCCAGCTCGCACCGCATATGGCTGCCAGCTCTCGCCCCTGATTCTATTAATCGCTCTCTGTAGAAGTGACTGCCATGGACATTTCCATGACACTTGCCGAATTCTACAACGAACAAAATATCGGGTTTCGCATTGCGTCAGTTGCACATCCGCAGGCTAATGGACAAGTCGAAAGAGCAAATGGTTTAATCCTACAAGGCCTAAATCCAAGATTCGAAGCACCACTGAGACATGATGCGGGGGCTTGGGCAGAGGAATTACCCTCTATAATATGGAGCTTGCGAACAACTCCGAATAGGTCAATCGGATACACACCTTTCTTCTTGGTCTATGGTACTGAAGCAGTTCTTCCTAGTGATTTGATTCATAATTCTCCTAGTGTTGCCGCGTCTATCAAAGAGGATGCCGAGATTTCTCGACAAAATGATCTCGACTTAGTCGAAGAAGTTTGCGTTGTTGCTGAAATCAGATCAACATCCTATCAGCAGAAGTTACGCAAGTATCATAGCCAAAGAGTCAGAAATCGGTCTTTCAATAAGGGTGATTTGGTTCTCCGGCTTGTGAAGCAAAGAAAGCACAAACTTTCCCCAGTATGGGAAGGGACTTTTTTGGTTAGTCGAGTATTGCACAATGGTTTTTACTACCTAACTGATATGCGGCCAGTCAAAGAAAGACCTGCCACTAAGAAGAGAAAGAGAGCTGGAGGCAGTACAAACCCAGAAGAATTAGACAGACAATGGAATATTGCTCAGCTACGTCCCTTTTATTCTTGGTTTATCCTTCTTTGTAATCATATATGTGTACATGTTCAATATGAAATAAAGTATTGGTTGCCTCAAATTTTTCTGAGAAGTTTTTTACAATCTTATTTCTGAATGATCATGTCACAGTCGAAAGTCCCAGAATACTCTAAAGTACTTTATGCTCATGTTTATTCTTGTTTGGATTTATGATTCTAAAATTTCTACCTTCGGGTATAAATCTAAATTTATAGTTTGTGCTTTGGTTATCTTTCTGATTGTCGGATACAGCCATTTTCTGAGTTGTGAATTGTTGGTAGTGGAAGCCGGCTTTTTTTCTGAGTTTAAATTGGTTTAGCAATTTAGCTCCGTTGCTTAGCAAAGTTTCCGTGATAAAGGTTGGCTGGCTCACGAAAGGGACGAGGTGGAAAGCCAGATAAATGATAAGTTTAGACAAAAAACACAAGTACTTATGTAAACATTTCAGGCACGAAGATTATAAAGCCAAAAGTGCTGAATAGAGAAAATAAAAACTTAGCACTAGCAAAAGTATCATACTACTTATTTACAGACCCAAATTGTTTTCAGAATAACACATTGTTCTTTCTGATATTCTATGATACAGGGGGAGAGGTAGGAGCTGCCGTCTCACTCGACACATCAGCCTCGCCTTGATACCATTCCGAGATGTTCAAATTTGATACGGTTTGATCGTCGTCAGAAACTTCTGTTATTTCTTCGGTAGGCGGAGGAGGTGTGGCCACGCGTGTGAAGAAGGGAGTCTCGTAGCTGGTGAGATCAGCAACATGGCACCCATATCAGGCACAGGAGTCCATGATGGCCTTGATGTCCTGCTCCTGTCCGTGTTCATCCACTTTGCAATACCCTCTGGTTACTTGCCAGATTTCCATGTTTCCATGGTGGCTCATAACCATGGTGAGAGCGTTCTGCGATGCGGTTCGCGCGTAGGACATGTTCCAGTCCTGGATGAGCTAGGGAATTTCCTTGGCCTTGTCTTGCACTTCGAATCCAGACATGCTATGCATATCCGGAACCTTGAGAACCTCACCAATATCTTCAATGGCTTGGCGGAAGTCATGAAGTAGATCACCGACAGGTGTAATCCGGCTAGTGCGAGATTCAGCAGAGGTTGAGTCCAGTAAATTCAGAGGACCTGCGCGAAAACGGTTAATAAAATAAATCTGACATTGAAAGAGTCGAAAGATGCAGAAAAGTCAAAAATAAGGAAACATACTGAAAATGACATCGTCGATTTTGGTTTTCTCCTCCCGAAGAGTTTGGAGTTCAGCCCGGAGTGCTTTGGTGATATCCTTCTCTCTCAATAATTCATTGCTGATATCTGAGATTTTTTGGTCCTGGGGGGCGATCCTTCGATCACGCTCGTTGGTGGCCATTGAAGAGGATTCAAGAGTTTGAGCAATGCTCTGGTCATGGTCCGACTTTAGTTTGTCCAGCTCCTAACATAAATCGGCGTTCTCCACTGGCAAGGTTTTCAGGTTCTCGGCTTCTTCAATCATAGCACAGGACTGCTTTACCAGTGTTGTAGTCAAAGGAACAACAGTTGAATAAAAATTCGACTATGAACTAAAAAGCAAGGTTTGAGTACTGGAATGTTTACCTTCAGCCTCATCCCTTGATACTTTTAATTGAGCATTTTCAATTCGGAGAGCCCTGATCTCTCTCCACTTGTTGCGGATATTTTTCAACAATTCCTGGTTATATGAATTAACTTTCTGTAAGTCAGAATACCCAGAGTCAGAAGTGTACTAAAGACTCGGGCTAATATTGTAATTTAATATCAGCACAAGCCTTGGGGGGTACACTAGTTCATTCTTTGGCATACTAAGAAAGCACACTAGTTCATGCTTGGGGGATAGAGGATATGATATAAAATAACATAAGGAAAAATATGAGTTAGAATTCGGACTTACATGTTGTTCGTGAGTGAGTTTTCTCAAACTCACGTTCACTTCTGCAGAAACCTTCTCGGTGAGGGTGAGTGGAATAATTGGTGGTGGTGGAAGAACACCAATTCTTAGTCCCTCGTTGCGAAGACAAATTTGCTCGAGGAGTTCGCAGTACTTGATATCCTCCGCTTCTTGTGTCTCCTCCTCGGTAGTAAAGTTTTAGCTCTCCAAGCATTTCCGAGCGAGCTGTTGGATCTCTTATGCTAATTTCCGAGTAAATCCAAGCTTGGCAAGACCTAGATTGTTGAGAAGGTTCTCAACGAAGACTTCTGCCGAGGGATCATTACTCGAAGACGGTTCACCCTTATCAAGACCTGAGTCACCCATGGTGACGTCAGTTTGCAACCCAAGGATCGTTGGCTCTGCTGATCGAGCTAGATCTTCCACGACAGTAGGAGATGGAGTAATCTCCGGTGCAGCGGAAGGTTGAGGAGCAGAGGCGGCAGAAGGTTGAGGGGTAGGAGTCGGAGGAGCTATGGCAGGAGAAGCCAAGTTCAGCTTGGACTGACGCAGGGGCTTCGAGGTAACTCCCTTCCCTTTGCCCTTGGTGAGCTGTTTAGCTCTGAGAACATGATAGAACAAAAAAGCATTACATCTCGGAAAGAATAAAGACATATAGTACAAAGACCTTGTGAGGACAGATTACCTCTTCACAACATGCACCTCCTTTGTGCCAATGGCCACTGTCGGAGCTTTACGCTTCCGATAAACAATGTCCGACAGTGGAACGAACTCTCCCTCATCCTGAGAAAATTCGGGAGGATAACCCTCGATAGGAGCAAGCTCCGACTCGGGGAGGTCGGCAAGCTGAAAAGAAGAACTATCTCAGTATTACAAAATAATATAAAGATGAGCACATAATACGAGTTGCTGCTGAAGCTTACCAGCACCACGGGATGATCCGTCGTATGCATGTCCAGAGACATCTCCAAAATCTTCCTCCATGATGTTGAAGAGGTTGGATCCGGCATGCCACTTGATTTGACATATGTAATATTTTTCTCAGTAGGCCTTGGGGCTGATGCATTGGGAATCTTTCTTCGACGATAAGATGGAGTGCATCAACTAGTCTCCATGATGTTGAAGAGGTTGGATCCGGCATGCCACCCAGCATTGAACTAAGTCGGACCCTTTCAGGCCCTTGTCCTTCATCAAATAGTCGATCCGCCTCTTGGCAAGAAGCAGATTGTCAGTGACAGCTGACGCATCTGCGTCCCAAGACTCTTGGGGCGTAGCAGCACCGTCGACGAAAGCCGGCAAAGCTGTAGCTTTCCCGAGAGCGGGAATATCCTTGTGATAGAAGAAAGTGGACGGCCATTCCTTGACCGACTCACTAGCAATAATCTGAGGATAGAAACACTCTCTGCTAGTGGAAAAACTAATAGTACCGGTAATATAATGATTACCGGTAGTAATGGAATTTCTCTCGACATGAAAATAGAACCGAAAAAGAATAAGGCTCGGCCTAATGCCGAGATACCCCTCACACAAAGATGCATATGCACTCATCTCTAATAGAGAGTTTGGGGGAAGATGATGGAGTTGAACTCCATAGTGATCTATAACCTCTGAAAAGAAATCTGATGGAGGGAAGCTCAAACCTCTGATGAGGTGAGTGCCGAAGTGTACTCGCTCACCGTCGTGGGGATTGGGAATGTTTTCGCCGAAGACGCTCCGCCAGTCGCTAGTGTGGAGGAGCCCTTTGTCTTCCACGATGCGGAGCTTGGCATCGTCAAGGACGCACGAGATCCAGACCCCACGGTTGCTCTCTTTCTCCATCGTCGCTGTCGTCACCGACGTGCCGGAAGATGATGCTGAAGCCATTGTTCCTGTGTGCCGGTGACCTTAGATGGGCGGCGCTGGAGGTTTCTAAAGAGCATGGGAGCTCTAGGTTCGTGGGAGGTGTTGGGAGAAGAACACGACGCAAGTACTGATGCTCACCATTTATATCCTCCAACTCTAGGTTCGTGGGAGGTGTTGGGAGAAGAACTGGGTAACCCCCGTGTGATGATTACGCCACCTCGAACTCCATGCATGCATTGAAACGGCGCCTCGGTTCCGCGAAAGGCGGATCCACCAATGGTCATGCTAACAGGAAATGTCTGTCAGTGACGTGACTTGACCATGACTAGTGTCAGGTTACGCCAGAGACCAAGATCTGGCTTAGTTTGCATTTCGAGGTAAAAATCCAAATACCGTATTCATAAGTCCGACTCATGTTTTGAGACCCGGATCGTATCTTTTCTTTTCAAGTTTCAGGAACCCTTCAAGATTCTGCAAGCCGAAGATCAAGCTAGACGATGATGAATCCGACTTTATATCTTGGAGGCATCCGGGGGCTGCTGTTGGGGATATACTTTTCAGGTATCCTCACTTTGCCTCACTAACCAGGGTGGCCCACTTCGGGTTAGAGCTTTGATTCACCGGCGACCCAGTCAGATAGAAGAGATGGAGTCCAATCCGGCCACGGGAAGGCCCTGAAGACTAACCGACATAGGCCCATAGTGTTACTTGTAGTTCAAAATGTACTTTGTAACAGACTCTTAGTCGTAGTTGGATAGATCTCTCCTGTAAACCCTAGGTCGGATATCTATATAAGCCGTCTTAGGGAGAGCCTTTAGGGCACCTTACCCTCACAATAGTCTACAATCTCAACTCGCATAGGCGAAACCCTTGTAACTCATATTCCGGCTCTGCCGTATTACTGGATTACTAGCAGGAGTAGGATCCGTCCAAAGTAGGCGGATTCGAACCTGGCTAAACTTGTGTGCTCACCATCCCCGAATACCGTACGTCTCACACCCCACTCTTCCACACGCCTCGAGGACCTCCTCATCGCGTACTTGTCATCAATCCGATGACACACGTTGCTTGTTTCTACTGTTTTTGGTTTTAGAAAAGCTAGAAAAGACATATTCTCGGAATTGAACGGGACAAAAGCCAAAGTTCCAATTTTACCGGAAGACTCACGGAGCCAGAAGACGAGACGGAAGGGATCCAGGGGTAGGCACACCCTAGGGTGGCGCGAGTCACCCCTGGCCGCGCCAGCAGGGGGTGTGGCCACCCTGGCCCACCTCTGGCATTGCCTCTTCGCCTATATATTCCCCCGGGATGAAAACCCTACGGACCATATCAGAATTCCACGAAAAGTTCCGTAGCGCCGCCGCCACTAAAGAGGAGATTCAGGGGACATAAGTCTCTATTCTGGCACCCTGTCGGGACGGGGAAGTGCCACCAGAGCCATCTCCATCGCCGTTGCTGACTCCCATGATGAGGAGGGAGTAGTTCTCTCTCGAGGCTAAGGACTCTTCTGGTAGCTATGTGTTCATCTCTCTCTCTCTCTATGCGTGATCTTATGAGATCATGAGCTTTGTAATCTATAGATCTATTCTGCTACTCAAGTGCTTTAATTAATCTCTGCTTATCCCCACATGTGTGAAGTTGACAGTGTGCACACCGTGTGGCACTTTGGCTAAGGTTACATAAATACTTATCATGAGTATAATTTGAGTTGGATGTGTCTATGAGATTGTGGTGTTTGTTGGAACCATCTAGCGCTCAAGGTGACAGTGAGGGGTTATCTAGATGGGGAATGCGAACTTGAAGGTGTGCTATTATAGCCCTACATCGTCCAACTGAAGAGTAGTTGAGGGTAGCATCATAAAGAGAAGATATTTATATGAGAGTGTTCCCTAGTGAAAGTATGATCCCTAGGCCTTGTTTCTAAACAGTGAAACACCATTTACAATTAGTCCCGTTACATGTTTGCTTGCTGCCTCTCTTATTTCAGATTGCAATTACCACTTATAATCATCCATATTACTTGTATTTCACTATCTCTTTGCCGAACTAGTGCACCTATACACCTGACAAGTGTATTGGGTGTGTTGGGGACACAAGAGACTTCTTGTATCTTGATTGCAGGGTTGCTTGAGAGGGATACCTTTGACCATTTCCTCCATGAGTACGATAAACCTTGGGTGATCCACTTAAGGGGAACTTGTTGCTGTTCTACAAACCTCTGCACTTGGAGGCCCAACACTGTCTACAAGAATAGAAGCATGCATAGACATCAGCGCACCCTTGACCAGACAGGCTGGCAAGCCACCCCACGGACACTACTAGACGAGGGCACCAAAGCGTTAAGGCTGGGAGGTGACGGATAAAGCTCTGCATGATGGATAAAGCTCCAAGCTGATGTTAAAGCGTCGGGTGACGCCCAAAGCTAATGCGTTGAGACGATGTGGCACTTTCCCCACCTGTACTGAAGCTTGAATGGGTCCTAGACCACCGGCTGGACCCGGTTAGCCGGCCCGCCTTGTAAACCCAAAGCCCAAAACAGTAAACCCTAGAGCCCACATTGTAACCTACCCTTCTACCAGTATATAAGGAAGGGTAGTGCTAGGGTTCTAGGTAAGGCATTACGAGTTACAAGTTAGCCAAAATCACAAAGTCAAGCAGTTCCTCTTCCTCTAGCTCCCAAGAATAGCTAAGGAAACAGCTCAATCAGCATTTGTATCGAGCATTCGCTCCCCATATAATAGATCCTTGCAGAAGTAGGATTCTTACCTCGATAAGAGGGCTCCTAACCTAGGTACATTGTTGTGTCTTCAGTATCGGTGCCCAACCCATTACGAGTAGCCACTGATAGCATCCTGATTGTCCCCTTTCATGCCATCCCCGATGGCACTGTCGTGTTCCACACCACGACAGATTGGGCCGAAATGAAGTACAAGCCACCTTTGTCGGGCTCGCACTACTAGAGAATGCACTTTGATCGATCAAAATTTAAGTACGGGCTGGGGGTTTAGGGTAGTCCTTAGCTTGCCCAAGAAAGATCAGTTTTGATATGTGCTTCAGATCCATTTTCGAGCATCAAACAATGTGGCCAAGTATGAGGCTGTAACATCCCAAATTTTGTAAATTCAGATGTTACTAGTAAGCATGCATCATATCCTTGTATCATGGCATCACTTAACAAAAAAATTGCATCAAGTAATTCTCAAACCCCATAGTCACTTATGGACAAAAGGGGGGTAAAACCTTTTTAACCACCAAAAGTGTTATTTTATAATCCTATACTAACCCTATTCTTTTTACAAAATTTTAGAGACCAATTTCGTCTAATTCGGAGTCCGTCTGCAAAAGTTATCAAACAAATAGCAATTCAGAAATTATTAAAAGAATAATTAAAAAAAAACTAATCTAACTGGGCCGGCCGAGCCAGCCCGGGGCTATATGCCGCCCGCCTGGCCGGGTGGGCGACGCGCAGCCGCCAGCCGCCAGCCCGCCAGCCGCCCCGCGCCCGCAGCCGCTGACAGGCGCGGCCCGCCTGTCAGCCGCCTCCTCACCGAGACCGGCTTGGCCCCGTCCGCCGCCGCTGCCAGCGCAACCGCCGCCGCCGATTCCGGCGCGGACTCCGCGACGTCCGCGCCAAGTCTTCCACCCTTAAATAGCCCTCGGCACGCACTCCTAGAACCCTAAATTTTTTTTGCCGCCACCACCACCGAGCGCCGCCGGAGTTCCGCCGCCGCCCACCGCCTCCGGCCGTCGTCTGCCGCCGCCTCGGAGAAGGGGGACCGCCGCCACCCTCGGGTACGGGATCGCGAGGAGGAGCCGCACGTCGTCCGCCTCTCCGTCTCGCCGGAGGAGCTCCGCCACCGTCGCCGGTCATTGCCGCCGTCCGCCGCCGCTGTCTGCCGCCACCAGCAGCCGCCGCCGCCGGTAAGCCGCCGCCCCCTCCCTCTCCAACCGTCGGATCTAGATCCGACGGGCCAGATCGGTCAATGGCCGCGGGCCAACAGCGTCGTGCCGCATGGCAGCGCCACGTCGACGCCGCGTCGCCCCCGCGTCGTGTCACGCGCGCCTTGCTGGCCCACTCACGTGGCGCCACGTGTCGCCGCGTCACTGGCCCCTTTTCCCTTTTTCTTTTAAATAGGCAGAAATAGCTGCAATCTTGTAAAATTCATAGAAATTCGAATATTAGTCCAAAAATTGCGTATAATATACCGTTGGATTCATATTTTCGAGTAGAACACAGATCTACAATAATATTACTGTTTTGCCACAGCAATCTTGCAGTAGAATTAAAAGTTTAGATTAGAATATTTTAATTCTAGAAAATTATCCGTAACTCTGTTTTAGTTGATTCTTGTTGCGTTGGCTTTGTTTTGACAATAATTTCTGTAGAAAATTGTCATATCTTGCTTAGGGTGTTTAGATCTGTTTCGAGATAGAATTAGAGCTGTAGATCTAGTTTCAAGCCTGGTTAATTAGGGTTTAACTCAAAATACTTAAAACCTGTGGGGAATCGATTCTAATGACATCCCCAACTCAACAACACCCCTGGTTAAAACCCTTGGTCGAAATCAAATCCACCCTTGCATTTTACCATGTTGCATGCATGCATAAGTGACTTCGTGACTTGTTTTGTGCAATTTGTAAATGGACCCATGTTTGTTTTGTTAGATTGCTCGGAGTGCGCTGAGGAGTATTGTTGCGTAGATTGCTGCTCGGATCAAGGTAGTTACACCACTAGTTCATGCTTATGTCCCAGTTTTGAATATTGTGCATGTTTTGCTCTTCAAAATAGTAGTATGCATGTGTAGGATTGTTTTAGTATATCTACTTGAAAATATCCTTGCAAGTGCGACGATTTTGTAGTATGCCATGATAGTTCTATACCTAGGGTTCTCCGTCCTATTAGGTTTCCCTGTTTTTGCTAAGTATTACTTTCTATGCTATATATACTTATCTATGTCAAGTATCGTTGGGAGGATTCGAAAGACTCAACAAAAAAATTCTAAGTATGATAGCTCTCTCGAGCGAACTTTTTTTCTCCAAAACCCCTTCAAAATAAAACTAAGTTTTCTTCTGGGCGGAATGGTTGTCGGGACAACGAGTGAGATTTTGGTGGAGGACGGCCGCCCAGGAATCAAAGAAGTCTGCCATGTTTCAGAATTCAGAAGCTTCCCGTGCAACCACAATACATATGGGCTCTGTCTTGGCTTAGTACTTAGTGGGAAACCTCACCGGGGTACCAACATTTGAAGGTTCTTGGCATGGTTGGATCCAGCTGGTAGAGGGGCTACTAAGGGAAGGCTTCGCCATGGTCTTGTCTGTAAAAGGACTTGATCGTGGATTGTGGGGAAAGTGCACAACCTCTCGAGAGTATTGCAATCTGATCGATCAGCCGTGTTCACGGAAACAGAACAACATTGAGCATCTAAAGGATGGAGCCTCTGAAAGATCTTCCTCTCTCTCTTTTCCAAACTTAAAGTTTTTTTATAAACCCCAGGGCGTGATTAATATCGCCATTGGGTGGGATTTTATGAACTAGGTGCGTAATATCCAAGTGCTAGGTTGATTTGGGCACTTGGTGAGTAATATCCTCGTGTTCCATTTGACCCTATACTATTTATCAAAGTTTACAAAGTAGGGAAAACTTTCTTCCTCTTTTCTTATTACTTTGATAAAAATTGGCTTTACGCAAATGAAGCCCAGAGCCTACTCTTAGCCTTGCATGTAGAGATAGCCTTACTCTTCCCTTGGTGTAATTTGCCAATACATTCAAAGTATTGACTCAACTTGTTGGCTGCACGTCTTATGTGCAGAATAAGAAGATTGAAAGGTGCGTAGGGATCGCGGGTCTTCACGTAGCTAGCCTGAGGCGTTAATGGACTCATGTTTTATTTAGTTTCCGCTGTTTTATTTGAGCTAGCTATAAGCTATGCAAGTTGTAATAAGTATACTCTCGATTATTCGTGTAATAATGACTTGTGTTTTACATGATATTTCATCGACTGTGAGTGCTAGCTATTGATCCAAGGACTAGCATGTTAATCACAGGGACTTAGGATCTTTAACGACCCGAGGTCGCAACAGAGGCGCTCATGCATGGACTAAAAGTGGGAAAAGAGATTGGGATACGTCGGATACAATTATTAGGTGATTGGGATCTCGTGGTGCAGCAAGTGTCTGGTCATTGGGACGCCTTAGATGCAAACATGTCTCTTTATAGATTTCACATCCAGAAAATATGTGGGTACTTTGAGGGATGTGAGTTCCATCATGTACCCCGAGTCGAATATGAAGCAGTCGACGTGTTTTCTAAGCTAGGCTCATATCAGTAGAGAAAACCATATATTACCCCTTCACCAGAATCCGAGTCAATTTATATCCTGACAAACCCTGGATCAGGAGCTGCTCCAATGCACATTGACTGGGGGAACACCTCTATAAACCCGGGGAATACCTCGGCAAACCTGAGGACTGCCTCGGAAAACATGGGGACTGTACACCTTGATCTGATAGAGGTTATGTCGGTAGATACAATGAAAATTGAGGAAGTACTTTTCCCAGCTCGTACTGTACCAACATAGGCGCAACCAATATTTGAGTTCTTGAAAGATGGAATTTTGCCAAGTGACAAGATACTCTCGAGGCAAGTATAGAGGATAGCAAAGGCATATACTATCATCAATGTCGAGCTATATAAGAGAAGTGTCACCGGTGTCTTGAAGTGATGTGTTGACCCGGAAGAATGGCTGGACATCCTCGGAAATATCCATCGGGGGGAATGTGGGCATCATGCCTCGTCCAGAGCCTTAGTGGCAAAAGATTTTCGGCATGGGTTTTACTGGCCAAGTTCCTCGCAGCAGGCCGAACTTGTGAGGAAATGTAATCGGTGTTAGAGGTATGCAAGAAAGAAACATTTGCCGATGTCTAAACTCAAAAATATACCTATCACTTGGCCATTTTCTGTATGGTGGTTGGATATGGTTGGACCGTTAAACCGGCCAAGGGAAACATGACCCACATCCTGGTCATGGTGGACAAATTTACTAAGTGGATTGAGGTGATGCCAATAAGAAAGTGTGATGCAGCTACTGCCATGATATTCCTCAAAGATATCATCGCAAGATACGCCTATCCACACAGTATCATAACAGATAATGGCAGAAATTTCGCCGACAAAACATTTGCCCGGTTTTGCCGAGATAAGAAAATCTGGCTAGATGTTGCATCAGTGGCGCACCCCGCATCAAACGGGCAAGTGGAAAGATCAAACAGACTAGTACTATCCGGGATAAAACCCCATCTCATTGAGCCATTGCAAAGATCAGCGGGGTGCTGGATTGAGGAACTTCCAGTGGTATTATTGAGCTTAAGAACCATTCCGAATTGATCAACAGGCTATACGCCATTCTTTCTCGTATATGGGGCTGAAGCTGTATTACCAGGCGACATAGGGCATGACTCGCCTAGGGTCACCCAAGACACAGAAGCTCATGTGCAAGAATCCCGGAAAATGATGTTAATCTGCTAGAAGAAGCGAGAGAATTGGCATTGTCTAGGTCCTCCATATATAAGCAAAATCGCCGATGCTATCATAGCCGGAAAGTGAACCCCTGAGTCTTCTGGGAAGGAGATCTGGTACTTTGGCTGGTGCAACGCACTGCTAGCATGCATAAGCTGACCCCCCATGGGAAGGGCCATTCATTGTAAGCAAAGCACTACACAATGATGTGTATTACCTCATTGATGCAGAACCGCAAGAGAAGAACAAGGCGAATAGGGCAGGAGAAGAATCAAAGAGGCCATGGAACGTAGCACTACTTCGTCCATTTACACTTAGCTAAAAGTGTATGTGTATCGAATTCTCATATGTCGTCCTATATGTCGACAATGAGCTTATTAATGAAACCTCGGCACCTCGAGGAGAAACTCAGGGACTGCCTTAATAATAATTGTCATTTTCTATATTTACTCTTTATACGTCAGCTAGCTTAAATTACTTACACCTTAGCCGAGTTAGTAATGTGTTGGCACCAAAATCTAACTCTTTGACTTGATGCTATCCAACAAGAATTGGCTTCATGGCAAGCAAGAGAACAAGTCTGGAATTGTAGGGCACATGAAAAACGACTAGGTCAATCAACATATCGAGCTGACGTTTGCTTTTTGAACTAACCCATGTATCTACTTTGTTCTTGTTATGCTGAATTATTTTGAGCTAATCCTAAAAGTTTCAAGTATTGTTAGATCAATTTTTTGATCCTCGGACTCGTATGTCAAATGTCGAATCAAGGTAGATGCGACCCGAATCACTAAATTGAGAGAACAAGAAAATGAAACTCGGGGACTTGACCCAAGTTAATCTGGCATAAAAGCATAAGCTGTAGCAAAATAACACATTGTTCATTACATCTACGCCCGGCATACCGGGGATTTAACGAATTTTAGAGTTTTGTTTCTTAAGGAGCCGCAACGGCGAAACTATCCGTGGCAGTAGGGGCAAGTTGTCCTTGGCACTGGGAGCCTCAGTTTCATATTCATCGTTCGGGTTTGACTTGGCATCGTCGGCGTAATCCAACCATCATGGTCATCATCCGTGTTGACTTCAGCCTTCTTGACAATGAGCATATTGGATAAGATAATAAGCATGTGCTTGACGCTGGGCGATGCTGGCCGGATCATTGGTCCACCTGGATATGGTGTGCAGACGACCAAGTACATTTAGGTCAATGCCTTCATATCAAGACAACACAAAGGATAGGGCCATATCAGCTCTAGCACGGGCAGCGGACTCTCGTCACAAACTATGTTGACTGCTGCTATCCCGAAGCCTCTCGATCAGCACCTAAACTTCCTTGGGATCAGTCTCACCCAGGCATAGAGTATGGAAAGTGTTGATGGCAGCGCCGAGGAGACCCACCCCAAAGATCTTCATGGGCTTGAGACAAGACACAAGACCAGCCAAGGGTTCGCAAATTGTGACGTCTTCCCAGATAGGGTCAGCTTTAGTGCTCTTTGCCTGGAGCTTGCTGATGTCAACATCGACACGCACCTTGGACTGCGGGAAATCCTCTGAAAATACAAACAAAAAGCAAATCAGATACTGCAAAGAGAAGAGTAACCTCGGCAAGAAGGAGCAAACTCGGAACAAGGGAACATACTGGCTATAAGGCCATGGATCCGAGTTAGTTCGGCCAGCCAGTTCTTTTTCTTCCTCTAAAGATCTGCAAGGGCTGTGTTCGCTGACTCAAGTTTGGCCTCGGCCTTTTGAAGAAGTCCTTTGTTTTTATCAAGATAGCCTTCGAGCTAGACCATGTCATCAGAGAACTCTTGATCTAATTTTTTAAGCCCATTTTTCTGGAGCTGTTGGAGTTTGTCATTCTCGGCACGAAGCCGGAGAATCTCATCATCCTTCTTCTTCAGTTGGGCCTGATGTTGTCCTGCTTGTTTGAGAAAATGGAGCATCATGTCAGGCAAGGGCATGCTATCTTCAAGAGACAATGCAATAATTATTTGATTCGGTAGAGCCAAGGTACAATTACCTACCAAGCCAGAATGAAAAAGGACAAAGGGTAGGATGCGAAGGAAAAGTAAATTTCAGCTTGGCCAAATCTTTCTTTAGCGCCTCGTTCTAGGCCTCCACAGTGGCTGCAAAATCTGAGTCACAAGAGGAGAAAAATTAAGAGTCTCAAGGAGAAAAGTTTAGCTTTCTTGTTTAGCTCGGGCAGCAAGACCTTATGCTTCGACGAAAGATCCTTGTATACGTATTGAAGCTGCTGAAACTCGACAGTGCGATGGTTGGTGGTGATCTGAAAAGGAAAGTGTTAGTTCATGAGTAATAAGGAAAATTTGAATATACTCAAGACCCAGGCTAGGTGGAACTTCACCCGACTCTAGGTGAGTGAATATTTAAATTTACTCAAGACCCTAGGCCAAGTGGAACTTAACCTTGCTCTAGGTGAGTGAATATTTGAAGTTAATCAAGACCTAGGCCAAGTGGAACTTAACCCGGCTCTAGGTGAGTGAATATTTGAATTTACTCAAGACCTAGGCCAAGTGGAACTTAACCCGGCTCTAGGTGAGGTAATATTTGAAGTTACGCAAGACCTGGGCCAAGAGGAACTTAACCCATCTCTAGGTGAGTGAATATTTGAAGTTACTCAAGCCCCGGGCAGAGTGGAACTTAACACGACTCTAGGTGAGTGAATATTTGAATTTACTCAAGACCCAGGCCAAGTGGAACTTAACCCGGCTCTAGGTGAATGAATATTTGAAGTTACTCAAGACCTGGGCCAAGTGGAACATAACTAGGCTTGAATATTTGAAGTTACTCAAGACCTGAGCCAAGTGGAACTTAACTCGGCTCTAGGTGAGTGAATATTTCAAGTTACTCAAGTCCCGGGCCAAGTGGAACTTAACCCGGCTCTAGGTGAGTGAATATTTGAAGTTACTCAATGCCCGGGCCAAGTGGAACTTAACTCGACTCTAGGTGAGTGCATTCATGAAGTTATTCAGATCCGAGTCAAGTGTTACTTAATCTGTCTCTAGGTGATTGGATATTTGAAGCTACTCAAATAATTTCACCAAGTTAAAATACTTCGGATTTTGGAACAAAGTTTATGGAAAATTGGACAAGTATATTAAGAGCATATGGCCGAGTAACGTGTTACTCCCCCTTGAGGCTTAGGGACTAGTGCATATATCTACAAGTACTTCCACGTATGTAAAGAAATGGCTGAAGGATTTACCTTCATCATTTTGCTGGCATAAGAAATGGCCTTGCTAGCTGTGTTCATCTATGCTTCAATCTCCACTGGACCAAACTTTGCCGGGTTACCGAAGCTGACATCAACGTATTCAGAATTGTTCTAGTTCTCGGTGAACTCAGCGAGTGAGCCGAGGCTCCCACCACTGAGAGTCTGAGCCAGGACCAGTCCTTTCTCATGTGCGGCTTGGCGTGCAAGCTTAGCATGAGTCGGACTGGTATGCAATGTAAGTCGTTTGTCCAGAGTGGGGCCTGAGGTGGCATTACCTTGCTGCATCAATGAAGCAATTGTGTGCTGCCCGGACCCAGCGGTTGATCCCTTAGGTGTTTCCTTGGTTCCATTAGCAGCGGGCTGGACCTTGGTCATGTCGGCAAGTTTCTTGGCCTTGGTAATTTGCTTGGCCTGCTGCTGTGGAGCTGAAGGTTGCGCTCCAGCCGAAGAAGCTAATGCAGAAGACTTGGTCTGAGGCTTCGGCCGGGTTCGGTCTTCTCGCCGAGTCTGGGTAGACTCGGACGAGGCGGGAGGTGCTCGTGGATAAGAACTTTAAGCTGGTCGAGGTTGAGGCTAAGGTTGAACTTGGGTCGGTGCCGGAGTCACCGGCACCTCGGTAGAAACTTTCTTGGTGTCGATGTTGCTAGCACCATCATTGTTTTGTTGCTGCGGGGCAGAAGAGGCACTTGGATGATCCGTCATAGCCACATCCTCGGGGGAACCTCCTCCCTCCATTTCGATGTTGCCCTCGTCCTACCGAGGTGGACTGACGTTCGGTGCAGTGGCAGAGCTTTCCCGGACGGGGCTCGGAACAGGAGCATCATCATGGCGAGGAGAAGGTGGATTCTCCCAGAAAGGATAGGCTATGCTAGGACTACTCTGGGAGATATCCTTGGGGGGCCTCCGAGTCAAACCGAAACAAGTATCAAGTCAGGCCAGATATAGAGAAAGAAGAAATGCATATAAAAAGAGTTATGCACTTCAAAGAACAAAAAAGGAGAGATGAAGTTACTCGGATGCAGTAGGTGGATCCTTGGGCTTCGGATCTCTCCGCAGAGTGGTCTTGACAGGGGGT
The DNA here is from genome assembly GCA_910589775.1 of Avena eriantha. Lineage (NCBI taxonomy): Eukaryota > Viridiplantae > Streptophyta > Magnoliopsida > Poales > Poaceae > Avena > Avena eriantha. Next base: position 112,633,758 of record OU342740.1, read on the forward strand.
TTGGTGCCAACCTTGTTGGCAAGCTTCTTGTATGGTTTCCCGACCCTGGGTGGTTTGGAAGGGCCGAGGTTGTTGCTCGCTTCTTAGCCGGGACCGGATCTGCCACTGCCACCAGAGCCACCTCGTGCACATGACCAGCTAGGTTAGCTGGAGGGGGATCAATGGGATAGGCATATGAGATAGGAATAGGGTAAAATACCTCTAAGACCTCACAATCATCATCATCTTCATCGTCATCTAGCCAATCCCTTAAGACAGAAGTCTTACAGGAGGGTCGACTAGAGCTAGAGTCCACAATAGGCATGAATGCCTCGGAGTATGACTCCTCCAAATCCGAGGTATCCTGATCCTTGACCTACTTAAGGGCCGAGGTCAAGGTGTCCTCTATTGTTTGCTCACGGAATTTCTGAAAAGAATAAGGCAAAAGAGTCAAATAGGTGATACATGCCGACATAAAGCGTAACTCAGGAAAAGGATCACAAAATAAATGTACCGTGGGAGTTGGCCTATCTCAGCTGAAGTGCTCTAGCCCCCACTCCCAATCCTCAATCAAGGGCATCTTGAAGATAGACTTAACCCGGCGGAAGATCTGGGAGTCAGAGAGCTCGAACGGCGAGACTCCGTTCGGGTCGAGGAGACCGCTCATGTGGAAACATTTATGGGTACGTTGCTCCAAAGGACAGATCCAGCTCTAGATGAAAGTGAGCATCAGATCCTCACTAGTCATCCCCTCCACTTTCAGATCAATCAAGCACTTCTCCATATAATCTACCAAGGTTCCTATCAGGGACACAGAGAGAAAAAGGAGGCAGCCGAATCTTGTCCTCTAGAGTATCGTTCATCATGTAAAAAACGTCTTGGCCCACCCCTTGCAGGACTCCAAGCCCGTGACCCAGGGAAACACGGAGTCTCACCGAGGTGAGATGGAAGCCGCCCCACATTGGGTGAGAGATTTGTCAGTGCGACAAAGGTCCTTATTCGGAACAATGTTGGCTCGAAAGCTGAAGAACTTGAACCAGATATGTATGGAGGGCCACAGGCCGAGGTACCCCTCGACGCTGGAAACAAAGGTAGAGAGAGGAAATGGCGTTCGTCCGAAGATGCTGGGTTGGAGAACAAAGGTGGTAAGGAAGTGATGGAAGAAATCACTGATAGGAAGGCCAAAGCCGCACTGGAAGTGGGAAAGGAAAACCACAAACTCACCGAGCTCGGGAGCAGGGAAAGGCTCGTCACCGGGAAGGTGACAACTAACTCTGGTGGGAATGCGCTGGGTCAGGATGAGCCAATCGAGGTCATCTTGGCACACCTAGGAGCCGGCCCAGGCGCCGCCCTCCTCATGCTCCTCGGTGACGGTGATGTCTTCAGGAATCTCCTGATCGTCTTCCTCGGATGCGTAACACCGATCGGAGGAGTAAGGCCTAGATTGACGAGGCCCCATAGCAGCGACAAGCAGAGCTGCTGCGAAGAAGCAAGTGAGGAACATCGAGGGACAGTGGCGGCGCTATCGCTAAGCGGAAGCAGCGGTGGCGACGGGGCTGTGAGGAGGAAGAAGAAGAGGCAGAGGCAGAGGTGGGCGGGGGAAAGTGGTCAGGGATTCCCCCTCTCCCCTATTTAACCATGCCCCTAGAGGGGGTAGTGGGATCGTGAGTTGCGGTGGGCCACACGGTGTGGTCGTGTATTTGCTGAAGGAGCCAATCAGGTGCAAGCCACATGGAGGGTTACATGGCGTAGCGAATCGTGCGATGCGACGTGGCTCTGCGGTTATCGAAGAGGCACCCACGATGTAATGGCTGCATAACAACACGTGACAGCGTGCGCAGTAACTGATGCACGGGCCCTTAAACTGAGGCAAGGATAATGATTACCCTCCATGTAGGATGTGGGGAAGTGTACATCAGAAGGAAAGCATCTAAGTGGGTATCGCAGATGCAAGATTAAGACCCGGTCAACGAGGAGTACCTCGGAAAGACCTAAGGAATGGCCAAATAAATATCAAGTCCACAAAATAAGTAACCGATCTAAATCCGAAGCGTGCCGACATAAAGGTACCTCGGCAAGAAGAACAAAGAATCAAGTGGGTTTAACCTGTTGTGGCCTTAACAACTGAAGTTGCTAAGACATCACCAGCTTCAGGGACTAATGTTGGGGGGATGACCCCAGGTGGGGTCAAGCCGGGGTATAAAGGCAATGTTAACCGAGGTATGACGAGGTCAAAGCGGTAGCTGACTGAGTTACCTAAAGACCATCCGAGTTACGGCCGACTCAGCCGACGTTGTCTTCACCCAACGAAACCTCGGCCGACATAAAGCGTATGTCGGCACAACCTCAATGTTACTTGTTTGCAGGTACCCTCAGGGCCGAGTTAACTAGGCAGTAGCGGGGTTACTACTTGGCTTACAGGAGAAGAAAGGTATCTTCCATGGTCAACGCTTTTCTCTCCACTTTAGAGAGAGTGCAAAAGATAGAGACAAGGACCAGCAGTGCGGTCCAACAAAGGTGACGTCGCCTGACCATTGCTGGTCGAGTGACACAGCGCCGCAGAGGCTTACACCAGGGGTTCTGAGAGACTTACGCCATGAGCTCTAGGTGGCTTATGAAGGGAAAAGGAGAGCACCGCTTTGCCATTTTGGGAGGAGCATATTCCTAGAATATGCCCTCCACATATGCCCTAAGTGTAACCTGACCACGCCTTTATAAGGTGCGCCAAGACCTCCTAGAGGGGGGGGGTCGATCATTTTTACTAAGGGGAGAAACCTAGCGAGAGGGGTGAGGAGTGAAGAACTTCATCTTCCTCCTCAGCACAAACAACTCAAGGAGCATCTTTAAACATCATAGATCTTGAGAATACCGATCATTTGTGTGTGGAATCTGATAGCTGTGAGATTCAACACATTGTTGATGTCTTTTATTGATGGTTTTCTCCCGAATTTGATCGTTTTCGAGTTTTACCTAACGCTAATACTTCAGTAGCAAAGAAAACTTGGTTTTTAATGTGTGTTTCAGGTTCTAAACGTCAACAGAAGGATTTAACTAGAGGAACACAATATTCTAGAGAAAACAAGCAAGTCTCACTTTGGAAGCACGCGAGGGGATCTCACAAAAGCTTTAGCGAGCAACTATATGGCAGGAATATTTTTCCGGCCATATAGTTCCCGCCATATAGTTGTCGCCGCCTCTGTATTGTCAAAAGGGACAACTTCCATGAAGGGACCTAGGGCGAAAACAGAACATAGCAGCAACCACACCATCCAGAAGGGAGAAAGAAGAGATCTAAAGAAGAAGGAGAAGATGTTCTTCATCTCGTTCCACGATCTTCGACCTCCTATCCAATACACCCCGGTAGCCACCACTTGTACTTGAGGGAGAGAGGGATCTCCACCTTGCAAGGCTAGGGTTTGAGATTGTTTCTTCCCATCTTAAATTGTGTTGGATATTTTTCTATTCTTATTGTGGATTTCCACGGTAATACCAAGACGAGTTCCCTTTATTTGATTATATTGATGATTTGTTCTTCTCTCATGTGTGAGTAATTCTCTTGGGCGTGGGAGGTGTAGGGGATTGGTGAGATGTGATGTGCCTTTGTATATGTTCCATTAATTTGTAATTGATTCTAATTACTATATTATGTGTGCTTGAGTATCTGTGGGTTGCCTGTTGTCCAATTAAGGGCCCAGACAACATGATACCTTGTTCTACATAGATAAGATCTTGTACGCTAGTGGACTGGCAACCCCTGAGTGACATAGGGATATCAATGGAAAGCTGGTTGACTCGATGATGACGAGTCCCCATTGTGCTTATTGCATTAGTCCGATCCAAGGAGCTTAATCGCTAAGCGACCTGAAGGGTCTTAATTGCCTAGTGTCTGACTATGGTTTTGGTAGCAGGCTAGTAGGATTATTGAAGTTGGGATGATATCTACCAAGAGGAGTTCCGGCTAATTATGGGTTGCTCGCCTACACAAATATCTATAAGATTATAATTGTTACATTTACTAGTCGTCCACCTAGGACATTCACTATCACCATGAACTGAATCTCCCTGCGCCTTCTATCGCCATATGTAGGAAACAATAAACAATGAAAGTCGTTCTTTACTTTTATGCATTATATTTCTGAAGTTTACATTTTAGTTCTAATTAAATCTATCGCATTTAATCAAAATCCCATTCTTATTTCAACGCTTGCAGTCAATTCACTCGAAGACCTGTGACAACTTCGTATGTGACAGAGACTTCATCAATAAACACTTACCTTTGGGCTCCTCGTGGGATCAATATCTGAACTTCTAAACTAGCTACAAATGATCCGTGCACTTGCAGACATCAAGCTATTTTTTGCACCGTTGCCGGGGAGCTAAGCGCTAAGTGTTTATCTTTTGACATTTCAGGTGTTACTACTACAAAATGTTCTCCTTAGGAGAAAAAGGGTCTACACGCTCTGGTAGGACCTACTTGCAGGATTATATTGAGCACGTGCCTGCTCAGAGGCGCGAACAAATTATTGAAAAACTTTTAAGATCAAATAAAGTTGAAGTTGAAACCCTGAGTGATATTATGGAAATCATGTCTATTTACAGGACAACTCCTATGAAACATGAGAAAACTCTCAGGGAATATAGTGCTCCAAGTTCTGAATTCCTTAAACAACCAATAGAGGTCCCTAATCCTAGAGTTAGAGAATATCGATTTGATGGTGGAATTATTAAAATTTTGCAGGAGAAATCTTTTAGTGGAAGGGAAGATGAAGATCTAGGAAGACATATAAGAGAGTTTGATGATGCGATAACATCGCTTGGACCAAAAGTTTTGCCGAGAGACTTTTCTCGTCTTAAATTATTTCGATGGTCTCTTAAAGGTAAAGCTATAGACTGGTTATATTCTCACCCTCGCCATCAAATTAAATGTTGGGAAAACTGCATTTTTTAAATTCATAAACATGTTTAATCCTTTCAAAAGGTAACTAAACTAAGAAAAAACATAGGCAACTTTAGTCAGAACATGGGAGAAAACTACCCACAAGCCTGGGAAAGATTCTTTGGAATGATCAATGGTATTTCTAATCATGGCTATTCTGAACTAACAATCTGCCATTTATTTTACCATGGTCTCAATACTCAATGTAGAGAATTGCTTGACTTCTCAGCAGGAGGATCAATAAATACTTTAACTATTAAAGAATGTTTGGAATTAGTGTCTACTAGGGCTAAGAATGATTCTTTATATAATCCTGAATTTGGCACAAAGCCAGAAAAAGGGATACTTCGGATAACTCCTGATCTTATGCCTGAGGTACGCAAAACTATGAAAGAAAAAGGTATACCTTCTGAACTTGCTAAGGAAAACAAAGAGGATTTCTTAGAAGTTGTAACTGAAGAAGATGAAACTAGCAAAGTTTTTCAAGAATTAAAACATCGACAAGTAAAATCTCATAATAACATGCATAAGAATTTCCAAAAACAAAAAAAGCTATTGGTGGAACTCACTGAAAATTATGACCAAATTAGCCAAGAAATAAAACTATTTCACAAGTACCTTAATATGATTGAAACCCAGTGTGAACAAATAGCATCTGGTTATCAGATTTTTCTTCGTGATGATAAATATATTCCTGTTTCTACTAATATTGTCACAAGAAGGGGTGCAGTTGTTACAGGACCCTTAGGACCACCAGAATACGAAGCTGAAAAAGAGCGCAAGGAAAAAGCCTTGCTTGAAGCCAGCCAAGACGATGATATGTTGGTGGAGCCTCAAGATGGAACTGAGATGCAAGAGCAAACAAAGGAGGACCAAAATGATGTACAAGACGATCATTATGACTCTGATGCAGAGACGGTTGATCCAAGAGAATATAAAGAAATGAGTAAGGAAGATGCAGTTGTTGTAGTAGAAAATAAGAAAAGTAATAAGGAACAACAAATGAAAGCACCGAAAGAACCTGACCGCCCAAAAAAGGTAAATGACAAGAGTAAGCCAGGTGAGAAAAAGCTTCCTTATCTAGATCGAAAAAAGAAAGCACCGGATGAGCTAATTTATAATTCTTTTACAAAGGCACTTAGTGACCTTCGTTTTGAAATTCCATATGCGGATGCAATCAAAGTTCCTACTTATGGTAAATTCCTTCGTGATATTCTTAGTAGAAATAAAGAAATAACGGAAACTGTTGCCATGGTAACTAGCTATCCTGCTAATGGAAAGCTGGTGTCTAAGTCTGTAGATCCTGGAATACCAACTATTTCATGCGCAATAGGTAAAACAGATATTCACAATGCCGTATGTGATCTAGGAGCAGGAGTTAGTGTAATGCCATACTCCCTCTATACAAGGTTAGGATTAGGGGATTATTCTCCTACTACTATCACTTTACAGATGGCTGACAAGTCCACTAAACAACCCATTGGTATGATTGCGGATGTTTTACTTAGAATAGATGATCATGTTATTCCTATTGATTTTATTATTCTTGAAATGCCAGAAGATGAAAGATTATCTATAATACTTGGAAGACCCTTCCTTAGTACTGCAGGTGCGTCAGTAGATTGTGCAGAAGGGAAGATAATCTTCAATGTTTATGATGCTGAAATCATTCGGTATTTTCCAAAGAAGCTAGAAGCAAATATGTTCCACCGGCAAAACGAGTTCATGTGGTAAGTTCCATTGATAAGGGGCAACCAAAGGTAAGAATTCTAGAAGAGAGAAGAGGTTGAGTTATTCAACCATTCTTAATAAATGCTAAATGGGAGTCAACCCATTTTTGTTAATTTAGTAGAATAGAGATTAAGAAGTTCATCGCATTCCCACCAATTTTTCACAGACATTCTTGCGGAAGCGCGCCCGTGAAGATGCAGCTGTGAAAAAGTAGTAGAAATGTCGATTGAATGAGTAGAGAATAATAATAAGAATAAAATTTTGAATTTTCTATTTACAGAAGATAAAATTTTGCTTTTAATATGCTAATATTGGTCGACAGTTTTTACTATCAATTTTCTGTTAAAAACTTTGCATTTTTCTAAGTTATGGGATAAGAAGGTATCCTCGAAGATATAGAATTTTTTTGATGACTACTGATGGTTTAACGACCAACTAGATGGTGGGAATAAAAATTCCGGCCGTATAGTTCTGGTCGTATAGTTATATTTGCCATCAACAAATTTTCTTCGAAGGCACAGAGAGTTTAACGACCAACTATACGGCGGGAATACAAATTCTAGACGTATAGTTTCGGCCATATAGATATCGATGCCTTCGTACAAAAATTTCTAAAATGTACTAAGAGTTTAACAACCAACTATATGGCGGGAATAAAAATTCCAGTTGTATAGTTCTAGCTGTATATATATTGGTGCCTTCGTAGAATTTTATTCCAAAAGTACTGGGAGTTTAACGACCAACTATACAACGGGAATAAAAATTCCGGCCGTATAGTTCTGGTCGTATAGATATCGATGCCAGTTTTAGAAATTTATCTCGAGAGATAGCCAGTTTAACGACTAACTATATGGCGGGATCATTGTGATCCGACAGTATAGTTGTGCCCTAGTTGTTTTCTGTATAAAGAAACCATAGTTGGCGGCGCTGCCGCAACTATATGGAGCAACATCACCTGCCCGTATATTTCGGTGCGACCATAAAATCGCACCGGGACAGCTAGGTCTTCCTCCTCTCCTCATTATTTCTCTCATATTCTCCCTCCAAACCTCTCAAAATCCACCTAGAACTCTTGATTCTTCGTGGATTTCGTTCGTTTGAGTGGGGGAATCAATAGATCGGTATGTTTCTCTCCCTATCCATGCTTTATTTTTAGATTTCCATGGTTGAAACTCTCACATTGATATAATGGATGAACTCAAGCTTATACTACAAGAAATCTGCTCACTAGTGACCTTTTCTTAACGACCATTGATATTTTTGCCATAGATCTATGACCATTCCGAACCAAGTGGTCATAAGGCATTTGGGAGGGTCCAAACCCTGAAAAATTATGACTAATTTGTTAAGAAGGTCATAATTTTCTAACATGAAAAGGTCATAGATGGATGGCACTGGTTTATGGCCTTATATTTAGCCACTACGACCAATTTAAATGGTCATGACCACTGATTTTTGGTGCTTTAAAATGACTGGTTGGCCACATCAATAACTTTGTCTATGTGTCATTTCCATGTGTCAACTTATGCTGACATGTCCATAGAAGTGTCATGTGATGCTGACTAGGACCAATATATGACATGTGGGACCCACCTGTCCTACAACATACCAGCCAAATAAGACATATTGACATATAGGCTCCACCAAGCTAACAAGTAGGACCAACTAGTGAGCTGACATTGGAGACCCACCAATGACCTGCCACATGGACCAAGCAAACTGACAGCAGGCAACTTCATAGGTGCTTGATTAATATAGCAAAACGAAGCTCCTAGCGAGCTCGAACCCATGACCTCCTCCATTTAACATAGAACCCAAACCACCACACCACCGTGTGCTTTGTGTCAACATACCCCGCCGACCCTATTTAAAACATCTCCATCCAGTTTTTGTGGATAATGAGAAAAAAAGGAGGGAAGAGGGAGTCGAACCTACAACCTCTATATGTCTACCCCCGCAGCTAACCACCACGATTCTTCTTCAATCATGTAAGATATGGGCATTGCGACTCTATCTAAAGTCATTGTCGTTAATGGGCCTGGGCCTCGGTGAGACCAGCCACTAGAGAATTTTTTTCTGATAATTTTTCTCTGTAGACCGAGCCAAGGACAATGTCCATAGGAAAATAGAAGGCTGATTTGGATGGACTTCCTATTAGTTTAAGTCCACGTGAATGGAAAGATTTTAATTGTTTTCTAGAAAGTCTATAAACAAAAAATTCCCGTCATTTGTGCATAATACCTAGGATCGAGATAATACACAATAATAACTCAGACCGAGATAATAGACAAATCAGTTTGGTTCATCTTGAATAGATGTATAACTTAAGTTTTGGTGAATTTCTCATTTTACATTATGCATGACCTAATTTTTTGATTTTCTAACGAGTAACAGTGATTTCAAATGAGGCCAAAATTGCATCGGATCTCTGAAGAAACATTATATTGTGAGTCTAAAAATGATTTTTCAAAAAATCACGAGCATTAGATCATGTACCTATAGCTCAAATCGGACCCACTTCCAACCAATTTGGCACGAATTTGTCTTTTTCGCAGGGGGCGGAAATGTTTGAGATACCCTACTTAGGATATTGTCTATGTAAGGTGGTCTAGTATTTTTTTAAAATATGGTGGTAGCATTTTGAATTAGAACTTTGTTGGTTGCTTCAGAAAACGCCCCATTTTTTTCACTCGGAAAATGGAAAATATATTTTCTCTACGACGAAAGGGAAAACTTCCTCCTGCAACATTGTTAGCCATCCCAAGATGCACATATGTGTACAATATGGGCATATTATCACAAACTATGTCGTGATTCTAGCCATAACATTGGTCGTTTGACCCAAAAGCCATGAAACCTTGAGTATGATAGGTCATTTCTGTGAAGCTTTTTTCGAGATGTTCGCAATATACCAAGTTTGATATTTTCCTGTTAAATATGTCACATAATATGACACCACACGAAGGTTTTACATTGTTTGGACCATTTTTGAATTTTTTATGCCTGTTTCAAACTATGGTCAAAACGGCGGGCATGAAGGTTCTTAGCTAGGGGCTGAGCCTCGCTAAACTTTTAGTCGATCTATGATGAAACAGCACATTGTCAAGCTAAAAATGATTTTTTCAGAAAATCATGAGCATTAGATCATGTACATATAGTTCAAATCGGACCCACTTCCTACCGATTCGGCGGACATTTGTCTTTTTCGCGTGGGATGAATGGAACGTTTTTGATACTCCAGTTGGGCAATTATCTGTGTAAGGTGATCTAGTATTTTGGAAAAATGTGGTGGAACCATTTTGAAACTCTCATTTGGTGGTTGCTTCACAAAACGCCCTGTTTTTGGCACTCAGAAAATGGAAAATACATTTTCTGTGCGACGAAAGGGAAGACTTCCTCCTGCAACATTCTTCGCCATCCCAAGATGCACATGTGTGAATAATATGGGCATATTATCACAAAATATGTCATGATTCTTGCCATAAGATTGGTTGTTTGACCCAAAAGCCATGAAACCGCGAACATGATAGGTAATTTCTGTGAAGGTTTTTTCGAGATGTTCGCAATATACCAAGTTTGGTATTTTTCCTTACAAATATGTCACATAATATGGCACCACACGAAGGTTTTACATTGTTTGGACTGTTTTTGAAATTTTTATGCCTGTTTCAAACTATGGTCAAAACGGCGAGCATGAAGGTTCTTAGCTAAAGGCTGAGCCTCGCTAAAGTTTTAGTGGATCTATGATGAAACAACATATTGTGAAGCTAAAAATGATTTTTTCAAAAATACATGAGCATTAGATCATGTACATGTAGTTCAAATCGGACCCACTTCCTACCGATTTGGCGGACATTTGTCTTTTTTGTGAGAGATGAACATGAAGGTTTTTGATACTCCACTTGGAACATTTGGCAACTTATTATGGTCCAGTATTTTACAAAAATAGGATGGTACCATTTTGCAACATATTTTTGCTGATGGGTTCAGAAAACATCCAATTTTAGCACTCGAAAAAGAAAAAATAACTTCTATCTAGTCAGAAGACATAAATAGACGACCCACGGATCACCCGGAAGTAGATCTCAGCCATCCACAGACCTACATCCAAAATCCGAAATTTCATCTCCCAGTTGCAGCGGTTAGCGCCCAACGAACCAAAAAGCCTAACCCTAGCCTCCTCCCTCCAACCCTCCCCACCGCCCCACACCTCCCTCGTGCCCCACCACGCACCCATCCCTCTCTAGATCCCATCAAGCCCACCACGCCCCATCGCTACCTTCCCCGCTGCCGACCATGCCCCCACCCCTCTCCCTCTCCCTCATGCCTCCCCACTCAATGCCGGCTACCCTAGCGGCGGCGGTGGTACCCCTGTGCGGCTCAAGATGCGTCTCCCCAAGGCGCAGGTGGAGAAGCTCATGGGGGAGAGCCACGACACTGTCGAGTCTGCAACGGTCGGCAACGGCGGTAGCGCCAAGGTCACGCCGGAGAGGCCACACGGGATTGTGCGGAGCCCGTGGTTCGCCGCCACGGAGGAGGTGCGACATGAAGAGCACGGGGAGCTTCCATGCATGGTGCTCCTTTGACCAAGCCCGACCTTGTCGTGGGCGCCGACGGAGGGGTTTCTTGTCCACCACAACGCCATGAACCAGGATTGGATGGCGGCCAACTTCTTGCCTCTGGTGGATGCAAGATCTGGGGAATGCTAGATCCCCTTCCATGGTGCAACGCCAGGAACAAGGTTGGGCCCGACGACGAGATTGATTTTTCCTCCTGGAGCTCACCATGGTTGTCCCCGGTCTCAGATCCTGTTCTGGCTCAGGCAAGCACACCACCTTCTGGCTCCGGCCTAACCGTATAGAACATGCATCGTGTTCCTTCAACTTCAACTATGCTCATTTCTTTCAACTATAGAAATTTCATGACCCTGGACATGTATAGTTGATCATGAACTTGTGTGCTATGTATTGCATAGTAGCTTAATATGAGAAACTTGTTCTAGGCATGAGTGTATGTGTGGCTGTTGCTGGACTGTGATAGTGCTGTTGGGTTGTATATATAATTTATTTGGTCCAACTAGTTATTCGTCATATTCCAGTTTTCCCTTGAGGTTTGCTTACTACCTTCATTGTAGCTACCCTTCTGATGGCTTCTTGCTGCTCACTGAAACCTGGGGTTTCTGTTTAGATGTAAATCAATGCATATCTCAATGTATATTAGCTTTCAGATCCTTTTTTCATATTTTTACTAGTACTAGATGATTTTTGATCTTCCAAGAGATGGCGACGATTTTGATATGCCATTCACGCCGCCGGTCTGTACCCGCTGCTACAAGAACATAATAGCTCCTTTATTTGTATCTCCCTGTTACAAGAACATAATAGCTCCTTTATTTGCTGTGGTTTGATTCTCATGAATCATGGTATCATGGATAATGATCAGTATTGTTCTCTTCAATCGTTTAGAGCTTTTGGAACCATGTACAATGATCCGAACTTATTTCTTCAATCATTTATTTGATCTGGTTTGGCATCCATTTTGGATGTAAGACTTCTTTCAGAATACAGTTAATCCTTTTAGAACACCAATGCTATATAGATTCTTGTGTCATGCACTCTTCTTCTTCCTCACATCTTTTCCTTCCTCTGCCTGAATGTATTCATTAGATTCTTGAATATAGCTTCGAAGCTCCAGTTGAATACTAGCAGAGGCTTATCTACATCTCTATACATATGGAGGTCCAGAGAGGAAGAAGCAGAGAAAGAGAGTAAGTGATCTTCGCACCACAATGCCGATAGAACAAGTCTTGCGGAACTATGACAAAGATACCCGCGCGTGCTTGCTGCACTTCCATATCCTACCCATCTATCTTCATTAGGTCCTGAAATATAACAGGAAGGATGGTCTACTTGTTTGTTTGTTTATTTATTATATACTTATTAGGAATTCTATATACACAAGTTTTTTAGGGTTACCTGTGTTGTCTGGTTGTCCTAGTTAAGTGCATGTCTTGAGTATTACTAGCCGATTAGTTATAAAGTACTTGTTCTGCTGCTACTTTGCATTTTATTCTGTGGATAGATTAGTCAAGTACAATGATGTGTAGCTCTGTTTCACTCCTGCTAACCACTATAGATCTTTCTAGAAATATTTGCGTTATGTATTTCTGTGGAAGTAAAACATTGTTTTTTTGGTTTGATTCAATCCCTTTCTAGGGCTGCTGTGGTGATTGTGCTGTCCACCGGAGCTCCTGCATGTAGTATTTTGGTTGCCAAATTATTCTATATTTGTGTTTAAAATGTCTGCATAGGATGGTCGAATATTTATATGTGTCGAGTTTTAGTTTCTTGTGTCATTGGAGCTGAATCTTTCTTGTTATGTTATCTGGTAGGTGATGAATGAACCAAGCTATTAAATCATGGAAGTCAGTGGAGTAGATTCCTATGGTCATCCAAAGGGGAGAAGTGCAGCTAGGACTAGGCCGAATGGACATGCTTTTTTCTTTTTGTTTCTTGTTGATGTATTGACCTAGGAATGTGTCATTTTATTGTACTGGAAATGAAAATACACTTTATTTCATTGTAACATGGGCATCTGCGTGCTGCAAAGTAGCATTGCGTGTACCTTTTGATTTATTATTTATGAATTACAATGTATCCTATTTTCCGAATGTAAAGTTGGCTATGTATTGTGAAGATATTCAAATTTGAAATTTGACCAATGGGCTTGGAGAAAGACTGACCAGCGGGGGCCATTTGACAACTGGGACCAGCTTTAGAAAAAATAAAAATAGATCACGATATTGGGCCAAAAAAATGCTAGGGCCGAAAAATATTGGCTGAATTATTGGGCTTGGCCTACTAAATAACTGCATCGTAAATGCCAAATTTGTAAAATAAAGAGCTAGAATTGTTGGGCTTGGCCCACCGAGAGCACCTCATTGGATTGGGCTGAATTCAATCTACAAGTATTGCCACGTAGGATTGGCTTACGTGGACATGCGAGATAGTCGGTGACCAAACCATCTCTATTGCTCATATTAGTCTATGACCAATGCATAGAAAAGGTCTTTATTATTCGTCAGTGACTCTCAACTTTTGACCATCTGTTTTTTGTCACAAGATGGTCACAAATGGAGAACAATGACCATCTAGTGACCAATATGGAGGGTCAAAAATTACCACATTTCTTGTAGTGTTATTTAGTTTTTCCTGTTAATTTCTCACCTTAGGATTGAATTTTTCCACGTAGAATCGATCATATATAATATAGAAACTATATTCGTAAGGTTTTATGGTGAAAATTTTCAGTGCATCACGATGAGCAAAATCGGTAGCCTCTTTCGTTCGAGCAAGCGCCAACAGGGAGAGGGCTCAAGCTTAGGGGCCCGAGCCCCGCGCAACTCCAAGATGGACATTGTCTCATCGAGGAGGGCGCTTCCCACACGTTGGGCCAACCACAACTTCCTCACCGCGGCAGGGTTGAAGGCGGACTCTACCTCATGTGCAACAGGTCGGGGTTGACGGTACTTGGCTTCACAAGCCACGACACCTACGCTGAGCTCACCCATTAGTTCCTTGCCTCTTTCTACGACGACCACAGGGAGAAGGGTAACATGTGCACGATAAGCTTTACCATGAACCGTCAGCACAATGAAGTAAATTTCGAACAATTTCTCAATGCTTTCAGCTTCCCTCATACTGGGGAGCCCAATATTACTAACCTCTATAACGTCACAAGTGGAGATACTTGGGAGGTTATTTCTATTAATGGTGGCATTCACTTTTATCAGAAGAAGATGTCCACCATTCAGAACCCAACCATTCGCTACTATGCTTTGTTCCTTGCCAACACAACGTTGGGAAGGGGTGAAACTCGTTCCATGGCCAATACCGACATGGCAATGATCACCAAGGCTCTCTTCCCCAATACAACCCAAAGCCCTAGTCCTGCAGCTCTACTCATCCAGCACTTTCGCCACCAAAGCAACAAGACCAAAGGTAATATTCGCATTGGTGGATTGGTAACCCACCTTGCATATGCATTGAACATTGTACTACCTGTTATGGAACCTGTTGATGGCTCCAAACTTATGGACATCTAGTATTTGACTGCTTGTGCCTTCCTTGGTGTTTACCATGATAACATGAGGCTTAGTTGCCATGCCCCCATGCCTTCTCGATTGTGGAGAAGGACACTTGGATCCTCACCAAAGGACCAAGTCACAAAGATCTTGGCCGAGCACCAGCCCGAGGAAGAGGAAGATGAAGGGAAGCATGATGAGCAGGAGCAGAAGCAGGACCAGGAGTAGGAGGAAGAGCAGGGACACAACCCTGCTTGGGAAGGACATCAGCATCCAGGAGGAGCCTAGGAACCGTGGCCCAACCAGCCACAGCAGGGGTACGGCTACATCTCCTATCAGGAGTCCCCGCAGCTCAACCAGCGCGTTGGGGAGATCAACCACACTCTTCAGGATGTGAATGAAGATGTGAACACTTTGACTCAGAACTTCAGTCACTTTATGACTCAATTCCACGAATTCTACTAGCAGTATCCGCACCAGCCGTCAAATGATGGCAACAACTGAGCCTGGCAATTGCCTCAGCTTGGGGGAGGTTTGAAAACCTCCAAACTTTGCATTCATGTTTTTTTCTTCTTTTGATTTATTTTATTTCTTCAAAATTTGCATGTTTATTTTCAGTTTTGCATGACTAAACCAAAAAATACAAAAAAAATAGTTGTAAGCTTTATTTGCAAGTTTGTTTCTTTGTTTCTCTTAGATATTTCTTATTTTCAGGTGATTTGGCAATACAGAAATATAGGAGAGGTTCAACTCAAATACGAGAACGAAGCAAGAAAGAGGAGGTATCACATTCCTTTCATCACACTCTTTGCAACCTTAAATTGAGCCTATAATTATTTACTTGCTTGCACTGGAGTCACTCCCCACTTAGCTTGTTATCCTACAAATTCTATTCTTCTGTTAGTGTCTCCTTTTTAGCTTTGAAACAATGAGCAATGAACTTGGTTTAAATACTTCCTACATTTTTACAACAAGAAAAAGCATCTGAAAGATGACTTGGATCCATGCTTAGCTCAAAGAATTTGATTTGAGAACTACTCCATCCCATTTGAGCTTAATATAAATAGACTCGATAGTACCCTTGATTGAAATTGTTTGATTAAATGGTTGCTTTGAAGTTGTAGAAATTATGCCACTACCTTTTCTAATAATTACCATAAGATATTGCTTTACGTGTGTGATTACAACTTTGTCGTGCTCCATGGGGAACTATTAACTTTGCTGGCCAAAGAACGATCTAAATGTGGGACCCCACTTGATTTTGGTGACTGAGTTATGTAAACATCTGTAGCAGCAATGCTATGATGTGTAAAAAATTTAGTCTCCTCAAGGTTTCACGTTCCAAGTGAAGTTATAGTACTCCTATGGCCCACTATTGCTCAACATTTATTGGCATGGCCACGAGTGCACAACAAAGACCCAATTAACATGTTAACAATAGTGGCATGATTTCTCTATGAAAGAGCTGAAGTTTTTGGAAGACAGTGGCATCCCGCTAAAACCACTTCTAGAAAATCGCTATGTTTTTGTGCATTGCATCATCGTGACCGAATGCTCATGTCATCATGCCACATTGCATTTGAGCATCGTCATCATCATGCATGGATTTGCCTCAAATTATTTTATAAAAGCCTATCTTTGTTTTCTAAACATCCCCTTCTTTATTTCAAAATACAAACCCCGGTATTTTTCGGATCTTTTATTTATCTAAAAGAAACTATTTATAAAATCCTTTGTAAAAATAAAATAAGTAAAATAAATATTTTTGGTGGGGGAGGTAGTCAGCCGCCAGGCCCAAGGCCCAGCAGCTAGCTACCTACCACCCCACCAGAAAAACCCTAACCACCTAACCCCCACACCACACCCAGCCACCGCCGCAAGCTACACGCGCGTAGCACACTGGCACGCGACGCACCCGTGTTCGCAAGCACGCTAGCCAGCCCCGCGTTGACCCAGCCCCTACCCAAGCCCCACCCTGTCACGCACAACCGCCAGCCCGACCCCACCCACTTGCGCGGCACGCCCCAACACAGCGGCAGCACCCGCACCTGTCCACCCTACTCCTCACCTGGCCCCAGCCCGCGTCGTGACCCCACCACCTCACCAACCCTGCGCCCACCAACCCCGAACTCATGTGCCTTTCCCCGCCCGACCTTCCTCTGCTCCCCGCCTCTGTCGAGTCTGCGACGGTCGGCAACGGCGGTAGCGCCAAGGTCACGCCGGAGAGGCCGCACGGGATTGTGCGGAGCCCGTGGTTCGCCGCCACGGAGGAGGTGCGACATGAAGAGCACGGGGAGCTTCCATGCATGGTGCTCCTTTGACCAAGCCCGACCTTGTCGTGGGCGCCAACGGAGGGGTTTCTTGTCCACCACAACGCCATGAACCAGGATTGGATGGCGGCCAACTTCTTGCCTCTGGTGGATGCAAGATCTGGGGAATGCTAGATCCCCTTCCACGGTGCAACACCAGGAACAAGGTCGGGCCCGACGATGAGATTGATTTTTCCTCCTGGAGCTCACCATGGTTGTCCCCGGTCTCAGATCCTGTTCTGGCTCAGGCAAGCACACCACCTTCTGGCTCTGGCCTAACCGTATAGAACTTGCATCGTGTTCCTTCAACTTCAACTATGCTCATTTCTTTCAACTATAGAAATTTCATGACCCTGGACATGTATAGTTGATCATGAACTTGTGTGCTATGTATTGCATAGTAGCTTAATATGAGAAACTTGTTCTAAGCATGAGTGTATGTGTGGCTGTTGCTGGACTGTGATAGTGCTGTTGGGTTGTATATATAATTTATTTGGTCCGACTAGTTATTCGTCATATTCCAGTTTTCCCTTGAGGTTTGCTTACTACCTTCATTGTAGCTACCCGTCTGATGGCTTCTTGCTGCTCACTGAAACCTGGGGTTTCTGTTTAGATATAAATCAATGCATATCTCAATGTATATTAGCTTTCAGATGGTACCCTTTTTTCATATTTTTACTAGTACTAGATGATTTTTGATCTGCCAGGAGATGGCGACGATTTTGATATGCCATTCACGCCGCCGGTCTGTACCCGCTGCTACAAGAACATAATAGCTCCTTTATTTGTATCTTCCTGTTACAAGAACATAATAGCTCCTTTATTTGCTGTGGTTTGATTCTCATGAATCATGGTATCATGGATAATGATCAGTATTGTTCTCTTCAATCGTTTAGAGCTTTTGGAACCATGTAGAATGATCCGAACTTATTTCTTCAATCATTTATTTCATCTGGTTTGGCATCCATTTTGGATGTAAGACTTCTTTCAGAATACAGTTAATCCTTTTAGAACACCAATGCTATATAGATTCTTGTGTCATGCACTCTTCTTCTTCCTCACATCTTTTCCTTCCTCTGCCTGAATGTATTCATTAGATTCTTGAATATAGCTTCGAAGCTCCAATTGAATACTAGCAGAGGCTTATCTACATCTCCATACATATGCAGGTCCAGAGAGGAAGAAGCAGAGAAAGAGAGTAAGTGATCTTCGCACCACAATGCCGATAGAACAAGTCTTGCGGAACTATGACAAAGATACCCGCGCGTGCTTGCTGCACTTCCATATCCTACCCATCTATCTTCATTAGGTCCTGAAATATAACAGGAAGGATGGTCTACTTGTTTGTTTATTTATTATATACTTATTAGGAATTCTATATACACAAGTTTTTTAGGGTTACCTGTGTTGTCTGGTTGTCCTAGTTAAGTGCATGTCTTGAGTATTACTAGCCGATTAGTTATAAAGTACTTGTTCTGCTGCTACTTTGCATTTTATTCTGTGGATAGATTAGTCAAGTACAATGATGTGTAGCTCTGTTTCACTCCTGCTAACCACTCTAGATCTTTCTAGAAATATTTGCGTTATGTATTTCTGTGGAAGTAAAACATTGTTTTTTTGGTTTGATTCAATCCCTTTCTAGGGGTGCTGTGGTGATTGTGCTGTCCACCGGAGCTCCTGCATGTAGTATTTTGGTTGCCAAAGTATTCTATATTTGTGTTTAAAATGTCTGCATAGGATGGTCGAATATTTATATGTGTCGAGTTTTAGTTTCTTGTGTCATTGGAGCTGAATCTTTCTTGTTATGTTATCTGGTAGGTGATGAATGAACCAAGCTATTAAATCATGGCAGTCAATGGAGTAGATTCCTGTGGTCATCCAAAGGGGAGAAGTGCAGCTAGGACTAGGCCGAATGGACATGCTTTTTTCTTTTTGTTTCTTGTTGATGTATTGACCTAGGAATGTGTCATTTTATTGTACTGGAAATGAAATTACACTTTATTTCATTGTAACATGGGCATCTGCGTGCTGCAAAGCAGCATTGCGTGTACCTTTTGATTTATTATTTATGAATTACAATGTATCCTATTTTCCGAATGTAAAGTTGGCCATGTATTGTGAAGATATTCAAATTTGAAATTTGACCAATGGGCTTGGAGAAAGACTGACCAGCGGGGGCCATTTGACAACTGGGACCAGCTTTAGAAAAAATAAAAATAGATCACGATATTGGGCCAAAAAAATGCTAGGGCCGAAAAATATTGGCTGAATTATTGGGCTTGGCCTACTAAATAACTGCATCGTAAATGCCAAATTTGTAAAATAAAGGGCTAGAATTGTTGGGCTTGGCCCACCGAGAGCACCTCATTGGATTGGGCTGAATTCAATCTACAAGTATTGCCACGTAGGATTGGCTTACGTGGACATGCGAGATAGTCGGTGACCAAACCATCTCTATTGCTAATATTAGTCTATGACCAATGCATAGAAAAGGTCTTTATTATTTGTCAGTGACTCTCAACTTTTGACCATCTGTTTTTTGTCACAAGATGGTCACAAATGGAGAACAATGACCATCTAGTGACCAATATGGAGGGTCAAAAATTACCACATTTCTTGTAGTGTTATTTAGTTTTTCCTATTAATTTCTCACCTTAGGATTGAATTTTTCCACGTAGAATCGTTCATATATAATATAGAAACTATATTCGTAAGGTTTTATGGTGAAAATTTTCAGTGCATCACGATGAGCAAAATCGGTAGCCTCTTTCGTTCGAGCAAGCGCCAACAGGGAGAGGGCTCAAGCTTAGGGGCTCGAGCCCCGCGCAACTCCAAGATGGACATTGTCTCATCGAGGAGGGCGCTTCCCACACGTTGGGCCAACCACAACTTCCTCACCGCGGCAGGGTTGAAGGCGGACTCTACCTCATGTGCAACAGGTCGGGGTTGACGGTACTTGGCTTCACAAGCCACGACACCTACGCTGAGCTCACCCATTAGTTCCTTGCCTCTTTCTACGACGACCACAGGGAGAAGGGTAACATGTGCACGATAAGCTTTACCATGAACCGTCAGCACAATGAAGTAAATTTCGAACAATTTCTCAATGCTTTCAGCTTCCCTCATACTGGGGAGCCCAATATTACTAACCTCTATAACGTCACAAGTGGAGATACTTGGGAGGTTATTTCTATCAATGGTTGCATTCACTTTTATCAGAAGAAGATGTCCACCATTCAGAACCCAACCATTCGCTACTATGCTTTGTTCCTTGCCAACACAACGTTGGGAAGGGGTGAAACTCGTTCCATGGCCAATACCGACATGGCAATGATCACCAAGGCTCTCTTCCCCAATGCAACCCAAAGCCCTAGTCCTGCAGCTCTACTCATCCAGCACTTTCGCCACCAAAGCAACAAGACCAAAGGTAATATTCGCATTGGTGGATTGGTAACCCACCTTGCATATGCATTGAACATTGTACTACCTGTTATGGAACCTGTTGATGGCTCCAAACTTATGGACATCTAGTATTTGACTGCTTGTGCCTTCCTTGGTGTTTACCATGATAACATGAGGCTTAGTTGCCATGCCCCCATGCCTTCTCGATTGTGGAGAAGGACACTTGGATCCTCACCAAAGGACCAAGTCACAAAGATCTTGGCCGAGCACCAGCCCAAGGAAGAGGAAGATGAAGGGCAGCATGATGAGCAGGAGCAGAAGCAGGACTAGGAGTAGGAGGAAGAGCAGGGACACAACCCTGCTTGGGAAGGACATCAACATCCAGGAGGAGCCTAGGAACCGTGGCCCAACCAGCAACAGCAGGGGTACGGCTACATCTCCTATCAGGAGTCCCCGCAGCTCAACCAGCGTGTTGGGGAGATCTACCACACTCTTCAGGATGTGAATGAAGATGTGAACACTTTGACTCAGAACTTCAGTCACTTTATGACTCAATTCCCCGAATTCTACTAGCAGTATCCGCACCAGCCGTCAAATGATGGCAACAACTGAGCCTG
This sequence comes from Avena eriantha, assembly GCA_910589775.1. NCBI lineage: Eukaryota > Viridiplantae > Streptophyta > Magnoliopsida > Poales > Poaceae > Avena > Avena eriantha. Next base: position 112,654,815 of record OU342740.1, read on the forward strand.
GCAATTGCCTCAGCTTGGGGGAGGTTTGAAAACCTCCAAACTTTGCATTCATGTTTTTTTTCTTCTTTTGATTTATTTTATTTCTTCAAAATCTGCATGTTTATTTTCAGTTTTGCATGACTAAACCAAAAATACAAAAAAAATAGTTGTAAGCTTTATTTGCAAGTTTGTTTCTTTGTTTCTCTTAGAGATTTCTTATTTTCAGGTAATTTGGCAATACAGAAATATAGGAGAGGTTCAACTCAAATACGAGAACGAAGCAAGAAAGAGGAGGTATCACATTCCTTTCATCACACTCTTTGCAACCTTAAATTGATCCTATAATTATTTACTTGCTTGCACTGGAGTCACTCCCCACTTAGCTTGTTATCCTACAAATTCTATTCCTCTATTAGTGTCTCCTTTTTAGCTTTGAAACAATGAGCAATGAACTTGGTTTAAATAATTCCTACATTTTTACAACAAGAAAAAGCATCTGAAAGATGACTTGAATCCATGCTTAGCTCAAAGAATTTGATTTGAGAACTACTCCATCCCATTTGAGCTTAATATAAATAGACTCGATAGTACCCTTGATTGAAATTGTTTGATTAAATGGTTGCTTTGAAGTTGTAGAAATTATGCCACTACCTTTTCTAATAATTACCATAAGATATTGCTTTACGTGTGTGATTACAACTTTGTCGTGCTCCATGGGGAACTATTAACTTTGCTGGCCAAAGAACAATCTAAATGTGGGACCCCACTTGATTTTGGTGACTGAGTTATGTAAACATCTGTAGCAGCAATGCTATGATGTGTAAAAAATTTAGTCTCCTCAAGGTTTCACGTTCCAAGTGAATTTATAGTACTCCTCTGGCCCACTATTGCTCAACATTTATTGGCATGGCCACGAGTGCACAACAAAGACCCAATTAACATGTTAAAAATAGTGGCATGATTTCTCTATGAAAGAGCTGAAGTTTTTGAAAGACAGTGGCATCCCGCTAAAACCACTTCTAGAAAATCGCTGTGTTTTTGTGCATTGCATCATCATGACCGAATGCTCATGTCATCATGCCACATTGCATTTGAGCATCGTCATCATCATGCATGGATTTGCCTCAAATTATTTTATAAAAGCCTATCTTTGTTTTCTAAACATCCCCTTCTTTATTTCAAAATACAAACCCCGGTCTTTTTCGGATCTTTTATTTATCTAAAAGAAACTATTTATAAAATCCTTTGTAAAAATAAAATAAGTAAAATAAATATTTTTGGTGGGGGAGGTAGTCAGCCGCCAGGCCCAAGGCCTAGCAGCTAGCTACCTACCACCCCACCAGAAAAACCCTAACAACCTAACCCCCACACCACACCCAGCCACCGCCGCAAGCTACACGCGCGTAGCACACTGGCACGCGACGCACCCGTGTTCGCAAGCATGCTAGCCAGCCCCGCGTTGACCCAGCCCCTACCCAAGCCCCACCCTGTCATGCACAACCGCCAGCCCGACCCCACCCACTTGCGCGGCACGCCCCAACACAGCGGCAGCACCCGCACCTGTCCACCCTGCTCCTCACCTGGCCCCAGCCCACGTCGTGACCCCACCACCTCACCAACCCCGCGCCCACCAACCCCGAACTCATCTGCCTTTCCCCGCCTGACCTTCCTCTGCTCCCCGCCTCCCTCGAGCGCCGCCAGGAGAAACTCGGCGTCGTGCTCTCCTCTCTCACCCCGCTCTTGCATCGGCCTCTAGAAACCCCGCCGTCATGGCCATGAGCCCCGCGACCGCGCCTCCCGCTGTCGGGCCCTCCCCTCGTTGGCCCCTGCACGCCTGCCCCGAGGCGCCATGGCCGCCCCGTCGTGCCACCTCATCCAGATGTAGGCCAAGGCCACCCTCCGTGCGCCACCCGGCCATCGAGCGCCGCCACGACCTCCCTCTTCCCAGTGACCCTGGTCCGCCACTCGCCTTCTCCATCCAGGCCCTTCCTTGCCGCCTAGAGATCCTTCCTCCCCACCAGAAATCGAGCACCGCCTCGCCCGTGCGCAATTCCATGTTCCAGCGGCCCGTCCTCGCCGCCTCCCGCCGCTAGCGCTCCTCTCCTCGAGCTCCCCTCCTCACCGTCAATGTCGTCATCGCCCGCGTGTCCCCTCTGCATCGCGCGACGCCTCTCCGTCCTTGTTCTTGACCCCGGCGCCTCCAACCTCGACCTCCGGCCGTTTCCATGGTAGTGGATGGCCCCTCATGCTCGACACCATTGTTCAGGACCTCCTCGTACCTCCAGTCGTCACCAGCGCTGGCGCACAACACATCACCGATGAGTTGCATGGCCTAGAGCTTGGCCCCAGCTGTGCGTGCTTGCCCACCCTCTGTCTCGGCTCCTTGCCAAAAGCCAAGCTCTGTTTTGGTCAGGTCCTCATGTACACTTGATGCTGCAGGACGCCTCTCTGTCTTCTACGTTGTGTGTGTGCGCATGGGTAGCAACAGAGCACTATGTGTCCTAGATGGCCAAGTTCAAGTCATGGTTCCCTGTTGCCTTGTCGTTCTACATCATAAGTCCATCATGAGGAAACACCAAGATGGAACCGAAGAAACCCTGAAACCTGAACATCTTCGACACAGATCAGATGGCCGAGACCTCGAAGACATCTCCACGGATCCATTGAACCCGAAGATCTCCCTCCCAGAACGCCAAGTTATCCTACACAGAATCCGAAGACCGATCCCATCGAACCCCCCCCCCTCGGTGAACCCCAAGCTCGTCTTACCCAGATGTGTGAACCTTTTCCCAAGCCCTATTTTATAAATGCTAGATATAAAATCTGTTGCATATAACCTGATCATGCTTGCATACATGTTTGTGGGTATGGGGGCAGTATGCCCATTCACCGCATAATTAAATATGGAGTCTATATGCGGGATATCTTTGTCTTATTCCGGACTCCATTTAAATTGGTTTAACGAACCGATGCCATGTTTTGTCTTGTTAATACAACATTTAAATTGCGGGTAGCTAAATAACTTGAACCTTCTATTAATTGTCGGGACCCCGGTTTCGCTTAATATTGCCTAATTGCACCGCATCTTGCCATGCCATGCATCATATCATCATGCCGGATCTTCTGCCGTAGTATTAAATAGTGCATCTGGTGTTCCTTCTAGTGTTTGCTTCTTCGCAGATTAGGCTGATGAGTTGATGCGAGTATCGACAAGTTCTCCGGATATGATTCTTCGGCAGTGTTTCCCAGGCGAGAATCTTCCCCTTTCTACATATGTTGCATTTATAGTCTTTACTTCCTCTTGTTGATCTACTGCTATCCGTATTGCGATGCATTAGTTTCCGTGCACCATTTATATTCCTTGCAGCCCCTATATTTCCTTGGACACATCCGATTGCCTGTTGTTTGATAAATAGTCGGCCTTGCGGGTCGTAGTTGCTTGCTCATGTGCTGCTTCGCGTCGTTGTCGTTCCACCGTTATTGGAAGGTTGGCACATGCTAAATGGTGGAGATGCTTAATGGTGGAGATGATCATGACTTTAAATACAACTATTAAATTGCTGGGATAACTAATGAAAGATGCACCGGTGGGAAATATATGCTATTTGGTTTTGATGTCCACTTGTGTCCCGTAGCCCCCGAGTACTTGATACCTATTCCTTGAGTATTCACACTATCCACATCCGGGAGATTCTATGAATCCCCCTTAGCCAGAGCTTGATTTATTTCTTATTTCTTGGGGCCACAAACTAGTTTGGGGCTTTATTACTATCCTATACTTATGCCATGTTTTATTGCTTTATTTAAGATTGTGCGTGGAGCACCTGTACTGTTTTGGATCGCGCCACGTTTTCGCGGTATCGACAAGCCCAGTCACACTTTCGGGTTCCCAGTCATTTACAGCCGTCGTCACAAACCTTGGGTCCCTTCTGGAGCCGGCCAACTTCGTTGCGGGTAGCTTAGTGGGGTGGCCCCCTGAAATATTTTATGAATCCTGTGATTGCTTTGTCGTGAAAGCCTCGTTGTGTTTTGATTTGGTTTTTCTGAGGTTGATCGTGTGTGTGTTTCTATTTGTGCACCCCTGCAGGGTAAATCTTTCTGAAAGCCGTGTCCGCGGTTATGGACGACTTGGAGCACAGTATCTCGATCATAGAGAAGCATAACTAAATTAGTGCTATAAATTTCACTTAATATGTGACTAGTAATCAGCTTCATTACAATGGAATGGATAAAAAAAGTGCCAACAACTGGTGGAACTGGGGTGTATCGTGTCATGTTATGCCTGCCTCGTAAGTATCGCACCTTCAATGGAATGAAATAAAAGTGCAAACAACTACTTGGATTGGGATGCCACATGTTGATTGTATCTGACTAGTAAGTACTGCAACTACAACTGAATGGTTAATTAAAACGGCCCACTAATTATGCTATCAGGATGACCCATGTTATCGATATCTGACTAGTAAGTGCTACAACTATAATGGAATGAATAAAACTGCCGACTGTGTGAGTTCCTCGGTTTGACTTCCTCGTTTGGTCTCGAGGGGGAATACCAGGACGAGTATGATTGGGTGTTAGTATCAGGTGTTCCCGGATAGGTCTTTTCTTACCCCTCTCTAATAGCCGACGGATGTATTGAGTCTCTATAGGTTGTTTAGTGCATGCTGCGCTGCCGCTTCAGTCCACCATACCTATGTAGGCGAGAGCCGCCGAATTCTAGCATCGCCGTGTACTAGCCTCAGTACTGACGCTCCTCTTTTTCCTTTGTCCTTTGTCGGCACCCCTTTTGTTTTAGCAGGTTTGAGATCGATGTCGTTAGCAGGGTTACCCTTCCGGCTTGGCCTGGGCAGGGTTATGGACTCCATTGGTTATTCTTCAGGGCTCTTAGCCCCATTTGCATCTTGTCCGTAGTCGGACGCTCTATCGTTTTCAAGGTGATTTGGATCTTTGTATAGTATATCTATATTCTTGACTCATGGAGTCATTTTTGTATATATCTATTCTGTGTGTTCCATCGTGGACTATTGTGTAAAGATATTACTTTGTTTTCCACCCGCACGAAAGTGCCTGGTGGGTGTCCTTGAATCGTTTCTATGCGCGTTTGGCGGAAAGCGCTGAAACTTAAATAGGGCCGATTCGAGGGTGTTACAAAGACAAGAAAGAAAAAGGTGGTTTGACAGTTGAAAGGGAAATGGACGTCACCTAGAGGGGGGTGAATAGGCGTTTTAAATTTATTACGGTTTAGGCTCTAATAAATGCGGAATAAAACTTAACGTTTAATTTATCAAGCCAAAACCTATATCCACTAGGTTCACTAAGTGCACCCACAACCTATGCCAAGAAAGACAACCAACAAGGTGATAACAAGATATAATACTTCAAGCACGATGGCTATCATAGTGTAAATTGCATAAGTAAAGGGCTCGGTTGAGACATAACCGATGGATGCAGAGACGATGATTTGTTTCCAGAAGTTCAATTCCAAGAAGCTACGTCTCCGTTGGAGAGGTGTGGGGGCGCAATGTACTTCGAACGCCACAAGTGTCTCACCTCGAGGTGTGGTGGCACGATGCTCACCCAACGCCACACAAGGCCTCACCCCAAGATGCAAAGGCATGCAACCTACCGATGCCACAAAAGGCTCACCCTATTCTTCCATGAGGTCGCCACAAAGGCCTACTCACGTTCCACTATGGGACACTTGAGGGCGGTCACCGTACCCGTACAAGGCTTGGGGCAATCTCCACAACTCAATTGGAGGGCTCCCAAGAAATGCCACAAAGGGTCCACAATGCCACAAAAGGCGAACAAGCTTGGGGAACCTCCACAACTCAATTGGAGCCCTAAGAACACACCACAACTCCACACAACCATCTAGGGTTCCAAGAACCCAAGAGAAACAAGCCTAAGGGCTTGAACTCGCCGAATCTCCGAGGAGAACTCAAACCTCTGCACCAAATGCAAGAGGCAAGTCCTTCACTCTCAAATTCCACCAAAGCTACAAAATATATTGGGCGAATAAGGGAGGAAGAACACAAGAGGAGAACACAAAACTCTCCAAGATCTAGATCCCAAGGATTCCTTCACAAAGAAGGGATTTTGCTTGGTGGGGCTTGTAGATCTAGATCTCCTCTCTCAAATCCCTCAAAAAGATGCAAGAATCATAGGAGGGAGAAGGGGAGAGGGCAAGCTCTTCATGGTCAACAATGGAGGAGAGAGAGAGAGAGCAAGAACCAAGAAAAGCAAGTTAGGGCCGAAGGGGAAAGGGGAGCTCCTTTTAAAGGGCTCCCCGATCTGCCTGTTACCCACAGAATCGCGCACGGCCGATAGTACCGGTGGGTGGTCGGTACTACCGGTGGCACTCGGCCAACGGTCCAAAAACAAAGTTCAAACGAACACAAAAACGAGGCAGGCCGGTACTACCGGTGGGTCACCGGTACTACCGCCCAAGATTCCGACCGAAGTTCCGTCAAATAGCGCAGACCAGGCATAGAGCAAACTGAACCAAAAATGGGTTCACCAGAAGTTGGGCTGGTATTAACACCGGTACTACCGGCGACATTTCTGCCCGAGCGGTACTTCCGGTCAGAGAAACTTCAGAACCAGAAATGCCATAACTTTTGCATCCGAACTCCAAACGAGATGAAACCAATTTTGTTAGAAAGATAACGACGTGTAGAAACCCTAAACCTAGTCTCCCAACACTACAAGAGACCGGTAAAGTAGAAACCGTATCAGGATCATACCTTTGCCTTGAGCTTCCCACTTGAGCTTGATGAAGACGATCTTGTCACCTTCAAGATGGAACACCTTTCTTGATTGCTCATGCTTGCTCTTGCTTGATGAAGACTTGCGAATGGCTCCCCCATACTCCTTGGGGAAACCTCTTCTTTGACCTTGTCTTCATCACTCCATGAACGCCGAGGAGGCAAGCTCCAAGCATGAGATCTTCTAGAGATGGCGCATCTTGAGCTTGCACAACAATTATTAATGATGCCTTCAAGATAGCCTTGAGGAACTCCATCTTCTTCTTCTTCTTAAAGACATACTTGATCTTCTTCTTCTACTTGATTCCAATACGCACAAAGACCTAGAACAATGCTTCATCTTTTTCATCCTTGAAACCAACACATGGTCCAAGCGATGCCAATGGACAAACCTACAAGTGAGACTCAATTTAGTCCATAGGGATTGTCATTAATTACCAAAACCACACATGGGGGCATACATGCCCTTTCAACAGTCTTGAAATTTTGACACGGGAGTAGATGAGTTGTTCTTAAATTAAATGTTTTGATGCCAACTTGAGTACTCTTAATTGGTTAAATGAACAAGAACAAAAAGATTTCATCTCTCAACAAAGAGAGGCACCAAAAGAATTTGTCTCACCTTCCTAGCTAAACTTTTGACACTTGTTTGGGCATATGATTTATTTGCTAAAAGATATAAGTGGATAGGAAGTGGACTCAGTGCAATCTTGTGAATACTTGTATGATCATATTTAAGATTGCAGGAAATGCGAAGAAAAGAATTTGGCACCAATTCAAACTTGTGAGTTCCTTTATTTTCAGTCTCGAATCCCTCCTATTCTTCCTTATTTCCTTGTCGCTCAAGGGCGAGAAACATCTAAGCTTGGGGGAGTTGATAGCTGTGATATTCGACACATTTTTGATGGCTTTTATTGATGGTTTTCTCCTGGAATTGATCCTTTTCTGGTTTTACCTAACGCTAATACGTCGGTAGCAAAGAAAACTTGGTTTTTAATGTGTTTTTCAGGTTTTGAACGTCAACAAAAGGATTTAACTAGAGGAATACAATATTCTGGAGAAAACAAGCAAGTCCCACTTTGGAAGCACGCGAGGGGGAGCTCATAGAAGCTTTAACGAGCAACTATACGGCAGGAATATTTTTCTGGCCGTATAGTTCCCACCGTATAGTTGCCGCCGTATAGTTGTCGCCGCCTCTGTATTCTCCAAAGGGACAAATTCTATGAAGGGACCTGGGACGAAAACAGAACACAACAGCCGCAACACCATCCAGAAGGGAGAAAGAAGAGATCCGGAGAAACAGGAGACGTTCTTCATCTCGTTCCACGATCTTCGACCTCCTAGACAATACACCCCATATCCACCACTTGTACTTGAGAGATAGAGGGATCTCCACCTTTCAAGACTAGGGTTTGAGATTGTTTCTTCCCATCTTGAATTGTGTTGGATATTTTTCTATTCCTATTGTGGATATCCACGGTAATACTAAAATGAATTCCCTTTATTTGATTATTAATGATCTATTCTTCTATCATGTGTGAGTAATTCCCTTGGGGTGGGAGATGTAGGGGATTTGTGAGATGTGATGTGCCTTCATATATTTTCCATTAGTTTGTGATTGATTCTAATTACTATATTATCTGTGCTTGACTATCTGTGGGATGCCTAATGCTTGTTATCCAATTAAGGGCCTAGACAACATGATACCTTGTTCTACATAGATAAGATCTTGTACGCTAGTGGACCGGTGACCCCCGAGTGACACAGGGATATCAATGGAAAGCTAGTTGACTCGAGGATAATGAGTAACCACTGTGCTTATTGCATTAGTCCGATCCAAGGAGCTTAATAGCTAAGCGACCTGAAGGGTCTTAACCATCTAGTGTATGACCATGGTTTTGGTAGCAGGCTAGTAGGATTATTGAAGTTGGGATGAAATCTACCAAGAGGAGTTCCGGCTAATTATGGGTTGCTCGCCTATACATATATCTATAAGATTATAATTGTTACATTTACCAGTCGTCCACCTAGGACATTCACTATCACCATGAACTGAATCTCCCTGCGCCTTCTATCGCCATATGTAGGAAACAATAAACAATGAAAGTCGTTCTTTATTTTTATGCATTATGTTTTTGAAGTTCACATTTTAGTTCTATTTAAATCTATTGCATTTAATCAAAATCCCATTCTTATTTCAACACTTGCAGTCAATTCAATCGAAGACATGTGATAACTTTGGGTGTGAGAGAGACTTCATCAATAAACACTTACCTTTGGGCTCCCTGTGGGATCGATATCTAAACTTCAAAACTAGCTACGAACGATCTGTGCACTTGGAGACATCAGAATAACCACATTATCCCTCCCTGGATACCTCTAGCACTCTGGCCCCATCTTTAGCCTATCCATGGCATCTGCCGTGACACCACCATGACATTTGTCGCCTCAAACAAGAGAAAAGAGTCATAAACAAACAAGAGATGGTTAACTCTAGGTGCACCATTAGCCAGCCTAATCTGTCTTATCCTCCGCATCCACTCGGTTAAGCAATGCCGACAAACCCTCTCCAAGAATTAGTACGGCGAAATAGGATCGCTCTGATGTAAACATCGGCCATGTATGATGGTGTCCGTATATGAACCATTTACTTTGAATCTGTATTTCACTGTCTTCATGCACTTGGAGATCAGATCAATGAAGTCACAGTGGAAACCAAGCTCAGACATTACCTGCTCTAAAAAACCACTCTACACGGTCGTAAGCCTTACTCATCCAGTTTCAAAGCTGCATGACAAGCACCTTGTCGCACCCCGATAAAACCACTACTAGAAAATCGCTTGGTGTGTTTGTTTTGTGCATCATCATGACCGCATGCTCAAGTCTTCATGCATGGTTTATCTAAAACTATTTTCTAAAAGCCTATATTTGTTTTCTAAATATCCCCTGTCTTTATTTCAAATTAAAACCCCGGCCTCTTCCGGATATTTTATTTGTCTAAAAATTAATTGCAATAGTCTTCTAAATGAATAATTAAAACTTATATTATTTTTGGGAGGTAGCTAGCCAGGCCCAAAAGCCCAGCCGGCCACCTCCAAATAAACCCTAACCACCCGAACCGTAACCTCCCTCTCAGCCACCAGTCCCACCCAAGGATCCTGGTCGACCGACCGACACCGCCACCAAGCGCCCATACGCCCCATGCAGCCACACATCTCGCGCGCAGCAGTGACACAATGTTGTATTGCACGCCGCGGCCTAGCGCAACACGCGATTCCCATGCCCCGCACGCTCTTGCCCGCATGTAGCGTATGCATCCCGCGTGCCCTAGCCCAACGTCGCACACGAGCCCCACCCCGCTCTCTTCCCCGCACGGGATTCCCTCGGATCCCATCGCGAGCTCCACCTACCGTGTGTGACGGGCAAACCTCCCACCTTGCTCCCGATCAAGACCCGGCCCCACCCCCACATCGCGTACCGCACCTGCCCTTCCCATCGCCGCGAGCGACCCCACCTCGAGTCACCTCTCTCCCTCGCGCACACCAACCGCACCGACGAGATCCCCACCATCCCCGCCGCCCTCTGCTTCCCTCGCCTGGCCTAGGCGTCGCCGCTCACCCTGTCGCCAGCATGCGGCTCGCCCACCTCCTCCTCTGCTCGCCTCTGCGCCGTCCGCCTTCCGCGTCACCTCATCGTCTGCGTGTGCGCCCACGGCACCTACGACCTCCACCGCGCTGGCCTCCACAGCACGGACCGGGAGCACCGCCCCTGGCCTCGCCGCACGGCCCCGCAAGCTCCGCCCCTGGCCTCCCCACATCAAGCTCGCTCCGGCCGCCCTTCCTCGCGAGCCCCTGGCCATCTTGCTGTGCCTCTCTGTCGACCGCCCTCTGCCGCTAGCGACGGCCGTGCCCTTGCAAGCTCGTCACCGAGCCGCCTTCCTGTTTCCCATCATCCGTGTCGTGCCTGCCATCTCCTCCTGGCTGCGTCATGTCGCCGCCGTCCCGGACCGCTGCGGCCGCCCAACCTCCATCCGTGCCTCCCTGCTTCAGCCCATGTCGCGGCCCTGTTCCTCGCCTCTGGCCAGCATCCCGCAGTCGTCGGGCCTGACGCCATGTTCCCTGCACGTGGTTGCCCTCGTCGCTGTCTCCTTCGCATGGAACCTTCACGTTCACCACCAAGGCACCCCGAGCGGACGAGTTTTCCTATGGCTGCGCCCGCTCCAATGATGTTCGGCTCATCTTGTTGCGCTGACTCCGACCCGCAGGCGCATAACCAGTCCTTCGCTCGCCTCCAGCGCTTCGTGTTGTATGTTGGTCGTGCCAGATCCTGCCTCGGTGCGTTTTGCCTCTGTAGGTACCCGGAAGAACCGCGAGGTCATGATCTTCTCATTGATCCGGGAGCTCAAAAGTATTGCCCATGGTACCAAGCAAAGACCGTACTGAAGCCGTGGACACTCGAGAAATCATCGACGAGAACCCAAACATGGAACCCGGAGGAGATGGACCAGATCGACAAGGTCTCCCTCCTGAAACGCCAAGTTCTCAATCACAGACTCGGTGACCCGTAGATCTCCGCCGCGAACGCCAAGATCTACTTCATGGATCTGAAGACCGATCCCGCCGAGCTCGAACCCCGTCGAACCCTCAGAACCCCAAGATCTTCGGACCTTGATGTATGCCCCCTTTCCGTGACCCGTATTTTTATAATATATGATATCAACCTATTGCATATAATTGTACATGCTTGCACTCATAAGTTGTGGTTTGGGGGCATTATGCCGATTCACTCATAAATAAATATGGAGATTAGATGTGGCTATTCTAGTCTTATATTGGCTCCATTTAAATTTGTGTAGCGAACCGATGCCATGTTTTGCCTTGTTAATACAACATTTAAATTGTGGGGTAACTAAATAACTTGAACCTTCTAATTAATTGAAGGGACCCCGGCTCCGCTTAATATTGTCTAATTGCATCGCACCTTTGCCATGACATGCATCATATCATGAACATGCCCGATCTTCTGCCGTAGTATTAAATAGTGCATCTGGAGTTTCTTTTAGTGCTTTGGTTCTTCGCGGATTAGGCCGTTGAGTGGATGTGAGTACCGACAAGTTCTTTGGATAATGTATCTTCGGCAGTGTTTCCCAGGCGAGCAATCTCCCCCTTTCTACCCATTTTGCTTTTATAGTCTTTACTTCCTCCTGTTGATCTATTGCTATCCGTATTGCGATGCTTTAGTTTCCGTGCACCATTTATATTCCTTGCAGCCCCTATATTGCCTTGGACACATCCTATTGCCTGTTGTTTGATAGATAGTCGGCCTTGCGAGTCGTAGTTGCTTGCTCAGGTGCTGCTTCGTGTCGTTGTTGTTCCACCGTTATTGGAAGGTTGACACATGCTTAATGGTGGAGATGCTTAATGGTGGAGATGATCATGACTTTAAATACAACTATTAAATTGCTGGGATAACTAATGAAAGAGGCACCGGTGGGCAATATATGCTATTTGGTTTTTTATGTCCACTTGTGTCCCGTACGCCCCGAGTACTTGATACCAGTTCCTTGACTATTAGCACTATCCATATCCGGGAGACCCTATGGATCCCCCTTAGCAAGAGCTTGATTCATTTCTTATTTCTTGGGGCCACAAACAAGTTTGGGGTTTATTACTATCCTGTACTTATGCTATGCTTTACTGCTTTATTTAAGATTGTGCGTGGAGCACCTGTACTGTTTTGGATGGTGACACGTTTTCGTTGTATCGACAAGCCCAGTCACATTTTCGGGTTCCCAGTCGTTTACCGCCATCTACACAAACTATGGGTCTGTCTCGGAGCCGACCAACTTCATTGCGGGTAGCTTAGTGGGGTGGCCCCCTGAAATCTTTTATGAACCCTGGGATTGCTTTGCCGTGAAAGCCTCGTTGGGTTTTGATTTGGTTTTTCCGAGGTTGATCGTGTGTGTTGTAATTTGTGCCCTTGCAAGCTCGTCACCGAGCCGCCTCCATGTTTCCCATCGTCCATGTCGCGCCTGCCATCTCCTCCTGGCCGCGTTGTGTCACCGCGGTCTTGGACCGCTGCGGCCGCCCAACGTCCATCTGTGCCGCCCTGCTTCAGCCTGTGTCGTGGCCCTGTTCCTCGCCTCCAGCCAGCATCCCGTAGTCGTCGGGCCTGACGCCATGTTCCCTGCAGGTGGTTGCCCTCGTTGCTGTCTCCTTCGCATGGAACCTTCACGTTCACCACCAAGGCACCCCGAGCGGACGAGTTTTCCTATGGTTGCGCTCGCTCCAATGATGTTCGGCTCATCTTGTTGCGCTGACACCGACCCGCAGGCGCATAACCAAGTCCTTCGCTCGCCTCCCGCGCTTCGTGTTGTATGTTGGTCGTGCCAGATCCTGCCTCGGTGCGTTTTTCCTCTGTGGGTACCCGGAAGAACCGCGAGGTCATGATCTTCTCATTGATCCGGGAGCTCAAAAGTATTGCCCATGGTACCAAGCAAAGACCGTACTGAAGCCGTGGACACTCGAGAAATCATCGACGAGAACCCAAACATGGAACCCGGAGGCGATGGACCAGATCGACAAGGTCTCCCTCCTGAAACGCCAAGTTCTCCATCACAGATTCGGTGACCCGTAGATCTCCGGCGCGAACGCCATCATCTACTTCATGGATCTGAAGACCGATCCTGTCGAGCCAGAAACCCGTCGAACCCTCGGAACCCCAAGATCTTCGGACCTTGATGTATGCCCCCTTTCTGAGACCCGTATTTTTATAATATATGATGTCTACCTATTGCATATAATTGTACATGCTTGCACTCATATGTTGTGGTTTGGGGGCATTATGCCGATTCACTCATAATTAAACATGGAGATTAGATGTGGCTATTCTAGTCTTATATTGGCTCCATTTAAATTTGTGTAGCAAACCGATGCCATGTTTTCCTTGTTAATACAACATTTAAATTGTGGGGTAACTAAATAACTTGAACCTTCTAATTAATTTTAAGGACCCCGGCTCCGCTTAATATTGTCTAATTGCATCGCACCTTTTCCATGACATGCATCATATCATGAACATGCCCGATCTTCTGCCGTAGTATTAAATAGTTCATCTGGTGTTTCTTTTAGTGCTTTGGTTCTTCGCGGATTCGACTGTTGAGTGGCTGCGAGTATCGACAAGTTCTTCGGATGATGTATCTTTGGCAGTGCTTCCCAGGCGAGCAATCTCCCCCATTCTACCTATTTTGCATTTACAGTCTTTACTTCCTCCTGTTGATCTATTGCTATCCGTATTGCGATGCTTTAGTTTCCGTGCAACATTTATATTCCTTGCAGCCCCTATATTGCCTTGGACACATCCTATTTCCTGTTGTTTGATAGATAGTCGGCCTTGCGAATCGTAGTTTCTTGCTCAGGTGCTTCTTCGTGTCGTTGTTGTTCCACCATTATTGGAAGCTTGACACATCCTTAATGGTGGAGATGCTTAATGCTGGAGATGATCATGACTTTAAATACAACTATTAAATTGCTGGGATAACTAATGAAAGAGGCACTGGTGGGAAATATATGCTATTTGGTTTTTCATGTCCACTTGTGTCCCATAGGCCCCGAGTACTTGATACCTGTTCCTTGACTTTTCGCACTATCCACATCCGGGAGACCCTATAGATCCCCCTTAGCCAGAGCTTGATTCATTACTTATTTCTTGGGGCCACAAACTAGTTTGGGGCTTTATAACTGTCATGTACTTATGCCATGCTTTACTGCTTTATTTAAGATTGTGCGTGGAGCACCTGTACTGTTTTGGATAGTGACATGTTTTTGCTGTATCGACAAGCCTAGTCACACTTTCGGGTTCCCAGTCGTTTACCACCGTCTACACAAACCCTGGGTCCATCTCGGAGCTGGGCAACTTCGTTGTGGGTAGCTTAGTGGGGTGTCCCCTTGAAATCTTTTATGACTCTTGTGATTGGTTTGTCGTGAAAGCCTCGTTGGGTTTTGATTTTGTTTTTCCGAGGTTGATCGTGTGTGTGTTGCTATTTGTGCGCCCATGCAGGGTAAATCTTTATGAAAGCCATGTCCACGGTTATGGACGACTTGGAGCACAGTATCTCGATCATAGACAAGCATAACTAAAGTAGTGCTATAAATTTGACTTAATATGTGACTAGTAATCAGCTTCACTTCAATGGAATGGATAATAAAAGTGCCAACACTTGGTGGAACTGGGGTGTATCGTGTCATGTTATACCTGCCTAATAAGTATCGCAACTCCAATGGAATGAAATAAAAGTACCAACAACTGCTGGGTTTGGGATGTCACATGCTAATTGCATCTGACTAGTAAGTACTGCAACTACAACCGAATGGTTAACTAAAATTGACTACTACTTATGCTATCAGGATGACTCATGCTATCTATATTTGAGTAGTAAGTGCTTCAACTGTAATGGAATGAATAAAACTGCCAACTGTGTGAGTTCCTTGGTTTGACTTCCTCGTTGGTCTCGAGGGGGAAATACCAGGATGGGTATGATTGGTGTTAGTATCAGGTTGGTCACGAATAGGCCTCTCTTATCCCTCTCTAATAGCCGATAGTTGCATCGAGTCTCTATACGTTGTTTAGTGCATGCTGCGCTGCCGCTTCAGTCCACCATACCTATGTAGGCGAGAGCCGCCGAATTATAGCCTCGCTGTGTACTGGCCTCAGTACTGATGCTCCTCTTTTTCCTTTGTCCTATGTCGGCACCCCTTTTGTTTTAGCAGGTTTGAGATCGACATCATTAGCAGGGTTACCCTTCCGGCTTGGCCTGGGCAGGGTTATGGACGCCATTGGTTATTCTTCACGGCTCTTAACCCCATTTGCATCTTGTCCGTAGTCGGACGCTCTATCGTTTTCAAGGTGATTTGGATCTTTGTATAGTATATCTGTATTCTTGACTCATGGAGTCGTTGTTGTATATATATGTTCTGTGGGTTCCATCGTGGACTAATGTGTAATGGCATTACTTCGTTCTCCACCCGCACGCAAGTGCCTGGTGGGTGTCCTTGAATCGTTTCTATGCGGATTTGGCAGGAAACGCTAAAATCTGCATAGGGCCGATTCGTGGGTGTTAGAAACCTCCTCTTCTCTTCCTTTTCAAAAAATGGGTCATCTTGTATGAAAGAATGGTATTATCTGAGATCAATCTCCCAGCTATGAAAGCACTTTGGTTTGGAAAAGTTAGCTCCCTCGAGATGCACGTCAGCCAATTAGCAATCTCTTTGGACACGAGCTTATACACAATGTTAAAAAGGCTAATAGGGCAAAATCTTTTAGTCTTTCTAGTTCCTGAACCTTTGGGATAAGCACCACTAGGGTGTCATTCCATCCTTCGAGTATACTTCCACCATGCATCACATGCAAAACTTCATGTACCACCTTCTCACCAACCAGATTCTAATAGTTCTTGTAAAACAGAGTGGGCATTCCATCCTACCTTAGGGCCTTGAGATCACCAATGCTATCAAGGGCTGCCTTGACATCCCCTACCGTATACTCAGCACACAACATTTGATTCATTTCAGTAGTAACACGTGGTGCAATGAGTTCGTGGGGACTAGAAAGATTTTTACCTCCCACGGGGGTAAACAAGGATGAGAAATAGTTAGTCACTAGGGCCTTAAATCCCTCTTCCCCCTCCACCACGCCTCCATCATATTTTTTCAACTTTTTTATAGTTTTCGTTTTTCCTTTCTAAAGCAAATGAATGGAAAAATGCTGTATTCCGAACTCCTCCCTTCATCCAGTCTGTATGTGCCCATTGCCTTCACATAAGATCATGTTGCTCTTATAACTTCTCCAATTTGTACCGCACTATTTGCTCCCTCTACACCATCACCTCTGAGATATGCAGACACCGACACTCGTCCAACTCTCCTTTCAACCTTTTTATTCTTTTATTCAGATCTCCTGAATAATTTTGCTCTAGTCGTGAAGGTCATTTCACATAGCCTTCAAAATATCACGTACTTTTACTGCACCTTGTGCCTCCGCAACACCCCAAGAATTTTCAACTTGGGTGTCACACTCCTCCGCTAGAAACCAGCGAGCTTCAAAATGTTCACAAGTTTCATGTGTTTCTCTTCTCCCCCTCGACCTACCACAATCAACCATAAGAAATGATTGCTCTATGATCTAAATGTTGTGGATTTCCATTTATAACTTTGTATCTAGGGAAACGGTTGCGCCAAGCATCATTTCCAAACACGCGGTTGAGCCATTCTCGAATATAGCCCTTCACCCGATAATTATTATTTCTCTAAGTAAAAATGTCTCCATCGAATCCTATATCATGGAGATCATAGAAAGAGAGAGCATCACAAAAATTATGCATACATACTCCACTCCGAGGTACGCCTCCCTATTTCCCAAGGTAGCTTAACCTGTAAATGAAGGGTTCTCATCAGCTGCCAGATCTCCACCTTCTTCTCCTCCTTTGATTCCCCATAAATACCAGTAAATCTCCATTTGAAATTGTCTGCTTCAGTCACCTCAGCATCAATATGCATTTATTCCTCATTGCTAGAACAACGCTAAACCACCACTCTTGCCGACACGTGGCTTGACAGCCATGTTTGGCATGCCCAGAATTACTCTGAACTTCTCCATCCCTTTCCTGACAAAAATAAAATATCAGGATCCTCCTTCATCTGGAGCACTAGAAGACCTCAAACTACTGGCCTGTTCCCCAACCCCCAATAGTTCTACAAGGCTATTTTCATTCCTGACCACGAGGTTGACCTTGCAGCCCTGCTTTTTCACAAGTTCCTTCAGAAGAAACACCCACTACCGCCACCTCCCTCTCCTCCACTATTTTTTGCTTCCTTCTCATCATCTACCTCAATCAGCTCCGAAGGCCTCTTCTTGTCACTTTTCACGTAAACACCAGTCTCAGGAATAGCTGCAAGGTTGTCACTGCCATGTTTCTTATTATACCTACCCCTTTTAATTAGACTCCATCCATCTCTTTTCATCGGGCTTGCTATGTTTTGGTCCTTGTCTTTTGTTTGAACTTTGTCAGCCACGTCATCTAGGCTAGGCAGAAAATCCTACCCAAAACCTTGCTCCTTTGCCCCTTCAAACACCACGACCCCCATAGCATTATTGTTAGTATCCTCAATCATTGCAGATTTGCCGAAGTCTAATTCTTTCGTCGGAGGGGCATTGCCAGATGGACCCGCAGGTGCTTTGGGTAAAGTTAGAGGGTTGGGCACCTCTACTACATCTTTATCTTCCAAAGTACCTCCCTTCCATGGTTCCTTATCACTCTTCCTCCACGAGATGTTGTCACTTGCCATTCCACTTCCTCTGCTCCCACAACCATCAGACCGTCTTTGTACTCCCCAACCTAGTGTTCCCCTTCTATGATCATAACGACTTTTCTTCCCTACAGGCTTGTATTTGAGTCACGAACCAAACTATGGTTCTTCTCACTTCTTCACTTGACTGTACATTCCTTATTTTCATCAATGACTCCACACAAATAGCAGAAATTTGGGAGGTATTTGTACATAAATTAGCACCACCCACGTCTACCCCCCTCTCGAAACTGCAACATCATTGCCCTCATGAGTGGTTTCTTGATATTGATTCTGATCTTTACCCCGAGACAATCACCCACAACCCGGTCATCCCTCCCAACATTGACCTTGACTAACTCACCCATCTCTTTAGCAATAGTCTCTCCTATTAACCTATTCATCCTTACCAAAGGTAGGACAGCAACTCGCACCCAGATCGGCACATGTGAGTGTAGTCCTCTAGGGTTTTATCATCCTCAAAATCTTCGAGAACCAGCATTTATTTCTCAAACATCCACGGGCCTTCCTCGAGCGCCTTCTTCTCCCCCATAGCTTGTCTGAAAGTAATCAAAAAAATTCTCTCCAACTTCCTCGCACACGATCCCACGGATCAGACACCACACCCGCACTAGAGAATTCTCAATCGTCTCTGGCAGAGCCTGCTTATCAGAGAGCAACTTCACTATCGCTTGAGGAACGCTAGATCTTGTCTCCTCTTCTGAATCTACTACCTTCACTCCCTTCCTCTCCATGCTCAAAAGATTCAGCGAATGCATCATCCCTTCAACCCTCTCCATCGCTCCCTCCAGAAACTGGAGAAATAAGGTTTGTGTATTACGATCGTGTCCCGAAGAAACGCGAAAGGTCTCTGGTGGATGGTGGATATGGTTTGACAAAGGAAAAAGGGTAGATATTGACGTGAAAAGATGAAGGAAAGAAAACCGGGCAGGATCCCGTGGACTGCTGGGGGACCAAACCTCGAGAATCACGCGGCGAGAAGATGCAGTAAGGAAAGGTAGGACACTACCCACGAGATCACAGGGACAACCGGATGGAAACCAAAGAGCGAAGGGATCCAGATCATGAACGCCTCCCCAATCGCTAGACTAGGAAACTGAACGTCGACACTAGGGGCAGACGTTCGGTTGAAAAAGCAGAGTTAGCAAAGTTGTCTCTTGATTGAATCCCGAGACGACGCTTCCTCAAAACAAGCATGCGTCCCACTTTATAATTAAAACAACGTACATATTACTTCCTATTACTCCCCTGGGCTACGAGGCCTCTTAGGGCCTCCCCGATGGCACACGTACGCTGGTCGTTGGATCAGGGTCGAAATGTTCATGTCTAGCCATGCTTTACTCTACAAATGTTGGATGTGCTTTTTTTGTCACTTCTTGTTCAGCTGAATCGGTCCATGACAATTGGGCCCATGTACATGTGGGGCCGTTGTAGCAGTAAGGGTCATGGTTCTCATCATGGTTTCTCCAACCACTGTTAAAACCTAGACCACAACAAGCGATTGCCAGGCCACTGCCATCCCCAATCGGTGTCGCCTCCTATCATCCCCCAACCCTATCTCCTCCTCTCCTCTCCTATCCTCTCCCACTCCATGCCTCCTCCCTCCTATAACTCCCCTGGGCTACCCAGCCTCTCAGGGCCTCCCCAATGGTGAAAGGAATATGCCTAAGAGACAATAATAGAGTGGTTATTATATTATTCCATATTTATGATAAATGTTTATTTCTTATGCTATAATTGTGTTAGAGGAAACATTAATACATGTGTGATTTATAAACAGAAAAGGTTCCTAGTAATGCCTCTCTTAATACTAACCGATGATCAAGGTTTCCTGATCATGAACATTTGATGTTGTTAATAATACGGTCATATCATTGGAGAATGATATGATGAACAGTCACCCGAACTAGATGTAGCAATACGATCATGTCCTCGAGTTTATACTGCTATCACATTCGTAGTAACTCAATGTCCTTAGACAATGACATTACATCAATTACTTTCACCGGAAAAGTTCTTTGATTCCATCAAACATCACACCGTAACAGGGTGATTATAAAGGTGTCGTCAGGTACTTGCAAAGTGTTAGTTGAGGCGCGTGGATCAAGAGTGGTACTTGTCTATCAAGATGATGGAGAGATATACTCTGGGCCCTCTTGGTGATATCACATTGACATAGCTTGCAAGCAAGTGATTTGATCACTAGAATGTTATATCACGGGAACGAGAAAAGAGTACTTATCGGTAAAGATATTGAACTAGGTATGGATGATACCAAATGATCGGATCTTGGACAAGTAAAATATCATGAGACCAAGGGAATTTGATTACAGCAAAAAAGGTTCATATGATCATTGGATATTCATGGAACTAGTGGGAGTCATTATGGATATCAAGCCCCGCTAATGAATATTGATCGGAGAAAGTCTCGACACACTTAAGGTTAGTCAACGAAATTGAGTGGATAGAGAACACATGAGAAGATAATGGGCATCACAGGAATTTTTTCTGTTGAATCTATGGAAATAGTTTCAGGGCATCGAAACAAAGCAAGGGAATAAAATTTTAATGTGTTCATTAAATAAAGTGTTCATTAAATGAAGTGTTCATTAAATTGAGTTGCATTAAACCAAGTGAAATAAAGTTCTTTAACTGAAAGACGTTTGGTTTTTTGAGTGGAGTTTTAATGAGAAAAAGTGGAACTTCATTATTTGTGAGTGGAGTGTCCACCCACATGAATGAGAGGAGGAGATGGGGCAACCTCATGGTGTCGGCCATGGGTGGGGGGCTGCCCCCTCCCCCTATAGAAGGAGGTGGAAACCTCCTCCTCCACACACACTTGCCCACTCCTCTCATATGCCCTTTGGTTGGCATCTTCTCCCTCTTCCTAGCCTTGTTCATTACCACTAGAAAAGGTGCTTAGGCAAAGCCCTGCTTGAGATCTTCACCTCCACCATATCTACCATGGCGTAGTGCTATTGGAGTTCCCGGGGATCCACTACTTCCGATGTCTGGCTAGAGCGAGGGATCGGGAGTCGTCGTCACACCGTACGTGTGACCCATTACGAGGAACTTCCCTCTTGTGGCGCTGATCGTCTACACGTCCTGGAGGACGGTCATGTACATCTACATCAACCATGTTTGTTTGCGGGAACGTTTTCCGGCTAACGGTCTTTGAGGGTGAGTCCATATGGAACCGGTACACCTTGATTCGATCTTGGCAGTTGCAAACCGTAGGATTTTTTTGTTTTCTATGCAACAAACCCCATCATTGGTATCAGAGCTATGGCTATGCTTAGATGCTTTGTATGGTTAGAACACATATGAATATGTGGGTGCTGATGAACATATTATTACATCCTTCATGTATTTTGGATATTGGTGGTATAGTGGGATGGAGCGGCCTGGACAAAATTTACATGTCCTCTCACATGAGACCTGTTCCACGCTTGACATGCAACTAGTTTTGCATAAGTGGCTAGCGGGTGTCTGTCTCTCCCACTATAGTTGATATCTTATTTATAATGGGTTGTTAATAATTTGATTATCATCATTGTGGTTCCTTGTTCGTAGGTAAGATCGATTCTATCTTTGAAAGCCCAAAACCACGTAAAATATGCAAAAGATAAATTAGAAGTGTCTAGTTTTATTTTTGATGGGCATGTGTCATGATATGGTAAATGTTATAATTTTAGTATGGTGAGATACTCTCGGCAATTATAACAAAGTGGGAGCACCATAGACTTTGGCGCTACATAAATGGAATGATAGAGATCATACCATGATGTACAAGATGGTGATCAAGTGGAATAATCATATCATATCACTTTTATATATGATGTTTGTTTGCATATTATTTATGCTTATGTATGTCTAGCTTAGAACTTCGCAGTAGCATTATAAAATATCAAGATAATAATATGTTCTTCCTTAGTATGCACCATTAAGAAAGTTCGTCGTTTCGAAGCACCACGTGATGATCGGGTGTGATAGACTCTATGTCCGCATACAACGGGTGTAAAAAAATTTTACACACGCGAGTACTAAGGTTCTTACTTGGAGAGCCTAGCATGCACAGACATGGCCTCGGAACATGAACCAAAAGGTAAAGTATGAGTCATATGGATGATATGATGCCCATACAATGCTCGCCATTGGAGCTGTGCCACCACTCGTGATGATCAGTCGTGGCGTAGTGAATTTGGTTTGTGTAATCACTAAAAATAACTAGAGGGATTGAAGGAAATATGCCCTGAGAGGCAATAATAAAGTTGTTATTATGTATTCCTCGAATATGATAGATGTTTATTTTGCATGCCATAATTGTATTGATTGGAAACATGAATACATGTGTGTTTAATAAACAAAAGGTTCCTAGTTATGCCTCTCTTATAGACTAGCTCATTGATTAACAAGATGATCAAAGTTTCCTGATCGTGGACATTGGATGTTTTTAATAACAAGGTCACTTCATTTGTGAAATGATGTAATGAACATTCATCCAAAGTATAGCATTATGATCAAAGTCATTATGTTTATATTGCTATAACATCATACGAAGTAATCTTAGTCCTTAGACCATGAGATCATGTTAATTGCTAACACCGGTAGAGTATCTTTATAACATCAAACATCACACCGTAACAGGGTGACTATAAAGGTGGGTTCAGTGCTACGAAGGTGTTATGTTGAGGCTCATGGATCAAGAGTGGAATTTGATAATACCGATGATGGATAGATATAATCTGGGCCCTCTCGGTGATATCACATAAAGATAGCTTGCAAGCAAGTGATGTGATCACTAGAATGTTATATCACGGGAACGAGAAAAGAGTGCATGTCTGTAATGAGATCAAACTAGGTATTTGGATACCAATGATCGAATCTCGGACATGTATTATATCATGAGACAAAGGGATTAAGTTACTAGCGTTAAAGGTTCTCACGATTACAGAAGTCATCGTTGAATGTGCAGGAGTCAGTATGGATCTCCAGGTCCCGCTTCTGATTATTGATCTGAGAGGAGTCTCAATCATGTCTGCATGATTCGTGAAACGTAGGATGACACACGTAAGGGTTGCCGAACACCATTTTGGAGCTCATATGTTTCCGACGAAAGAATTGCAAAGCGAAGGAATTGTTTCGAGTGAAATTGTAGAAAGTGGTTCTGCATGTGATATTGAAATGTTGCAAGGGGGTTTATGTGAATGTTTTTTAATTAAATTAATTAACAAAATTCTGAATAAAAGAACTAAAAGAGGTTTATTAATTGTGAGTTGCATTAAATTTGGTGGAAATTTAATGCATGTGAGTGGAATTTTTGGTGGAGTCAAAATTGATGTGAGTGGAGCTTCCACCACATGAATGAGGAAGAGGTGGGGGCAACCCCCTTGGCTACCGTCCACGGGTGGGGAGGAGCCCCCCTCTCCTCCCTCACAAAGCGCACCTCCTCGTGAAGGATCTCTCTCCCCCTCTAGATATTCCCCCATGGTCTCGGATTAGCGAGATACATGTTCCCGGTGGCCTTGCGTCTGGAAGAAGTTGCTGATTCTGCTGATTCACTGGAGCGAGGAGGTGGAGGTTGTCCGGTGTCTTGAACGTGTGTGCGAGGACGGATGCGCTGCCGATTTGCGGCGCTAGGACTTCAACACGATATTGAGATCAGCAAGCGTACGACTACATCATCCACGAGTTCCAACTCGTTAACAAAACTATGTTGTCTTCGAGGGTATGTTCCCTATGGATGTATATCCACCCGTTGCTTGTATCTAGTAGATAGATCTTGGCGTATAGTTTTCATCATAGGATTTTCTTTTGTTTTCTATGCTGCGAACCCAACAGTGGTATCAGAGCCTGATCTATGCGTAGGTGCTTTGCACGGGTAGTACACATATGTTTATATGTGGGTGATAATGATCATGTTATTTCTTCTTTCATGTATTTTGGATATTGGTGGCATAGTGGGATGAAGCGGCCCGGACCAACCTTACATGTCATCGCACATGAGACCGGTTCCATCACTGACATGCAACTAGTTTTGCATAAGTGGCTGGCGGGTGTCTGTCTCTCCTACTATAGTCAATATCTGATTTACAACGAGTTGCTAATAACTTGGTTATCCTCGTTGTGGTTCCATGTTGGTAGGTAAGAACGATTCTATCTCCGAAATCCCTAAGCCACGTAAAACTTGCAATGGATAAATTAGAGGCGTCTAGTTTAGATCGTTGCTGGGTTAGTGTCTTGATATGGTATTTTTGTAAGTAGATGTATGATAGATACTCTTACAACACACTTAACGTGTAAGTTCCATAGACCTTGGCCTTACACACAAAGGAAAGGTAGATATCATGCCACGATGCATATGATAGAGATGAAATGCATGGACCATATCATCTCACTTTACACATTAGATTTTTGAATCTTATATTGCTAGTTTGGCGCTTTTAGTAGCATTGTAAGATGATCCCTCATTTAAATATCAAGATAAAATGTGTTCTTCCATAAGTATGCACTGTTCTATGGATCGTGTTTCGAGACATCACGTGATGATCGGGTGTACTCGACTCTACACTTTCATACAACGGGTGTAAGAAAGTTTTACACACGCGGATACTAAGGTTCTTACTTCGCGAGCCTAGCATGTAAAGGCATGGCCTCGGAAAACAGACCGAAAGGTTAAGTATGAGTCATATAGTTGATATGATGCCCATAAAGATGCTCGCCTTTGAAGCTACACCGACTCACGTGATGATCGGACTTGGTGTAGTGGATTTGGTTCATGTAATCACCAACAAGACACGAGGGATGTCGTTTTTTAGTGGGAGTTCATTAGTAATTTGGATTAGTTGAACTCAATCTATCATAAACTTACTCTAAATAAAATTTACAAATTATGTTGTAGATGGCACCACCTGCTTTTAATTTCAATGTGTTCATGGAGAAAGAGAAACTTGCTGCGAATGGTAGCAACTTCACCAACTAGGCTATGAATTTGAGGATTCTCCTCACTGCTGCACAAAAGAAATATGTGCTAGAGGCGCCACTAGGCCCCCCACCAGCTCTTGATGCCCCTAACAAGGAAAAGAATGTCTATATAACTCATCAGGAGGACCACAACTTAGTTCATTGCGGCATACTGTATGGGCTAGAGCCAGAACTTCGAAAGCAATTCGAAAATGGCAATGCCTTTGATACCATGGGAGAATTGAAAATAATTTTCGATACCCATGCTGCCGTAGAGAGTTATAATGCTTCTAAAAAGTTCTTTAGCTGCATGATGGACGAGAACATCTTTGTTAGTGAGCATGTACTCAAAATGTCTTGGTACGCCGATAAGCTTGTGTCCTTGGGAATAACGATTCCCATTGACTTAGACATACATCGTGTTCTCCAATCTCTGCCACCTAGCTACAAGAGCTTCGTGATGAACTATAACATGCAGGGCATGAAGAAGTCTCTTCCCGAGCTTTTGTCAATGCTTAAGACTGCAGAAGTGGAGATTAGGAAAGAACATCAAGTGTTGATGATCAATAAGACCACCGGTTTCAAGAAAGACAAGAAAGGCAAGCAGAAGGGAAAGAAGGGCGGAAAATCTGTTGCCGCACCTGAAAAGAAATCCCGAGCTGGCCCTAAGTCTGATACCGAGTGCTACTATTGCAAGGGGACTGGCCATTGGAAGTGCAACTGCCCCAAGTATTTGGCGGACAAGAAGGACGACAAGGCAAACAAAGGTATATGTGATATACATGTTATTGATGTGTACTTGACTAATACTCGAAGTAGCACCTGGGTAGTTGATACGGGATCTTTCGCTAATATATGTAACTCGATTAAGGGGTTGCGGAACAAGGACAGCTAGCAAGGGATGAGGTCACGATACGGGTCGGCAATGGATCAAGAGTTGATGTGATCGCCGTCGGAACGTTGCCTCTCCATATGTCATCGGGATTAGTGATAAATCTAAATAATTGTTATTTGGTGCCTACACTGAGCATGAACATTGTATCCGGATCGTGTTTGATGCAATGTGGTTATTCCTTTAAATCTAAAAACAATGGTTGTTTGATTTATATGAATGATATCTTTTATGGTCATGCACCTGTGATAAATGGTTTATTTCTATTGGATCTCGATAGTAGTATTACGCATATTCATAATGTTGATGCTAAAAGGTTTAAACTTGATAATGATATATCTGCATATATGTGGCACTGCCGTCTAGGTCATATTGGCGTTGAACGCATGAAGAAACTCCATTCTGATGGACTTTTAGAATCAATTGATTTTGAATAATTTGATACATGTGAGCCATGCCTTATGAGAAAGATGACTAGAACACCGTTTTCCGGTTCAATGGAACGGGCGACAGATTTATTGGAAATCATACATACTGATTTGTGTGGACCAATGAGTGTGTCAGCGCGAGGTGGATATCTTTATTTTGTTACTTTCACGGATGATTTGAGTAGATACGGGTATATCTATTCGATGAAACATAAGTCTGGAACCTTTGAATAGTTCAAGGAATTTCATAATGAAGTGGAAAATCATCGTAACAAAAGGATCAAATTTCTTCGGTCTGACCGTGGAGGAGAGTATCTTAGTTACGAGTTTAGCACACATATGAAAAATTGTGGAATAGTTTCACAAATCACGCCTACTGGAACACCACAACGTAATAGTGTGTCAGAACGTCGTAATTGTATTTTATTTTATATGGTTCGATCTATGATGTCTCTGACTCACTTGCCACTGTCATTTTTGGGGTTATGCACTAGAAACCGCTGCATTCACTTTAAATCGGGAACCAACTAAATTCGTTGAAATGACACCATATGAATTATGGTTTGGAAACAAACCTAAGCTGTCATTTCTTAAAGCTTGGGGATGCGATGTTTATGTGAAGAAACTTCAGCCGGATAAACTCGAACCCAAAGCGGAAAAATGCGTCTTCATAGGATACCCTAAGGAAACGATTGGGTATACCTTGTATCACAGATTCGAGGGCAAGGTTTTTGTTGCCAAGAATGGATCCTTTCTTGAGAAGGAGTTTCTCGCGAAAGGTGTGAGTAGTCGGAAGGTAGAACTCGAAGAGGTTATTGAACCTTCTCTTCATGAAATGGCGAGTAGCGCAGCACCAGAAGTTGTTTCAGAGTTGACTTCACCTATTGAAGAGAGAGCTAATGATATTGATCATGAAACTCCGAAAGAGGACACTACCGAACCTTGCATGTCAAGCAGGACACATGCAACTCCTGAACTGTACGGCAATCCTGTTATGAATTTCATGATTGATGAAATAGATGACCCTACGACATATGAAGAAGCGATGATGAGCCCGGATTCCAACAAATGTTTAGAAGCCATGAAATACGAGATGGAATCCGTGTACGAAAACCAGGTTTGGACCTTGGTGGACTTACCCCACGATCGAAAGGCCATTGAGAATAAATGGATTTTAAAAAGAAAAATTGATGCTGATGGTAATGTGACCATCTATAAAGCTCGACTTGTGGAAAAAGGGTTTCAACAAATTCAAGGAGTTGACTACGATGAGACATTCTCTGTCGTAGCGATGCTAAAGTCGGTTAGGATTATGTTAGCAATTACTGGATATTTCGATTATGAAATATGGGAGATGGATGTCAAAACCGCGTTCCTCAATGGCAATATTGAAGAAGAGTTTTTAATGATACAACCTAAGGGTTTTGTCGATCCTAAGGATGGTGATAAGGTATGCAAGCTTCAGGCGATCCATCTATGGACTGAAGCAAGCATCCCAGAGTTGGAATCTCCGCTTTGATGAGGTGATGAAAGAGATTGGATTTGTCCAAACTTATGGAGAGTCTTGTATTTACAAGAAAGTGAGTGGGAGAAATGTGGCAATGATATTATATGTGGATGACATATTATTGATTGGAAATGATATAGATCTTTTAAATAGTGTTAAAAGTTATCTAAACAGCAAATTTTCCATGAAAGACCTTGATGAAGCTTCATATATATTAGGCATTAAAATCTATAGAGATAGATCATGACGCCTAATTGGGCTATCGCAGAGTACATACCTTGATAAGATATTAAATAAGTTTAATATGGACAGAAGTAAGAAGGGGTTCTTACCTATGTTGCAAGGCATGACATTGAGTAAGACTCAAAGTCCGGCTACGGCGGCAGAAAGAGAGATAATGGATAAGATCCCCTATGCCTCATCCATAGGCTCTATAATGTACGCCATGCTATGTACAAGACCGGATGTGGCACATGCTATTAGTTTGACTACTAGGTACTAATCTGATCCAGGTTCGGAACACTGGATAGCGTTGAAGAATATCCTTAAGTACTTAAGAAGAACTAAGTATATGTTTCTTGTATACAGAGGTGAAGAAGAGCTAGTCGCTAAGTGTTATGTCTATGCTAACTTTGACACCGATCCGGATGACTCTAAGTCTCAATCTGGATATGTATTTCTCTTGAACGGAGTAGCTGTTAGTTGGAGGAGTTCCAAACAACCTATGGTGGCTGGATCGACGATGGAGGCGGAATATGTTGCTGCTTCAGAAGCAGCGCAGGAAGCGGTTTGGATGAAGGAGTTCATAACAGAACTAGGTGTGGTTCCTAGTGCATTGAACCCAATCGTGATCTATTGTGACAATAGTGGAGCCATAGCCAACGCCAAGGAACCAAGGTCTCACAAGAATTCCAAGCATATTAAGCGCCGGTTTCACTCCATCCGCGAGCATGTCAAGGATGGATATATAAAGAGTTGTAAAGTACACACGGACCTAAATGTAGCAAATCCATTGACTAAAGTTCTCCCTATGGGAAAACATGATCAACACTAGAACTCCATGGGTGTTAGATTTATCACTATGTGAATTAGATTATTGTCTCTAGTGCAAGTGGGAGACTGAAGGAAATATGCCCTGAGAGGCAATAATAAAGTTATTATTACATATTCCTTGAATATGATAGATGTTTATTTTGCATTCTATAATTGAATTGATAGGAAACATCAATACATGTGTGTTTAATAAACAAAAAGGTTCCTGGTTATGCCTCTCTTATACACTAGCTCGTCGATTAACAATATGATCAAAGTTTCCTGATCATGGACATTGTATGTTGTTAATAACAAGGTCACAACATTTGTGAAATGATGTGAACATTCATCCGAAGTATAGCATTACGATCAAAGTCATTATGTTTGTATTGCTATAACATCATATGAAGTAATCTTAGTCCTTAGACCATGACATCATGCTAATTGCTAACACCGGAAGAGTATCTTGATAACATCAAACATCACACCGTAATAGGGTGACTATAAAGGTGGGTTCAGTGCTACGAATGTGTTATGTTGAGGCTCATGGATCAAGAGTGGAATTTGTCAATACCGATGACGGATAGATATACTCTGGGCCCTCTCGATGATATCACATTAAGATAGCTTGGAAGCAAGTGAGGTGATCACTAGAATGTTATATCACGGGAACGAGAAAATAGTGCATGTCGGTAACAAGATAAAACTAGGTATTTGGATACCGATGATCGAATCTTCGACATGTATTATATCATGAGACAAAGGGATTAAGTTACTAGCGTTAAAGGTTCTCACGATCACAGAAGTCATCGTTGAATGTGCAGGAGTCAGTATGGATCTCCAGGTCCCGCTTCTGATTATTGATCTGAGAGGAGTCTCAATTATGTCTGTATTATTCGTGAACCTTAGGGTGACACACTTAAGGGTTGCCGGACACCATTTTGGAGCACATATGTTTCAGACAAAAAAATTGCAAAGCACAGGAATTGTTTCGGGGGAAATTGCAGAAAGTGGTTCTACATGTGATATTGAAATGTTGCAAGGGGTTTTATGTGAATGTTTGTTAATTAAAGTAATTAACAAAATTCTGTATAAAATAAATAAAAGAGTTTTATTAAATGAGAGTTGCATTAAATTTTGTGGAAATTGAATGCATCTGAGTGGAATTTTGGGTGGAGTCAAAATTAATATGAGTGGAGCTTCCACCACATGAATGAGGAAGAGGTGGGGGCACCCCCCTTGGCCGCCGGGCATGGGAGGGGAGGAGCTCCCCCTCTCCTATAAAAGGCCCCCTCTCCTCCCTCACAAAGCACACCTCCTCGTGAAGGATCTCTCTCCCTCTCTAGATATTCCCCCATGGTCTCGGATTAGCGAGATACATGTTCCCAGTGGCCTTGCATCTAGAAGGAGTTGTTGATTCCGCTGATTCGCTGGAGCGAGGAGGTTGAGGTTGTCCGGTGGCTTGAATGTGTGTGCGAGGACGGATGCGCTACTAATTTGAGGCGCTAGGACTTCCACACGATCTTGAGATCGGCAAGCGTACGACTACATCACCCAAGAGTTCCAACTCGTTAACAAAACTATGTTGTCTTCCAGGGTAAGTTCTCTATGGATGTATATCCACCCGTTGCTTGTATCTAGTAGATAGATTGTGGGGCCCCGGGATTAATCCTCCGAACATCCCTGTTATGCATACAACCACGATCCCATGATCAGTTAGTCGTGGCACATAACCGACAAGTATCATTATAACATTCGAGACATACCGAATTTACAAGACTTACATAAATGTCGTTTTGGCTATAGCAATAATCCTCAGCGGAACTTCATAAAACGTAGAGCCCGAGCCATGCCTTAACCTACATGGAACTGACTGGGAGAATGTCCTAGCTCGCATAGTCGCCAACATCTTCTTCTTCTTGATATCTGACCAAGTTAATAGCCAGGGACAATGCCAGTGAGTACTTTGAATGTACTCGCAAACCACCTTAAGGTAACTACAATAACAAGAGGATATGCATTATAGCTGTGGTAATAGGAGAGCTCCAAGAGAGGTTCTTTTCTCAAATAGTTTCTCTTGTAGATATAGCATCTATATATCTTTGTTGAAAGCTTTTGTAAACCATTTTGGAAACCTTTTGAAAAGTTTGGAAAACATTAGGACTGGGTCACCCATTTGTTCCTTTCTCCCGATCGTCCCACGACCAAACTTTTTTCATTCATTTCTGACCATCCCATGGTAAAAACCTTACTACTTTTCGACCATCCCATGGTCAAAATATTTTCAAAGCCTTTGCTTTTCTGAAAATCCTTTTTGAAAACAAAACTAGCACCGCTCTACAGAAGTTTGTCCAACCCGTCATTAACCGCGGACACGGCTATTTATATAGATTTACACTCTGTAGAGGTTGCGCACTTTACCCACACCATCTGGGTACCCTACCCTGATCTCACTGATCGTGGGTCGAGTAATCGATCAAGACTCTCCGGATGCCCACTCCAGTATAAGTGCCTACCCTATGAGTGTTATTCCCCTCAAAACCAGGACGTCTGGTACCGAGAACCAACCGGAGCGCTTTTTACACTTCTCGAGTGTGCGCTTTCAATGAGGGGCTCATAGTAATGCGTGGAGGCCAGCAGACCCTTTGTTCCTTCTCCAGATAGATGTCCCACATCGACCTTTATCAGAGAAGTCCCACCCTCTATGGATCCCCGATCCCCTGTAGTAGTTGCGAGGCAGCTTATACCAGATTAGACAACCATCAAATCTAGCCCTGTCCCATTCCAGAGTAACGTGGTTGCATAGGGTTAAGTTGTTATAGCTAAACTGCAAAGAACCGTGTGCGTTTTTGTAAATATTTTTCCTCTACCTTCCTTCAACATTTTCTAAAACAAAGACCCTTTTCTTTCTCAATATCTCTTGGGAGGTCCCACCTCACCAAGGTTTTATCATAGAACATTTGGTAAAACTTTTTCTGGGGTCTTCCCATCCTATAGCTTTGCTTCGGCTAAACCGGGGTCTCCAAAGGGGTATGGTGTATTACACCATCTACCATACTTGGGTTGTACTTAGTAGTACCAAAATGTAATAGTTCGGAGGAGCCAAACCACTACCATAAATATACATCAATCATATAGTAAACAATGCAGTTTTAATAAACAGTAGATAAAACATACATAAGTAAAACAGTAGGACAAGGCTTATGATCAAGAAGGTGGCTTGCCTGATGATCAGCAATATGGCATAATTTTCCCTGGACTTCTTCTTAGAATACCCAATAATATACAATAATAACCATCTTCTTCTGATCTCTGAGATAATCGCAACTATCGTCAATATTGAGCATACATGCAGACAAACAAGTCCACAATCAAACAAGGCATTCAAGCATCAAAACACAAGACTCAATTTAGTAGGTTTTGAGAGGAGTGGATTTAGGAGATTGAGATGTCCTTGGAGAAGGGAATGAACACCCCTTAGGGTTGATTGTTGAGGAACTACCTAAGAGGGGTTTTTGGACCAAGGACATACTCTGTAGGATACCATTGGTTAAAACTGAAACCAATAGATAGGATTTAATAAAATGAAACCAACAAAAGTGGTTTCACTATTTTATCACTTTTCTTTATTTTCTTATAGGAATTCTAGTGATAAAAGCTCTAGTTTTAGGGAATAATTCACCAGAAAGGTTCTGGAGCTCCAAATATTATTTCCTTGGGTGGTTAGGTAGGATTTGAGGTACTTGTTCACAGAGAGTTGGAATCACTCCAAAATATTTAACAGAATGCCCTCAGGAAAAACCCAAAGGCAGTTCTGTAGACAACTAGTCTTTTTCACCAGATTTAATCTACAGAGGCTTTTAATCCGATTCCAAAGACACATTGTAGATATTTATAAAAAAAAATTGTAGAAATTGGAATCAACCTTTTTGGAGTTGCAGAGCTACTGTGGTGATTTATCAAGTGAAACTACCATAAGAAGAAGGCTTTAATTCATTAGAATTCGTCAGCAGCTCAATAAATCTTGATCTCCTGGATTTTGGTAGTTCTAAGGGTACCACATCACAGAGAGTGGGAATTAGGTCAATACCAACTTTGGTTTGGCCTAGGGAATTTTCTAAAGGCAGAAACTAATAGTTGTTGTTATTTTTACTATAGACAAACTACTGTTTACCTTGGCATGAGACATATGCTGCTTGATTGGTATTCCAAATGACTTCAAGGAGAACCTTGATTTATCTCAAATGGGTATGTACAACTCCTTGGGGGATTTATTTAGTGCAGAGGACAACTTTTATGGATTAATTGCCAGCAAGATAATGGAAGTTAATTTGGGCCTAGGGTTGGGTCTGCATGTTGGGAAAAAACATGTGGGTACATGTCTATATTTTTATCTGGGCAAAATATTGCGATTTCCATTTTTAGTTGGATTTACAACTGACTGCTATTAAATAGATCTAAAAAAAATTAAGAAAAGAAGAGGGCAGAGAGCAGCCGGGCTGAAACCTCACGAGCATGGGCCGTGCAGGGGAGATTCGGCCCAGTTGGGCTCGCAGGCACGGCGGGAGGCCGGGGTTCAAACACGTGCTGTGGGGCCAGTTGGACAGCAGGGGAGGGTGGCCGAAGCGGTATCCGGTGGCGTCAGTCGTTGGATCAAAGGGGAGATCGACTGTGCCTGGTCGTCGTCCCCGTAGAACAGAGCGCCGCCAGGCAGAAACCCTAGGTGGCGTCGGGGAAACAACGAGGAGCTCGTCCGAGGGCGCGAGCGGCTACGAGGAGGAGATGGGGCGACGCGGCTCGGTGCAAGGAGTAGAAAGATGGGCGGCATGGCGGGTTTTGGCGTAAGTAGCTGTCCCGCGCGACGATGGCTACTGGGAGCGTTTGGAAGCTCGCCACCGAGGGTACCTGTGATGGCTTAGAGCAGAGGGGGAGGGTAGTATTAGTGAGGAGGGAGCTAGCGAATGGTATGCTTTCATGCAGAGGAAGAAGAAAGGCAGGAAGAGGACCACCACCTCGAGATCTTGACAAAAACCGAGAAGGAGAAAATTTTCTTCTCCAAGTCGAGACATGTGCTGGGAGGAGCTCTAGAGTTTGGGGAAGGTAGATCAGGGGTAGGGGGTTGCAGCGATGCCACATGCAATCGGAGGGGAGTAGGGGAGAAGGCACCTTGAGCTTGAGCTCATCATTGGCCGAGGAGGTGTTCCTCCTCTTTTCCTAGTTGTGGTAGGACAGGGAAGAGGAAGTGGGATGCAGGGAGGTGAGTGGGAGGGATTGGGGGCAAATGAGAGGCAGAGGGGAGAGATGGGTGGCCTGGGGGTATTTATTCCAAGAGGAGATGTCCATGGTGGCACAAGTCCATGGGAGGACAAGGGGAGGGGAGTTGGCCATCCATTGGGCAGCAGGGGGTGGAGAGGGGGTGGAGGTGTTATCTGGGGTCGTGCTTAGGGTAGAGGGGCAGTGGGGCTACTGTCCTAAGCTTATCTTCCCAAGTGGCAATAAAGTCTTAACCCTCCCTCTCTCTCCTTCCAAGTACTAATGATGTACTACTCGGGTTTCAACCAGGAGTGAGATGGGTGCTGGGGAGAGGTGCTGGTCAAGCTTTTGATGAGGATTGGAGTGGGTTTGAGTAGTGGATTTGATTAGTTGGCCATTTTTATCAAATAGGGTGTTATGAAGAAATTCCAAAAATTTGCATTGGAAAAGATGAGGAAATGGTACTGGTAGGTAGATGAGGTCAAGGTAGATCTCCCTGAATTATTTGGGATTTTTCTAAGGATTTTAAGTCCCCTTAACATCATTTATTCAAAAAGTACAGAAGTAGTTTCTAGAAGATCATTTGATATTTTTACATGGTACAAGGTTGGTTTTTGGTTTGAGATGGTCCCAAATGTGAATACACACTTAGGGGAGTTTTCCCAAGATTTATTGTGGCTTAAAAGTATTTAAGACAATTATTATTCCATTTCTGCCATTTAAGAAAATAGGCAAAAAGAAATAATAAAGCTTCTCAAAAATATTTATTTTTGTGATGGGAAGATAGGGTATGATATATGGACCTAAAAAGTTCTTAGGATTTGGGAAGTGTTTTGGCATAAACCAAACTTTCCTTTGGGAAAGGAGTTTTGGAGATTTTGACTATTAAAGGGATTAATTGGATTTGGAGCCATAATGATTATGGATAATATTTGATAAATCTTGATGACCAAGGTAGATGATGTATACAAGGTGTAGTAAGCATTTGCAACCTTGGGATTTGGAAATCCAACTTGAATTAGGTGGAAAACAAGGAGTTAGGGATCTAGGCTGATGTTATTTTTATACCAGCAAAACCTTGTTGGATCTTGGAGATCAGGTCTCCCCTTGGGGCATGGGGTAGATTGATGGATAGACCAAGTGATGTAGATTGCAATGCTGTATAGGTTGGAGCTTGATCCTGCTTGAGCTTACCAAGACATGCTTTCAAACTTTGAATAAAATAAGTCTGCTAAAGCAGATTATCAACTAGCCTTCAAAACCTTGTGGGTTAAAGAAGCACAATGATCCACTTGGAACACGTGAAGTAGGTAGTGGTATACCTATATGAGTAGATAACAACCATGCAAATAGTTGGTCCATAGAAGGCTGTATGGTGGTGTGAGCTTCTATCAAAGTAGGCATGTTGACTAGATTTGCAGGAAAAGTTATTTTCTAGCCTGCAAAACCATCAAGTACAAGTGGTTTGGAGGATGATATATTAAAGGGAAAGAGTGGGCCTTGGTAGTCCTTAGGATTTTTAACAATATGTTTCAGATTCATTTTCAAAAATGCACAAGGGTTGAGAAAGGGAGGCACTCAAAAAGGTGATGTTGGAAATAGTTTTCCAGACTTAGCCAAATTTGGCAGATTTAGGGTTTTTGACTAGAGTATGTGAGGGGATGTTTGTGATGGGTTCCACGGTACCCAAGCATCATCAAGTGGATGATTTTGAATTTTAGATTGAGTGGGGTGGATCCATGCTTGATATTGGTCTTGATGGACATGGAAGCTTCTAGAATGGATCACTTCATAATTGATGTGGTTAAGGGTTTTAGATGATCACCTGGTGGCTAGAGATTAGATCCAGATTGTATTCTTGCTTAGGGTGTGGTGGTTTGGAAACCTCTTGATCCTGGTGATGAGCTCGTAGAGTAGCTCATACTATCTCCAAAGCAGACAAATCAAGCAGCAGATCAAGACAATTCATCAGACAGCAGATCAAGGCAACTCATCTTATAAACTAAGCAAACCTACTACTAGGGTTACCATCAAGCTTAGCTTGAGGTAATTATGGGCAGTTTTGAAAGGTTGGAGTTTGAATAAGGTAAGATTCCTTGTTATCTCTACCAAGAGTAGAATTCAAAGGTTGTAAAAGGAGGTTTTTGGGAAACCTAGAGATAAGAAGGGTTGAAGATTTTGTCTATAAAACATAAGGAGATTATATTATATGGCTCTCCATAGTTTGATCAAATAGAAGCTACTAAAATAGTTGGTTTGCAAAGGATTCTTGGCTCAGGTTTTGAAATGCCAGAACATTTGAGAATATAGAAATTAAGCCAAGACTGTTTTAGGAAGTAGCTTTTGTCAACTGGTGTTAAGGTAAGGAGTATATCATCTAATACACATTCATATGCATAAGCACCAACAAACAACAAGTAAACACTTCAACACTAAACAAGAAAATGTTTTTGTTCCCCCTGATTTTTGCATTCTGGGCAACTAATCAGGGTTGCCGAAATTGGGATGTTACATAGATCTGGGCGTATAGTTCTCATTGAAGGAATTTTTTGTTTTCTATGCTGCAAACCCAGCAGGGATGTCGTTTTTGACTGAGAGTTCACATAGCAATATGATTATAGTTGAACTCAATTTATCATAAACTGAATTGAAGTAAATATCCATAGGATAGTTCTTTGTAGTTACTGACATTTGTTGAATACCTTGTGATTAGCTATGATTGAGATAATATAACTATAGGATTCTGGAATTTTTACTTTACGAAGTGGTATCATATTGTTTTATGAGTGTCAATCTAAAGTTTAAAGTACTATCGCAAACTTTTAGCAAAACCTCACTTACTCCATGAAATAAACTAAGTAGCATTGAATCAAGAGTAAGAGTTCCAACGTAAGTATCCAAGTATCATTCTTGCCTCCATGATCTTTGATATTCGAATGTTTTTTTCAGTATCAAGGTTATCTAGGAGTTGAAAGAATTGTTTCAGAAACCATCATGCGTGAAATATATGTGATATCTGAAATAATGTTTGGTTGCAATTTGATAGGATATAATTTTAGTAAGATACATGTTCTCATAATGTATGAGAATTCACAAAGGTTGGAGATGCTAGGCATCCTAATCTCCCAAAAGGTTTTGGGAACTAACATTATATTCGCAATTTGTCCTTATGAGCTATAGTAGCTTGACCATGAACGTTTTCATGATAAGGATGGATAAATGATGTATGTAAAATGTTTACTACATTAAAAGGATTACTAAAATGAATGAAATTTGAAAGAACAGCAAATATTTGATGATGGTGATCAACTTCTAAGTGCAAGTCCAAGGATATTAGTGTTTGACTAACGGGATTTGGACTATGTGTCATATGTATGGCACCACTATTGATGTTGATTGATTCTTTTAAAAGGAAAAGGAAATGCTGAAAGAAAATTTTAGAAATATTTGGTAGAAAAGAAAAAAGACTGGAAATGTCCAGCTTAGGTATATAGATGATATACACGTTATGGGTGTATTCTTGGCTTGTTAAAAATGTGGTTCTTTGGTATTGGATACTGAATTTTTTGGTATGAAGTGTCATACAGAACAACACAATTCATGAACTAAAATGGCCTAAGTAACTAGCAAGAGAATATGTGATGTTGTTCATCGAAAAAAATAAGGTGTTATTGTTTTTTCGTTGACATCAAAGCTTGCCTTCAAGATTTGTATTAATAATTGTTAGTTTGTTCCTGTATTATGAGAATAATGGTTATTCAAATAATTACCGTATTCCATAAAACATGGTTGAACTTTTACAAATTTGGTTGCATAAATCACATCCATAAACACTGATGCTAAAAAGTTGCAAGCCGAATGATGGAATATCACTTTTGAGTGACATTAGTATTTAAATTATATTGGAAAGAAAACAAGAATAAAACTCCATGTTAATGGATTTTTGGAGTGTTCTGATTTTGATCAATTGACGCTAGTGAAACTTTCCTGGAGATAATTAAAATCTCATTCATGGGGCAAAGAAGAACGAACGACTAACCTATTGGACATAGTGCATGTTGATGTATATTGTCCATTATATGTAGTCGTGAGCGATGGATTTGAAATTCATATGCTTTCTCCAAAATTTGATTAAATACATGTGTCTATTTACTTAATAAGGGAGTAGTATGATACATTTGAAAATGTTCAAATGATTTCAAGATGAATTGGAAAATCATTGTAACAAGAAAATAAAGAGTTTAAGATTGGATCATAAATGAATATATTTGAGTTTCAAATTTAGCAAAACACCTATGATTTGAGGAATTGTTCCATTGACTTGCGTTTCTCGAAATACCATAGGAGTATGGAGTGTTCGTGAAATGTAATAAAACCTTGTTTGACATGGTAGGATCAATAGTGTTATTTATAAAACTACCATTATATATTAAAGATTAAGCTTTAGTTACTACCGCTTTTACACCGAAAAGAGCTCCATCATGATCCGTTGAAATGACACCATATGAGTTATGGTTTGGGATAAAACCCGAGTTATCTTTTTTATAATTTTGGTATGTTAGGCATAAGTAAAATGTTTACAAATAATGTTGGATGAGCATGTATTTGTAGGTTATTCCAAATATATGTTGGGTATTCCTCCATAGCACCGAAGACAAAAGTGTTAGTCGCTTAGAATGTCAAGTTTCTTGAGATAGAAAATTTTGTGAAAAGTTAAGTGGGAGGACAATATAACTTTGATAAGGTTATTGAACCTCAGCTATGTTTGCTGAGTTGCGTAGTGCCCTGAAGCGTCCCAGAGGCAGCCATATTGCTCATGGCTCTCGTGCCTCAAAGGTTGTGGTCACGGAGATCTAAGTTCCTATTGATGCGCATAGGTCAGGTAAACAATCAAATACTAAGATTTGAGATTAAAACATTATTGTTTGATAATGATGAACCGACTACATATAAAGAAGCAATGATGGGACCTGACTCCGTCAAATGGCTTGAAGCCATAAAATATGTGATAGTTCCATACACGAGAAACTAAGTTACTGAACATGGAAGACCCTCTGAAAGACATAAAGTTTATCGGTCATATTTGGATCTATTAAGAAATAGACATAGATGTTTCACATTTATGAAATAGTCGACATGTCGGTAAGGAGTTTAGGACAATGTTCAAGGATTTGAATACGGCAAGTTTCGATCTTTGATAGCTATATTTAGTCTGGATGGATTAGTGTAGCAACCACTACATATGTCAATTGTTGTATATGGTAGTTGAACAAACAAAATAATGTTCTTCTAATAGAATGGTTACCTAAGACGTGTATGTGACACGGCCTGAAGGGTTTTGCTATATCAAAGGATACTAAAAAGGCATGCAAACTTCAATAGTTGAAATACACATCACGGAGTTGGAATTTTCACCATGATGAAATTGTTAAAAGGTTTAATTTCACTTGAGATGATGAAGAAGCTTGCATTTGCAAGAAATTAAGTGGGAGTGCTGAGAAATATTTCTAATACCTTGTGTATAATACATATTGTTGATTGGCAAAAGATGTATCTTTTATTAACACATGTAAAGAATTTCATTGAAATTAGATTTGGATGAAATACTTAGGAAAAAACCCGAATATTAGGCATCAATGTCTATATAGATAGATTGAGACGCTAATATAGTTATGCCAAATGTACATAGATGAAATATTGAATGAGTTAAATTTGGAAACGACGAGAAAGGTTCTTGCCACATGGAAAAAGGATAATAAAGATTTAAGTGTTTTGACACTTGGTGAGTAAAATCACATGGATATCTTGAAAAACAAGATTCAAGTGTTTTGACATTTTGTGAGTGAAATCACATGAATATCTTAATCAATCATTCTGTGATATGTACATATCCAGATATGTCCTATGCTCCAAATGTCATGATCATATACCAGGGTGACTCATAAGATGATCATTGGATGATAGTAAGGACATTCTTATGATCTTTGGAAGAACTAAGAATATATTCTCTATATAGAAGTGATAGAGAATTCATTGTAAGGTGTTACATTGGCACTATACAAATAGTTCATTGTATGGTGTTACATTGGCACTATACAAATAGTTCATTGTAAGGTGTTACATTGGTACTAGTTTCATTACAAGATACATATTAAGTTTATCTCAATTTAGGCTATCGGTTAAGGTAGCACAATCTAATGGAAGAAAGTTCCGTGATGAATTTGGATGAGTTCCAAAGTTATGGACATTGTGACGGATACTACAATGAAAGGCTAAGTATAAGACTACTATGGTGGCATCAAAGGAACTAGGTGTGGTTCGATGGGCTAGTAATATGAAGATAAATTGTATGACAATTATATCAACATGTTTTAAATACCAGGGAACTAAGGTCTCACAAAATTTATACAAATCCACCTCATTTGAGAATGAGTGATGCGTAGAGACGCAAAGACATGCAAATACACACAGACCTAAAAGTGTCAGATTTGGGATTATGTTTACCACTAGCAAAC
This sequence comes from Avena eriantha, assembly GCA_910589775.1. NCBI lineage: Eukaryota > Viridiplantae > Streptophyta > Magnoliopsida > Poales > Poaceae > Avena > Avena eriantha. Next base: position 112,695,514 of record OU342740.1, read on the forward strand.
GTGTATATACAACACCAAAGTTCCATAGGTGTTGAATGCGCAAGTTTTTTCAAACTAGATTATTGACTCTAGTGCAAGTGGGAGACTGAAAGGAATATTCCCAAGATGCAATAATAAAGTGGTTATTATCTCATTCATGTTTATGATAAATGTTTATTTTTCATGCTATAATTGTGTTAATAGGAAACATTAATACCTGTGTGATTTATAAACAGAAAAGGTTCCTAGTAATGCCACTCTTAATACTGGCTTATTGATTAATACATGATCAAGGTTTCCTGATCATGAAGATTGGATGTTGTTAATAAGAGGGTCATATCATTGGAGAATGATATGATGAACAGTCACCTGGATTATATGTAGCAATATGATCATGTCCTGAAGTTTATATTGCTATCACATTTGTGGTAACTCAATCTCCTTAGACCACGAGATCACATCAATCACTTTCACCAGAAGTTACTTTGATTCCATCAAACGTCACACCATAACAGGGTGATTATAAAGGTGTCGTGATGTACTCGAAAAGTGTTAATTGAGGCTGATGGATCAAGAGTGTGATTTTTCTATCTAGATGACGAAGAGATATACTTAGGGCCCTCTCGGTGATATCACATTGACATAGCTTGCAAGCAAGTGATTTGATTGCTAGAATGATATATCACGGGAACAAGAAAAGGAGTATTTATCGGTAACAAGATTGAACTAGGTATGGATGATACCAAATGATCAGATCTCAGACAAATAAAATATCGTGAGACAAAAGGAATTTGATTACAGCGAAAAAGGTTCAGACGATCATTGGATTTTCGTGGAACTAGTGGGAGTCATTATGGATCTCTAGGTCCTGCTAATGATTATTGATCGGAGAAAGTCTCAATCATGTCTACATAGTTCTCGAACCCATAGGGATACACACTTAAGGTTAGTCGATGCAATTTAGTGGATAGGGAACACAAGAGAAGATAATGGACATCGCAGCTATTTGTTCTATCGAATCTGTCGAAATAGTTTCGGGGTATCGAAACAAAGTAAGGGAATAAAATGTTAATGCCTTCATTAAATGAAGTACTCATTAAATGAAGTGTTCATTAAATTGAGTTGCATTAAACCAAGTGAATTAAAGTCCTTTAATTGAAAGACCTTTAGTTTTTTGAGTTGAGTATTAATGAGAGAAAGTGGAGCCTCATTATTTGTGAGTGGAGTGTCCACCCACATGAATGAGAGGAGGGGAGGGGCAACCCTCATGGAGGAAATAATTTTGCGGCCTGAGAGTTGAGACGCCAAGGCAAAGCGGTACCCAAGTTGCTTGTAATCGGCCGCATTGCCCATAGTTGGTGTGCCAAATGCTCAGAGGGTCTTTTTTTACTAGAATTCAACTTAACGTTTGAATATAAAATATAAGGCTAACGCCCATCAAGTTGGGCCCCTTGTCAGTTTTCATCGTCTTGTCGCTATCATCATGGCTGCCATGTAGACTTGTAGCGTTGGCGCCTGCATCCATTCCTCATTACGAGTCTTCTTCTTCCCTTGAGCGGCGGTATGTGGTCGCAGCCATGGCGTGGAGCTGGGATGCCATCTTGTTCGGTGGTGAGACCCGGGACATGGACGAACCTGCTCGGCCCTGCTCTCCTCCCCATCCCGCATCTGAATTGGTACAATGTGGGGACGAGAATTAGTTCCCGGTGAGATCTTTCACCGAGTTGACCATGCTCGGTCCTGTTTTCCTCCTCCTGAATCTGAGCTCGCCGTCACCGTGGTCGCACCCGCACCAATTCTGCCACCCCTAGCAAGGTCTATGTGGGAGTTGTACCTCCAGGAGCTCAAGTTCTGCCATGTTGAACCTGTAAGCAAATTCAGAGCTGGGTGGCGGTAACCTGTTATTTAATATAGTAATGCCGATACCTGTTGTTGAATATAGTAATGCCGTTGTGAGATTATTTAGTTACTTCAATACAAATTTTTCACCAATTTAAAATCTTGTTGATGTATTCCTTGACAATTATAATATAATCGAGCACTAGAAATTTGGTAGTGTGCATGAGCATCATCAGCAATATAATTGAACACTTGAAATTTAAAGGAACTCCATATGAAGGAGTATATGTATAGACGAGGTTCACCATAAACACCGCGGATATATTGTCTTACATTCAACCACAGGTAATAATTAGCTTAAACAAAATAAAAGTAGGGGCAGCAGGAGGCTGGGACACAGAGACGCCTAGCAGGGCAGGGGCAGCAGGAGGAGGCCGGTACCGCCTACTCGAGGGGATACAGGCCAGTCCTGACATAATCCTGGAGGAATTTGCCGAAGGCTGCGTCTCGCGCCAAGGTCTTCGGCTGATGCCTTCTGCCTCCACTTTTGCGAATGCCCACAGCGTGCTGGATCATGCTATCGAGGTCCATGTTGATGACTCTACCACAGAATGGGCAAAACATTCACCCCTACGATAGAAAGGGATTTTCCCACATCGTTACCGCCTCAGTACGTAGCGACTCTTGTAGTCCCTAGAGTACTTGCTAGAGTCCACGTCATCAGAATCCTCGTGTTGATTTTTAAGAACACAACTTAGAACTCATACATATGATTGAATTGTATCTCTATCTCTACTACTTAAAAAGGAAGAATTTCCTATGTTTCCTCTGGTCGCTGGTTTCTTCAACACTTTTTAAATAAGACCATTTTACCCTCCCACTGAATGACGCATTAGGTTTCATACCCCACATCGTTTCGCTCGTCCCTTCGTCCCACTTCGTCGTGCTCCACCCCTAACTGAACCCATGCCTGCACCATCCCCTCCTGTACCCACCCTCCGCTCTCCCCCTGCAACCAGTGGCCTCTCCTCCTGCTACACCTCAGCGGAGGGCCTGTCCCCCGCATCTAGTTCCCTCTCCACCAGCGCCTCCTCACATCGACCACCGGATACGGCCGCCTCCTCGGTCGTGACCGTTGGCATCATGCGGAGCCGACCTCCACCACATGGATCTAGCCATAACCACCACTCCCTTGACTGTCCCTGACCTCCATCGCACGTATCGAGTCATGGAGGCCTGATGCTCTCCACAAATTGCGAGCATGAGGAGCAGCACGTAGGCGATCTGGTCATGGAGGCCCAGATCTGACCGCCCCTCCCCCTCCCTCTCTTAGTCAAAAATCCATTCTCTCATATGGTAGGTCAATTCCATCCGCGTTTTAGCAATTTTGCAGCAATTAGACCATTTACCATGTGTCAATAGTTGCAGACGAATCGAAGCATGGTTTCTAAAATTTACCATGTGTTGTGTACTCTGAATTTTGTCGTAAAGATGGTCTGAATTTTGTAGAAAAGATGGTTTCTGAAATTTACCATGCTAGCCCCATCTTCTACCTTTCCTGATAGCCCCAACACTGGGGCAAAAAATCATGGCAGTTGTTACTATCTGTTTTTTGTCACACTGGTGCAACATGCAATGCAGAAGATGCTTTCCTATCTGTTTTTTTGTCTCTAACACCATGGTTTGACACACTAATCCATTAGTGTCATTCCATGTGTTTTTTTCCTAGAGCACTGTGAGCACCTAGAGCCATTGCATGTGTTCTTTCCCTAAACCACATGGATCCACATGACAACACACACTCGAGTGGATTCTGTGATGCAACTTCTATCACACTGGTCCAACATGCAATGTGGAAGGTGCTTTCCTATGTGTTTTTGGTCTTTGTGAGCATGGTTTGACACACTGATCAGCTAGTGCCATTGCATGTGTTCTTTCCCTATACCACATTGATCCACCTGATAACAGACACTCCAGTGGATTCTATGATGCAACTTCTGCCACACTAGTACAACATGTAATGTGGAAGCTGCTTTCCTATGTGTTTTTGGTCTCTGTGACCAAGGTTTGACAAACTAATCCACTAGTGTCATTGCATGTGATCTTTTCCTATACCACATGGATCCACATGACAACACACACTCTAGTGGATTCTATGATGCAACTTTTGCCACACTGGTGGAACATGGAAGGGAGAAGGTGCTTTCCTATGTGTTTTTGGTCTCTGTGACCAAGGTTTGACACACTGATCCACTAGTGCCATTGCATGTGTTCTTTTCCTAGACCACTGTGATCCACTAGTGTCATTGCATGTTTACTTTTCTTAGACCACATGGATCCACATGACAACACACTCCAATGGATTATGTGATACAACTTCTGCCACACTGGTGCAACATGCAATGTGGAAGGTGCTTTCCTATGTGTTTTTGGTCTCTATGACCAAGGTTTGACACAATGATCACCTAATGCCATTCCATGTGTTATTTCCCTAGACTACATGGATCCACATGACAACACACACTCCAGTTGATTCTGTGATGCAACTTCTGCCACACTGGTGCAACATGCAATGCGGAAGCTGCTTTCCTATCTGTTTTTGTCTCTAACACCATGGTTTGACACACTGATCCACTAGTGTCATCGCATTTGTTGTTTTCCTAGACCAAATGGATCACCTAGTTCCATTGCATGTGTTCTTTCCCTAAACCACAAGGATCCACATGACAACACAGACTCCAGTTGATACTGTGATGCAACTTCTGCTACACTGGACCAACATGCAATGTGGAAGGTGCTTTCCTATGTGTTTTTGGTCTTTGTGAGCAAGGTTTGACACGCTGATCAGCTAGTGCCATTGCATGTGTTCTTTCCCTAAACCACATGGACGACATGACCACACACAATCCAGTGGAGTCTATGATGCAACTTTTGCCACACTGGTGCAACATGCAAGGTAGAAGCTGCTTTCCTATGTGTTTTTGGTCTCTGTGACCTAGGTTTGACACACTGATCCACTAGTGTCGTTGCTTGTGTTCTTTTCCGAGACCACTATGATCCACTAGTGTCATTGCATGTGTAGTTTTCTTAGACCACATGGATCCACGTGACAACACACTCCAATGGATTATGTGATACAACTTCTGCCACACTGGTGCCACATGCAATGTGGAAGGTGCTTTCCTATGTGTTTTTGGTCTCTGTTACCAAGGTTTGACACAATGATCACCTAATGCCATTCCATGTGTTATTTCCCTAGACCACATGGATCCACATGAAAACACACACTCAAGTGGATTCTGTGATGCAACTTCTGCCACCCTGGTGCAACATGCAATGCGGAAGTTGCTTTCCTATCTGTTTTTGTCTCTAACACCATGGTTTGACACACTAATCCACTAGTGTCATTGCATGTGTTCTTTTCCTAGAACATTGTGATCAGCTAGAGCCATTGCATGTGTTCTTTCCCTAAACCACATGGATCCACATGACAACACACACTCTAGTGGATTATGTGATGCAACTTCTATCACACTGGTCCAACATGCAATGTGGAAGGTGCTTTCCTATATGTTTTTGGTCTTTGTGAGCAAGGCTTGACACACTGATCAGCTAGTGCCATTGCATGTCTTCTTTCCCTATACCATATTGATCCACATGATAACAGACACTCCAGTGGATTCTGTTATGCAACTTCTGCCACACTAGTGCAACATGCAATGTGGAAGGTGCTTTCCTATGTGTTTTTGATCTCTGTGACCAAGGTTTGACATAATGATCCACTAGTGCCATTGCATATATTCTTTACCTAAACCACATGGACCACATGACAACACACACTCCAGTGGATTCTGTGATGCAACTTCTGCCACACTGGCGCAACATGAAATGTGGAAGGTGCTTTCCAAGGTGTTTTTGGTCTCTATGACTAAGGTCTGACACATGGATCTACTAGTGTCATTACATGTGCTCTTTTACTAAACCACATGGATCCACATGACAACACACACCCTAGAGCATTCTGTGATGCAAGTTCTGCCACACTGCTCAACATGCATGCGGAAGCTGCTTTCCTATCTATTTTTGTCTCTTTCACCATGTTTTAACACACTGATCCACTAGTGTCATTGCATGTGTTCTTTTCTTAGACATCTGTGTTCACCTAGTGTCATTGCATGTGTTCTTTCCCTAAACAACATGGATCCAGATGACAACACACATTCTAGTGGATTCTGTGATGCAACTTCTCCCACACTGGTGTAACATGCAATGTGCAAGGTACTTTCCTATGTGTTTTTGGTCTCTGGGACCATGGTTTGACACACTAATCCACTAGTGTCATTGCATGTGTTCTTTTCCTAGAACATTGTGATCAGCTAGAGCCATTGCATGTGTTCTTTCCCTAAACCACATGGATCCACATGACAACACACACTCTAGTGGATTATGTGATGCAACTTCTATCACACTGGTCCAACATGCAATGTGGAAGGTGCTTTCCTATATGTTTTTGGTCTTTGTGAGCAAGGCTTGACACACTGATCAGCTAGTGCCATTGCATGTCTTCTTTCCCTATACCATATTGATCCACATGATAACAGACACTCCAGTGGATTCTGTTATGCAACTTCTGCCACACTAGTGCAACATGCAATGTGGAAGGTGCTTTCCTATGTGTTTTTGGTCTCTGTGACCAAGGTTTGACATAATGATCCACTAGTGCCATTGCATATATTCTTTACCTAAACCACATGGACCACATGACAACACACACTCCAGTGGATTCTGTGATGCAACTTCTGCCACACTGGCGCAACATGAAATGTGGAAGGTGCTTTCCAAGGTGTTTTTGGTCTCTATGACTAAGGTCTGACACATGGATCTACTAGTGTCATTACATGTGCTCTTTTACTAAACCACATGGATCCACATGACAACACACACCCTAGAGGATTCTGTGATGCAAGTTCTGCCACACTGCTCAACATGCATGCGGAAGCTGCTTTCCTATCTATTTTTGTCTCTTTCACCATGTTTTAACACACTGATCCACTAGTGTCATTGCATGTGTTCTTTTCTTAGACATTTGTGTTCACCTAGTGTCATTGCATGTGTTCTTTCCCTAAACAACATGGATCCAGATGACAACACACATTCTAGTGGATTCTGTGATGCAACTTCTCCCACACTGGTGTAACATGCAATGTGCAAGGTACTTTCCTATGTGTTTTTGGTCTCTGGGACCAAGGTTTGATACACTGATCACCTAGTTCCATTGCATGTGTTGTTTCCATAGACCACATGGATCCACATGACAACACACACTCTAGTGGATTCTGCGATGCAACTTCTGCCACACTGGTGCAACATGCAATGTGCTAGGTGCTTTCCTATGTATTTTTGGTCTCTCTTACCAAGGTTTGACACACTGATCCACTAGTGTCATTGCATGTGATCTTTTCCTAGAACACATGGATCCACATGACAAAAAACACTCTAGTGGATTCTATGATGCAACTTCTACCACACGGGTGCGACATGCAATGCGGAAAGTGCTTTCCTATGTGTTTTTGGTCTCCGTGACCAAGGTTTGACACACTGATCCACTAGTGTCATTTCAGGTGTTATTTTCCTAGACCACTGTGATCTACTAGTGTCATTGCATGTGTTATTTTCTTAGACCATAGGACGCGCATGATAACACACACTCCAGTCGATTCTTTGATGCAAGTTTTTCCACACTAGTGCAACATGCAATGTGGAAGGTGCTTTCCTATGTGTTTTTGGTCTCTGTAACCAAGGTTTGATACACTGATCCACTAGTGCCATTGCATGTGTTCTTTCCCTAAACCACATGGACTACATGACAACACACACTCCAGTGGATTCTGTGATGCAACCTCTACCACACTAGCGCAACATGAAATGTGGAAGGTGCTTTCCTATGTATTTTTGGTCTCTATGACCAAGGATTGACACATGGATCCACTAGTGTCATTGCATGTGCTCTTCTCCTAAACCACGTGGATCCACATGACAACACACACTCTAGTTGATTCTGCGATGAAACTTCTGCCACACTAGTACAACATGCAATGCAGAAGCTGCTTTCCTATCTGTTTTTTTTCTCTATCACAATGGTTTCACACACAGATCCATCAGTGTCATTGCATGTGTTATTTTCCTAGACCACATGGATCCACATGACAACACACTCCGATGGATTCTGTGATGAAACGTCTGCCACACTGGTGCAACATGCAATGTGGAACGTGCTTTCCTATGTGTTTTTGGTCTCTATGACCAAGGTTTGACATAGTGATAACCTAGTTACATGGCATATGTTCTTTCCCTAGACCACATGGATCACCTAGTGCCATTGCATGTGTTCTTTCCCTAAACCACATGGATCCACAGGACAACACAGAATCCAGTTGATTCTGTGATGCAACTTCTACCACACTGGTGCAACATGCAACGTGGAAGGTGCTTTTCTATGTGTTTTTGGTCTCTATGACCAAGGTTTGACACATTGATCACCTAGTGCTATTGCATGTTTTTTTTCCCTAGACCATATGGATCCACATGACAAAACACACTAGTGGATTCTGTGAGGCCACTTCTGCCATACTAGTGCAACATGGAATGTGGAAGGTGCTATCCAATGTGTTTTCGGTCTCTGTGACCAAGGTTTGACACATGGATCCACTAGTGTCATTACATGTGCTCTTTTCCTAAACCACATGGACCCACATGACAACACACACCCTAGTGGATTCTGTGATGCAAGTTCTGCCACACTGGTGCAACATGCAATGCAGAAGCTACTTTCCTATCTATATTTTGTGTCTTTAACCATGGTTTAACACACTGATCCACTAGTGTCATTGCATGTGTTCTTTTATTAGACCACTGTGATCACCTAGTGTCATTGCATGTGTTCTTTTATTAGACCACTGTGATCACCTAGTGTCATTGCATGTGTTCTTTCCCTAAACTACATGGATCCACATGACAACACGCATTCTAGTGGATTATATGATGCAACTTCTCCCACACTGGTGCAACATGCAATGCGCAAGGTGCTTTCCTATGTGTTTTGGTCTCTAGGACCAACCTTTGATACACTAATCACCTAGTTCCATTGCATGTGTTCTTTCCCTAGACCACATGGATCCACTTGACAACACACACTCTAGTGAATTCTATGATGCAACTTTTGCCATACTGGTGCAACATGCAATGTGGAACGTGATTTCCTATGTGTTTTTGGTCTCTATGACCAAGGTTTGACACACTGATCCACTAGTGTCATTGCATGTGTTCTTTTCCAAAACCACATGGATCCACATGACAACACACACTCCAGTGAATTCTGTAATGCAACTCCTGCCACACTGGTGCAGTATGCAATGTGGAACCTGCTTTCCTATATGTTTTTTTCTCTGTCACAATGGTTTCACACACTGATCCACCAGTGTAATTGCATGGGTTATTTACCTAGACCACATGGATCCACATGACAACACAACTCAAGTGGATTTTCTGATGCAACTTCTGCCACACTAAGGAAACAAGCAATGCTGAAGGTGCTTTCCTATCTATTTTTGTCTCTCTCACCACAGTTTAACACACTGAACCACTAGTGTCATTGCATGTGTTCTTTTCCTAGACCACTATGACCAAGGTTTGACACACTGATCCAGTAGTGTGATTTCATGTGTTCTTTTCCTAAACCACATGGGTCCTCATGACAACACACACTCCAGTGTACTCTGTAATGCAACTTCCGCAACACTAGTGCAACATTCAATGTGGAAGTTGCTCTCCTATCTGTTTTTTGTCTCTGTCACAATAGTTTCACACACTGATGCACCAGTGTCATTGCATGTGTTATTTTCATAGACCACATGGATCCACATGACAACACACACTCCGGTGGATTTGGTGATGCAACTTCTACCACACTGATGCAATAGGCAATGCGTAAGGTGCTTTCGTATCTATTTTTGTGTCTGTCACCATGGTTTGACACACTGATCCACTAGTGTCATTGCATGTGTTCTTTTCCTATACCACTATGATTACCTAGTTCCATTGCATGTGCTCTTTTCATAGACCACATGGATCCACATTACAACACACACTCCGATGGATTCTGTGATGAAACTTGTACCACACTGGTGCAACATGGAATGTGGAAGGTGCTTTCCTATGTGTTTTTGGTCTCTGTGACCAAGGTTTGACACACTGATAACCTAGTGCCATTGCATGTGTTCTTTCCCTAGACCACATGGATCCAAATGACAACACACACTCTAGTGCATTCTATGATGCAACTTCTGCCACACTGGTGCAACATGGAAATTTGCAAGGTGATTTCCTATGTGTTTTTGGTCTCTATGACCAAGGTTTGACACACTAATCCACTAATCCCATGGCGTGTGTTCTTTTCCTAAACCACATGGATCCACATGACAACAGACACTCCAGTGGATTCTATGATGCAACTTCTGCCACACTGGTGCAACATGCAATGTGGAAGTTGCTTTCCTATCTGTTTTTTGTCTCTGTCACCATGGTTTGACACGGTGATCCACTAGTGTCATTGCATTTGTTGTTTTCGTAGACCAAATGGATCACTTAGTGCCATTGCATGTGTTCTTTCCCTAAACCACATGGATCCACATGACAACACAGACTCCAGTTGATTCTGTGATGCAACTTCTACCACACTCGTGCAAGATGCAATGTGGAAGGTGCTTTCCGATGTGTCTTTGTTCTCTATGACCAAGGTTTGACACACTGATCCACTAGTGTCGTTGAATGTGTTCTTTTCCTAAACCACATAGATCCACATGACAACACACACTCAAGTGGATTCTATGATCCAACTTATGCCACACTCGTGCAACATGCAATGTGGAAGCTGCTTTCCTATCTGTTTTCTATTTCCATGGTTTAACACACTAATCCACTAGTGTCATTGCATGTGTTCTTTTCCTAGACCACATGGATCCACATGACAACACACACTCCGGTGGATTATGTGATGCAAATTCGACCACACTGGTGCAACATGCAATGCGGAAGCTGCTTTCCTATCCATTTGTGTTTCTATCACCATGGTTTGGCACACTGATCCACTAGTGTCATTGCATGTGTTCTTTTCTTAGACCACTATGATCACCTAGTTCCATTGTATGTGTTCTTTCCCTAAGCCACATGGATCCACATGACAACACACACTCAAGTTGAATCTATGATACAACTTCTGCCACATTGGTGCAACATGCAATGTGGAAGGTGCTTTCCTATGTGTTTTTGGTCTCTGTGACCAAGGTTTGACACACTGATAACCTAGTGCCATTGCATGTGTTCTTTCCCTAGACCACATGGATCCAAATGACAACACACACTCTAGTGCATTCTATGATGCAACTTCTGCCACACTGGTGCAACATGGAAATTTACAAGGTGATTTCCTATGTGTTTTTGGTCTCTATGACCAAGGTTTGACACACTAATACACTAATCCCATGGCGTGTGTTCTTTTCCTAAACCACATGGATCCACATGACAACAGACACTCCAGTGGATTCTATGATGCAACTTCTGCCACACTGGTGCAACATGCAATGTGGAAGTTGCTTTCCTATCTGTTTTTTGTCTCTGTCACCATGGTTTGACACGGTGATCCACTAGTGTCATTGCATTTGTTGTTTTCCTAGACCAAATGGATCACTTAGTGCCATTGCATGTGTTCTTTCCCTAAACCACATGGATCCACATGACAACACAGACTCCAGTTGATTCTGTGATGCAACTTCTACCACACTCGTGCAAGATGCAATGTGGAAGGTGCTTTCCAATGTGTTTTTGTTCTCTATGACCAAGGTTTGACACACTGATCCACTAGTGTCGTTGAATGTGTTCTTTTCCTAAACCACATAGATCCACATGACAACACACACTCAAGTGGATTCTATGATCCAACTTATGCCACACTCGTGCAACATGCAATGTGGAAGCTGCTTTCCTATCTGTTTTCTATTTCCATGGTTTGACACACTAATCCACTAGTGTCATTGCATGTGTTCTTTTCCTAGACCACATGGATCCACATGACAACACAGACTCCAGTTGATTCTGTGATGCAACTTCTACCACACTCGTGCAAGATGCAATGTGGAAGTTGCTTTCCGATGTGTTTTTGTTCTCTGTGACCAAGGTTTGACACACTGATCCACTAGTGTCGTTGAATGTGTTCTTTTCCTAAACCACATAGATCCACATGACAACACACACTCAAGTGGATTCTATGATCCAACTTATGCCACACTCGTGCAACATGCAATGTGGAAGCTGCTTTCCTATCTGTTTTCTATTTCCATGGTTTGACACACTAATCCACTAGTGTCATTGCATGTGTTCTTTTCCTAGACCACATGGATCCACATGACAACACACACTCCGGTGGATTATGTGATGCAAATTCGACCACACTGGTGCAACATGCAATGCGGAAGCTGCTTTCCTATCCATTTGTGTTTCTATCACCATGGTTTCGCACACTGATCCACTAGTGTCATTGCATGTGTTCTTTTCTTAGACTACTATGATCACCTAGTTTCATTGTATGTGTTCTTTCCCTAAGCCACATGGATCCACATGACAACACACACTCAAGTTGAATCTATGATACAACTTCTGCCACATTGGTGCAACATGCAATGTCGAAGGTGCTTTCCTATGTGTTTTTGGTCTCTGTGACCAAGGTTTGACACACTGATAACCTAGTGCCATTGCATGTGTTCTTTCCCTAGACCACATGGATCCAAATGACAACACATACTCTAGTGCATTCTATGATGCAACTTCTGCCACACTGGTGCAACATGGAAATTTGCAAGGTGATTTCCTATGTGTTTTTGGTCTCTATGACCAAGGTTTGACACACTAATCCACTAATCCCATGGCGTGTGTTCTTTTCCTAAACCACATGGATCCACATGACAACAGACACTCCAGTGGATTCTATGATGCAACTTCTGCCACACTGGTGCAACATGCAATGTGGAAGTTGCTTTCCTATCTGTTTTTTGTCTCTGTCACCATGGTTTGACACGGTGATCCACTAGTGTCATTGCATTTGTTGTTTTCCTAGACCAAATGGATCACTTAGTGCCATTGCATGTGTTCTTTCCCTAAACCACATGGATCCACATGACAACACAGACTCCAGTTGATTCTGTGATGCAACTTCTACCACACTCGTGCAAGATGCAATGTGGAAGTTGCTTTCCGATGTGTTTTTGTTCTCTGTGACCAAGGTTTGACACACTGATCCACTAGTGTCGTTGAATGTGTTCTTTTCCTAAACCACATAGATCCACATGACAACACACACTCAAGTGGATTCTATGATCCAACTTATGCCACACTCGTGCAACATGCAATGTGGAAGCTGCTTTGCTATCTGTTTTTGTCTCTATTTCCATGGTTTAACACACTAATCCACTAGTGTCATTGCATGTGTTCTTTTCCTAGACCACATGGATCCACATGACAACACACACTCCGGTGGATTATGTGATGCAAATTCGACCACACTGGTGCAACATGCAATGCGGAAGTTGCTTTCCTATCCATTTGTGTTTCTATCACCATGGTTTGGCACACTGATCCACTAGTGTCATTGCATGTGTTCTTTTCTTAGACCACTATGATCACCTAGTTCCATTGTATGTGTTCTTTCCCTAAGCCACATGGATCCACATGACAACACACACTCAAGTTGAATCTATGATACAACTTCTGCCACATTGGTGCAACATGCAATGTGGAAGGTGCTTTCCTATGTGTTTTTGGTCTCTGTGACCAAGGTTTGACACACTGATAACCTAGTGCCATTGCATGTGTTCTTTCCCTAGACCACATGGATCCACATGACAACACACACTCTAGTGCATTCTATGATGCAACTTCTGCCACACTGGTGCAACATGCAATGTGGAAGTTGCTTTCCTATCTATTTCTCTCTATATAACAATGGTATGATATATTATCCACAAGTGTCATTGCATGTGTTCTTTTCCTAGACCACATGGATCCACATGACAATACACACTCAACTGGATTCTGTGATGCATCTTCTGCCACACGGGTCACACATGCAATGAGGAAGCTGCTTTCCTATCTATTTTTTGTCGCTGTCACCATGGTTTGAGACATTGAGCCAGTAGTTTCATTGCATGTGTTCTTTTCCAAAACCACTGTTATCACCTAGTGCCATTGCATGCGGTATTTTCCTAATCCACATGACAGCACACACTCAAGTGGATTCTATGAAGCAACTTCTGCCACACTGGTGCAACATGCAATATGGAAGGTGCTTTCCTATGTGTTTTTGGTCTCTATGACCAAGGTTTGACACACTGATCACCTAGTGCCATTTCATGTGTTCTTTCCCTAGACCACATGGATCCACATGACAACACACACGCTAGTGGATTCTGTGATGCAACTTCTGCCACACTGGTGCAACATGCAATGTGGATGGTGCTTCCTAAGTGTGTTTTTGGTGTTTGTGACCAATGTTTTCCACACTAATCCACTAGTGTCATTGCATGTGTTGTATTACTAAACCTGGTGGATCCACAAGACAACACACACTCTAGTGGATTCTGTGATGCAACTTCTGCCACCATGGTGCAACATGCAATGTGGAAGCTGCTTTCCTACCTGTTTTTTGTATCTCTAACCTTGGTTTAAAACATTGATCCACTAGTGTCATTGCATGTGTTCGTTTCCTAGACCACTGTGATAACCTAGTTCCATTGCATGTGTTCTTTTCCTAAACCACATGGATCCACTTGACAACACACACTCCAGTGGATTATGCGATGCAAGTTCTGCCACACTGGTGCAACATGCAATGTGGAAGGTGCTTTCCTATGCGTTTTTGGTCTCTATGACCAAGGTTTGCATGTGTTCTTTCCCTAGACCACATGGATCCACATGACAACACACACTCTAGTAGATTCTATGATTCAACTTATGCCACACTAGTGCAAAATGCAATGTCGAATGTGCTTTCCTATGTGTTTTTGGTCTATGTGACCAAGGTTTGACACGCTGATCCACTAGTGTCATTGCATGTGTTCTTTTCCTAAACAACTTGGAACCACATGAAAACACAAACTCCAGTGGGTTCTGTAATGCAACTTCTGCCACACTAGTGCAACATACAATGTGGAAGTTGTTTTCCTATCTATTTTTTCTCTATGTCATAATGGTTTGACACACTGATCCACCAGTGTCATTGCTTGTGTTCTTTTCCTAGACCACATGGATCCACAGGAAAACACACACTCGAGTGGATTCTATGATGCATCTTCTACCACACTAGTGCAACATGCAATGCGGAAGGTGCTTTCCTATCTATTTTTTGTCTCTGTCACCATGGTTTGACACATTGAGCCAATAGTGTCATTCCATGTGTTCTTTTCCAAGACCACTGTTATCACCTACTACCACTGCATGTGTTCTTTTCCTAATCCACATGACAACACACACTCCGGTGGATTCTATGATGCAACTTCTGCCACACTGGTGCAACATGCAATATGTAAGGTGCTTTCCTATGTGTTTTTTGTCTCCATGACCAAGGTTTGACACACTGATCACCTAGTGCCATTGCATGTGTTCTTTCCCTAGACCACATGGATCGACTTGACAACACCCACTCTAGTGGATTCTGTGATGCAACTTATGCAACACTGGTGCAACATGCAATGTGGAAGGTGCTTTCCTAAGTGTGTTTTTGGTCTATGTGACCAAGCTTTTACACACTGATCCACTAGTGTCATTGCATGTGTTATTTTACTAAACCACATGGATCCATATGACAGCACACACTCTAGTGGATTCTATGATGCAACTTCTACCACACTGGTGCAACATGCATTGTGGAAGCTGCTTTCCTATCTGTTTTTTGTCTCTGTCACCATGGTTTGACACGATGATCCACTAGTGTCATTGCATTTGTTGTTTTCCTAGACCAAATGGATCACTTAGTGCCATTGCATGTGTTCTTTCCCTAAACCACATGGATCCACATGACAACACAGAATCCAGTTGATTCTGTGATGCAACTTCTACCACACTCGTGCAAGATGCAATGTGGAAGGTGCTTTCCAATGTGTTTTTGTTCTCTATGACCAAGGTTTGACACACTGATCCACTAGTGTCGTTGAATGTGTTCTTTTCCTAAACCACATAGATCCACATGACAACACACACTCAAGTGGATTCTATGATCCAACTTATGCCACACTCGTGCAACATGCAATGTGGAAGCTGCTTTCCTATCTGTTTTCTATTTCCATGGTTTGACACACTAATCCACTAGTGTCATTGCATGTGTTCTTTTCCTAGACCACATGGATCCACATGACAACACACACTCCGGTGGATTATGTGATGCAAATTCGACCACACTGGTGCAACATGCAATGCGGAAGCTGCTTTCCTATCCATTTGTGTTTCTATCACCATGGTTTGGCACACTGATCAACTAGTGTCATTGCATGTGTTCTTTTCTTAGACTACTATGATCACCTAGTTCCATTGTATGTGTTCTTTCCCTAAGCCACATGGATCCACATGACAACACACACTCAAGTTGAATCTATGATACAACTTCTGCCACATTGGTGCAACATGCAATGTCGAAGGTGCTTTCCTATGTGTTTTTGGTCTCTGTGACCAAGGTTTGACACACTGATAACCTAGTGCCATTGCATGTGTTCTTTCCCTAGACCACATGGATCCAAATGACAACACAGACTCTAGTGCATTCTATGATGCAACTTCTGCCACACTTGTGCAACATGGAAATTTGCAAGGTGATTTCCTATGTGTTTTTGGTCTCTATGACCAAGGTTTGACACACTAATCCACTAATCCCATGGCGTGTATTCTTTTCCTAAACCACATGGATCCACATGACAACAGACACTCCAGTGGATTCTATGATGCAACTTCTGCCACACTGGTGCAACATGCAATGTGGAAGTTGCTTTCCTATCTGTTTTTTGTCTCTGTCACCATGGTTTGACACGGTGATCCACTAGTGTCATTGCATTTGTTGTTTTCCTAGACCAAATGGATCACTTAGTGCCATTGCATGTGTTCTTTCCCTAAACCACATGGATCCACATGACAACATAGACTCCAGTTGATTCTGTGATGCAACTTCTACCACACTCGTGCAAGATGCAATGTGGAAGGTGCTTTCCGATGTGTTTTTGTTCTCTGTGACCAAGGTTTGACACACTGATCCACTAGTGTCGTTGAATGTGTTCTTTTCCTAAACCACATAGATCCACATGACAACACACACTCAAGTGGATTCTATGATCCAACTTATGCCACACTCGTGCAACATGCAATGTGGAAGCTGCTTTCCTATCTGTTTTTGTCTCTATTTCCATGGTTTAACACACTAATCCACTAGTGTCATTGCATGTGTTCTTTTCCTAGACCACATGGATCCACATGACAACACACACTCCGGTGGATTATGTGATGCAAATTCGACCACACTGGTGCAACATGCAATGCGGAAGTTGCTTTCCTATCCATTTGTGTTTCTATCACCATGGTTTGGCACACTGATCCACTAGTGTCATTGCATGTGTTCTTTTCTTAGACCACTATGATCACCTAGTTCCATTGTATGTGTTCTTTCCCTAAGCCACATGGATCCACATGACAACACACACTCAAGTTGAATCCATGATACAACTTCTGCCACATTGGTGCAACATGCAATGTGGAAGGTGCTTTCCTATGTGTTTTGGGTGTCTATGACCATGGTTTGACAAATTGATACACTAGTGTCATTGCATGTATTCTTTTCCTAAACCACATGGATCCACATGACAACACACACTCTAGTGCATTCTATGATGCAACTTCTGCCACACTGGTGCAACATGCAATGTGGAAGTTGCTTTCCTATCTATTTCTCTCTATATAACAATGGTATGATATATTATCCACAAGTGTCATTGCATGTGTTCTTTTCCTAGACCACATCGATCCACATGACAATACACACTCAACTGGATTCTGTGATGCATCTTCTGCCACACGGGTCACACATGCAATGAGGAAGCTGCTTTCCTATCTATTTTTTGTCGCTGTCACCATGGTTTGAGACATTGAGCCAGTAGTTTCATTGCATGTGTTCTTTTCCAAAACCACTGTTATCACCTAGTGCCATTGCATGCGGTTTTTTTCCTAATCCACATGACAGCACACACTCAAGTGGATTCTATGAAGCAACTTCTGCCACACTGGTGCAACATGCAATATGGAAGGTGCTTTCCTATGTGTTTTTGGTCTCTGTGACCAAGGTTTGACACACTGATCACCTAGTGCCATTTCATGTGTTCTTTCCCTAGACCACATGGATCCACATGACAACACACACTCTAGTGGATTCTGTGATGCAACTTCTGCCACACTGGTGCAACATGCAATGTGGATGGTGCTTCCTAAGTGTGTTTTTGGTGTTTGTGACCAATGTTTTCCACACTAATCCACTAGTGTCATTGCATGTGTTGTATTACTAAACCTGGTGGATCCACAAGACAACACACACTCTAGTGGATTCTGTGATGCAACTTCTGCCACCATGGTGCAACATGCAATGTGGAAGCTGCTTTCCTACCTGTTTTTTGTATCTCTAACCTTGGTTTAAAACATTGATCCACTAGTGTCATTGCATGTGTTCGTTTCCTAGACCACTGTGATAACCTAGTGCCATTGCATGTGTTCTTTTCCTAAACCACATGGATCCACTTGACAACACACACTCCAGTGGATTATGCGATGCAAGTTCTGCCACACTGGTGCAACATGCAATGTGGAAGGTGCTTTCCTATGCGTTTTTGGTCTCTATGACCAAGGTTTGCATGTGTTCTTTCCCTAGACCACATGGATCCACATGACAACACACACTCTAGTAGATTCTATGATTCAACTTATGCCACACTAGTGCAAAATGCAATGTCGAATGTGCTTTCCTATGTGTTTTTGGTCTATGTGACCAAGGTTTGACACGCTGATCCACTAGTGTCATTGCATGTGTTCTTTTCCTAAACAACTTGGAACCACATGAAAACACAAACTCCAGTGGGTTCTGTAATGCAACTTCTGCCACACTAGTGCAACATACATTGTGGAAGCTGTTTTCCTATCTATTTTTTCTCTATGTCATAATGGTTTGACACACTGATCCACCAGTGTCATTGCTTTTGTTCTTTTCCTAGACCACATGGATCCACATGAAAACACACACTCGAGTGGATTCTATGATGCATCTTCTACCACACTAGTGCAACATGCAATGCGGAAGGTGCTTTCCTATCTATTTTTTGTCTCTGTCACCATGGTTTGACACATTGAGCCAATAGTGTCATTCCATGTGTTCTTTTCCTAGACCACTGTTATCACCTACTACCACTGCATGTGTTCTTTTCCTAATCCACATGACAACACACACTCCGGTGGATTCTATGATGCAACTTCTGCCACACTGGTGCAACATGCAATATGTAAGGTGCTTTCCTATGTGTTTTTCGTCTCCATGACCAAGGTTTGACACACTGATCACCTAGTGCCATTGCATGTGTTCTTTCCCCAGACCACATGGATCGACTTGATAACACCCACTCTAGTAGATTCTGTGATGCAACTTATGCAACACTGGTGCAACATGCAATGTGGAAGGTGCTTTCCTAAGTGTGTTTTTGGTCTATGTGACCAAGCTTTTACACACTGATCCACTAGTGTCATTGCATGTGTTATTTTACTAAACCACATGGATCCGTATGACAACACACACTCTAGTGGATTCTGTGATGCAACTTCTGCCACACTGGTGCAACATGCATTGTGGAAGCTGCTTTCCTATCTGTTTTTTGACTCTCTAACCTTGGTTTAACACATTGATCCACTAGTGTCATTGCATGTGTTCTTTTCTTAGACCTTTGTGATAACCTAGTGCCATTGCATGTGTTCTTTTCCTAAACCACATGGATCCACTTGACAACACATATTCCAGTGGATTCTGTGACGCAACTTCTGCGACACTGGTGCAACATTCAATGTGGAAGGTGCTTACCAATGTGTTTTTGGTCTCTGAGACCAAAGTTTGCGCGTGTTCTTTCCCTAGACCACATATATCCACATGAAAAAACACACTCTAGTAGATTCTATGATTCAACTTATGCCACACTAGTGCAAAATGCAATCTCGAAGGTGCTTTCCTATGTGTTTTTGGTCTATGTGACCAAGGTTTGACACGCTGATCCACTACTGTCATTGCATGTGTTCTTTTCCTAAACCACATGGATCCACATGACAACACAAATTCCAGTAGATTCTGTAATGTAACTTCCGCCACACTAGTGCAACATGCAATGTGGAAGCTATTTTCCTATCTATATTTTCTCTATGTCATAATGGTTTGACACACTGATCCACCAATGTCATTGCATATGTTCTTTTCCTAGACCACATGGATCCACATGAAAACACCTACTCGAGTGGATTCTGTGACGTATCTTCTGCCACACTAGTGCAACATGCAATGCGGAAGCTGCTTTCCTATCTATTTTTTTCTCTATCACCATGGTTTGACACATTGAGCCAGTGGTGTCATTGCATGTGTTCTTTTCCTATACCACTGTGATCACCTAGTGCCATTGCATGTGTTCTTTTCCTAATCCACATGACAACACATACTCTAGAGGATTCTATGATGCAACTTATGCCACACTGGTGCAACATGCAATATGGAAGGTGCTTTCCTTTGTGTTTTTGGTCTCTGTGACCAAGGTTTGACACACTGATCACCTAGTGCCATTGCATGTGTTCTTTCCCTAGACCACATGGATCGACTTGACAACACCCACTCTAGTGGATTCTGTGATGCAACTTATGCAACACTAGTGCAACATGCAATGTGGAAGGTGCTTTCCTAAGTATGTTTTTGGTCTATGTGACCAAGCTTTTACACACTGATCCACTAGTGTCATTGCATGTGTTATTTTACTAAACCACATGGATCCATATGACAACACACACTCTAGTGGATTCTGTGATGCAACTTCTGCCACACTGGTGCAACATGCATTGTGGAAGCTGCTTTCCTACCTGTTTTTTGTATATCTAACCTTGGTTTAAAACATTGATCCACTAGTGTCATTGCATGTGTTCGTTTCCTAGACCACTGTGATAACCTAGTGCCATTGCATGTGTTCTTTTCCTAAACCACATGGATCCAGTTGACAACACATGCAATGACACTTTTCCTATGTGTTTTTGGTCTATGTGACCAAGGTTTGACACGCTGATCCACTAGTGTCATTGCATGTGTTCTTTTCCTAAACAACTTGGAACCACAAGAAAACACAAACTCCAGTGGGTTCTGTAATGCAACTTCTGCCACACTAGTGCAACATACAATGTGGAAGCTGTTTTCCTATCTATTTTTTCTCTATGTCATAATGGTTTGACACACTGATCCACCAGTGTCATTGCTTGTGTTCTTTTCCTAGACCACATGGATCCACATGAAAACACACACTCGAGTGGATTCTATGATGCATCTTCTACCACACTAGTGCAACATGCAATGCGGAAGCTTCTTTCCTATCTATTTTTTGTCTCTGTCACCATGGTTTGACACATTGAGCCAATAGTGTCATTCCATGTGTTCTTTTCCTAGACCACTGTTATCACCTACTACCACTGCATGTGTTCTTTTCCTAATCCACATGACAACACACACTCCGGTGGATTCTATGATGCAACTTCTGCCACACTGGTGCAACATGCAATATGTAAGGTGCTTTCCTATGTGTTTTTCGTCTCCATGACCAAGGTTTGACACACTGATCACCTAGTGCCATTGCATGTGTTCTTTCCCTAGAACACATGGATCGACTTGACAACACCCACTCTAGTGGATTCTGTGATGCAACTTATGCAACACTGGTGCAACATGCAATGTGGAAGGTGCTTTCCTAAGTGTGTTTTTGGTCTATGTGACCAAGCTTTTACACACTGATCCACTAGTGTCATTGCATGTGTTATTTTACTAAACCACATGGATCCATATGACAGCACACACTCTAGTGGATTCTATGATGCAACTTCTGCCACACTGGTGCAACATGCATTGTGGAAGCTGCTTTCCTATCTGTTTTTTGACTCTCTAACCTTGGTTTAACACATTGATCCACTAGTGTCATTGCATGTGTTCTTTTCCTAGACCTTTGTGATCACCTAGTGCCATTGCATGTGTTCTTTTCCTAAACCACATGGATCCACTTGACAACACATATTCCAGTGGATTCTGTGACGCAACTTCTGCCACACTGGTGCAACATTCAATGTGGAAGGTGCTTTCCGATGTGTTTTTGGTCTCTGTGACCAAAGTTTGCGCGTGTTCTTTCCCTGGACCACATATATCCACATGAAAAAACAAACTCTAGTAGATTCTATGATTCAACTTATGCCACACTAGTGCAAAATGCAATGTCGAAGGTGATTTCCTATGTGTTTTTGGTCTATGTGACCAAGGTTTGACACGCTGATCCACTACTGTCATTGCATGTGTTCTTTTCCTAAACCACATGGATCCACATGACAACACAAATTCCAGTAGATTCTGTAATGTAACTTTCGCCACACTAGTGCAACATGCAATGTGGAAGCTATTTTCCTATCTATTTTTTCTCTATGTCATAATGGTTTCACACACTGATCCACCAATGTCATTGCATATGTTCTTTTCCTAGACCACATGGATCCACATGAAAACACCTACTCGAGTGGATTCTGTGACGTATCTTCTGCCACACTAGTGCAACATGCAATGCGGAAGCTGCTTTCCTATCTATTTTTTTCTCTATCACCATGGTTTGACACATTGAGCCAGTGGTGTCATTGCATGTGTTCTTTTCCTAGACCACTGTGATCACCTAGTGCCATTGCATGTGTTCTTTTCCTAATCCAGATGACAACACATACTCTAGAGGATTCTATGATGCAACTTATGCCACACTGGTGCAACATGCAATATGGAAGGTGCTTTCCTTTGTGTTTTTGGTCTCTGTGACCAAGGTTTGACACACTGATCACCTAGTGCCATTGCATGTGTTCTTTCCCTAGACCACATGGATCGACTTGACAACACCCACTCTAGTGGATTCTGTGATGCAACTTATGCAACACTGGTGCAACATGCAATGTGGAAGGTGCTTTCCTAAGTGTGTTTTTGGTCTATGTGACCAAGCTTTTACACACTGATCCACTAGTGTCATTGCATGTGTTATTTTA
This sequence comes from Avena eriantha, assembly GCA_910589775.1. Classification (NCBI taxonomy): domain Eukaryota; kingdom Viridiplantae; phylum Streptophyta; class Magnoliopsida; order Poales; family Poaceae; genus Avena; species Avena eriantha. The sequence continues at coordinate 112,718,752 of OU342740.1, forward strand.
CTAAACCACATGGATCCATGTCATGGCCTGAACCCGATAAGGTGCAGATCCCTGTGTTTATAGTGCTAGTCCCTGGATCGAATAGCTAGCACACACAGTTTAAGATGTAATATCAAGAAACAAAGGTCATATTACATCGCATATTTAGGAATAAAAATAGTTCATTACAACTTACATAGCTCATATGGCTATCTTATTACAAAGCAGCAGATATAACTATAAAGCATGGAGTCCTTCAACTTCATATGCCACAGGCAAACATGTCGGGTGCAGACTCGTAATCCCTACTCATCAAACTTCACTATCATCAAGTAATCCTGCAACATGATAAGTTACATCCACAAGGGTCAATACATTTTGAATTGTATTGGCAAGTGTCACTAGTATGTGGATATAAAGTGGAACCTATTACTACATGCATATCTAGCTAGGTAGAGCTTTGGCTAGTTTGTAGCAAGAAAGTTTTTTCCCTATCTTTTTATCAATAGTTTGCAACACTTATTATCAACTAAGTTACACTTGATACCCTCCAGGTAATATTTCCAATCACAACATAGTGGTACCACTGATAGAAATCAGTGAACCTAGGTTCCATTGATAGAAATCAATGAACCAACAACCCTTGTTCACCCTTCAAGTTTTAACTTAGAGAAATTAGAATGATGAGATTCTTGATTCTGCTTCATTGTCTTGAGGCTCAGAAGTTGTGCGTAACCGGGAACAAGGCTAAGTACTTAATTTTACCCTCTCGAGAGGTGGTGCACTTTCCCCACAAGACTCGACATGCATCGAGATGAGACTTTTCAGAAGCAATCCCTCAGACCACCACATACGCGTTCCTTCCTACCATCACTACCACCCTCTGTCCGTCTAGCTGAGTTCTCGCAACTTAGTCGGTCAAGGCAGAGCCCATATGCCATGTCGCTGCACTAGAAGCTTCACGACAAGAACGTCTCCAATCTCTTTGTTCCTGGGTGGCCATCCACAAGTGCGATACACCAGCCGACCATAGATATGGCCCCTGAGTAACCACTCAACATAATCCAATCAAGTCCCATTTCCACCCAGGTATTTCATTAAGTACTTGTTTTGTTGAAAACATATATTTTCCAATACTCCATATAATCATAATATGATATTCCACCCCGACAACTATAGCAGGGCTAAGCATTTCTAATCTTACGATGTTTCACCTACCAAGTAGAAACTACCATTCCCTATTCTACAAAGGAGATATAGCATGGCATAATAATATAGTCTATCATGCATATACTACAAAAAGCCACTAAGTATAATGAAAACAATAGGACTTGATAGTGCCACTTTCCTTGGTAGTAGAATATTTAGGTACTCTTCTTGATCTTTTAAAGATTACACTCCTCAAATTCTACAACAATACAATCCAGCAAAAAGCACATTCTCAAAACTAGCATCACAAAACAACACATGAATACAACAAAATTCATGCAAGCATACAACAAAATATTTTATTGAACAAGTTGTTACAAGAAGTTTCTGAACACTACTAAGTTCTTTCTGAATATTTAATATTTGCAAGATTACAAATGCAACCGTTTGTGCAATTATAACAATTAGCAATATTTTCTAACACTTGGAAAGGCCATTCTCACTAAATAATTGACACGGTATTATTTATACTAAACTAAATTTATATTTTTGACTTACTGGACAGAGGGTTCAATTTTCAATCTATAACAAAAAGATTCACCAAAAAATAAATTATAGAATAATTTTTATAGCAATTTACTCTAAAAATAGTTCTGTATAAAACGTGATTTTAACCATCACAAAAGTACCGAGTTGTTGCTCTAATTTGTTCTACTCATTTTTGTGAATCCATAGACATATTATTTGCTAAATTTAGACAAACAGAACTAAAGATATGATTTTTGCAAGTTCCTATGTTCTTATGTCCTAAAAATCTAAAAATAAAAATTGATAAGACAAGTGGCAGATTTCTATTGGCCCGTACCCCTTCGGTAAGTGATCTATCGATAGCCCTTAGATGAAGATCAAACGGACCAGGTTAGCTCACCGGAAAATCGCGCCGGACAGATCGTCGGAATGGCGGGCACAGACTTGGCGTTGCCATTCTCGTCGCTAGGAACGTATCCGGAGTTGAAGAAGACGTGGACAGCGTAGAGGACATCGACGCGGTACTCATGGACATGACGGAGAGCTCGCTGGTCTTCGAAGATAGCGCCAATCCATGGCTGGAGCCCCGGTGGCGTCGGGTGGCTTGACCAACGGAAACAAAATATCGTCCCACCATGTCCTGGAGGTAGGCAAAGATGAGGAGAGTATTCTGGTTCGAGGAATTGACAAGTTTCTCACCGTGGACGACAAGATCTGACGAGGAACTCCGGTTTTTGGCTGATCTTGGCATCATCGGTATGACTTCTACAGACCTCCTCTCGAGAAATTTTGAGAACCAAAATGATGGAGCAGAGCGAGAGGAAGATGGTGCTCTATTCGGTTCACGTTGTTATGGTAGGAGGAGGGAGATCGGGATACGTATGCCACCGATTGGCATTTGGAGCACCGATTTGATATGAGAGATTAAAGCACCAAAGTGAGAAACTAATGGCCTGAATGGAACCTCCACTTGATTATAAACGTTTTTCGTTTTGAAGTCGAAGAGAAACAGTCATTGGATTTGATAGGGGGGATAGGAAGGAGTACAGCCATAAAGTTGCTCTATGTAGGTGAAGGAGGAGGAAGACGAGCCAGGAGCGCTCGACTCGGTCCGGCTCCTCTAAATGGGCCAAGAAAAAGGAAGAGGCCCAAAAGAAAATAACATGAAGAAAAAAAATTGAGGAAAGATAGTTGGGTGGGTTGGGCTGCTCTCACGTGGTCGTAGTTGGGCTGGGTCGGCTCTTTTTTTAAATTCATTTTTCTTTTTCTTTTTCTGATTTCTTTTATAACTTTTGTTTTAGAGCTTTAAATGGATCCATTCAAATTTCCAAAAATTTGTAAAATCAACAAGATCATTTTAGGATATTATCTATCTTATTTATTATCCAATTCCAATAATATTATTTATAAATATTTACTTTGGCTTATATGGTTCTTTTTGTACTTAGTTACTTTTCTTCATATCTTTTTATTTAAAACTCCAAAAAGGATCAAACCAATTTATAAAGTTTTATAAAATAATTCTTTACAATTATATTTTATTTAAATATACTTTTGTTCCATTTAGACATGGATTTTAGATATGGCTTATCTTGACTTTGCAATATAATCCCATCTCTTTTCCTCTTTACCAAATAAATTATATATTTTGATTTATAGTTTCAAAAAATAAAAAGGTGATTATCATTTTTATAATTCTATTTATAAACCATTATACTTTTATTTTATTTAGTTATTGATTTTTGGTAGGTGCTTTATTGGCCTTGGAATTTTCTTATTTCTTTTCCTTTCTTACATAAATCGTATATTTTTATCTATGGCTCCAAATAGGGTGAAACCAATTTCAATGGTTTTGTAATTTTGTTATTTTTCCATATAGATTATTTAGGAATGCTCTTGCTCAATTTTTATATGGGACAAAGCCATAGTCTTGCATTGAACTTGATGGTGATTTCTCTTATTAGTGTTTAGGTTTCGGGTCTATCCTTTTTCTTCAGGGGCTGACAAGATACATGTCATGGATGATTGAATTTTATCTTTGGATAATTTTTTTGTCACTTCTTCATTCAAAAATCTTTTTGTTTAATTAAGGTTTTGATATTTCCATTAGAGGAATCAAAAGTTTCTTTTCCCCCAAAATTTCTTCTTTTATTTACTTTGTTTATTTGATTTTCACATTTCAAAATTTGCAAAATTTTGGGATGTGATAGGCTACCACCCTTAAAAGGAATCTCGTCCCGAGATTCGGAAAGTCTGGAAATATTAGGTTGGGTTTCAGGATAACTAGGGTACTACCACCCTTAAAAGGAATTTGACTAGGTTGTCTTTTGAGAATTTACTTTGACTTTAGTCTTTGGCTATCATTGGAAGATTGGAAATTTCCATCCTTGACACGTTTTATCTTTTGATGTCTAAGATAGATGTGGCATTAGATAAGGACATGATTAGTGACTTAACATTGGAAACACGTAACTTGATATATGGAGCATTCTCACAATTAGGGAATTGGTCAGTAAACTCTTTATAAGTGTCCTATGTCTCCATAGATTTTTTTGGCTCATGGTCTTCCCACAAATTTATCCTTGGATTCATTGTTGTCATGGTCTCTCTGGAAAGGGTTGTTGATCATGTTGATCATCTGATTGGTCATCCTTTGCAACAATTGGAATTGGGATCCCAAGAACTTTCACATTTCTAGGTCTAACTTAGTGTTGTTGCAGTTGTTGGCTAGGAACTGGGTTGTCACTTGAGTTAACTTTGTTTGAGTTTTTAGCGGTTGAATTGTAATGGGCATCTCAAGATTGATGTTGGAGTTTTGGTTTCTTGGATAAGTCATTTGCTTGGGCTAGATTAGAATTGGGATTAGAATAGAAAAATTGTATCTAGGGAAAGAATTCTACTCATACACAATAGATCATACCAAGAAATATGCAAGCAATTTCAATCATACATACAACAACAAAGTTCAATCATCACTTAGGCAAACAAAATATTATTGCCATACCACATAGGTTGGTATGACCCATAAACAATCACAAAGTCGATTAATTAAACGAATAACTAATGTGGTAGTCCAACTATAGGTTTCTACTTGATATTAATCTCTTGAGATTATTCCATCCTTCTCCATAGCTAGTGCATTAGGAATGAAATCAAGGTGTCCTTATGTCATCTTGTCACAACGTCCTCCTAAGTTGAGTTTCCTTAGTCTCCAGGTCTTGAGTATATTTCTTCTCTTCCTTGAAGTCCTTCCAAGTGTTGTGCAGTCTATGCCTAAGTATTTCTCCAAGTTCTTCAATATCCCTCCATGCAGCACTTCTCGTAGAGTGAGGTTCCAAGTTGGTGAATATCCAAAGTCCCATTTTCTTATTGTTGTCTTCCTTGATAGACTTGTTGACACTAGTAAAATGAATCAAGATAGTTCCACGAGTAACAAAAGCTAATATAACCTAGTAAAACCATAATAGACAAGCTTCTCAACCTAGGATCTTTCCTAATTTCCTTCATCTTCTTTTCTACTAAACTTGAACTTTTCCATTGATCTTGACTTCTCTTCTTGATCCTGGAATGCCTTGTCCTTCTCCTCGAGTTGGGCGGGTAACTCATCATTTCCTAAGTAGTTGGTTTCTCCTATTATCAACAAAATCCCATATAAAATTTCTAAGTCCTACAATTACTGAAGAATAAATCTTCCTTCTAAAACATCTTCTCCCGGCTTCTTGTGGTGATGGAGATATGTTGATCTAGTATCTTGACGATGTTGAGAAGTCCAAATACAATGTAGGTGGTCTTGAAGTCCTCATTGATCCTGAAGCAAAAGTCCTTTGAGGTGTTGAGACTTAAGTCCTTAGCCATGCTGAACATGAAGTCCTGGATGATGCTAAAGCCGAAGTACTTGGTGAAACTGAACCTGAAGTCCTTTGTGATGCTGAACCTAAAGTCCTTTGTGATGTTGAAGTCCTTTGTGATGTTGAAGTCCTTTGTGATGTTAAAGATGAAGTCCTTGGTCATGTTGAAGATGAACTCCTTAGTGATGATGAAGTTGAAGACCTTTGCGATGATGAAGTTGAATGTCCTTTGAGACGAAGTTGAAGTCCTTTATGGTGATGATGTTGAAGTCCTTTGTGATCAAGTTGAAAAGGGAGAGATATACAAACTAAGGAAAGGATTTACAAGATTATTTGTAAATAACTTAGAACAAATACAACTCCTATTATTCTAAGGTGTTGTCCAAATCCTAGTGTTACGAACCTACATGCAACACAATGCTCTGATACCATCTGTCATGGCCTGAACTAGATAAGGTGCAGATCCCTGTGTTTATAGTGCTAGTCCCTGGAGCGAAGAGCTAGCACCCACAGTTTAAGATGTAATATCAAGAAACAAAGGTCATATTACATCACATATCTAGGAATAAAAATAGTTCATTACAACTTACATAGCTCATATGGCTATCTTATTACAAAGCAACAGATATAACTATAAAGCATGGAGTCCTTCATCTTCATGTGCCACAGGCAAACATGTTGGGTGCAGACTCGTAATCCCTACTCATCAAACTTCACTATCATCAAGTAATCCTGCAACATGATAAGTTACAACCACAAGGGTCAATACAGTTTGAATTGTATTGGGAAGTGTCACTAGTATGTGGATATACAGTGTAACCTATTACTACATGCATATCTGGCCAGGTAGAGCTTTGGCTAGTTTGCAGCAAGAAAGTTTTTTCCCTATCTTTTTATAAATAGTTTGCAACACTTATTATCAACTAAGTTACACTTGATACCCTCCAGGTAATATTTCCAATCACAACATAGTGTTACCACTGATAGAAATCAGTGAACCAAGGTTCCATTGATAGAAATCAATGAACCAACAACCCTTGTTCACCCATCAAGTTTTAACTTAGAGAAATTAGAATGATGAGATTCTTGATTCTGCTTCATTGCCTTGAGGCTCAGAAGTTGTCCGTAACCGGGGACACGGCTAAGTACTTAGTTTTACCCTCTCGAGAGATGGTGCACTTTCCCCACAAGACTCGACATGCATCGAGATGAGACTTTTCAGAAGCAATCCCTCAGACCACCACAGACGCGTTCCATCCTACCATCACTACCACCCTCTGTCCGTCTAGCTGAGTTCTCGCAACTTAGTCGGTCAAGGCAGAGCCCATATGCCATGTCGCTGCACTGGAAGCTTCACGACAAGAACGTCTCCAATCTCTTTGTTCCTGGGTGGCCATCCACAAGTGCGATACACCAGCCGACCATAGATATGGCCCCTGAGTAACCACTCAACATAATCCAATCAAGTCCCATTTCCACCCAGGTATTTCATTAAGTACTTGTTTTGTTGAAAACATATATTTTCCAATACTCCATATAATCATAATATGATATTCCACCCCGACAACTATAGCAGGGCTAAGCATTTCTAATCTTACGATGTTTCACCTACCAAGTAGAAACTACCATTCCCTATTCTACAAAGGAGATATAGCATGGCATAATAATATAGTCTATCATGCATATACTACAAAAAGCCACTAAGTATAATGAAAACAATAGGACTTGATAGTGCCACTTTCCTTGGTAGTAGAATATTTAGGTACTCTTCTTGATCTTTTAAAGATTACACTCCTCAAATTCTACAACAATACAATCCAGCAAAAAGCACATTCTCAAAACTAGCATCACAAAACAACACATGAATACAACAAAATTCATGCAAGCATACAACAAAATATTTTATTGAACAAGTTGTTACAAGAAGTTTCTGAACACTACTAAGTAATTGCCACGGTATTATTTTCTAACACTTGGAAAGGCCATTCTAACTAAATAATTGCCACGGTATTATTTATACTAAACTAAATTTATATTTTTTTTCTTACTAGACAGAGGGTTCAATTTTCAATCCATAGCAAAAAGATTCACCCAAAAATAAATTACATAACAAATTTTATAGCCAATTTACTCTAAAAATAGTTCTATATAAAACGTGATTTTAACCATCACAAAACTACCGAATTGTTGCTCTAATGTGTTCTACTCATTTTTGTGAATCCATAGACATAGTATTTGCTAAATTTAGACAAACAGAACTAAACATATGATTTTTGCAAGTTCCTATGTTCTTATGTCCTAAAAATCCGAAAATAAAAATTGATAAGACAAGTGGTAGATTTCTATTAGCCTATACCCCTTCGGTAAGTGATTTATCGATAGCACTTAGATGAAGATCAAACGGACCAGGTTAGCTCACCGGAAAATCTCGCCGGAAATATCGCCGGAATGGCAGGCACGGACTTGGCGTTGCGGTTCTCGTCGCTAGGAACGTATCCGGAGTTGAAGAAGACGTGGACGGCGTAGAGGATGTGGAGGCGGTACTCATGGATATGACAGAGAGCTCGCTGGTCTTCAAAGACAGCGCCAATCCACGGCTAGAGCCGCGGTGGCGTCAGGTGGCTCGACCAACGAAAATAAAATGTCGTCCCACCATGTCCTGGAGGTAGGCAAAGATGAGGAGAGTATTCTGGTTCGAGGAATTGACAAGTTTCTCACCGTGGACGACAAGATCTGACGATGAATTCCGGTTTTTGGCTGCTTTTGGCATCATCAGTATGACTTCTACAAACCTCCTCTCGAGAAATGTTGAGAACCAAAATGATGGAGCAGAACGAGAGGAAGATGGTGCTCTCTTTGGTTCACGTTGTTATGGTAGGAGGAGGGAGATCGGGATACGTATGCCACCGATTGGCATTCGGAGCACCGGTTTGGTATGAGATATTAAAGCACTAAAGTGAGAAACTAATGGCCTGAATGGAACCTCCACTTGATTATAAACGTTTTTCGTTTTGAAGTCGAAGAGAAACGTTCATTGGATTTGACGAGGGGGGGGGGGGATAGGAAGAAGTACAGCCATGAAGTTGCTCTATGTAGGTGAAGGAGGAGGAAGACGAGCGAGGAGCGCTCGACTCGGTCCGGCTCCTCTAGATGGGCCAAGAAAAAGGAAGAGGCCTAAAAGAAAATAACATGAAGAAAAAAAAATTGAGGAAAGATAGTTGGGTGGGTTGGGCTGCTCTCACGTGGTCGAAGTTGGGCTAGGTCGGCTCTTTTTTTTTAATTCGTTTTTCTTTTTCTGATTTCTTTTATAACTTTTGTTTTAGAGATTTAAATGGATCCATTCAAATTTCCAAAAATTTGTAAAATCAACAAGATCATTTTAGGATATTATCAATCTTATTTATTATCCAATTCCAACAATATTATTTATAAATATTTACTTTGGCTTATATGGTTATTTTTTTACTTAGTTACTTTTCTTCATATCTTTTTATTTAAAACTCCAAAAAGGATCAAACCAATTTACAAAGTTTTATAAAATAATTATTTACAATTATATTTTATTTAAATATACTTTTGTTCCATTTAGACATGGATTTTAGATATGGCTTATCTTGACTTTGCAATATAATCCCATCTCTTTTCCTCTTTACCAAATAAATTATATATTTTGATTTATATTTGGTAGGTGCTTTATATAATTATATTTTGATTTATATTTTGATTTTTGGTAGGTGCTTTATTGGCCTTGGAATTTTCTTATTTCTTTTGTTGTCTTAAATAAATCGTATCTTTTTATCTATTGCTCCAAATAGGGTGAAACCAATTTCTATGGTTTTGTAATTTTGTTATTTTTCCTTATAGATCATTTATGAATGCTCTTGCTCAATTTTTGTATGGGACAAAGCCATAGTCTTGTATTGAACTTGATGGTGATTTCTCTTATTAGTGTTTAGGTTTCGGGTCTATCCTTTTTCTTCAGGGGCTGACAAGATACATGTCATGGATGATTGAATTTTATATTTGGATAATTTGTTTGTCACTTCCTCATTAAAATTCTTTTTGTTTAAGTAAGGTTATGATATTTCCATTAGAGGAATCAAAAGTTTCTTTTCCCCCAAAATTTCATCTTTTATTTACTTTGTTTATTTGATTTTCACATTTCAAAATTTGCAAAATTTTGGGATGTGACAATCCACACGACGACACACACTCTAGTGGATTCTGTGATGCAACTTCTGCCACACTAGTGCAACATGCTGTGTGGAAGCTACTTTCCTATATGTTTTTTGTCTCTCTAACATTGGTTTAACAAATTGGTCCACTAGTGTCATTGTATGTGTTCTTTTCCTAATCCACTGTGATAACCTAGTGCCATTGCATGTGTTCTTTTCCTAAAACACATGGATCTACTTGACAACACACCCTCCAGTGGATTCTGCGATGCAAGTTCTGCCACATTGATGTCTATGCACTTCTATTCTTGTGGACAGTTGTTGGGCCTCCAAGTGCAGAGGTTTGTAGAATAGCAGCAAGTTTTCCCTTAAGTGGATTACCCAAGGTTTATCAAACTTAGGGAGGAAGTGGTCAAAGGTATCCCTCTCAAGCTACCCTGCAATCAAGATACAAGAAGTCTCTGGTGTCCCCAACACACACAATACACTTGTCAGGTGTATAGGTGCACTAGTTCGGCGAAGAGATAGTGAAATACAAGTGTTATGGATAATTATAAGTGGTAACGGGGCCAGAAAATAGCTTGATGGCGTGGAAGAGATTAAAGGAAAACTGAAATAAAGATGGAAGCAAGCAAACATGTAACAGATCTAGTTGCAAACGGTGTTTCAATGCTTAGAAACAAGGCCTAGGGATCATACTTTCACTAGTGAACACTCTCATATAAATATCTTTTCATTATGATACTACTCTAAACTACTCTCTGGTTGGACACTCTAATCAATGGTAGGGCTATAACAGCACTCCTCAAAGTTCACTTTTCCCATCTAGATAACCCCACACTGTCACCTTGAGCACTAGATGGTTCCAACAAACACCACAATTTCATAAAGACATCCAACTCCAAATATAACTCATAACAAGTATTTGTAATCTCTAGCCTATGTGCCACCAAGGTGTGCACCTGTCACTTTCACACACATGGGGAGAGTAGAGATCTATTAAAGAACTTGAGTAGCAAGGTAGATCTACTTGATTACAAAGCTCATGATCACATTATGATCATGCATAGAGAGAGAGATGAACATATAGCTACCCGTAGAACCCTTAGCCTCGAGAGAGAACTACTCCCTCCTCATCATGGGAATCAGCAACGGCGATGGAGATGGCGGTGGAGATCGATGGACTAGCTTTGGGGGCACTTCCCCGTCCCGGCAGGGTGCCGGAATAGAGACTTTCTGTCCCCCGAATCTCCCCTTCGGTGGCGGCGGCGCTGCGGAACTTTTCGTGGCTGGAGGCTTGCCGATTTAGGGTTTTTGCATCGGGGGAGATATGTAGGTGAAAGAGACAAAGTCGGTGGCCGCCCAGGGGGCGCACACCATGTCCTGGCGCGGCCAAGGGGGGCCCGTGCCTAGGGGTGGTGTGGCCACCCTGTGGCCCCTCTCCGTCTCTCCTTCTGGCTTCGTGAGTCTTCCGGGAAAATAACGACTTTGGCTTTTGTCCCGTCCAATTCCGAGAATATTCATTTTCTGACTTTCCTGGAACCAAAAACAGCAGAAAATAGGCAGCTGGCATGGTGGCGCTTGTTAATAGGTTAGTCCAAGAAATCATATGAAAAGTACTCCAAAGTGTGGACAAAACATAAGAAAGTAGATAAAACCAAGCATGGAACATCAAAAATTATAGATACATTTTCAATGTATCCAAAGTGTGGACAAAGCATTACTTCCGCTTGATACTCTGTTGTGTGATGTATGAGGATGTATCCTAAACTATTATATCTATCTAGGATATTTGGATCTTGTTGTATGGCATTGAATATTTCTTTTTATTGTTTTAGATAGTGTGAATCTTATGTATATTGTAAGTCACCGACATACATACTCATTTATTTATGTTTTGGTCGTGTTACCTGTCGATTACACCACTCTCTCTAGTCCTAATGATCTAAAAAGTGGGTGGGATGTTTGGCCAGTACTGTGCCCTGCTCCACGAGGTGGGCCTACTGTGTGTGGCTGCATGGCCCCATAGTAGTATGTCATGTCCACTTTTGGTTCATCCAGGCTTGACCTTAGAGCATATGGTCCGAGGTATTACAATTGGTATTAGAGCCATTCCTCCCTTCATTGTTTCAGCCAATGGTCGTTGTCAGTCTAGAAAATATTTTGGTAGCTATGTATACTAGGGAAAACCAAAATGTGAGATTAGGACTGCTTCCATTTTTCTTCTTACCCACCCACCCACCCTTTTCTATTAAGGAAGTGTAACATTTGTCTATCCTCTTCTAAAAATGCAAACCAGGATTCACGTGTTTGGTGTTTCCCTAGTACCATAGGATGTTTGTGTAATTCTTGGTCTATTTGTGGCATCCAACCTTGTTGTCGCAATCTTCCTGTGGTTATCAACTGTTGGTACATTACATACCGACAAGCTTTGTGTAAACCGGCACGATCTATCCGACTCTTTGTAAACCAACACGATTTGTCTTACTCTTTGAAACCAATGTGTTATAGTTAGTGGTGTTCATTCTGTATCTGTTTATCTCTCTCAATATTCGTAAGAAGGATAAGAGTTGGGTTGCACATTTTTCCTATTCTTGTGCGAAGTAATGCTTTGAGTGCCGGATGGAGTCATGACCATACCACTACTTTTATCATTCTCTATTGTATATTGAATGGGTGAAGCAGCTAAGCTCTAACTGTTAAGTGGTTTTGCACATCTAGTTGGTATTTTAATGCCGAAATTTGTGGAAATTTTTTCTGTGGTAGATTTGTGTTCCACACTCCTTTTTCAGTCGTGTGCGATATGCTAACTATCTTCTAGGTGCGATGAACTTTGCTAACTATCTTCTAGATTTGTGTTCCACACTCCTTTAATATCATCTTAGTAAATTGTATCCTTTAATCTCAGTTAATTCTGTTTTAGTGCTATTTTGATTATTAATAATTCTCCATTATGGTACTAACACAAGTTTTTCAATCATCAACAGGATGGCTCCTCCACGCCGCCCTCCTGGGGAAGATGAGGTTCCAGGTTTGCTAGAGCTGGGTGTTGCGCTTGTCAGTTTGGCAAATACACTGGGTACTATGCAGCAAAACCAGCAGAGTTTCGAGGAGAGCATCCGGAGGAATGAGTTTGCACCACCTCCCCCACCTACCCAGCATGGCAACATGAAAGACTTCCCGAAGTTCACCCCACGGCACTTCGAGGTGACCGTCAAGCTGATGGATGCTGACGATTGGCTCCGGGAGATCATGAGGCTACTAGATACCACACATGTTGCTAAGCATGACAGGGGCTTATTCGTCTGCGGTACCAAAGTTGGCAGGCCAGCGCATGGTGTTCGTCTACCCCCATGTTGGAATGATCATATAGCTATCCCACCAAGGAACCACCAGTATCATGGTTGTGCTTCTTGGAATCATCATATGCTTGTTCATCTGCCCCCATGTTGGCTCAAATCCAGTGACATGCTTCTTCGTGCGAGGGGTATCTCGGCATTAGGCTGAGTATCACTCTCTTCCGGTTTTATTTTCATACTCGAAGAAACTCCATCACCGCCGGTAATCCATACATTACCAGCACTCTTAGCTTTTCCATTAGGAGAGAACGTGTCTATCCTCGAATTAAGGCTAGTGAGTCGGTGAAACAGTGGCCATCCACTTTCTTTTATCACAAGGATATTCCTGCTCCCGGCAAAGCTACTACTTTGCCGGCTTTTGTTGACGGTGCCGGCATGTCCCAAGAGTCCTAGGATGCGGATGTGCCGGCTATTAGTGATGATCTACTTCTCGCCAAGAGGCGGATTGAATACCTAATGAAGCACAAGGGCCTTAAGGGGTTCGACTTGATTCACTGCTAGCTGGCACGCCGGCTTCAGCCTGTCCAACACCATGGAGACCAGCTTATGCACTCCATTACGGCGTTCAAGAAGGATACTCTCCGGATCTGCCCCCGTCCTTACACGGAGAAGGAATATGAATCCCAAATCAAATGGTTGATTAGGGAGCGGATTGAGAGGAAAATCCCGGAGCTGTCTTTGGACATGCATACGGCTGAAGATCCTGTGGTACCGGTAATTTTCCAGCAGTAGCTCAAATTATGTGTTCATCTTTACATTATTATCTCTTCTCGCAATACTGAGATATTTCTTCTTTTCAGCTTGCTGACCTCCCCAAGTCGGAGCTTGCTCCACTCGAAGGATATCTTTCTGAGATCTCTCAGGATGATGGAGAACTGGTTCCACTATCGGAGACCTTTACCCGAAAGCGTAAGGCTCCGACTCTGTCTATTGGCACCAAGGAAGTGCCCATTGTGAAGAGGTAACTTTTCTCACAAGGTTTCTGTATTATATTTATTAATTCTTTCCGAGGTGTAACATTCTTTGTTCGATTCCCTCCTCAAATCTAGACAACTCACTAAGGGCAAGGGGGAAGGAGGCTCGTCAAAGCGAGAATATCATTTTGTGGCCCGAAAGTTGGGGTGGCCAAGCAACACGGTACCCGAGTTCCCTGATATCAGACGCGATGACTACAGTTGGCGTGCCAAATACTCAGAGGGTCTTTTCAGCATGAATTCAACTTGACGTTTCAATACAAAAAATCAGGCTAACGGCCATCAAGTTGGGCCCCTCCTGTTAGCTTTTGTCGTTATGTCGCTGTCGTCATCGCTGCCATGTAGGCTTGCAGCGTTGGCGCATGCATCCTTTACGCGTCTTCTTCTTCCTCCGGGGGCGGCAATCTGTGGTCACGGCCATGGCGCGGAGCTAGGACTTGGACAAACCTTCTAGGCTCGTTCTCCTCCCCATCTCGAATCGGAGCTCGCCCTCACCATGACTGCACCATTGGCACGACGCGGGGACGGGAATTCATTCCCGGGTGAGATCTGTCACCATGCCGACCATGCTTGGTCCTGTTGGTCTCCTCCAGAATCAGAGCTTGCCATCGCCGTGGTCGCACACGCACCAGCCACGGCGCCTTCCTCTCCGAATCGCAAAGCCACATCCACCCAGTTCGGCACAATGCCAACAAGGTGAAAATGCATCAAGTTTTCTTCTTGTGATTGTAGAAAAACATGTATGTACCGCGGCCGTAGCATACTCTAACAATGTGCACATATATTGTTTACTAGATTTTCATTTGAAATTAGTAGCTCCATGATGACGAAACATAGAGAACCTAAATGGAATGACGATGACGACCATGTTCTGTAATTTGCATTGCATCAACAAGTGCTCGCTGAAGAAGCAAGTTACCAAGAGAGTGGAGTTCATCAGCCATTGCCAAAAAATATGTGAACAAATCAATGAGTTATTCAATGCAAATAAGCGCAGAAAATCTAGATCCATGTCATCAATCATCAATAGGTGGCACATTCTGGTGATGCGTTCAAATGTGTACACGATGTATCATTTGATTCAAGTGGTTGTTATCATGAGCAAAAATGCCTGATATGCACATTACATTTGTATGTTCTATGCTGCAATTCTGTTGTTACAGGCGTGGAAAGAAAAGCTGGGCTTCACTGAATATTACGCAGTTAGGCCTAACTTAGTCTTACACAAATAAGCACAGCTTAGTCTTTACACACATAAGCGCAACTAATGATAAAGATAAAGACAAATGGTTCGGCGGATCTGGCAGTATGAGCACTAGGTCCCTTGAGCTGGTGGTATCGTCGGAACGAACCAGAATGCTGCGTTTGGCCGTCTTTCATTCTCCTTCAAATAGTACGACCCCACTGATGAGCCAATTGTAGGCTCCCTCCCCCCGATGTGGATTCGGCTCTAGGACAGATCTGGAGTGTCAACATGATAGGCGTGTGAGTGTGCAACAAACACACAGTCTGCTATCAACACTGGAAGTGCTGGCACATCAGCAACAACACCAGCATGTTCTTCCTAGATTCCGGCAGCAGCCTTAGCAGGTATTTCGTCAACTTCACGTGCAGCAGCATTAGCAAGTATTTCGTCAGCTTCACCAGCAGCAGCATCACCAAGTATTTCGTCAGCTTCACTAGGAGCAGCAGTAGCTAGTTCTTCGTCAGCTCCACCACCACCAGCACCACCACCACTAGCAGCAGCAACATCAGGGGCTAGGGTTGCCTGAGCAATTACAGGTTCAACAGCTCCAGGGGCTCCGACAAAGAAAGGGTAGTTGGTCCCAAGAAACACAGATTGTGCCTTCAGATTGTTGACTCTGCTCTAGACTTGCTCTACTGGGTCTTTGGATGGGCATGCGGACCTCGAGAAAACGTGACACCGCAGTGATGGGTATGAAGAAAGTTGTGTCCCCATATGTTCTATTGTATCACCAACGTTGTTTAGTGCTCCCCTGATATGAGTCCACAAGAGTTCATCATCATGTTCCGTGTTGTATCTGAGAGGTGCCAGGAACCTGCACCGTGTCCCAAGTTCAGCATCTGCTACTTCATCTTTGATGACCGGAGCTGGAATGAAGCGCTGAGCTGCGTGGGTACCTGCGTGTTACTAACTGTCAATAAGCCGAATTTTAAATGAGATTTTACATTCTATATGACACCATGACTCACCCCAAATGGACGGCTCCCAAACACGCACGTCGCTGCTAGGTTCAGTGACCGCATAAATGTGTTGCGGTCTATACGAAGAGTAGCCGTAGGTGAAGACGATGTCAACATAGTTCTCCGGCCATAGGAAGTCGTCGCGCAAGACTGTCCATTCCTTGTCATTTGGGAATCTAATGAATGTGATTGCCTTGTCGAATACCGCTAAGAGGTCGTACTCCTAGTTCTTCCATGCCCCCTCCCGCGGTCTATGTGGGAGTTGTACCTTCACGAGGTCAAGTTCTGCCATGTTGAACCTGTAAGCGAATTCGGAAATGGGCGGCGGCCACCCGCTGTTGAATGCAGTAATGCCGACACCCTTCAAAGATGGCACTGCAAGTCTCTTCGATCTGTAGCCATTTTTTAGATTCCAACTACTGCCATCCTGTGATAAATGGATCAGCCACTCGCCGTTGCCACCCACCCAGTTCTGGTTATCTTCCATTTCTGTCTCTTCTTCCTTGATATTCACCACTACTGATTCGGACCACTTATCCAGCAGCATCAGTTTTGCATGAATATTCTGCAGAGTTTGGTGTCACTTGGTACAATAAACTAGTATGGATTCCATTGCAGATACAATTTGACAACCAGGCCTTCAGATTAAAGTACACAAAATATCTCCTAAATACGAGTGTCTCCTCGGATATCGCCTAAATTGTGCATGTGTCACTACGAAGATACACAATATATGGAGTAGTAGTAGAGCCCCCAGAAAAAACTCCTGACGATGATCATAATTAAACAACTCGGGGCATAACAGCATTAAGTCGTCTAATCTTTTTGTTTTTATTTTAGGAAACAGAATATCACCTAGTAGGCATTCCATTGCAAAATCGACATTGACAACTCGTCTATCACCTAAAGTAAGATTGTGTCACTACGAAAATACTAGAATATCAGGTACGAGCAGAGCTTCCGCTGTACAGAATAGTCTTATATTGTTCGATTTGTTCAAACCGCGCGTGCACACAACACGTTCGACGAAACGAACATAGGATTCCAATGAGAGTTCAGCACATATGAATCAACGATATGACTGAACGAATAATCTAGATACTAGAACTTACATTGCCATCGCGGTCGTCTGGTCATTTGCTGTTATCGGGGTAAAGAAGGCATGGTGTGCTGAACGGTTGTTCGTCCATGTTCCGCATCGTCACGCGGTAGCAAGGGATGCAGCAAGCGAGGCGGCCGACTGAGATGTTGTCCAACTCCGAGGCATCAACCAGTATTCACTGCATGTGTGTTCTTTCCACAAACCACTTATGGATCAATCGGTGGTCATTGCATGTGTGTTCTTTCCCACAAACCACATATGGATCCATATGTGTTCTTATACTAAAACCAGCACTAGAGTCATTGCATGTGTGTTATTTCCACAAACCACACATGGATCAACCACTAGAGTCATTGCATGTGTGTTCTTTTGACAAACCCCACATGGATCAACCAGTGGTCATTGCATGTGTGTTCTTTCCACAAAACACATATGGATCAACCAGTGGTCATTGCATGTGTGTTCTTTTCCACAAACCACACATGGATCAAACAGTGGTCATTGCATGTGCGTTCTTTCCACAAACCACACATGGATCAACCAGTGGTTCTCCATTGCATGTGTGTTCTTTTCCACAAACCACACATGGATCAAGCAGTGGTCATTACATGTGTGTTCTTTCCACAAACCACTTATGGATCAACCAGTGGTCATTGTATGTGTGTTCTTTTCACAAACCACATGTGGACCCACTAGAGTCATTGCATGTGTGTTCTTTTCCACAAACCACATATGGATAAACAAGTGGTCATTGCATGTGTGTTCTTTCCACAAACCACACATGGATCAACCAGTGGTCATTGCTTGTGTGTTCTTTTCCACAGACCACACATGGATCAAGAAGTGTCATTGCATGTGTGTTCTTTCCACAAACCACATATGGATCAACCAGTGGTCATTGCATGTGTGTTCTTTTCACAAACCACATATGGATCAACCAGTGGTCATTGCATGTGTGTTCTTTTCACAAACCACATGTAGACCCACTGTTGTCATTGCATGTGTGTTCTTTTCCACAAACCACATATGGATCAACTAGTGGTCATTGCATGTGTGTTCTTTACACAAACCACACATGGATCAACTAGTGGTTCTCCATTGCATGTTTGTTCTTTTCCACAAACCACACATGGATCAAACAGTGGTCATTGCATGTGTGTTCTTTCCACAAACCACTTATGGATCAACCAATGGTCATTGCATGTGTGTTCTTTTCACAAACCACATGTGGACCCACTAGAGTCATTGCATTTGTGTTCTTTTCCACAAACCACATATGGATCAACCAGTGGTCATTTCATGTGTGTTCTTTCCACAAACCAGACATGGATCAACGAGCAGTCATTGCATGTGTGTTCTTTTCCACAAACCACACATGGATCAAGAAGTGTCATTGCATGTGTGTTCTTTCCACAAACCACATATGGATCAACAAGTGGTCATTACATGTGTGTTCTTTTCACAAACAACATATGGGTCAACCAGTGGTCATCGCATGTGTGTTCTTTTCACAAACCACATATGGATCAACCAGTGGTCATTGCATGTGTGTTCTTTTCACAAACCACATGTGAACCCACTAGAGTCATTGCATGCGTGTCCTTATACTAAAACCAACACTAGAGTCATTGCATGTGTGTTATTTCCACAAACAACACATGGATCAAGCAGTCTTATTGCATGTGTGTTCTTTTCACAAACCACATATGGATCAACCAGTGGTCATTGCATGTGTGTTCTTTTCAAAAACCACATGTCGACCCACTGTGGTCATTGCATGTGTGTTCTTTTCCACAAACCACATATGGATCAACCAGTGGTCATTGCATGTGTGTTCTTTACACAAACCACACATGGATCAACCAGTGGTTCTCCATTGCATGTGTGTTCTTTTCCACAAACCACACATGGATCAAGTAATGGTCATTGCATGTGTGTTCTTTCCACAAACCACTTATGGATCAACCAGTGGTCATTCATGTGTTTTCTTTTCACAAACCACATGTGGACCCACTAGAGTCATTATATTTGTGTTCTTTTCCACAAACCACATATGGATCAACCAGTGGACATTTCATGTGTGTTCTTTCCACAAACCTAACATGGATCAACGAGCGGTCATTGCATGTGTGTTCTTTTCCACAAACCACACATGGATCAAGCAGTGTCATTGCATGTGTGTTCTTTCTACAAACCACATATGGATCAACCAGTGGTCATTACATGTGTGTTCTTTTCACAAACAACATATGGAGCAACCAGTGGTCATTGCATGTGTGTTCTTTTCACAAACCACATATGGATCAACCAGTTGCCATTGCATGTGTGTTCTTTTCACAAAGCACATGTGAACCCACTAGAGTCATTGCATGTGTGTTCTTATATTAAAACCAACACTAGAGTCATTGCATGTGTGTTATTTCCACAAACCACACATTGATCAACCACTAGAGTCATTGCACTTGTGTTCTTTTCACAAACCACATGTGGACCCACTAGAGTCATTGCATGTGTGTTCTTTTCCATCGACGGCATCGTCTTCCTTGTAGTAGAAGTCTTGTTGAGGGAGACGTTCGTGCTGTCTCGCGTTGTCCTGTAAAGGGCACGACGTGTGCAACGAGCCCCATTGGATTACACATGATCAACGGTTGGTGCGCACGATTTGCGTGACAACTGTCACAACCAATCAGGGCGTCGCAGACAGAGTGGGCACAGGTTTGGGCTTCTATGAAAGAGAGAGAGAGGGGGGGCAAGCCTGGGTAGTATCAAAAAACCAAGGGCCAAGCTGAGTAGTAAAAAAAAGGAAAGTGGGTGTCTTTTACAATGAAATGCATCACCGCATACATCAAATTATGCCAAGATAGATCCACTAGAGTATGCATGTGTGTTCTTTCCACAAACCACATATGTCTCCACAAGAGTTATTGCATGTGTGTTCCCGTCATGAACCACATTTGGATCAACAAATGTCATTGCATGTGTGTTCTTTCCAGAAACCACATATGGATCAACCAATGGCATTGCATGTGTGTTCTTTTCACAAACCACACATGGATCAACCAGTGTTCACTCCATGTGTGTTCTTTCCACAAACCACTTATGGATCAATCAGTGGTCCTTGCATGTGTGTTCTTTTCCACAAACCACATATGGATCCATATGTGTTCTTGTACTAAAACCAGCACTATAGTCATTGCATGTGTGTTATTTCCACAAACCACACATGGATCAACCACTAGAGTCATCGCATGTGTGTTCTTTTCACAAACCACACATGGATCAACCTGTGGTCATTGCATGTGTGTTCTTTCCACAAACCACATATGGATCAACCAGTGGTCATTGCATGTGTGTTCTTTTCCACAAACCACATATGGATCAACCAGTGGTTATTGCATGTGTGTCCTTTCCACAAACCACTAATGGATCAACCAGTGGTTCTTCATTGCATGTGTGTTCTTTAACACAAACCACACATGGATCAAGCAGTGGTCATAGCATGTGTGTTATTTCCACAAACCACATATGGATCAACCAGTGGTCATTGCATGTGCGTTCTTTTCATAAACCACATGTGGACCCACTAGAGTCATTGCATGTGTGTTCTATTCCACAAACCACATACGGATCAACCAGTGGTCATTGCATGTGTGTTCTTTCCACAAACCACACATGGATCAACGAGTGGTCATTGCATGTGTGTTCTTTTCCACAAACCACACATGGATCAAGCCGTGTTATTGCATGTGTGTTCTTTCCACAAACCACACATGGATGAACAAGTGGTCATTGGATGTGTGTTCTTTTCAAAAACCACATATGGATCAACCAGTGGTCATTGCATGTGTGTTCTTTTCACAAACCACATGTGGACCCACTGTGGTCATTGCATGTGTGTTCTTTTCCACAAACCATATATGGATCAACCAGTAGTCATTGCATGTATGTTCTTTACACAAAGTACACATGGATCAACCAGTGGTTCTCCATTGCATGTGTGCTCTTTTCGACAAACCACACATGGATCAAACAGTGGTCATTGCATGTGTGTTCTTTCCACAAACCACTTATGGATCAACCAGTGGTCATTGCACGTGTGTTCTTTTCACAAACCACATGTGGACCCACTAGAGTCATTGCATGCGTGTTCTTATACTAAAACCAATACTAGAGTCATTGCATGTGTGTTATTTCCACAAACCACACATTGATCAACCACTAGAGTCATTGCATGTGTGTTCTTTTCACAAACCACATGTGGACCCACTAGAGTGATTGCATGTGTGTTATTTTCCACAAACCACATATGGATCAACCAGTGGTAATTGCATGTGTCTTCTTTCCACAAAACACACATGGACCAACCAGTGTTCATTGCATGTGTGTTCTTTTCCAAAAACAACGCATGGATCAAGCAGTGTCATTGCATGTGTGTTCTTTCCACAAACCACATATGGATCAACCAGTGGTCATTACATGTGTGTTCTTTCCACAAACCACAGATGGATCCATTTGAGTCATTGCATGTTTGTTCTTATAGTAAAACCACAAACCAACACTAGACACATTGCATCTGTGTTCTTTTCCACAAACCACACATGGATCCACTAGAATCATTGCATGTGTGTTCTTTTCCACAAACAACTTATGGATCAACCAGTGGTCATTGCATGTGTGTTCTTTTCACAAACTACATGTGGACCCACTAGAGTCATTGTATGTGTGTTCTTATAGTAAAACTAGCACTAGAGTCATGTGTGTTCTATCCACAAACCACACATGGATCAACCAGTGGCATTGCATGTGTGTTCTTTTCACAAACAACATATGGATCCACCAGTGTTCACTGCATGTGTGTTCTTTCCACAAACCACATATGGATCAACTAGTGGTCATTGCATGTGTGTTCTGTCCACAAACCACAGATGGATCCATTTGAGTCATTGTATGTTTGTTCTTATACTAAAACCACAAACTAGCACTAGACTCATTGCATGTGTGTTCTTTTCCACAAACCACACATGGATCCACTAGACTCATTGCATGTGTGTTCTTTTCCGCAAACAACTTATGGATCAACCAGTGGTCATTGCATGTGTGTTCTTTTCACAAACTACAAGTGGACCCACTAGAGTCATTGTATGTGTGTTCTTATACTAAAACTAGCACTAGAGTCATTGCATGTGTGTTCTATCCACAAACCACACATGGATCAACCAGTGGCATTGCATGTGTGTTCTTTTCCACAAACCACATATGGATCAACCACTGGTCATTGCATGTGTGTTCTTTACACAAACCACACATGGATCAACCAGTGGTTCTCCATTGCATGTGTGTTCTTTTCCACAAACCACACATGGATCAAATAGTGGTCACTGCATGTGTGTTCTTTCCACAAACCACTTATGGATCAACCAGTGGTCATTGCATGTGTGTTCTTTTCACAAACCACATGTGGACCCACTAGAGTCATTTCATTTGTGTTCTTTTCCACAAACCACATATGGATCAACAAGTGGTCATTTGATGTGTGTTCTTTCCACAAACCACACATGGATCAACGAGTGGTCATTGCATGTGTGTTCTTTCCCACAAACCACACATGGATCAAGAAGTGTCATTGCATGTGTGTTCTTTCCACAAACCACATATGGATCAACCGGTGGTAATTTCATGTGTGTTCTTTTCACAAACCACATATCGATCAACCAGTGGTCATTGCATGTGTGTTCTTTTCACAAACCACATGTGAACCCACTAGAGTCACTGCATGCGTGTTCTTATACTAAAACCAACACTAGAGTCATTGCATGTGTGTTATTTCCACAAACCACACATTGATCAACCACTAGAGTCATTGCATGTGTGTTCTTTTCACAAACCACATGTGGACCCACTAGAGTCATTGCATGTGTGTTCTTTTCCACAAACCACATATGGATAAAAAAGTGGTCATTGCATGTGTGTTCTTTCCACAAACCACACATGGATCAACCAGTGGTCATTGCATGTGTGTTGTTTCCACAAACCACACATGGATCCATTTGAGTCATTGCATGTTATTTCTTATACTAAAACCACAAACCAACACTAGACTCATTGCATGTGTGTTCTTTTCCACAAACAACACATGGATCCACTGGACTAATTGCATGTGTGTTCTTTTCCACAAACAACATATGGATCAACCAGTGGTCATTGCATGTGTGTTCTTTTCACAAACCACATGTGAACCCACTAGAGTCATTGCATGCGTGTTCTTATACTAAAACCAACACTAGAATCATTGCATGTGTGTTATTTCCACAAACCACACATTGATCAACCACTAGAGTCATTGCATGTGTGTTCTTTTCACAAACCACATGTGGACCCACTAGAGTCATTGCATGTGTGCTCTTTTCCACAAAGCACATATGGATCAACCGATGGTCATTGCATGCGTGTTCTTTCCACAAACCACACATGGATCAACCAGTGTTTATTGCATGTGTGTTCTTTTCCATGAACCACACATGGATCAACCAGTGGTCATTACATGTGTGTTCTTTTCACAAACAACATATGGATCAACCAGTGGTCATTGCATGTGTGTTCTTTTCACAAACCACATGTGAACCCACTAGAGTCATTGCATGTGTATTCTTAGACTAAAACCAACACTAGAGTCATTGCATGTGTGTTATTTCCACAAACCACACATGGATCAACCACTAGAGTCATTATGTTGCGACCTCCGATCGTTGAGGATCCTAAGTCCTTGTGATTAACATGCTAGTCCCTGGATCAATACCTAGCACTTCACAGTCGATGAATATCATGTAAAACACAAGTCATTATTACACAAATAATCCAGAGTATAATTATGACAACTTGCATAGCTCGTAGCTAGCTCAAATAAAACAGCGGAAACTAAATAAAACTTGAGTCCATCAACGCCTCAGGCTAGCTGCGTGAAGATCCGCGATCCCTACGCACCTTTCAATCTTCGGATTCTGCACATAAGACGTGCAGCCAACAAGTTGGGTCAATACTTTGAATGTATTGGCAAATCACACCAAGAAAAGAATAAGACTACCTCTACATGCAAGGCTAAGAGTAGGCTCTGGCTTTCATTTGCGTAAAGCCAATTTTATCAATGTAATAAGAAAAGAGAGGAAAGTTTTCCCTACTTTGTAAACTTTGATAAGTAGTATAGGGTTGGATGGAACACGTGGATATTACTCACCAAGTTCCCAAATCAACCTAGCACTTGGATATTACGCACAAAGTTCCCAAAATTCCACCCAATGGCGATATTACTCACGCCCTGGGGTTTATAAAAAACTTTAAGTTTGGAAAAGAGAGAGAGGAAGATCTTTCAGAGGTTCCATTCCTTCAGATGCTCAAAATGTTATTTTCCGTGAACTCGGCTGATCGATCAGATTGCAATACTCTCGAGAGGTTGTGCACTTTCCCCACAATCCATGATCAGGTCCTTTTACAAACAAGACCATGGCGAAGCCTTCCCTTAGTAGCCCCTCTACCAGCTGGATCCAACCGTGCCAAGAACCTCCAAATGTTGGTACGCCGGTGAGGTTTCCCACTAAGTACTCAGCCAAGACAGAGCCCATATGTATTGTGGTTGCACGGGAAGCTTCTGAATTCTGAAACATGGCAGACTTCTTTGATTCCTGGGCGGCCGTCCTCCACCAAATTCTCACTCGTTGTCCCGACAACCATTCCGCCCAGAAGAAAACTTAGTTTTATTTTGAAGGGGTTTTGGAGAAGAAAAGTTCGCTCGAGAGAGCTATCATACTTAGAAAATTCTTGAGTCTTTCGAACCCTCCCAACGGTATTTGATATATATATAGCATAGCAAGAAATACTTAAAAAAAATAGGGGGAACCTATTAGGATGGAAAATCCTAAGTATAAAGCTACTCATGGCATACTACAAAACCGCACTTGCAAAAAAATAGTAATAAGAAAGCTACTAAAAACCTACACATGCATACTACAAGATTTGAAGAGTAAAACATGCATAGTCAAAAACTGGGACATAACATGAACAAGTGGTGTAACTTGCCTTGATCCGAGCAGCAATCTACACAACAATACTCCTCAGCGCACTCTGAGCAATCTAACGAAACAAACATGGGTCCAATTACAAATTGCACAAAACAAGTCACGAAGTCACTTATGCATGCATGCAACATGGTAAAATGCAAGGGTGGATTTGATTTCGACCAAGGATTTTAACCAGGGGTGTTGTTGAGTTGGCGATGTCATTAGAATCGATTTCCCACAAACTTTAAGTATTTTGAGTTAAACCCTAATTAACCAGGCTTGAAACTAGATCTATAGCTCTAATTCTATCTCGAAACAGATCTAAACACCCTAACCATGATATGACAATTTTCTACAGAAGGTATTGTCAAAACAAAGCCAACGCAACAAGAATCAACTAAAACGGAGTTACGGATAATTTTCTAGAATTAAAATACTCTAATCTAAACTTTCAATTCTACTGCAAGATTGTTGTGGCAAAACAGTAATATTATTGTAGATCTGTGTTCTACTCGAAAATATGAATCCAACAGTATATTATACGCAATTTTTGGACTAATATTCGAATTTTATGAATTTACAAGATTGCAGGTATTTCTGCCTATTTAAAAGAAAAAGGAAAAAAGGGGCCAGTGACGCGACGACACATGGCGCCACGTGAGTGGGCCAGTGAGGCGCGCGTGACGTGACGCGGGGGCGACGCCGCGCCGACGTGGCGCTGCCATGCGGCACGACGGGGTTGGCCCGCGGCCGTTGACCGATCTGGGCCGTTGGATCTAGATCCAACGGTCGGCGGGGGGGGGGGGGGGGGGGGGGTGGCGCGACTTACCGGCGGCAGCGACTGGCGGGCGGCGGCGCTCCTCCGGAGATGGTCGGCGGTGGCGACGATGCTCCTCCGGCCCGGCGAGCTAGACGACGGGGACCAGCTGCTCGTCGCGGTCGCGTTCCCGCGGGCGGCGGCGGCCTTTTCTTCCCGAGGCGACGGCGGGCGGCGGCTGCTGGCGGCGGACGGCGGCGGCGCTCCGGCGAGCAATCCGGTGGCGCTCGGTGGCGGTGGCGGCGGAAAAAGGCTAGGGTTTGCTTGGGGAGGTGTGCCCGGCTATATAAAGGCGAAAACTTGGCGCGGATGTCGCGGAATCCGCGCCGGAATCGGCGGCGGCGGTTGCGCTGGCGGCGGTGGCGGACGGGACCGAGCCAGACTCGGCGAGGAGTCGGCTAACAGGCGGGCCCCGCCTGTTAGCGGCTGCGGCGGCTGGCGGGCTGGCGGGCTGGCGGCTGTGCGTCGCCCACCTAGCCGGGCGGGCGGCAGATAGCCCCGGGCTGGCTCGGCCGGCCCGGTTAGATTAGGGTTTTTTTTAATCTTTTAATAATTTCTACATTGTTATTTGTTTGATAACTTTTGCAAACGGACTCCGAATTAGACGAAATTGGTCTCTAAAATTTTGTAAGAAGAAGAGAGTTAGGATAGGATTATAAAATAACACTTTTGCAAAGGTTTTGGTGGTTAAAAAGGTTTTACCCCCTTTTGTCCATAAGTGACTATGGGGTTTGAGAGTTACCTGATGCAAATTTTTCGATATGCGATGCCATGATGCAATGATATGATGCATGCTTACTAGTAACATCTGAATTTACAAAATTTGGGATGTTACAAACCTACCCCCCTTAAGAAGAATCTCGTCCCCGAGATTCAGGTTGGTTAGCAAATAGGTGTGGGTGTTCTTTCTTCAGATCTTCTTCACGTTCCCATGTGGCCTCTTCCTCGGAATGGTGATTCCATTGAACTTTGCAGAATCTGATATTCTTGGTACGAGTAATTCTCTCGGCTGTTTCTAGGATCCTGGTGGGCTTTTCCTCATAGGTGAGATCGTTATCCAATTGAACTTCTTCCAATGGAACTATATCATTTAGTGGGGTTTCAGCCATTTCTGGGTGACACTTCTTTAGTTGCGACACATGAAAAACATCGTGAACTATTAACATTTCGGGTAATTCCAACTAATAGGCAACTTCCCCTCTGCGACCCAAAATTTTGTAGGGCCCTATGAATCAGGGTGCTAACTTACCCTTGATTCCGAATCTCTTAACTCCTCGTAGTGGTGAAACTCAGAGATACGCACGGTCTCCCACTTCATAAGTCACATCCCTGTGCTTGGAATCAGCATAACTCTTTTGTCTGGATTGGGCTATCTTTAACCTGTCTTGAATCTGTCTCACCTTTTCTTCGGCATCCTTGATCAGTTCAGGTCCAAACAGACTACGTTCTCCAACCCCACTCCATAGCAGCGGAGTCCTACACTTTCTTCCATAGAGAACTTCAAATGGAGCCATCTTGATGCTAGTTTGGTAGTTGTTATTGTATGAGAATTCCGCATATGGCAAGTTATCATCCCAACTAGACCCATAGTCTAGCGCACAAGCTCTTAACATGTCCTCCAAGATCTGATTAACTCTTTCCGTTTGTCCATCTGTTTGTGGGTGGAAGGCAGTACTAAACTCTAGTCGCGTCCCTAGAGACTCGTGTAGCTGTCGCCAAAACATAGAGGTGAATTGGGTACCTTTATCAAAAACAATCCCCTTGGGCACTCCGTGAAGACTTACAATTTTTGACATATAAATCTTGGCAAGTTTAGCACTCGTATAGGTGGTCTTTACGGGAATAAAGTGGGCCACCTTTGTGAAGTGGTCGACCACTACCCAGATGGAGTCATACCCAGATCGAGTCCGAGGTAGTCCTATGATAAAATCCATGCCTACCTTATCCCACTTCCATTCGGGC
Organism: Avena eriantha; assembly: GCA_910589775.1. Classification (NCBI taxonomy): domain Eukaryota; kingdom Viridiplantae; phylum Streptophyta; class Magnoliopsida; order Poales; family Poaceae; genus Avena; species Avena eriantha. The sequence continues at coordinate 112,746,901 of OU342740.1, forward strand.
ACAGGTAATGGCTGTAGCAGTCCTACTAGTTTTTGGTGTTCGGTCTTAACTCTGTTGCACACGTCACACAAGGGTATATATTCAACAATTTCTCTTTTCATGTTGTTCCACCAGAATCTATCTTTCACATCCATGTACATCTTTGTATTACCAGGATGAATTGAGTAGGGCGAATCGTGAGCTTCCTGAAGGATTAGCTTCCTGATATCAGGGTCATCGGGAACACATAGACGCTTCTCATACCAAAGTGTTTCTTGCTCATCCGTGTGAAACCCTTTTGCTTTACCCTTGCTTATATTAGCTCTTATTTCTTCCAACTCTTTGTCCCCCTTCTGGGCCTCTTTGATTTGGTCCAGAAGTGTTGGCACTATCTCCATAGTGGCTAAGTATCCCTCCGGAACTATTTCCAACCTGAGGTCCTTGAATTGTTCACACAAATCGCTTGGGAGTTCTCCCACGGTAAGCCCATTTACATAGACTTTCCGACTTAAGGCGTCAGCCACAACGTTGGCCTTTCCAGGATGGTACTGCAGGTCCAAGTCATAGTCCTTGATGAGCTCAAGCCATCTTCTTTGCCTCATATTTAATTCTTTTTGAGTGAAGATATACTTGAGACTCTTGTGATCCGTGAACACATCACAATGTTTGCCCATTAGGTAGTGTCTCCATACCTTGAGCGCATGCACAACTGATGCTAGTTCCAAATTGTGCGTGGGGTAGTTATTCTCATGGTTCTTAAGTTGCCGAGAGGCGTAAGACACTACTTGTCCTTCTTGCATCAGTACACTACCAAGTCCTTGCCGGGAAGCGTCGCAATAGACCTGGAAGTCCTTTTGGATGTCAGGGAGACACAAAACTGGTGTCGTTACTAGACGCTTCTTTAATTCCTGAAAGCTTGCTTCACATGCCTCGGTCCATTCAAACTTCTTCTCTTTCTTCAGCAGCTCTGTCATGGGCTTTGCTATCTTGGAAAAGTTTTCAATGAATCTTCGGTAATACCCCGCAAGGCCCAAGAAACTCCTAATATCACCCACATTCTTAGGATACTCCCATTCTGTCACGGAAGCTACCTTACTTGGGTCCACGGCAACACCTTTAGCCGACACAATATGGCCAAGGAATCCCACTTCTTTCAACCAGAACTCACATTTGCTAAATTTAGCATACAACTTGTGTTCCCTTAACTTTTCCATGATTAGGCGCAGGTGCCTCTCATGTTCCTTCTCGTCCTTGGAGTATATGAGTATGTCATCAATGAATACCACAATAAACTTATCCAAGTACTCCATGAACACCTTATTCATCATAGTCATGAAGTATGCTGGGGCATTGGTTAAGCCAAAAGACATCACGGTGTACTCATACATTCTGTATCTTGTGGTGAAGGCTGTCTTGGGTACATCCTGTTCTCGGATCTTCAACTGAAAATAACCTGATCGGAGATAGATCTTAGAGAACACACTAGCTCCCTTTAATTGGTCAAACAGGTCATTAAATAATTGGTAGAGGGTACTTGTTCTTGATTGTTACTTCGTTCAATGACCGGTAGTTCACGACTAGTCTCTTGGTTTTATCCTTCTTCTCCACGAATAAAACAGGTGCTCCCCAAGATGACACACTTGGTTGAATGAAGCCTTTGTCCAATTGCTCTCTAAGCTGTTTCTTAAGTTCCTTCAACTCATCCACATCCATCTTGTATGGTCTCTTGGCTATAGGTCCAGTACCTGGCATCAAGTCAATGAGAAACTCGATGTCAAGGTCGGGAGGCATCCCTAGCAATTCTTCCGGAAACACATATGGATACTCCTTCACAATTGGCACATCCTCCAAACTAACCCCTTTAAGAGAGTTCACCAAACTTCCTTTGAGCGCGAAGGCTGACTTAAAGCGGATCCTTTCCTTTTTCGGAGTCGTGAGTGCGATAGTCCTTTTGGCACAATCTATGGCTCCCTCATACTCGATCATCCAATTCATGCCGAAAATTATGTCTAGGCCTTGGGATTCCAGAACGACTAGGCTGGTGGGAAAGGTGTGCGTCCCAATTCTTAGTTCTAACCCACGGCATCCAGAGTTTGCCACTATTTCTCCTCCAGGAGAACTTACCCTTAGGGGAGTACTAATAGTCTCCGTAGGTATCTTGCCTCTATCCACAAATACCCTTGATATGAATGAATGCGATGCACCAGTGTCAAAAAGAACAACTGCAGGTGTGGAGTTAAGCTTGAACTTACCGATCACGGAGTCAGGTGCCTCACGAGCATCCTCCACGGAAACATGAGTCACCGTGGCTTTGACGAACGGGTTCGGCTTCTTCCCATTTCCATTACCATTGCTATGGTTGTGTCCGTTGCCATTGCCGTTTCCATTTCCATTCCCATTTTTCGCCTTTTCGGGACAAGTAGTTGCATAGTGCCCTGTCTTGTTACACTTTAAGCATGTCACTTCACTCAGATCCTTCCCATTGCCGTTTCCATTGCGGTGCTTATGGCCGTTGTGGTTATGTCCTCCGTGACGATGACCATTGTGGTTGTGGCCATTATGGTTGTGGGGTGGGGGTGACGAAGTGCGTTGCTTCTGATATGGGGCAGAGTTGTGCTTGTGTGAGGTGGACTTTCTCTTCCGGTTCTCTATACTCCTCTGCTTTGCTTCAATTACAACTGCCCTGTCCAGGAGTTCCTGATAGTTATCGAACTTCAGAGCCACCAGCTGAATAGATATTTCATCATTAAGTCCCCTTAAGAACTCCTCTTGTCTCTTGGCATCCGTGGACACATCATCAGGTGCATAACGTGCCAACTTGTTGAAAAGGTCCCCATACTCGGAGACAGAGCGGTGCAGCTGCTTCAAGTCGCGGAACTCACGTCTCTTAAGTGACATGACTCCCGCGGCTACGTGATGAGTACGAAAGGCTGCTTCAAACTGGTTCCAGGTGATAGCTTCAGTATCGGGGTGGGTGACCTGGTAGTTATCCCACCATTCAACAGCTGGTCCCTCAAGTTGGTGCGCGGCAAAGCGCACCCTATCAGCTCCAACAACTTGAATGGTGTCTAACTTCTTGTTGACTGTGCGGAGCCAGTCGTCTGCCATAATTGGCTCAGCACTACTTGAGAAAATTGGAGGGTTCAACCTCAAGAATCGAGTCAAGCGATCCTGTTGGGGCGGTGGAGGTGGCGGAGGCGGTGGGTTGTTGTTGTTGTGTTGCATGTTTTGAGTGAGGAGTTGGATCAGCTGATTCTGAGAGTTCATAAGTTCTGCTATCTCTGGGGGCATGTTGTTATTGTTGTTTCCACGTCTCGCCATCTGGAGGGTTTGAGAGGCAAGTTAAGAAAAGATAGAAAGTCTAAGGAATAAACTCCTACCCTTATGTAAACATGAAAAACACACGAGAAAGGCAGGGCACACATAGCACAAAAATGCACACACTCATCCAAGTTTAACCAACCAATATAAGATTTTTGGTACTCATTACAATCGCGAATAACGTTTGACTATAGAACTAAAGGTGGTCCAACTACTCTACTCATCATCCACTTCCTCATCGTCAATGATGAAGCCTTCCTTTTCCAGTAGTGACTTGTATAGCTCCATGTCCCTTGTCGTGGCTTCAAGCTTCTCTTGAAGTTCCTTCATCTCCTGTGGCTCCGGTGTCGCGGCTTCGAGCCTTCCTTGAAGTTCCCTCACCTCTTGCAGTTCCTGGGTAGCAGCTTCTAGCTTTGCTTGGAGTTCCTTCTTCTCCTTCTTTAGCTACTTGATCAAACTTGACCCCATAGTCACGGGCGTGATCTTCTCCTCCAAGCTCCTCTTAGCCGCTCGCAGGTCCTTCATCATGGTGGCAAGGTTCTTGAACTCCAGCTCATTCTTTGCGAGCACTAGACTTTGCTCCCTAATCCTCTTGTTCTTATCTTGCACCCTCTTCTCTTGATTAGCGAACCTCTTGTCTTGGGTGGTGAGCTCCCCTCCTAGGGACTTGATCTTCTCTTCCAGCTCTTCGATCTTCTCGTCCTTCTCCTTCACTAGGGCACAGAGCTAGTCATTCCTCACGATCTCAAGGCAGCTTCCCTTCTAAAGGTCATTGATGTGGAACTCCAAGTCTTGATATTGGATTCTTCGACGCTTGCATGTCTTCCTTTCCTTCGGGGTTAACTAGATTGGGAATCCCTTCTCATCACGTCTTCCAAAGAGTTTGATGTAGTTGCCTTCAACCTCTTCATGGTGGCGTCCGCAAAGGCATCCAATGAGCTCCTGCAAGCAAATGCTAAGTCCTTTCTCCTTGGAGTCGCTGGTGATGTTGAGTACGATGGCCTCTGTCTTCGGTTCTATCCGACTGCGCCCTGGTTGGATGACTTCAATTTCCCAGCATCCTTCCTTGTGCATCTTCCTCAACTCGCCTCCCTTGATTGATGGCATGGGTAACTGCAGTGTCTTGATGATGTCCAGGAGGCATTCCCCGAAGCGCAGGCACTTGATGTCTTCGGCGGTGTCATAGTTGAAGGCTGTCATCTTTAGGTTGGGAGAGAAAATTAGACACAAGGCGATAAAGAAGAGAAATACTAGAAGAGTACAAATGACTTAGAAGAATATAGAAAGCATAACACACATGGTAAAGGTGGTTTCCAATCCTAGGGGTGACGTCCTACATGCAACTTTGTGCTCTGATACCATTTGTTGCGACCTCGGATCGTTAAGGATCCTAAGTCCCTGTGATTAACATGCTAGTCCCTGGATCAATAGCTAGCACTTCACAGTCGATGAATATCATGTAAAACACAAGTCATTATTACACGAATAATCCAGAGTATAATTATTACAACTTGCATAGCTCGTAGCTAGCTCAAATAAAACAGCGGAAACTAAATAAAACTTGAGTCCATCAACGCCTCAGGCTAGCTGCGTGAAGACCCACGATCCCTACACACCTTTCAATCTTCGGATTCTGCACATAAGACGTGCAGCCAACAAGTTGGGTCAATAATTTGAATGTATTGGCAAATCACACCAAGAAAAGAATAAGACTACCTCTACATGCAAGGCTAAGAGTAGGCTCTGGGGTTCATTTGCGTAAAGCCAATTTTATCAATGTAATAAGAAAAGAGAGGACAGTTTTCCCTACTTTGTAAACTTTGATAAGTAGTATAGGGTTGGATGGAACACGTGGATATTACTCACCAAGTGCCCAAATCAACCTAGCACTGGGATATTACGCACCATGTTCCCAAAATCCCACCCAATGGCGATATTACTCATGCCCTTGGGTTTATAAAAAACTTTAAGTTTGGAAAAGAGAGAGAGGAAGATCTTTCAGAGGCTCCATTCCTTCAGATGCTCAAAATGTTCTTTTCCATGAACTCGTCTGATCGATCAGATTGTGATAATCTCGAGAGGTTGTGCACTTTCCCCACAATCCACGATCAGGTCCTTTTACAGACAAGACCATGGCGAAGCCTTCCCTTAGTAGCCCCTCTACCAGCTGGATCCAACCGTGCCAAGAACCTCCAAATTTTGGTACCCCGGTGAGGTTTCCCACTAAGTACTAAGCCAAGACAGAGCCCATATGTATTGTGGTTGCACGGGAAGCTTCTGAATTCTGAAACATGGCAGACTCCTTTGATTCCTGGGCGGCCGTCCTCCACCAAATTCTCACTCATTGTCTCGACAACCATTCCGCCCAGAAGAAAACTTAGTTTTATTTTGAAGGGGTTTTGGAGAAGAAAAGTTCGCTCGAGAGAGCTATCATACTTAGAAAATTCTTGAGTCTTTCGAACCCTCCCAACGGTATTTGATATATATATAGCATAGCAAGAAATACTTAACACAAACAGGGGGAACCTATTAGGATGGAAAATCCTAAGTATAAAGCTACTCATGGCATACTACAAAACCGCACTTGCAAAAAAATAGTAATAAGAAAGCTACTAAAACCTACACATGCATACTACAAGATTTGAAGAGTAAAACATGCATAGTCAAAAACTGGGACATAACATGAACAAGTGGTGTAACTTGCCTTGATCCGAGCAGCAATCTACACAACAATACTCCTCAGCGCACTCCGAGCAATCTAACGAAACAAACATGGGTCCAATTACAAATTGCACAAAACAAGTCACGAAGTCACTTATGCATGCATGCAACATGGTAAAATGCAAGGGTGGATTTGATTTCGACCAAGGATTTTAACCAGGGGTGTTGTTGAGTTGCGATGTCATTAGAATCGATTTCCCACAAACTTTAAGTATTTTGAGTTAAACCCTAATTAACCAGGCTTGAAACTAGATCTACAGCTCTAATTCTATCTCGAAACAGATCTAAACACCCTAACCATGATATGACAATTTTCTACAGAAGGTATTGTCAAAACAAAGCCAACGCAACAAGAATCAACTAAAACGGAGTTACGGATAATTTTCTAGAATTAAAATATTCTAATCTAAACTTTCAATTCTACTGCAATATTGTTGTGGCAAAACAGTAATATTATTGTAGATCTGTGTTCTACTCGAAAATATGAATCCAACGGTATATTATACACAATTTTTGGACTAATATTCGATTTTCTATGAATTTTACAAGATTGCAGCTATTTCTGCCTATTTAAAAGAAAAATGAAAAAAGGGGCTAGTGACGTGACGACACGTGGCGCCACGTGAGTGGGCCAGCAAGGCGCGCATGACGCGACGCGGCGCGACGCGGTTGGCCCGCGGCCGTTGACCGATCAGGGCCGTTGGATCTAGATCCAACGGTCGGCGAGGGGGGGCGGGGTGGCGCGACTTACCGGCGGCGGCGACTGGCGGGCGGCGGCGCTCCTCCGGCGATGGTCGGCGGCGGCGGCGATGCTCCTCCGGCCCGGCGAGCTAGACGACGGGGACCGGCTCCTCGTCGCGGTCGCGTTCCCGGGGGCGGCGACGGCCTTCTCTTCCCGAGGCGACGGCGGGCGGCGGCGGCACTCCGGCGAGCAATCCGGCGGCGCTCGGTTGCATGTGTGTTCTATCCACAAACCACACATGGATCAACCAGTGGCATTGCATGTGTGTTCTTTTCACAAACAACATATGGATCCACCAGTGTTCACTACACGTGTGTTCTTTCCACAAACCACATATGGATTCAACCAGTGGTCATTACATGTGTGTTCTTTCCACAAACCACATATGGATCAACTAGTGGTCATTGCATGTGTGTTCTTTTCCACAAACCACATATGGACTAACCAGTGGTCATTGCATTTGTGTTCTTTCCACAAACCACACATGGAAAAACCAGTGGTTCTCCATTGCATGTGTGTTCTTTTCCACAAACCGCACATGGATCAAGCAGTGGTCATTGCATGTGTGTTCTTTCCACAAACCACTTATGTATCAACCAATGGTCATTGCATGTGTGTTCTTTCCACAAACCACTTATGGATCAACCAGTGGTCATTGCATGTGTGTTCTTTTCCACAAACCACTGATGAATCAACCGGTGGAATTGCATGTGTGTTCTTTTCATGGATCAACCAGTGGTCATTGCATGTGTGTTCTTTCCACAAACCACATATGGATCAACCAGTGGTCATTGCATGTGTGTTCTTTTCCACAAACCACATATGGATCAACCAGTGGTCATTGCATGTGTGTTCTTTCCACAAACCACACATGGATCAACCAGTGGTTCTCCATTGCACGTGTGTTCTTTTCCACAAACCACACATGGATAAAGCAGTGGTCATTGCATGTGTGTTCTTTCCACAAACCACTTATGGATCAATGAATGGTTTTCCATTGCATGTGTGTTCTTTTCCACAAACCACACATGGATCAAGCAGTGGTCATGGCATGTGTGTTCTTTCCACAAACCACTTATGGATCAACCAGTGATCATTGCATTTGTGTTCTTTCCACAAACCACTAATGGATCAACCAGTGGTCATTGCATGAGTGTTCTTTTCCACAAACCACTTATGGATCAACAGGTGGCATTGCATGTGTGTTCTTTTCACAAACCACACATGGATCAACCAGTGGTCATTACATGTGTGTTCTTTCCACAACCCACATATGGATCAACTAGTGGTCATTGCATGTGTGTTCTTTTCCATAAACCACATATTGATCAACCAGTGGTCATTGCATGTGTGTTCTTTCCACAAACCACACATGGATCAACCAGTGGTTCTCCATTGCATGTGTGTTCTTTTCCACAAACCGCACATGGATCAAGCAATGGGCATTGCATGTGTGTTCTTTCCACAAACCACTTATGGATCAACCAATGGTCATTGCATGTGTGTTCTTTCCACAAACCACTTATGGATCAACCAGTGGTCATTGCATGTGTGTTCTTTTCCACAAACCACTTATGAATCAACCGGTGGAATTGCATGTGTGTTCTTTTCACAAACCACACATGGATCAACCAGTGGTCATTGCATGTGTGTTCTTTCCACAAACCACATATGGATCATCCAGTGGTCATTGCATGTATGATATTTTCCACAAACCACATGTGGATCAACTAGTGGTCATTGCATGTGTGTTCTTTCCACAAACCACACATGGATCAACCAGTGGTTCTCCATTGCATGTGTGTTCTTTTCCACTAACCACACATGGATCAAGAAGTGGTCATTGCATGTGTGTTGTTTCCACAAACCAGTTATGGATCAATCAGTGGTCATTGCATTTTTGTTCTTTCCACAAACCACTTATGGATCAACCAGTGGTCATTGCATGTGTGTTCTTTTCCACAAACCACTCATGGATCAACCGGTGGCATTGCATGTGTGTTCTTTTCATAGATCAACCAGTGGTCATTCCATGTGTGTTCTTTCCACAAACCACACATGGATCAACCAGTGGTCATTACATGTGTGTTCTTTCCACAAACCACATATGGATCAACCAGTGGTCATTCAATGTGTGTTCTTTCCACAAACCACAAATGGATCAACAAGTGGTTCTCCATTGCATGTGTGTTCTTTTCCACAAACCGCACATGGATCAAGGAGTGGTCATTGCATGTGTGTTCTTTCCACAAACCACTTATGGATCAACCAGTGGTCATTGCATGCGTGTTCTTTTCACAAACCACATGTGGACCCACTAGAGTCATTGCATGTGTGTTCTTTTCCACAAACCACTTATGGATCAACTGGTGGCATTGCATGTGTGTTGTTTTCACAAAACACACATGGATCAACCAGTGGTCATTACATGTGTGTTCTTTCCACAAACCACATATGGATCAACTAGTGGTCATTGCATGTGTGTTCTTTTCCACAAACTACATATGGATCAACCAGTGGTCATTGCATGTGTGTTCTTTACAAAAACCACATATGGATCAACCAGTGGTTCTCCATTGCATGTGTATTCCTTTCCAGAAACCGCACATGGATCAAGCAGTGGTCTGCATGTGTGTTCTTTCCACAAACAACATATGGATCAACTAGTGGTCATTGCATGTGTGTTCTTTTCCACAAACCACATATGGATCAACAAGTGGTCATTGCATGTGTGTTCTTTCCCCAAACCACACATGGATCCATTTGAGTCATTGCATGTTTGTTCTTATACTAAAACCACAAACTAGCACTAGACTCATTGCATGTGTGTTCTTTTCCACAAACACACATGGATCCACTAGACTCATTGCATGTGTGTTCTTTTCCACAAACAACTTATGGATCAACCAGTGGTCATTGGATGTGTGTTCTTTTCACAAACTACATGTGGACCCACTAGAGTCATTGTATGTGTGTTCTTATACTAAAACTAGCAATAGAGTCATTGCATGTTGTTCTATCCACAACCCACACATCGATCAACCAGTGGCATTGCATGTGTGGTCTTTTCCACAAACCACATATGGATTAACCAGTTGTCATTGCATGTGTTTTCTTTACACAAACCACACATGGATCAACCAGTGGTTCTCCATTGCATGTGTGTTCTTTTCCGCACACCACACATGGATCAAACAGTGGTCATTGCATGTGTGTTCTCTCCACAAACCACTTATGGATCAACTAGTGGTCATTGCATGTGTGTTCTTTTCCACAAACCACACATGGATCAAACAGTGGTCATTGCATGTGTGTTCTCTCCACAAACCACTTATGGATCAACTAGTGGTCATTACATGTGTGTTCTTTTCACAAACCACATATGGATCCACCAGTGTTCACTGCATGTGTGTTCTTTCCACAAACCACATATGGATCAACCAGTGGTCATTGCATGTGTGTTCTTTCCACAAACCACACATGGATCCATTTGAGTCATTGCATGTTTGTTCTTATACTAAAACCACAAACTAGCACTAGACTCATTGCATGTGTGTTCTTTTCCACAAACCACACCTGGATCCACTAGACTCATTGCATGTGTGTTCTTTTCCACAAACAACTTATGGATCAACCAGTCATCATTACATGTGTGTTCTTTTCAGAAACTACATGTGGACCCACTAGAGTCATTGTACGTGTGTTCTTATACTAAAACTAGCACTAGAGTCATTGCATGTGTGTTCTATCCACAAACCACACATGGAACAACCAGTGGCATTGCATGTGTGTTCTTTTCACAAACAACATATGGATCCACCAGTATTCACTGCATGTGTGTTCTTTCCACAAACCACATATGGATCAACTAGTGGTCATTGCATGTGGGTTCTGATCCACAAACCACTTATGGATCCATTAGAGTCATTGCATGTGTGTTATTTCCACAAACCACACATGCATCAAGCAATAGAATCATTGCATGTGTGTTATTTCCACAAACCACACATGGATCTACCAGTGTCATTGCATGTGCGTTCTTTCCACAAACCACACATGGATCAACAAGTGGTCATTGCATGTCTGTTCTTATACTAAAACCAGCACTATAGTCATTGCATGTGTGTTATTTACACAAACCACTTATGGATCAACTAGTGGTCATTGCATGTGTGCTCTTTTCCACAAACCACTTGTGGATCAACCGGTGGCATTGCATGTGTGTTCTTTTCACAAACCACACATGGATCAACCAGTGGTCATTACATGTGTGTTCTTTCCACAAACCACATATGGATCAACCAGTGGTCATTCAATGTGTGTTCTTTCCACAAACCACACATGGATCAACAAGTGGTTCTCCATTGCATGTGTGTTCTTTTCCACAAACCGCACATGGATCAAGCAGTGGTCATTGCATCTGTGTTCTTTCCACAAACCACTTATGGATCAACCAGTGGTCATTGCATGTGTGTTCTTTTCATAAACCACATGTGGACCCACTAGAGTCATTCTATGTGTGTTCTTTTCCACAAACCACTTATGGATCAACTGGTGGCATTGCATGTGTGTTCTTTTCACAAAACACACATGGATCAACCAGTGGTCATTACATGTGTGTTCTTTCCACAAACCACATATGGATCAACTAGTGGTCATTGCATGTGTGTTCTTTTCCACAAACTACATATGGATCAACCAGTGGTCATTGCATGTGTGTTCTTTACACAAACCACATATGGACCAACCAGTGGTTCTCCATTGCATGTGTATTCCTTTCCACAAACCGCACATGGATCAAGAAGTGGTCTGCATGTGTGTTCTTTCCACAAACCACATATGGATCAACTAGTGGTCATTGCATGTGTGTTCTTTTCCACAAACCACATATGGATCAACCAGTGGTCATTGCATTTGTGTTCTTTCCACAAACCACACATGGATCAACCAGTGGTTCTCCATTGCATGTGTGTTCTTTTCCACAAACCGCACATGGATCAAGAAGTGGTCATTGCATGTGTGTTCTTTCCACAAACCACTTATGGATCAACCAGTGGTCATTGCATGTGTGTTCTTTCCACAAACCACTTATGGATCAACCAGTGGTCATTGCATGAGTGTTCTTTTCCACAAAACACTTATGGATCAACTGGTGGCATTGGATGTGTGTTCTTTTCCCAAACCACACATGGATCAACCAGTGGTCATTACATGTGTGTTCTTTCCACAAACCACATATGGATCAACTAGTGGTCATTGCATGTGTGTTCTTTTCCACAAACCACATATGGATCAACCAGTGGTCATTGCATTTGTGTTTTTCCACAAACCACACATGGATCAACCAGTGGATCTCCATTGCATGTGTGTTCTTTTCCACAAACCCCACATGGATCAAGCAGTGGTCATTGCATGTGTGTTCTTTCCACAAACCACTTATGTATCAACCAATGGTCATTGCATGTGTGTTCTTTCCACAAACCACTTATGGATCAACCAGTGGTCATTGCATGTGTGTTCTTTTCCACAAACCACTGATGAATCAACCGGTGGAATTGCATGTGTGTTCTTTTCATGGATCAACCAATGGTCATTGCATGTGTGTTGTTTCCACAAACCACATATGGATCAACCAGTGGTCATTGCATGTGTGTTCTTTTCCACAAACCACATCTGGATCACCCAGTGGTCATTGCATGTGTGTTCTTTCCACAAACCACACATGGATCAACCAGTGGTTCTCCATTGCACGTGTGTTCTTTTACACAAACCACACATGGATCAAGCAATGGTCATTGCATGTGTGTTCTTTCCACAAACCACTTATGGATCAATGAATGGTTTTCCATTGCATGTGTGTTCTTTTCCACAAACCACACATGGATCAAGCAGTGGTCATGGCATGTGTGTTCTTTCCACAAACAACTTATGGATCAACCAGTGGTCATTGCATTTGTGTTCTTTCCACAAACCACTAATGGATCAACCAGTGGTCATTGCATGAGTGTGCTTTTCCACAACCACTTATGGATCAACAGGTGGCATTGCATGTGTGTTCTTTTCACAAACCACACATGGATCAACCAGTGGTCATTACATGTGTGTTCTTTCCACAACCCACAGATGGATCAACTAGTGGTCATTGCAGGTGTGTTCTTTTCCATAAACCACATATTGATCAACCAGTGGTCATTGCATGTGTGTTCTTTCCACAAACCACACATGGATCAACTAGTGCTTCTCCATTGCATGTGTGTTCTTTTCCACAAACCGCACATGGATCAAGCAGTGGGCATTGCATGTGTGTTCTTTCCACAAACCACTTATGCATTAACCAGTGGTCATTGCATGTGTGTTCTTTCCAGAAACCACATATGGATCAACTAGTGGTCATTGCATGTGTGTCCTTTTCCACAAACCACTTATGAATCAAACGTTGGAATTGCATGTGTGTTCTTTTCACAAACCACAAATGGATCAACCAGTGGTCATTGCATGTGTGTTCTTTCCACAAACCACATATGGATCAACCAGTGGTCATCGCATGTCTGTTCTTTTCCACAAACCACATATGGATCAACCAGTGGTCATTGCATGTGTGTTCTTTCCACAAACCACACATGGATCAACCAGTGGTTCTCCATTGCATGTGTGTTCTTTTCCACTAACCACACATGGATCAAGTAGTGGTCATTGCATGTGTGTTCTTTCCACAAACCACTTATGGATCAACCAGTGGTCATTGCATTTTTGTTCTTTCCACAAACCAGTTGTGGATCAACAAGTGGTCATTGCATGTGTGTTGTTTTCCACAAACCACTCATGGATCAACCGGTGGCATTGCATGTGTGTTCTTTTCACAAACCACACATGGATCAACCAGTGGTCATTGCATGTGTGTTCTTTCCACAAACCACATATGGATCAACCAGTGGTCATTTCATGTGTGTTCTTTTCCACAAACCACATATGGATCAACCAGTGGTCATTGCATGTGTGTTCTTTCCACAAACCACACATGGATCAACCAGTGGTTCTCCATTGCATGTGTGTTCTTTTCCACGAACCACACATGGATCAAGCAGTGGTCATTGCATGTGTGTTCTTTCCACAAACCACTTATGGATCAACAAGTGGTCATTGCATGTGTGTTCTTTTCACAAACCACATGTGGACCCACTAGAGTCATTGCATGTGTGTTCTTTTCCACAAACCACTTATGGATCAACTGGTGGCATTGCATCTGTGTTCTTTTCACAAACCACACATGGATCAACCAGTGGTCATTGCATGTGTGTTCTTTCCAAAAACCACATATGGATCAACCAGTGGTCATTGTATGTGTGTTCTTTTCCACAAACCACATATGGATCAACCAGTTGTCATTGCATGTGTGTTCTTTCCACACACCACACATGGATCAACCAGTTGTTCTCCATTGCATGTGTGTTCTTTTCCACAAACCACACATGGATCAACCAGTGGTTCTCCATTGCATGTGTGTTCTTTTCCACAAACCACACATGGATCAACCAGTGTCATTGCATGTGTGTTCTTTCCACAAACCACATATGGATCCATTTGAGTCATTTCATGTTTGTTCTTATACTAAAACTAGCACTGCCCCCCAATGGATCCACCGTTAGACCGAGTCTTCTAGAAGGCACACCATTACACAGTTGTTCTGCTTGACGATTGTTACATACCATTCGATTGGGACGCTTGGACGATTGGGATGGTCTTCGCGAGAGCGATCCTCGAGTAGGCTGTTCTGCGGGATGATTGTCCACGCTTTCTCTGGACAAACTGGCATGTTGCGAGTGTTACAACTCACCAGTTCAGTGGGCCATATCCCAGTGTCACGTCCCCGTTGCTTCTCTTCCTCCCCGTACTTCTCTTCCTTCCCCTCGAGGCACCTTTCCCCACATCACTTCCATCCTGCCGTAGCCACAAGCCGACGACATCCGCCAATTCTCCGGTCGGTACATTCATGGTAAGAAATCATTTTACAAGCGTTTGAAATTATCCTACATATTCCTGCTATTCGCCAATCTAACTGCTGATCTTTTTTCCGATTTCTCAACAAACTTCAGATGTGGCAGATGTTGCAGCCCAAGAATCCGGAGATCCTCGCACGCAACTTTGCAGCAGCGTCCCCACTCGTGTGCTCCCACTCAGGATGCTTTCACCGTTACTCCTACCACCAGATCCCGCTCCACGAGCTCGCGTGCCCGCACGGCGCGTGCTCCTGCATGGAGCCGGGCTGCAACTACACCGGCCCGCCGGCAGAGCTCGTCGTCTACCTTGCAGAGGGGCACTTGATCGAAGTGATTATGATCTTGTACGGGCTAGCCCAACTTCTCCAAGAGCAAGTGCCGTTCACTGAGTCGGCACGCCGCCTGCTAATTTTCCAGGGGGACGGTTCTGTTTTCGTCCTAACCATCACGGCCGGTGTTCCGAGAACTAGAGCCGGGCCCATCATCGAGGGTGCCATATGCGTCAGGTTGGTCTCGTGCGCCGGGCCCATATACATGATGCGCATGTGGGCGAACGCCCAGCCGCCATCGTCGGATAGCATTCTTGTGCTAGCCGAGGCGCCGAGCTGCCCGACGCCGTGGGAGGTGGAGTATGTGGACCTAAGGTCGATCCTATGCGTGCCATCTGAGTACCTTGTCGGTGCTGGAATGAACAGGAAGATGCATTTCTACATTTGTGTCGAGAAGACCGACAGGCAAATGTAGTACTTGTGCTATCGTTACTATTAGACTTAAGCGATGCTTCTCAGGTGCTTAGAGCATACGTGTTGTGCGAATGTACCCTAGTTGTAGTTTTCAGTACTCCTTAATACTTCGACGAGTTATTATATTGGTCCAATCAGCTTGATGTTGTCACGTTGCAAAGTCCTCTTGCTCTAGACAGACCGGCAATACCGTGTGCTCCCGCTCCCGCATGTCAGTGTCACGTGCCCACCTACCAGTGTCACGGCCCCTCCTCTTCCTTCCCCTCAAAGCCAGTGTCCCAACTTCTCTTCCATCCTGCCACTCCTGTCCGATGGTTGTAATCTGATGATTTTCGTTGGATTGTTTACAAGTAATCTATGTTGATAATGCAACATGCAAATGGCACAGACACAATTTCTAAAGTGGAAGCACTCACACGCTACTATTGCACATATTTCTCAATATAGATCCACAAACCCATTACAATAATTGTACTCGCATTAAAGACAACCGAAATTCCAACCATCCTAAACAACATCTAAACCCACATCATACCGTTGTCGTCAGAGTCCACCTCGATTGGTGACACCGCCGTGCCCTTCCCGACGACATCAACTCCCGCCCGTGGCTTGCCCTTCGCCAAGGAGGCAAAAATGGCGTTCTGCACAGCTTCGTCCCCGTCGTCCTCCACATCGGAATCGACAATGACGAAGGTGACAGGGTTGGCCTGGACCGAGCGCCGTCACGCCTGGCGGCTCCTACTCGAGCTCGACGCCACATCAGTCCTTCTGTAGGTAGGAGGGGCCAAGCTCATACGTAGCATCATCGCTCCTCTCAAGAAACCATGGCCATTTGTTACTGTGACGGTAGGATCTTGGGGTGGATTCGCCACGGCGAGCCCTACCAGAAGCGGTGGAGCGGATGGATCTGCCGGCGCGAGCCATGACAAGTTCCTAGGAGGGAGTAAGATTGTGGGCCAGGCGTGTCTGGTTCCTGAGCAAGGCCTCCTAGTGATATGTACGTGGGCAAGGTACCAAAAAATTTCGTCCAATGCACGCGAGAGGGCTTTTGAACCACGAAGGCGCGATTTTTTTTGACAAGTCCACACGCTAGGTCCCCCACCTGTCAGCCGAATGTGGATGGTAGGATTCTGCCCGAGTTATTAAGTAGGGATAAATCACACTTCACCACTACCCTGACATCCAAAGGCTCCTCTTTCCTCTGCCCTAGCTCCCCTCGCTCATGGCTCGTAGCTCGTGCAGTTCATCTCGAGCGGAATCAGGGTCGGCTCAACACCGTCAGGCGGGTGCCCCCATCAGGTACCAGAGGGCGTCCTACGATTACTACCCCGATATGTTGTGTTTGTGTGGTGAGAAGATGACGAGATGGATTTCATGGACCGACGAAAATACTGCAGGAAAATTCAGCAACTGCAGCATCAGAGCGGTAAGTTCCTACTGTAGGTACAGTGGTAACCCGGATCTGGAAAGCGTAATGTAATTCTTTTTTTGTTTCCTTCGATCTACTATGCAGGAAGAGAGGGGGACTAGCTGTGACAAGTTTGTATGGATCGAAAAGCCACTGACAGGTTTTCACAGAGAGCTTGTTCAGGATCTGCGTGATGCTGTGTGGGACAAGAAAGAGGAGATTCGTGTGATGGAGCGAGAGATCCGGGAGCTTCGTCAGGTGAAGGGGAGGCAGGGGTAGGGAGGTGGTGAGACAGATGGGCTCAAGATTAGGCTAGATAGTGGACACAATTTTCTCATTATTTGGGCATTATCTGTTGCATTTGCAGTTTATGTTGCCATGTAGTTGTCTAGCAGCTAAAATAAGTTGCTACTTCGTGGAGCGTAGCGGCCAGCTTAAGAAATTGTTTTCCAGCCCAGAAACTTATCATAAGTGTAATGCCAACAACAGGGATTTATTAAGCGCCTATAAATAAATCATGTATGTGCCACTAACACCCATCTATTTTGGAGAGGATTTAACCGCTCAGCTATCGCGATTGTTCAAATAGTAGTGGCACAGTCATAGTTTTGGATTCAACTAGTGGCCTCGGCCGTATCAAATCCTAAAGTCGTGATACATTTTACTCCGAGTACGGGAGGCAGATTGTTTTGCCCGACAAGTTCCACGCACACAGCTCCAGAGTTTAACCGAACTACATATATAGGTTCAAGTTCAATACATCATTAGGTTGCTACACTGCTAGCCCTCTTTCTCTGCTTGGGTCCCAACTTTCTTGCTCTTTCCGTCACGTCCACTGTCTTCTTCATCTCCTTCCTTCTTCCTCTTCCTGGGTGCCAATTTTCTTACCATCATGTACCCTGCATCTCCGGGCTGAGGGAAGTCAGGACAATCAGCACCAGAATCTTGTCCGGCATCATCGCTCTACTAGGTGGGAGATTTTGGCTCAAAGTTTGGCTCAAAGTTTTTGAAACGGTTAGGCGGGAAATGCTTCAAAGTCTATGTGTGTGATTTTACCACTTGATTGAGATTTTGAATTTTGCTAGCGTCCATGTACAACTAGTAGTAGTAGTAAAAAGGTGGTAGAACGTATGGCTATATGGTCAGGAATTCATGGCCGAGAGTCACATCAACTGATCATCCATATAACCACACTTGATGTACTCCCTGTGTTGATTATTACTAGGCCGGAGTAGTACTAGTTCGGAGAATCAACTTCACCTACTCGCTTTATAGCTAGTTATTGCGTGCAGTAGTAATCCTAAAATCCAACCAATGCACGTGACCACCGTATCTAATTGAAAACATACAAGCAAATGGATCCACTTCCATTTTAACAACATGGTAAGCTAGGAGCATTACACGACGTGGTGGTTTATATTTATGCTCAACTAGAGGAGTAATTGAGCATAACTAGGACCATTAATTGGTCCTCCGGCCTAGTAATTGAGGCTATAAAATAAGTAGGAGGTATATATACCTTTAGTCCCACATCTTGCACCGCGAGAGCATTTTAGTCCCACATATTGAAAAATGAGAAATACTAGTCCCTCAACTTATATCTCGAGCGCATTTTAGTCCAATTTAATGGAATTTCAGTGAATTTGACTTAATTTGTCCACAAATGATGTTGATTTTTTTTAAATGACCCCTCTATATTTTTTTATGTCATTTGTGTCCCTATGTGGACTGATAAGTGGGCCACCTGTTAGTAGACGTACAAATAAAATAGTTAAATCTCTAAGAGAAGAATGGATTCAAACATAACACTTTTGTACAACGACACACACACCGACAAGCCACTATGTCGGTAGATTCCCACGACTACTCATGTGAGACGAGGAGTACTTAAGAGGACGTAATTATGCCAGATGAGGAGTACTTGGGGGGAGGTAATTATTTAAACAATAAAAAAGCACATAGGAATGCCAAAAAATGCTCACGTCTATGTTGGAACGGTCCATAATATTAATTGTATAGCTTTGCCGTTAACCTAGTAGCTAGCTGCAATGTCTAGAGTAAACTTGAGTTTTTTCTTCTTCGCAGAAATGAAAAGGAATAAAGTTGAGTTGTTATTGTAGCCCATAACACATATTTTTAATATCCAAAATAAAGAACACATCAGCCAGAGCATTCTTTAGTTAATAACTTCTATGTGCATGTTGTAGTGGCATGGTTGATTTCTTCAGTAGCGGAGGTAATCAGTTCGATACCCTACAATGCATTGGTAGTTTTTCTTATTTGTTTTCTTATTCAGATCCTCCTGTCAAGTCGTACCAAGGTCATAACTGGCAGGCAGAAAATACGCAGGGGTCATTTTGCAAAAATTATGATGTCACATGTCACTTCCAGAATTAGTTACGACGAATTGGGATAAAATCATAGAAATTTGATTGAATTGGACTAAAATGTTCCTGGTTACAAGTTGTGGGGCGAGTGTTGCTCACTTTGCAAGATGTGAGACTAAACGCTCCCGTGGTGCAAGTTGTGGGACTTAAAACGTATATACCTCAATAATTAACGACTGCGTTATGGAGAGAACATGAGGTTATTCGCTCCACGGAGCATACACCCCATCCGGCCACATGGTGACCATCCAAGGGTACAGCCAAAAAGCGAAATTGAAAAATGGAAAATACCATGCAAAAAATGGAAAATGCCCTGCGTTTGCGTGTGCCCTGAGGGACCAGGGAGCGCAGGTTTTCTTCTAAGATTTTGGGATAATTATATTCAATGAGGTTATGATACTACTACTACTAGTATCATCCTGCACCTACACACTCGCGTGCTACCAGGAGTTGTAAGCTGGTGTGCACGACCGTTGTACCGTAATTAGTGCGCGTGCCCATGCGCGTTCCCGTGCCTGTTTGATGAAACGCGCTTGTGGTTGTTGTGTGCATGCCATCGTATTGTTAGTTCGATAAACCACGCTTGCGATTGTTGTGTGCATGCCATCGTCTCGTTTCCACACGATTCACTTGGCTTTCCTAGGCCTTTGTTTCAATGTGTGTCTCTGGAACCGCTTCTTGTGCCAGTCGGTCGGACCGAGACCACACGAACGCCATCATCCATGGCCGACAAGAAGCAGGAGGACACGCCATGGGCTGGTTTCCCTGAGGGACTCGTCCAGAAGATAGGTGCCATCTTCCTTTCGACGAACGACTTTGACTACTACGCTGCCTTTTGGGCAGTCTGTAGCGCCTGGCGTGACTTCATGGAGGAGCGCTTTATGCTAGCCAACTGGATTGTTCTAGAGCACCAGTTGTCGGAGGAGTATCGGGTAGAAGATGCCGCCATCACGTTGCTAAATGTGAGAACTAGCCGCCACCTTGAGAAGAAGATTAGCTGGGTTATGCATTGGTGCTTTCTTCATATTCATTTGTATATATGCGATCCTTTTTTTGGATTCACATCCTATACTATTTGTTTTGAAATTATGTTTCTTCATCCACTTGTTGCCCAGGATTTTCCTCCCTGGTTTACCTTAATTGAATTTCAGTGTATTTACCTTGACTGAATCTCTGTTTCTCCTCCCTCTATCTCTAGAAGGTACTTTTATGTCGGTAGCACAACCAACGGCCTCCTTGTGCTTGAACAAAGGGTGCAGCCATACAGGACCTGGTTGTACAACCCCTTCTCGGCGCTATCAAGCACTGAGGGTGGAGATACCGACGGAGCAGGTGGCTTCTGTTGCTGTGACGATGTTCCCGTTGTTGATGGTGTTTACATCAAACCATCAGAACACCACCATTCGGTGGGTAATGAGAGCATCGAGGAAGGGAGTTGGCTGGTGTTTGGTGAAGGGTGGTACTCGCCATATGACTTTGCAGAACTCCAGAGCATGACTTCTTATGCCGGTGATGTTTTTGTCATAGACAGATATGGGTCTGTCCTCTCGACTATGTGTGATGATGTTCATGGAGATGTCCAGCCACAGCGCTCTACCCGAACCCTGGAGGTGCATCCCACCGTTGCAGGCCCTGTTCCGGGCTACCAGCTCCCAGAGAATCGTTTTTACCTCGTCGAGTCCGATGGGGAGTTATTGTTAATTGTGAGTGGACCGGTCTACAGCGGCAAGACGGTTGTTTACAGGGTTGATACCCAGAACCGTGTCCTTCAGCTGGTCTGTCGTGCTCTCTTCGTTGCTGACAATCAGTGCGTCTGCGTCGACAGCGCCAGGGTACCCATGGTGCAGGCTGGCAACATATACTATGCGGACCTATCTGAGATTAGATCTTACAACTTTGAGATCTTGCATGGGAAGAGGAGCCAAGCGTAGTATATGGGTATGGATTAGGAGGATTATGGATCAATGACCGTCCTTTCGAACTCGATCGATTGCTAGCGGAGTATTGCAGAATCGTCGATCATTCTGAGTTGCAGATGGTGTCACCTTATGGCGAGGATGGTACCACCCACTATGATTACTATGACGGCTATCCATTAGATTGATGGATTGTGTGAGTCTGCTCCTGATGTATTCTCTTCAGGTCAACCCTTTATGTGTTCACTTTGTTGAGTGAACGTCTATGAATTTTGCAAGTTCTGTGGTGCCCGTATAATACAATGGATGTTCTCCCTATTCTGGTAGATCGTGTGTTGTACCTCTTACAATTTCACTATTTTTTCATGTGTGTTTAGTAATCCTGATAGATGCTCAGTTTGTATCAATCCTCAAACAACTTACTACTAAAAATTACAGTAGATTATTACAATCCTAGGTAAACTTGATAGTAATAAAATGAAGCAGGAAAGTAGCATCAGAGTCCAGACAACTAAAAAACACCATAACTGGTGTTATAGAAAAGGTCTCTATGGAGCTTGCATCCCGAGACATGTAACAACTGGCTTCCCATGAGAGCTACAGATGAGATTATTAAGTATGTTCTGCGTTAAGGCATGCATGTTTTTCAATTCATATAAGTATTTACGTGCTATGGTGATTAATGAATCTGTTTTGTTGGCTTCTTGCCCAACAATATCACGGGTATCTTGGAGGGCATCCTCAAATAATCTTTCGGCTGAAAAAGAGGATCAGTCGAAGTGGTGTGACATGAGCAATAGGTATTGTCACTGCTGCTGTGTGAAACAAAGTCTAAACTTGGAGAAGCGGGTCTTTGTTCGGCATTTAGAGGGTCATTTGCAGCCTGAAACAAACAAAAAACAATTTATAACAGCATTACCATGCCATCACACCACCATTAATTTTAAATGTGTCAATGCGGTAATATATAAGGAAGGAAGCAATTAACAGTGGTGGCTCATACAACTATTTCTTCTTTAATAAGTGGACCAGCTGGCGCCATGGCACGGTGCGAGCATGTGCTGCTCTATGAAATGACTGCTTTACTTGAAGATGGCTGAGACCAAGACAAAACAAGTTACTTAAACAATAGACTAGGGAAACAAACTACAAGTTCATTTTGAATAACAATGCGAGCAATCAACCAAAGTACCTGATGCAGACTGCGCAAACTAGAATGTGCAGAACATGAATAAAACGAATATTAAAACTAAGCCATTATATTTCTCATATATAAAATAGCCAGGAACGAAACACGAAATCTTCCGCTGATTTAATCATAGACAAAAAAGAGTACTCAGCCAATAAAAACACATCAATTGTGAGCCTCGAATATGCTAGCCAGATAATTTCAGACAAAAAGTTAATCAAGAAACTATACATTGAATTATTCATGAATGGCCAGATAATTTCAACGCTTCGGCGGCCTGAGAACAACAAACTGAACCATCAAGTGTCTCGTATTAAAATATCCAGTCCATGTAACTATGATACAAAGTAGATACAAGAGTGAGATGAACTGCACAGAGTTCCTTAGGATACATGTGTGGATCTTATCGCTAGTATGGCCTTGTCCTATTATAGGATAACTCAGATGCAATACACATGACCTCTCCATATCTAGGAAATTGAACTAAGCACATGGAACAAAAGCAGACCATAATGGGGCTAAAATGCTTGACGCTAATTTTTGGCAAAAAAATATGAAAACAAGAAAGACAAATGGTAAATTTAAGTAAACAAAAAATGTGACAAGGACCAAACTTTGGGTGGGGGGCCTTACGGTAGGTGTTACACGAGATCTACGACGGCCCGTGTGGACGGGTGGAGTTTGTACTCCATTGTTGCTCCTCTGCATAAAGGTAAGGCCAACTGTAAATATAAACAGGTTCCAACATGATATACGTTGGCATGAAGTAAAACAAAAGTGATGGGGTCTTACGAGATTATAGGAGCCATGCACTCTATGATATTGTGTGCAAACTGAGGCTGCTCCTTGCATAATAACAACAAATAGTTTAAGCCGCAGGTTAAGAGGGATCAAATCGACAGTACATAATGGTAAAATAGTATGACGTGTGTAAACGTGTAGTATAGAATAGCAGGACAATAACACGATTGAAATACTATAGTTCATAAATCGGCGAATGAGAGAGATATTATACAATCATATCTCATGTGGACAGGTACAGCAGAGAATGTAAACAAATATGTTAAGTGACTAATAATTCACGAAGAAATAGTACACTACATAAAAATAGTTCATTGTGCGGAGTTTAAGCGTAACCACAACGGGTTAATTTAATACTCCCTCCATTTCAAAATATAAGATGTTTTAGCTTTGTGAAAAGAGTACATCTAGACCTCGTTTAGTGTGTAGGTTCGTCTAGGTTTAGAGTGAACCTACACACCAAAATGAGTCGGGATACACTTCTTTCACAAAGCTAAAGGATCTTATATTTTGAAACAGAGGGAGTACATAATAGGTGTATATCATGTAAAGAACCTGTTAGTTAGAAAATTTAGCACGAATACAATACATTGCCAACAAACAAATCGTGCAGGGAGATCTGGTTTTACCTCGGTCGGGGCGGCGTCTAGGCCCCCTCCGCATCCTCACGGGTCACGTTGAGGTCGCCGAGGGTGCTATAGTCGTAGTGGGTGTCAATGACGGGGAAGCACATCTTGGGCGGGCAAGGATACGAGCAGAACGCTAGACCACAACATCTGTGGAGCAGATCCTAGGTGGTCAATGATGTGCTCAACATGCCGGACAAGAGGGTTTGTTGATAAGATTAGGTGTGCGGGTACGCCGGCTAAAGTGCAGCGGGGATGTTCTGGCAAGTGACGTATTCGTATATGGGAGAGAGGGCGAGATGGCTGGGATGGGGTGGGGTTGGGTTTAGGTACTGCTAGCACTATACTGGAAAAATTACAAGTGCAGCACCCCACCCAATAAATTTAATAGGGGTCGAATGGGAATTTCGAAGTATCTGAAATTTTGGGGCACGAACTATGTCCGGATGCAGAAGATAGTTTTCAAAAGGTGTTCAAAATTTTCATGATGCAAAGTCTTAGCTATAAGTCGAACCACTCATCAAAACTCTCTGTGGTTTTTGATATATTAATTAGCCGCTCAATGGGTACCTCCAAAAGCTTTTTTCATAAAACATTCAAAGCAACCTACAATTTATTACTTGTAGTTCAAGTTTGACCTAATTTCATTAAACTTAAGAGCAATCTATCGCACTTAGTTGTAGCTCAAGTTTGACCAAAATTCATTAAACTGTCAAGCTGCAAAATCTTAGGAAGAAGATGAACCTATCGTCAGAACTTTTCCGTAAAACTTTCAAGTGTATTAATTGACCCCCAATGCGCCCCCTCCGATGGGTACCTATAAGAGCTTTTCCGTAAAACTTTCAAAGCAACCTACATAGTTTACTTGTAGTAGTTCAAATTTTACCTATTATATTTTTTTCGCTTAGCCTATTATAATTTTATATAGTGATGATATGCTAGATGTCTATTATCTGAGTCTCACATGCAGGGCACACACAATTTACTAGTACTTGTAGTTTCAAATTTGACCTAATTTCAATACATTGACATAAAGTCATTCTAATCGGCAGAGTTAGCTGGGAAGTTTGAAAACTCATAAAACATGTGAATCGTTGGTACAACATGTTGATCCAATATTTATGTATGTAAACTTGGCTTGTGGCATTCTGATCCAATATTCTTCAGAATTTTCTTTAGGAAAAAGAACAACCTCGCTCGTATTGTTCACTCGGAAAATGTAGAATTGAATGTTCTTTCATGATAGTTGGAAACTCACATCGACGACACTGTTTACTACCAGAAGATGTACCGATGATCTACCTATGAAAAATCATTTAATTCAAGAGCAATCTATGGTGTTTACGTGTAGCTAGCTCAAGTTTGACCTAATTTCGTTAAATTATCAATATGCAAAGTCTTAGCAAGAAGTTGAACCTATCGTCGAAACTCTCGCTGGTTTCTGGGATATTAATTTTGAACCCACGATGGGTACGTCCAAAAGCTTTTTCGTAAATCTATCAAAGAAAAACCTAGAATTTACTTATAGTTTCAAATTTGACCTAATTCCGAGATATCGACATAACTTTATTCAAGTGTGCGGGGTTAGCTATAGGAAGCTTCAAAACCCATAAAACATGAGAATCGCGAGTACAACATGTTGTCGAACCACTATATATATATATATGTCAACTTGGCTTGTGGCATCATCATCCAATATTATTTGGACTTCTCTTTACGGAAAAAAACAACTAACCTCGTTCGTCTTCACTCAGAAAATGTAGAATTGAATGTTCTTTCCTACTAGTTGGACACTCACACCCACGACACTGCTTACTACTAGAAAATGCACCCATCTACCCATAAATGACGTTTAATTCAAGAGATATCTATCACGCTTACTTGTAGCTCAAGTTTGACCTAATTTCGTTAAATTGTCGAGATGCAAAATCTTAGCAAGAAGTTGAACCTATCGTGAAAACTCTCATTGTTTTCAGATATATTAATTGTGACCCCTCGATGGGTACCTCCAAATTAAAAGGTTTTTCATAAAAATTACAAAGCAAAACCTACAATTTACTTGTAGTTTCAAATTTGACCTAATTTCAATAAATCGACTTAAAGTCATTAAAATGGGCAGAGTTAGCTAGGAAGTTTGAAAACTCATAAATAAAACATGGGAATCATTGGTACAACATGTTGGTCCATTATATATGTCTGTAAACTTGGCGTGGCATTCACATCCAATATTCTCTGAACTTCTTACAAAAAATAACAACCTCGCTCATCTTCACTTGGAAAATGTAGAATTGAGTGTTCTTTCCAGATAGTTGGAAACTCACATTCACGGCATTGTTTACTACTACAAGATGCACCGATCTACCTCTGAAAATACATTTAATTTCAATAGAAATATATCGCTCTTAATTACTTGTAGCTTAGGTTTGACCTAATTTCGTTAAATTGTCAAGATGCAAAATCTTAGCAAGAAGTTGAATCTATCGTCAAAACTCTCGGTTTTTTATGATATATTAATTGTGACCCGTCGAAGGGTACCTCGGAAAGTTTTTTGTAAAACTTCCAAAGCAACCTATAATGTACTTGAAGTTTCAAATTTGACCTAATTTCAATAAATCGACATAAAGTCATTCAGTCAAATGGGCAGAGTTAGCTAGGAAGCTTGAAAACTCATAAAACATGGGAATCGTTGGTATAACATGTTGGTACACTATATATGTCGGTAAACTTGGCTTCTGGCATTCAGATCCAATATTCATCGGACATTTCTTTATGCAAAAGAACAACCTCTCTCGTCATCACTCAAAAAATTGAGAATTGAATGTTCTTTCCTGATAGTTGGAAAATCACACCGACGACACTACTTACTACAAGAAAATACACCCATCTACCTATGAAAAATCATATATTTCAAGAGAAATCTATCACGCTTACTTTGTAGCTCAAGTTTGACCCAATTTCGTTAAATAGTGTCCGGATGCAAAATATTAGCATAAACTCAAACCAGTTGTCAAAACTCTCGATTGCAGAATATTACCTCCAACAGCTTTTTCATATAACATTCAGAGCAACCTACAAAACTTGTAGTACATAGTTCAAATTTGACCTAATTTTGATTAATCGACATATATAGTCATTCAAGTGGGCAGAGCGATAAGCTATAGGAAGTTTGAGAACTCATAAAACACGGGAAATCATAAGTACAATATGTTGGCCATTTATATATGTGTGAAAACTTGGCTTGTGGCATTTAGATCCTTATTCTTTGGACTTCCTTTATAGGAGAGAATAATCTCGATATCACTCGAAAAATTGAGAATGTTCTTTCCCGATAGTTGGAAACTCACATTGACAACATTGTTTACTACAATAAGATGCACCCATCTACCCTTGAAAAGACATTTAATTCATGAGAAATCTATCACGCTTACTTGCTTGTACCTCAAGTTTGACCTAATTTCGTTAAATAGTCACGATGCAAAATCTTAGCAAGAAGTTGAAACTATCGTCAAAACTCCCCATTGGTTTCTGACATATTGATTGTGACTCCTCGATGGGTGCCCCCAAAAGCTTTTTCATAGAACTTTCAAAGCAACCTATCATTTACTTGTAGTTTCAAATTTGACCTAATTTCGATAAATCGACATAAAGTCAGTCAAATGGGCAGAGTTAGCTAGGAGGTCATTCAAATATCGACAAACATTTAATTTAAGAGTGATCTTTCGCGCTTAATTGTAGCTCAAGTTTGACCTAATTTTGTTAAACTATCAAGATGCCAAATCTTAGCATGAAGTTGAACGTGTCATCAATACTCTTAGTGGTTCATGATATATTAATTGTCCCCTGAATAGGTATCTCCAGAAGAGTTTTCATAAAATTTTCAAAGCAACCTACAATTTAATTGTAGTTCAAATTTGACCTAAATTCGATAAATATTTAGCATAAAGTCATTCAAGTTGGCAGAGTTATCTTGGAAGTTTGAAAGCTCATAAAACATGGGTATCGTCAGTACGACATGTTGGTCCACTATGTATGTCTAAAAACTTGTCTTGTGGTATTCAGATCCATATTCTTTGGAGTTTCTTTATGTAAAAGAATATTCTCATCATCACTTGAAAAATTGAGAATTAAATGTTCTTTCGTGATAGTTGGAAACTAACACCGACGACATTGTTTACTACATCACCCATTTACCTCTAAAAATACATTTAATTCAATAGCAATCAATTTCCCTTATTACTTGTGTAGCAAATGCTTGACCTAATTTCGTTAAATCGGCAAAATGTCACTAAAGTGTGCAATGTTACTGGGAATCTTGAAACATCCTATTTCTAAAAACTTTAGAATTATAAGAAACCATATTTCACTTTGTCTGATTATCAAGGCAGTGTAATTATTTTTTAATTGTGGTAGGTCCTGTAGGAGCGAGGTGCTTTATTAGTTAACACGCGGTCGGTGGACGTACAAGTTACATCAAGGACCCATAAAATGAAAATTACATTCAAGTCCATGCATTTAGCACAAGATCCCTGAAACTAAGAAATGAAGTGTCTTTTAAGGTTTGCGCGTATGCTAGATATTGTAGAGCCAAAATTTGTTCTGAAATAATCTATATTCTATCTTTTACTACTAGTACGTATAGTAAAGAAGAATCCATAAAACAGAGTGATCGTACTATCTATTGGAGTAGTAACTTGGATTGGTTTTTCACATATCTAAGTACTAATACTAATTATAATTTCTAAAAACAAAAGTACCACTAATAAATGCAGTACTAGTTTGTCTGATTTGTTATAAGATGTAGTACTACTACTATTACTAGTACTCCCTCTGTCTGGGATTATTAAGGCCATTTAAATTTGGTAAGACCAAAAAAGTTAATTACAAGTTGGTGTCGAAGACATGCATGCAGTCCTCGGTCTCTCCCCTACAGCACTGTACATCCTGTAGCAGGCCGCAGGCTTTCGTCTCTCTCTAGGAGTAGATCTTCTTGCCTCTCACTCACCTAGATCTTCTTGCCTCGGTATCTCCCTCTGTATGTATTGTACTGTCTGGTACAGTACATCGTGACACCTGCTTTATTAATCACATGTCAACTTTCCGTAGCCTTTTTGTTTTGACGAAGCATGTACAACGTGTGGACACTGTCTAAGAAAAAAGTGGCCAAGTGCAGTTGACGCCGGTGCGCCCATGCCTAGCGTATTCCTATACAATCGTACTAGTACAATACGAAACTCAATCAGTATACTCTTTAGTCTACCTGGGTTTCTGGCCGGCGGGCACTACGTCGGCGAGCCGATCTTCCCTCTGTAACCACTCCCACAAGTTCGTGTACCGCGTCGGAGGATTCGACTGTGAGCCGGATGCTATGGACGCCGTCTAGTTTGAGGCAATGATGGAGTGCCCCTACGACGGCTGCTTTAGCTTGGTCGCCTTCGTAAAGGTCGACGAGCACAAGATCGCGTGCTCGCATGGCCCGTGCACCTGCATTGATTCCGCATGTGATTTCACTGCCTCGCCGGCAGGGCTCCTTCCCCACATGGAGGCCCACGGGGTCATAGTAACCACGGTCATCTACGCCAGCGCCTTCTTTTGCCTCATCCTGACTTCGTCACTAACAAGCACGAGGGGATTCACACGCTTCCTCTGCGGGGATGAAGGTGTCGTGTTCGGCCTGACCATCAGCGCGCTCGGCCCGGCCGTCGTCGTGACCTTCATGTGCATATGGCAGGACATGTGCTCATGGAACCGGTACACGGTGAAACCGTGTGTGCCTGGCCCGCCGGGGTTGGCGGACTTGTCGATGGTCGAGAGGCTTAATGCGGTAATCGAGCCGACGAGCAGCTTGTCGCCGGCCAACTTCCCATCTGACAAGATCATGACGTACCTCAGGATGCCACCGCGGTTCCCGATGAAGGTTGGACAGTCCACCCATGTATCTTTCTGGATTTGCATCGACAGGAAAAACGATCTTAAACTACGGCTGATGATCCAGACTGTAATGGTGTATTAGCAGATAAATAGTCCTACTAGTAGTACTATTTTACTATTCCTGTTTACTAGTAGTAGTCGCATGTAGGTTCTCTTTTGGTACTAGGAAGGATGCATTTTGGATGTAACCTAAGTTTGCTACTAATGTTATAGCGGAGTATTTAGGGGTTTAGTACAACTTTTATGTAATTGTTCACTTCTACGACATGGTCCAGAGATAAACACACTAACCGTTCTTACAGTGCTTCGATTTTAGTCATCTAACTCAGTGATTACGGAATTTTATACCCAAACATGTCAATTCGACTTGATTTAATTCTTCAACCAAGATTGCCTTTGAAATTGCGCTGGTGTGGATGACACATTGACGTGGGTCCAGCGTGCAGGATAGGCTGCCCTAAAATTTTGCCTAAATATCTAGAAAATAATATGGACATCTACGACATCAACTCAATGTTACCATAATCATCACGAACCATGTTTTCATATTATATGTGTTTGACATTATGTAAGTTAGTATGTTTGTACATATAGTTGGTCAAACTTTATAAATATTGACTTCAACAAAACCTAGTATCCTTTCTAATTTGGAAATGAGGGAGCACCTAAGTACTACTAAAATGTGTCGAAATACATGCGTATGTAGACAAAACCAAGTTAGTAACTACTATTTTCGGATGGAGGGAGTAATTATTTATGAGTAATCCATTTTTCACAAATTTTTTACTTCTACGGAATGAACCCACAACTAGAGCATGGACCAATACATAATAATCATGCGAACATGTGGTGGCGATCTACTCCTTTCTAGATTACCCTACGTGCGGAGGCGCACTAGTGGAGCAGACGCTCGTGCCGTTCCTGAGTAAGTAGTAGTACTACTACTATACGCAAATAGGAGTACAAAATAGAGATCTTGTTGCTCATCGTACTATTTTTCTCTGTAAGGCAACTTGGACGTGACTACTATAGTACTATATTGGCACAACTTCTGCTTTTGGCGCTCCAAGATGAATGTGGAACTCTCTGTGTAACATTACTGTACTAGTACTTCTTGTCCTTCCTAGTTTTTCGGACGCGCAGTAAAGAAGTGCAGTAAGTCTGTTTGGTCAAGTTGCATGCAACGAGCATTTGTTTGACAGAACAATTTAGGTTTTTAGATATCCAAATTACTACTACAGCTCGATGGCTCAAGACACGAAGCAACTAGTACTCCTCTATCCTCCGGCTATCGCCCAGATCAAAATGAACAAGCAAAAGATTGTCTATCTTGGAAATTTCCATATCCATTTATTACCTGCAGAGTTTTAGTTCATTTCCTTCGAGGCACCTGCAAAGACTGATATTGTACTAGTATACTACTAGTAAATAATGTGCTATGGTTGGGCCCAACAGTTAGTACTAGACATAGACTTTAGTATCTACTCTCGCCATAGTGAATTGTCCAAGAGGTGGAGTTCCTTTTTTCTCCAAGAAGTGGAGTTCCTTTTTTTCTCTCCAAGAGGTGGAGTTCCTTTTATTTCTGATAGAGGAAACCTTTTTTATTCCTTCTCTGATTCAAAGAAAATTCAAAGGTTTTGTGAAGGATCGTGTCCCTTAGGAAATAATCCTATGTTATTCTGTTTGATTCATAGGATTCCAATATGTAGGAATTATGTCCTGTTTGGAACACAAGATAGGAAAATATAGGAATAGAAAAACCATGGGAATTGAGATTCCTTCAAAGTATTCCTTTGCCCTCTATTTTTAGGAAAATTTTCGTCCACTCAAACCTCATGGTATAATTGCTTTGCTTTCCCTATGATTCAAACACATACTTGATGCAAATTCCTGTAGCTTCCTCTTCTTACGTTTTGAGAATCCTGCAAAACAAACGAGCCCTAAGAGATGGTCTTTTTTTGTCTTTGATCATTTTTTTGTTTGAACATATGGTCATAGAGCTTCCTCGGAACACGAGGAGGGTGGAAATTGCACAAACCTCCAACAATTGGATTCGAAATTGCAGGGAACTCTAGATAATCAGGATAGTCTAGTTGCAAGAAACTATTGTACTACAATTACTTTTGGGTACAAATGTTGCACATAGCACAAAATTCTAGATTAGCCCTCTTAACATTATTTCTTACATACCCGAGGCTCAACAGTTGGAGCTCTTTGCAACTACGGCTCTAATTGTTGGAGGTTTGTGCAACTGGCCTCAATTGGAGCCCCACCCCCACTCGCCCACCTTCTACAACACTACTAGTAGTAGAGTACTACTACGCATCATCAGCCTTTGTCTTCTCCATCACACCCCGGCTGCCAGCTCACGCCAACGATCTTCCCTCCCTCCCCCACCCCACCCCACCCCAAAGAAAGCCCCCCAAACACCATCCACAGCCTCCTTCCATGGTGAGATCGAGCAAGGTCTGTAAAGATCCTGAGAAGTTTCAGAAGGTGTTCACCGAAGACCCTCTTCAAGTACTCATCAACCATTGCGACGCCATCCCCGCCGCGAGCCTCATCGTTTCGTCCAAACATATTCTTCAATAAGCAAAAGAGAGCGGAACTACGCCTTCTTCTCATCCGTTTGGCCTCCCATGTTATCATCATTCTCACCCGACGGTGAGACCATGGGAATCCAAAGATTGCTTCGAAGTGGCGGGCAGCCCGTGCAAGCTGACGCCGCTGGACAGGTTCTCCTCTGATGCTGTGATGCCAAACGGTTTTGATGAGCAACGAGCAGGCAGCAATGGAGATTGGATCGTCACAGTTGGGCCCGATTTCATGTGGGACCTTGTCAACGTGTACACTCGTCGCAAGATTGTTATTCCGCAAGTGTCGAGGTTTGAACCGACCGAAGGTTCTGCACTTATATCTCTAGATGATGCTGATGAGGGTCGACGTACTAAACTGCAGAAGATAGTCATTTGCCAAGTTCCGATAGCTGCTGGGGGATACAAATATTTCTCTATAGTCGCCATTTTCAAATTCAAGATTGCTGTCATCAACGGGAATGATAGTCATGGATGGTCAGTTTGTGTGAACGAGTTCTAGGGCTACTTCAGATACTGCGATGCTATTATCCAACACAATATCGAGAACGGCTGTGTTTATGCATGGAAGTATCTGGAACTTGGTAATTTATCCTCCCTACGTATTTTATTAGCTTTGTTCCTGAATCGATGCAAGCTATTTTTTCTGAACTTTCATTGGTTAGTAGGAATTCCATTAAAATTTTATTTTCTTTCATTCGAACGAATTCCCTAGAAATGCAATATTTTGGAGGTTTTCTTACATATAATTTGTTTGTTTTATATGATTGAGTTATGATGATAGTATTGCTTCGTCTCCTAGTACATCCCATGGAAAATATGGTATCTACTACATAGTAGTAAGTACTTATGTGAGACCCATATATTATTCCTGAATCAATGTAAGTTATTTTTTCTGAAGTTTCTTTGGCTAGTAGGAATTTCATAGGAATTTTAGCCTCTTTTATTCGTATGAATTCCCTAGGAATTTCAGAGGAATGCAATCCTTACTA
Source organism: Avena eriantha (assembly GCA_910589775.1). Classification (NCBI taxonomy): domain Eukaryota; kingdom Viridiplantae; phylum Streptophyta; class Magnoliopsida; order Poales; family Poaceae; genus Avena; species Avena eriantha. The sequence continues at coordinate 112,780,245 of OU342740.1, forward strand.
AGTTTTCTTACATATAAGTAATTTGATTCGTAGGATTGAGTTCTGCTGATACTATTGCCTTGTCTCCTAGTACTAGTATATCCATGGAAAATACGGTATCTACTAGTAGTATTTACGTGAGACTCAGATACTAGACATATGACATATCATAACTATATAGAATTACAATACTAGGTAAAGCTCAAAAAACTAGAAATTTAATCGACATCTATAAACTATGGGCACATATTTAGTTCTTGTATTTTCTATCATGTAGAAGTCAACGTTTATTAGGTACTAGTACTTGTAATTTTTGTTAACATGGTCTTGAGAAATGAAGGAGAAGATTCTAGAATGATGGACAAGTGTGTTTTGAGGATTATGCATAGCGTTCATTATGCTAATAACTATCAATAGAATCTTCAAGTAGATGCTAGAATGGAAAAGAAGATCCAACTGCTGGCAATGTTGGGATTCCTAAGTCCTGATCCAACAGTGAATATTCAAAGTTATTCATACACTACGTAGTGGTAACATAAGATAAGATAAGATGAGATAAGATAAGATACGATAAGATAAGATAAGATATTAAACCTCCTAGAAATAATCCTTGTTGGTTTTCCTTTGGTATATAAGACACCAAAATCTTTTAGGATCCAACCTTGTTTTTTTCCCAACGAACTTTACATTCAAGATCCTATAAGATTATTTCCTATTTCATTTGATCCCATGAATCAAACCGTGTCTCTAGGATAATTTCCATAGCATATCCCCATTTCGAAAAGAATTAGAATTTCCATAGCATCTCCCTAGGTTGGCATTTTTTTCCGCAATCAAACACCTTAAGTATAATCAAGATTTTTGAAAATAGTACTATATATCAACTTCTACAATGTCAGATCAATATCAATATTATTTCCATGTTACATTTCCTTTCCCTTTGAAGGTCCTATCCTTATCCTGTCCCACGCGATGTGCTATACCCGACACATGGGTTTGTTGAGGACGATGAGGAGAATGATCCTGGTAGGTGGTGGTTAGCAAGATTTATTGGTGGTTCAAGACTTCTTCTGGTCTATACATATGGCGTCTCAGGCAATGCAATTGCTGATGATACTAGTGTTGTTCACTATGGTCACACCCTTCGCACCTATCGTTCTGGGTTTGAGTGCATGGTGTTCTCGATGGACACATGCCAATTAACTGCAACTAACTGATGGAAAAGGGTTACTGACCTTGGATCATATTCTCTTTTCCGTAGCATGAACTATCCGATTATCATTGCAGTAGGCGATGCAAATGATCTGACAGGACATCTGACGAGAATGAACCGTGTTTACACATCACACCAAGAAATCGGCTATGAGTAAAGGTCACGTCCTGAAATTTGCCGCTTCAGTCTGAATGGTGAAGCAGCTATTGGTTTCCACACCAACACTCGCTGCACATGGTCGGAGACTCCATTTTGGTTCATCCCAAGCTTCTCAAATGCCTTGGAGTGGAACGAACCTGTTCAAGGATAGCTCATTTGGTCTCGGCCTTCTGTTGAACTCTTTCTTTTGGCTGGTTTTTAGGTGATCTACGAGTACTCATCATTTAGTTCCGCACCCGGTCCGGCTTGTAAAATACTCCGTATGACCAAAAACCCCTTTGGTACACTTGGTAGTTTCTCCAGTATGTATATTTCACCAAGCATGTAAAAGAACCTTATTAGGAGTACAGTTGTACTCTACTACTACTATTCCGTACATAATTTCTTCCAGAATGTTGTATAATAGTAGTACTATTAGTATTACTCCTTGCAGGTTCGTAGTTTTTTTTTTCACTGCAGTTTGGGTCCTGTAAGCCTAAGTTGGACGTGTTGGTAAGTACCTCGCTCAGAAACTGCATGTGGTGGAAGGAACACGATTTTTCCAGATTTACCAGTAAAAACATGTCGCTCATCATGGCATAGCTAGTGATATGACAAGGCAATAATGTACAACGGTGTGCTAGTCTAGTTTTTTTCTTCTTCTGAACAAGTACTCCTTGTCTACCTAGTAGTAATAGTAAAGGTCTACTAGTAGGAGTACCAAAGAACTCGATGAAGCTAGCTGGAGTACTACTGTCAGTAGCTGTAGCAGAAGAGAGAGGGAGGGAGTTTTGCACACGCTGGTGCATGTGGCAGCGTGTTCTTTCCGAGACAAGCTGGATTTAAGTCCCTTATCGGCCTCCCCCCACGCACACACAACCTCTTTTACTTAGTCCCTTCTTCCCATCCACTACCTCCCACTGACCTCTCACTCCATATTGTTGCCGACCAGCTCCTCGGCTACATCCTCAACAGTTGGCGGCGAGATCGATGCAGAAAGCTTCTGTAGGGCGCTGGAGCATCCGTCATCTCTGTCCCATGGCATCAATGGCGGTTTGTGAAATACTAGAACACTCATATCGATTCCCTCTGTTTCATAATATAAGATGTTTTAGCTTATGTGAAATGAGTGTATCTAGATTCATTCCGAACTTACATGATAGAGTTGATGATGCGGTAAAAAATTTATTGTCGATTGCGCAGCATTGTCATGTGTAGAGTAGTTCTTATCCTGGGTATGCATCCTTTTTTGTAGACTAGGATTCCATATAAGCTTGTTTTCTGGGCTAGATGCCATAACTAAGAACAATGGGGATCCGTTCGAAGTTGGTAGTTCGATAGCGCGAAATTTTGAACATTTGCATATATTTATCAATCAACATCATGTAATCAATATTACAACTTGCTGTAGAAGGAGATATGGGAAGGAGCGAAAAAGACGATTCTCGATGAAATAGGTTACAATCCTATGACTTATGCTATCCCAGATGACAAGGTAAATCAATAGAATGACATATGTTCTTGTCGTTGCGCGTAGAGGCTTTCGTTGTAATCTCTGTTTATCCTGTAACCGCAGAAGCACAAAGTTGAAGAAGACCATCAGTTTCCTGATGACGGAGTACAAAATGGATGTCAGATTGCTACACCTAAGACGCCTCCTTGTTTACCTTCTATGGATACTGATGCAGTTTGTAACAACCCAAAACTATTAAGTAAGATTAGCAAGTTCAAATCAACCAAGTTTAGGGTTAACAAAAAATTTATGGACCACTAGAAAACCGCCGCGCCGATGTTCTTTGCGCCATGCCCAGACCACGCCAGAGCACCGCAGCCGACTGATACGTTGCAAATGTATCTATAATTTTTTATGTTCCATGCTTGGTTTTATCTACTTTCTTGTGTTTTGTTCCAACTTTGGAATACTTTTCATATGATTTCTTGGACTAACCAATTAACAAGATGCCACAGTGCCAGTTGCCTGTTTTCTGCTGTTTTTGGTTCCAGGAAGTTAGAAAATGAATATTCTCAGAATTGGACGGGACAAAAGCCAAAGTTCCTATTTTACCGGAAGACTCACGGAGCCAGAATATGAGACGGAGGAGGGCCAGGGCCTGGCCACACCCCCCAGGCGCGGGCTAGCCCTAGCCACGCCACCAGGTGGTGTGGGCCCCCTGGCCGCCCACCGACCTTGCTTCTTCGCCTATAAGAAGCCTCCCGATACCAAAACCCTAGATCATCAAGCCTCCAGCCACGAAAAGTTCCGCAGTGCCGCCGCCACCGAAGGGGAGATTCGGGGGACAGAAATCTCTGTTCCGGCACCCTACCGGGATGGGGAAGTGCCCCTGGAGCCATCTCCGTCGATCTACACCACCATCTCCATCACCATTGCTGATTCCCATGATGAGGAGGGAGTAGTTCTCTCTTGAGGCTAAGGGTTCTACCGGTAGCTATGTGTTCATCTCTCTCTCTATGCGTGATCATATTGTGATCATGAGCTTGTAATCTATAGATCTACCTTGCTACTCAAGTGCTTTAATAGAACTATGCTCTCCCCATGTGTTTGAAGCTGACAATGTGCACACCATGGTGGCACTTAGGCTAGAGATTACAAATACTTGTTATGAGTTATATTTGGAGTTGGATGTCTTTATGAAATTGTGGTGTTTGTTGGAACCATCTAGTGCTCAAGGTGACATTGTGGGGTTATCTAGATGGGAAAGATGAACTTTGAGGTGTGCTGTTATAGCCCTACCATCGATTAGAGTGTCCAACCGGAGAGTAGTTAAGAGTAGTATCATGAAGATGATATATTTATGAGAGAGTGTTCACTAGTGAAAGTATGATCCCTAGGCCTTGTTTCTAAGCATTGATACACCGTTTGGAACTAGATCTGTTACATGTTTGCTTGCTTCCATCTTTATTTCAGTTTGCCTTTAGTCTATTCCACACCATCAAAGTATTTTCTATCACCGTTACCACTTATAATTATCCATACCACTTGTATTTCACTATCTCTTCGCCGAACTAGTGCACCTATACACCTGACAAGTGTACTGGGTGTGTTGGGGACACAAGAGACTTCTTGTATCTTGATTGCAGGGTTACTTGAGAGGGGATACCTTTGACCACTTCCTCCCTGAGTTCGATAAACCATGGGTGATCGACTTAAGGGAAAACTTGTTGCTGTTCTACAAACTTCTGCACTTGGAGGCCCAACAACTGTCTACAAGAATAGAAGTGCGTAGACATCACCGACCAGCGTGCACACGTCGCACCTGGCCCTCTCTGCGTGTGCACACACTCGCCATGACCCTAGGTACCTCACAGACATGCCCGTTCTCCGCCGTGCGACCCGTAGACCATGTACACCGCCTCGAACGCCGCCTCGCGCAGTGCATCGCCCGCGCCTGACCATTCTCGACCACCCCGTGCCGTACCATTAAGCCTGCGACGACCGCCAGGAAACACTGTGTCGCCCCCTACCCTCCGCCATGACGCTAGCCCCTATATCGCCATCACCGACGAGCCCGAGCCCATGCCACAATGTCCCTTCGCTGGTGTATAAATAGAGTCCGCCTCAGCCTCCATTCTCCACACCACCTCACTCCCCACTCCTCACAGAATCTCCCACACCCTTCCCCGGAGCAAGGTGAGCACCAGCCCGCCCGAATTTGGCTGGAGTCCGCCGCTGTAGAGGAGAAGAGGATTGGAGCTGCGCAGGAGCTGTTGCAACCACCGTTCGAACCACCATCGTCCACAACGTTGTTCGCCCCCGTCGCCGAGCCTAGCTAAATCCCTGGAGAGCCCCCACGTACCGCCACCGTCGCTGTGAGGGTTCAGTCTCGTTGGAGACGACGAACCACGGTCGTAGATCTTAGTCTAATCGCACGGCCTAGATTGAAACATACTGTTTTGGGTTAGATTGAGCCACAGTTTAATAAGTGAGTGTTATGCAAAGATATCTTCACATATAAGACTATAGAAAAGTTAGATATATTCAGATGTCTGACTTTGCTATGTTTTGTAGGTTCTTTGCAAAAATAAAAGTACCAGCAAATTTCGTTCCACCAATAAAAAGACCTGATGGACTAAGATCTAAGGATTATGTAAGACGCTCAAATTTCACTGTGAATTGTCTATAAATTGTCCAGATGGGGTAACCTCTTGTCTATTTTGTAACGCTAGTTTTCGGAGCTTTACTTTCTAGCCCTTATATGTGGTCCTGATAGGAGTATAACAACAGCTTCAGCTTGTATTTCCAACGGTGTCTGCCATAGCGCTGATGTACCTTATGTGGAGACTGACGCAGCTGGAGGTTGTCCTGATGAACCTGCACTGGATTGTGTTTAGATTCGAAATCCTACACTTGACATTGTCATCCCAAGGAAATGAAGGTTGTGGATCTGGTAATAACGCCTTCTATAGAACAAGATGCTGAAGGTGATGATTTCCTATGGAAATCCCTACCATTCTATGACTTGTATGAGTAGTTATCGTAGTTTAATTGAATTGCATGTCCCTCTCTACCAATGAAAATGGCATATCGTTTTCCTTGTTTCAAAAATAAATAAATATTTGCATTTCTCCTTGTGGTAATCGATGCAAAGAAGATACTATTTTCTGTTCAAGTCATGTGAACAAATATGTTTGTATGTAGAGACATAAATGCGGATTGGGTGACAAAATCAGCATAAAATTTCTAGATCAATAACACAAGCATAATGGCATTGCCAAAAAAGGAACAGAATCATCTTTTCACCGTGCTTGTGGAAAGGAGATGAGCCAGGAACCACGCCTGCAAGTGGCAGAGGCCAATTCTTGTACAGCTCAGATAGCATTGGTTTATCATCGATAATAATCAATTACATACTAGGAGTAGTTCCAGTTCCACACTACAGTTCAACAGGAAAAAGTGTAAGAAATGCGTAAGGTATCTCGATAATATAGGTTCCAGAGAAAAGCATACAAATCATAAGAAAGAAAGCTCCGCATCACAGTTCGCCACCTTCAGGTGCAATAGTTTCTACAGATTGTAAACCCAAATCACCGCCTCCTTTAGGTGGCACGATAATTTCGGGAGCGGGATCAGAAGCACCAACATCAGCACCAGCACCGGTAGCATGAGTCTCCATAATAGGTGAACTATCGAGCACCACAATGTCCTCTGAAGGCTCTTCACTGCCAGCTCTAGCCGCACAAGTTTCCGCCGATGGTAAAACCAATCCACCACCTCCATCATCTGGCATGACGATGGCAGGTGCAAGCTCATCAGTACTAGTTGCAGCTGCAACTATGTCAACACCCGGATTTCTAATCCTAGATGCCTATTATGCCATACTTCGCAATCCCAGGATTACCATTTTTGCGAGACATAACAGAAGAGGTAATCCCCTACTATTGTGGTACCTCATGATCCATAATAACGGTCGCAATCCCCACAATAGTGGTACCCGGATTTCTAACCCCAGATGCCTGTTATGCCATACCTCGCAATCTCATGATCCAGTCTTAATACAAATCAAGCAGTGGCAATTAAACGTAGTAGGGGATCCATCTTTAGAGTAACAGGCAATGCTGATGATGGGAGATGATCCTAGTTGTCGTAGACCTCCTGCTGTCCATCTTCCTAGTTGTCATCCTCATAGTCTGGCCATAGGAATAGCCAGGGCCAAAGCCATCAGTACTCTTTTAAGTACTCGCAAACTATCACTAACAAGTAAGTAGTTCTAGTAGGAATCTTAAGCTCTAGGTTTATTTGCAAAAAGCCAGGTTTATTTCAAACTGAGTTTAGAAGTAAAGAAAAGTAATTTAATGTTCTAAAGCACTTAAGTGGGAACCTAATTTTCATGTCCACAATCCTATTGTGGTTAAGTCAAAGTCATAGTTCAAGTCCACAATCCTATTTTGAAAACATCTGACGATGGAATAGTATGGCCACTCCAACTGTGCATGACCGCGGACGCGGCTATTCGAATAGTTTGACACCCTGTAGAGGTGGTACACTTTCACCACAAAATTCTATACATCCGTCAAGGATAACCCTGAATCATCATACTTAGTATGCGGATAATCAATCATAACCTTTCAATTACACACCCTAGTATAGGCACCTCCCCTATGAGCTTGGCCTCCAAACCATGGCCATCTGCCATCCTGGGCACTCCATAGGTGTACATTCATCACAAGGTAGTCTCAGCTCAACCTCTTCCGCAAGGGAATCCATACTAAGGCATATAAACATCCGGCTAAGCCCTACCCATTTCAGTTATTGTGGTTGCATGATAAAATTAGAATGGTATCGCATCCGAACCCAACCATCAGTTTTTGTAAAGGGCCAAGGCTCATGCCTCAACATTTTCATCATCAAACATTTGTGTTTCTCAACACATGTCCAAATATCTCAATAAAATGAAACATCATTCCAAGGTTTTCATAATCATTTTCACCAAGTATTCCCATCTAAAGTGATCAACTTTAATGCTTAGCACTAGCCACTAAAGTTGAGGGTATTCACTAATGATGGGTGCTAATCAAGTGTAAATATCCAACTCTAGTATTATGCCTTTTGATGACATTTAAGTATACCTACTTAGGACTAGTTTTATACTCTTTGTTCTATCTATCCTTTTTGTCCAATACACGTAATTCACTACTAAAGTAAAGAACTTTGGTAAAAGTAAAAGATTAAAACTTGTAAGTAAAACTTGGGATGGGTATAGTCAAAGTTCCATAACCAAAGCATGCATAGTGCATCTTTCATAGGTTATCTTGCACAATTCTAGATTGCAAGTGTTAGCTTGCTCAGTTTACTTGAAGTGCTAGGCTTGCCTTGAGTAGTACAGTGGTTGAAGTTTTCTTCTTCTTATTCTTCTTCTTGATAGTACTCCTCATCCTCGTATCCCAGGTCGGTACTATCGTCTGTAAATGAATACGGGTTACACAATCACCAAACAATACTTAACTATTTCTATTTAGCACACTAAGGTTCACACTTGATGATCTAGCATCATCACAAACATCACATAAGATAAAGACCTAGTCTTGTTTATTTTATTTTTAGAAAACTAATTTCTACTCATTGAAAAATACTTAAGATTTAATATTCTCCAATTAAAATATGGGATCATGTTAACACATGTCATCACCACATATTCTAATACATGCTAATGTGATTTAAAGTGGTGGTCATATTTTATAAAGTTTAAGATTAATTTTTAATACAATTAAAGTCACTAGAAATGCCTAGATAGCATTCTTTTAGTACTAGTCCAAGATCACTCCATGTAAACCTAGATATATTTACATATTTAGATAGATCTTGTTAAATGTGATTTTTGAGAGTTGGAATCAACTCAAAAGCATTTATGGTTGATTTTTGAAAAATGTTTGAAGTTGGAAAAGTGTTTGTCTTGTTATTTTCACTATAGGTGATCTATAATTTCAAATGGTTTGAATCCAACGGGCTTGGATAGATAATTTCAATATATTTCTAAAAAAATTGGAATCATGCAATTTGTTTCAGTGAATCTATTTGAATTGATTTTTGAATCTACTGACAGAATCTAGTTTCAACTAAATTGGAAAAATCCTATTTGAATTGATAGGCCTACGCAGGAAAGTAAATGGGCCGGCCCAACTGCACTACGCGGGCACAGTGGGCTGCTGATAGGGGGGTCCCATCTGAATATATCTTCCTGCTCCTTGGAAATTCGAAGTCGACGTTCTATAGGGTACATCCATCTATACTGTACTGTACCTCTAAGTACTTCCTCGCCAGGTACATCAATAGCAAAATGCTCCATCGTATCAAAGAAGGATGGGGAATATATCATGTCAAAAGCTTGCATAGGATCTCTGCCAAGTCCTTTTTAAGATGTTTTCGAACTCTTTTGTCCAGAGCTTTACTATATATTTACCTAAAGAACATACCTACTCAAATCTGCAAGCACCTTCTAAATCTAGATGGTCACAAGCTTTAACTATTTCTAAGAGAGGTGGAGAACAAACCAAAGCCAAGAAGAATGTCCAGTGCCTGAATCTAGCAAGTGAAGCATGGGGATCACCCAGCTGACTGTCGGCCGGTGCATCTCGTGAAGAACGGCGTGGCCAATGGTGGTAGGCCGACACTGTTGATAGAAAGGCATCGAGAACTTTTTTTAAGGCGTGGAGAAGTTTGTGGCCTTGTTCTAATCCCGTGCAGCTCCCATAAGAATGGCGCAACATTTGAAGAGATAGGGGCTGGTCACTCGATTGAGGGCGGGTTTAGGAAAGTTGGTGGTCTCGACGGAAAATTTTGGGGGGCATGGGGTGTTTGTCCACAATTTTCACAGAAATATCAGTGGATATTTTATCAGATTTGCCAGTTCTCAAGAGTCACCTCTCTCGCCATTGGATTTACCTCACGATTGGTGCAACATGAGGGTTACACATTTTTTGCAATAACTTGTAACTGAGAATTTAATGAGTTACAACTACTAGGTTACCACTGAGTATTAGCACAATTAGCAGGGTGACATGAGCTTCTTAACATAACAAGTTCCCAGGCGCCTGGGATCTGGGCGCTCATATTTTATACCTTTTTTCCCTTGTTGACGGCTTTATTTCGAATCCGGTCGAGCCGCAGCACATACCTTGGGATTTTAACTATCGAGCCCAAGAAATTATCCCATCTGGCCTCATTATTGCCCAAGACCTTCTAACTCGGCCATGTTTTGGGTCATTCGGCCGCGCAAACAGCCCAATTAGATTGGGCGAGAGCCCATCAATCCCTGCTTGGCCCATTTTTATTCAATTCAGCCTTTTTTGGGCACTGTCCACCAACACCCCTGAAAAAACTCCACCTATCCATGTTTTTAAGTACTACCTACTACATTATTTATACTTAACATTTTTTTGTTGAGCTCCTAGAAATCACGCGTAGCAGATGGACAAACAATTTTTTAAGAAGAAAAATGAATAAGTTATATACGATGTTAGTATAAATTTTTTACGTTTTATAAAAGGATAACAATTTTCTTGTGTAGTGGCAAGGCATGAAGTTTATCTGTAGCAATATTTTTATACTGAGAGGCTGACATGGCTGACCCACCTGCCTGTAGCTAGTGCCCATCAACCTTACCATACAAGTTATCAAGTCTAACGAGCGCGTTTAAAAAGTACCTGTAGAATAGTCATGACCGGAAAAAAGAAGACCAAGATCAACACGTTTCTTGTCGAGAGAGGCTGATACGTGGCCCCAGCAGTAAGATCATACACGCCTGCCTCATGGAACAACGTTACCAAGGTCAAACCAGTAGACGCGACCAAAAAAATGTCCAACATACACACGTTTCCTCTACATAGGCGACTGACATGTGGACCCAGCAGGGAGACATTATACAGGTGTTGTATCGAGCAACGTTGCCAAGTTCCAAACGGGGAGGCACGAGAAAAGAAAAGAAAAAGTCTAGCATGCACACGTTTCCTGCACAGAGTAGGCTGACATGTTGGTCCCACCAGCCTGTATAAACGGCTGAAGTAGCGAGCAACACTATCAAGTTCGGAACACGATGGCGCGATAGAGGGTAAAAAATCCATCATACACACGTTTCTTCTAATGAGAGGATAACATGTGGGGCCCAGCATCGTGATTAAACAGTACATGTATCGAACAACGCTATCAAGTTCGGAATAGGGTAGCGCAAGCGACGGAAAAAATCCATCATACACACATTTCTTCTAATGAGAGGATGACATGTGGGGCTCAGAAGGTTGGTTAAACGGTACATGCGTCGAGTAGCCTATCAACTTCGGAACGGGGTAGCACCAACAAAGGAAAAAATTCCATCATAAACACGTTTCTTATAATGAGAGGATGACATGTGGGTCCTAGGAGGTTAATTCAACGGTAGATGCATCGAGCAACGCTATCAACTTCGAAATAGGGTAGCGCGAGCGAAGGAGAAAAAATCCATCATACACACAATCCTTCTAATGAGAGGCTGACATATGGGACATAGTAGCCTGACTAAATGGCAGACACCTCGAGCTACGTTATCGAGTTCAAATTAGAGAGGCGCAACCGGAAAGTATGGTCCGCTAGAGACACTGACGTCCAGGACCCAAACGCCTCAAAAGACTTTGGCGAGTCAACATTGCATGAGGAAACAAAAATCTTGCTTCTGCCACGCGCCAGCCGAGCTTCCTCCATGTTTTTAGCACATCCGTCGAAGTAGAGGGCCGCGAAACCAGAAAAAAAGTTTTCCATTAGCCACGGCCGAGCCGAGAATTTCGGCGCGGAAGACGCGCCTTCTACGACGACCATCGGGCCAAGTCGTTATGGAAGGAAACTTTTCTTGTAGTGATAGTGAAGATAGTGTTCTCATAAAAACATCTTATGAAATCCTACAACATATTTCTTGGTATTCTCATGAACGTTTTAGTGAGAATACACTTATTATGAGGAGTAAGGCATGGAGAAAACCCGTAGCACACAAAGTTACTTGCTTGCAAGAAATCTCATTGGAGTAGGACAAAATTCCTTCCCAAGTAGAGGATGAACACGAAGAAAAACTGCAAATCCCATTGGAGGAGGATGAAGTTCCTTCCCAAGAAGTGGATGAACATGAAGAAGAATCACTAATCCTTGAGGATATGACACTAATGGATATGTGGGATCAGGTGGATTACTGTTTTGGTAATTTGTCAAAAAAATCGAAGGGATGAGGCAATATAATGGTAAGCCTAACAAGCTTTATGATTATGAATGCATTCCTCTTTTTAAATAATTTTTATCAACCAATACTCGCATAAAAAGTAATAATGTAAAACTATTAGAATACATAGTTTATGAAGGGTCTCATGAGCTGCTTAGGAAAATTGGTATTATTATGAAAAGTAGCGATAATGAGGATTTAGCAAGGTAACATAATACTATGTATTATATTATCAATTATTGTCAAGAACATTTTAGTGGGAATGCACTTGCGATAAAGAGTAAGGAGCTATATAAAACAATAGTTCCTGAAACAAACATTTTGCAGGAACCACTGGATAATGAGGAGGAACACCCAAAAGGTGAGGTTGAAGACAAACATCATTCTACTAGTAATAAGTTTGTTTATGATGCCTCTGTCTCTAGTAATGATTCTTATTGTGTTGAAACTAAAGATAATTTATCTACGGAGGCTTTATGCCTAGATACTCATTTGGAGAACACTAATAATGATGAACTGGAGATAAATCCTTGTAGCATTAATGAGCAGGTTTTGGGAGATCACATCTTTGATGATATATTTGTTGATGATGCTTATTTTTGTGATTGTATTGATAACTCTAGAACTGATGAAGTTGATAGCAAGGGTGATGAACTGGAGAATAGAGACACTTTTGAATTTTTCCCTACTGCTAAAGATGAGTATTACGAAGTGTTTCCTCATGATAGTGTAGCCCAAGAAGTGTACTATGAATTGTATCTCGATGCTGCTATCTAAGGTAAAATGTTTGACTTTACATGTAAATATCAAATCCTTTTGTTGAAGCTATCTAGGGAGGTATGCTCACCACACATGGCACATCAATCATTTGTGAGCAATAACACATTTATCTACAAGACTCCGATGCACCGCAAGCGGGTGAGACTTCGACCAGGCTATAGTAGTAAGTGCTCCAAACCTCTTTTAGAGGTAAGAATAAATAATTCTCTGGCTCCTATCTATTGAAATCATATTGGAGAAAAGCCTGCCTGCTTGGTTATAAGAAAGCGCTTCATGGGAGGCAACCCGGAAGTCATTAGGTGTCTTTCTTAGTTTTGTTCCTTGAGTCTTGATGCATTCATGTTGCATTGGCATTTTTTATTCTTTGAATGATTTGCTATTAGAGTTATCTTGTTGTAGTTTTCAAAAGGTAGAATTTATTGTTACTATGTGTTGCATAACACAGTTGTACTTAAATCCCGTTTATACATATTGTTGTTGGTCGAAAATTAAAGTTGTTATTTTACTGTCAAAACAAGGTATTTCACTAAGTTTCAGGATAAGAAAGAATTCTCGAAGAAATAGATTTTTTTGATGTCTACTGAAGGTTTAACGACCAACTATACGGCGGGAATATAGAAATTTCAGCCGTATAGTTTGGCCATATAGATATCTTTGCCATCGACAAATTTTCTTTCTTAGGTACAGAAGGTTTAACGACCAACTATATGGCGGGAATAAAAATTCCAGTTGTATAGTTCCGGACATATAGTTATCGATGCCTTTGTCAAAACTCTTTTCTAGGATACTGAAGGTTTAACGACCAAATATACGGCACGAATAAAAATTATGGCTGTATAGATATCGATGCCTTCGTCAAAATTCTTTTCCAAGGTACAGTAAGTTTAACGACCAACTATACTGTGGGACCCTTTTGGTCCGGCCGTATAGTTGCACCCGTATAGTTAAGAAAACCCCTCAAACGCCAACTAGAAGGTAACCATTGCTCAAAATTTTATTCTTTCTTCTTATTTCTTATTCTAAAAACCTCGAAACACCACCTGGGAGCTTATCCCATGATCCAGAGAAGCCGAGCATATGTAGGCAATAAATTTATACCTCAGAAACCTCCTAGACTATAATTCTCTATAGAAGTTCATGTTTTCTTTTTTTACTTTCCTTTTATCGGTGGGGTAAACGAACTATGTTTGTATACCAAACTGATGCTTTTTATTTTGTGTGTTATTTTCGTAGGGAATTGAACCTTGTGTGATGACATGTACGGTAGTGCTGACCGTCCAAACACTCACATGAGCCACTTGGTTGCTTCAATTCAAGGCTTCAATAATCATTGTCTGGTAAAACCTTCCAACTCAAACCTCTTTTAATAAGCACATAGGGGATGCACACTCGTGTCTTGTATCCTGTTTTGCATGCACCTCATCACAATATAGGAGAGGCATCTTCTAGAACTAGTTTGTTGACTTAAGCGTGGTGCTTAGGTTGATAAACCGACTCAGTGGGACTTGTATTTTTATCACTTTGAGCTAATCCCCCTGCCTTCAAAAAAACAAAGTGTTTTATTTTCTTCTTAGTTTCCAAGCAGGTTCACAAGGAAGGCAGCCACCAAGCTATATAAAGAAGCATACGTTAAAGCAAAGGTTCTTTGTCCATCAAAAGAGAGGTTACTTGTACCTCAACGGTAAAGTGTGTCACCCTTGTTTTTAACTAAGCTTGGGGAGGTAACCACTTATCACACTCTCTTTTGGAAACTATATTTTCTCTTTTCTTTTGGTGATATACTCAAGTTTGGTTCTTGCAAAGTTCTAAGCTTGGGGAGGTTACTTCTGCATGTGTAGAGTCTTGTGCAATGTTTGTATTTGATGAAGGTTTATTGCAATCATGTATCCCGCGGTTTTTGAATGATTGTTTAAGTGAGTCTAGTTCTGTATTCATATGGGGATACACTTGCTCATGATAGGCACCATAGGAATTGACTTAGATCTTGTATGCATCTTACCAAATTGTTTATCAAGCTTGTGACACTATTTGTGATCCTCTAGAAAACATTGCCACAATCTCTATACTTGGAAAGAATGAACACATGATCAAGAACTTTTGAAATTTTTTGGTTGTCACTAAATAGCGTTCTCTTAAATGAATAGATTATGCTCGACCCCATAATGTCAAAACAATAGACTTGATAGTTTGCTTACGGAAGTAGTTGGCAATTGGAAATGATATTTCGAAGTTTTGAGTTCTATGCTTAATAAGGTGTTGTTTATTTGTCATAAGAGTTTAGCCTTAAAGATACTCAACACCATAGATGTGATGATCGACTAGATAGTACTATTTGAAATGTTTTGTTTGAAGAAACTAATATTTAGCGGTAATTGAGATGCATGCCAAATCTTGACTTATTGGTTAAATTATGATATTGTTTTATGCGTGTCTGCACCACTATCGCACAACATGGGATGCTAACAACTTTGCTGTCCTTTGATCAGTCCAAAAAGAGGAAACTCTTGGAGTTTGGTTATGAGTTGCCCAACATATGTAGCAGAAATGCTATATTTGGATATGCATTGGTATTCTCATGGGCCTGCATTCAAAGCAAAAGAGGGAATACTCCTCTCACTGTTATGAGAAGTCATTATACCTAAAAGGGAAACCTTGGTAATGGTCAAGAGTATCTATTTATAGCCTGCACAGTCTGATTAAACACACTAAGATTTGACATGATCTCATTACTGATGAACTGAAGGTTTAGAAAGACAAAGAATATAAAATGAGTGTTTGATAGCCATGATTCATTGATGTGGATGACCAAAATAGACACTATAATGCTATTCTTATTTTGACATGTTCTCGTATTTCCTTTTGGCATAAATCTCGTTACTACGAGATAACCTTTATGAAAGCTCAATAACTGATGTTTGCACTTGAGAACCTTAACTAGATGACATGATTGTGTAGAATCGATTCCTATTTATGCTTGACATCTATTTGTGACTAAGTTTTGCCTCATAAAAAATAATGATATGAAAAGTTATACAAAAGGTGCAATAAGAAGATCACAAGTTTGTCTGCAAGTAGATTCACTGTTGACATGGATCATATAAGTTTTGATGAATCTTTAGTGGTCTTTATAATTGAGCTTGTGTTGCCCTGTATGAATACATGTTTTCTCTCTTCGAGCTTGTAGAAGAAATAAGGATGCAAGACATTAATTTCCAATGATAAGCTATTTCACAACCATTAATTTATTATCGACCCTTCCTGCTCGAGGACAAGCAAGGTCTATCTTGGGGAAGTTGATGTCTATGAAATACGACCTCTTTTAGCCATATAAAATGTGCCATTTATCTCCCACATCATGTTTCTTCCAGCTATAGGTATGCCTTATATGCATGACTTCTAGTTCTCATTTACTTTCATATGAGCTTTGCACATTTAGTAGTTTAGGTAGAATTTTATCACTTTCCTTGTCTATGACTTGTGTGTAGGTGTTTATGATGATTATGGATAAAATAAAGGCAAAAGGAACAGAGAGGGCATAGTATGGAGGAGCTGCAGGGACCAGACTTAGGCATTTGAGAGGTTGGAAAAGTGAAATTTTCCAACTTCTCAAAATAAATATCCAAGACCATGGAGTTGTAGCCGTCAACAATACGAACTCAACGATCCCAAGAACATCCAAAATGGAGTTTGTATGAAGAAACGACGGCCAAAACACTACGGGACACCAAAGGTTTGACGAGCAACTATACTACCGGAAGCATTTTTCCGGCCATATAGTTGCACCCGTATAGTTGCGAAAAAGGTTGCAAATGACGGGATTTCGCCCCAGAGAAGCCCCAGAACCTTCCATAAGTCATATGACGGTATTGGGGGAACCCTAGGGCACCCCAAAGCCTATATAAAGGAGGCAGGACCCAAGAGCGAGCACCCAGCCATATCCTCCACCACGGCGGAGCCCTACCGCCATGCCACCGCCATAGTCACCACCAATCAGACCCACACCATCACCATCACACAAGAGGAGAAGGGACTAGGATCTTGAAGGCCTCCACATCGATTAACATCGTCATCTTCATCAACAACGTCTCCATCATCGATCCCCTTTGGTTACTTGTTGTAATTCTAGATTGAATCATTGGATTTGCACTTGTCTTCAACTGTATCATCATACTTCATACATATTCTATCCATGATTTTGATTTCCTTCATTTTTGAGTAGTTTCATTTGTTCTTGGGGACATGGAGAAACCCTAGTATGATATTGAACTGAGATAAAGATTATTATGTGATATTGCTCATTATGTGTCTGTGTTAGATTTCCTTCATCTTGATGTTGGGTGAAGCGCGCCACTCAATATTTGCTCACTTAGGACTAGACGGGGGAACTACTTATTGGTAGACGGAGGGATGATAACACTTACGGTGACTATAAATTTGTTGTCATTCCTTACGTATCAACTTGGGAATCGAGGAGAACTCACAGAACATTGTCCATGCCATGGGATACATCCTACGGCGTAAAGTCCCTTAATAGCGCAGTAATTCGATTGATGTCTGTTTTGGTTATGAAGGATGATGTGTGCAGTGGTTGCTGCCTATTCGTACATAAATAGAGCTCCTCCCACACATAACATAAATGGTCTTATTCATTATAATAATTTTGATCACTCTTTCTAATTACTAGCGGTGGATCCACTACTCCCTGAGAACTCTTTCCATCATCTTGCAGACTTTCGTAATCATACTTGCATGCTCTTGTTTACTTACAACTTTAGTTTACTTATTGTTCTCTTATTGGAAAACCCAAAAATATCTTTTACACAAAACACGCATTTTATCTTGTTACTTAGAACATTATTTAGTTCAAAGAGTTATTAGACTTCAAACTCTTTCGCCCTGTAGGATCGATCTCTTTATTTCAAAACTAGCTACAAACGATATGTGTACTTGCAGTCATCAATGGCCTTGCTAGGTTTTTATTTTACCGGTCTCAAGGTGGTTGTTGGGAGAACAGCTTATAGGATAGATATCTGCACTATCAAGGGGGGCTTTAGGTTGGGTAACTTGATCACATCGTCATAGGGATCTCAACCCTTTGCATACTTTGCATCTTCCCATTTTTTTGCTTCTTGGTGTTTATCCATTTGAGGTTCTTGAGCTTGTTGCTAGCTCTTCAACAAGCCCAAGTTCATCGAAAACAGAATTCGTATGCATCTTCTATGGCATCTTGAAGTTTGAAGGTTTTACCCGTTCTTCTTATAGGGAAGCTTCATACCTTTCGTTAGTTGGTTCTATCCTCCTTTTGATGAGGGTTTAACTCATTAATGCCCATTGTTATGGACTTCGGTTTTGTAGAAGGAGGGAGCATTGGAGGCATCAATCAGCTAGGAAACAAGCACATAGGGACGCAAGGTTTACCCAGGTTCAGGCCTCGTAGAGGTCCCTACTCCTGCTTTTCTACTCTTGGAATTATCGAAGGAATCGAATATTATAGGGGGTGCGCAGATGCAATTTGGCGATGGTTGTGGAAACTAGGGTTGTGATTGTCCTCCACGCCGCCCCTCCTAGCCTCTATATAGATAGGCTAGGTCTCAGGTAGCAGGTTGAGTCGGTTACAGATTAGGGTTCGTCCCTTTAAACTTTCCATCTTAAACTTTGTCTTGTGCTGCAAGCAATCGGAGTGTTCGTGGGTCACTCAATACTGTAATGGATCCTAGTAACGCCGTGGGCTTCCATCATATCTGGGCCATATATACCAAGCTCGAGTACCTATAGGGTATGCCCACGTCAGTAGCCCCCGAGTGTCTAGTGGAATCGCAAATTCGAGTGGAGACTTAATGATGTCTTTCGAGTGCATAGCTGAGCATGTTTTCGAATGCTTTGGCTGATATCATAGGGATTGTTGATATACATTCCTGATTCTTCCGATGTATCGGGATCAGTTAACTGCCTTAGGGCAAAACAACGTAATCTATTCAAACTCGAGTCCCCGGACTCGAATTCATAAAAGTGCTAGTGTAATTCGACTTAGGCTGTGGAGGTCTTACATGAGTCGAATTCCAGTATGTAAATGCGAGCACTCGATGCCTCCTTCAAGGCATATTCA
This sequence comes from Avena eriantha, assembly GCA_910589775.1. NCBI lineage: Eukaryota > Viridiplantae > Streptophyta > Magnoliopsida > Poales > Poaceae > Avena > Avena eriantha. The sequence goes on from OU342740.1 coordinate 112,799,155, forward strand.
TCCCACCTGTAGGCACATATATATTTCTGGTAGAGCGCAGAAGATGCGTTGCCAGGCCTTATTCAGGTCTTATCTTCACGCTATAAGCACGGCATCCGAACTTTTTGTCATCGCGGAGATGATTCGGGTGACCCAGGAGACGTAATCCCTTTGCAGGGAAAATATGAGGCGGAGTCGCCATAGTATTTGACTATGGATGTTATCAACACATGGTACGCTGTTTAAGAAAAATAATCATAGGGTGCAAGGCCAGCGCTCCGTATGGGACTAGCCCCCGAGTGCCTACTCGAGTCATAGACTCGAGTGGGTACTAAAAACATTTTGTGACTACTGTCGTCTTTTATTTCTTGTTTCAGTTGAATGTGCTTTCAGTGCTCCCTATGGGAGTAACCTAGATTCCACATTCGAATCGTTGATTCGAGTGAATGGTTCTGATGATACTAGGTCACCTGCATAAAATTCTTTGGGTGAGCGGCCAGCACTCCTGCTAGGAGTAGGTCCCGAGTGCTTGGTTGAGTCGAAGACTGGAGTAAGGACAGAAGTAGTCAAAATGTTCTTCTGCTGGAATTGATGATATTAGTCCTGATGCCGGGTGACTTCAGCTGCTCGTGTGAGCGAATTGGATGGGACGTGACAAGCGGTGGGTCCCACTATCTGACTTTGATTTGACTGGGCATGGGTAATCTTCTGTTTTAACTGCGTCTCCTCGATTTCCGTGCGTAATGGGAGTAGTGGGGGATGGTTTGTGGTTCACCGTTGCCACATGTTGATGGCGATGTGCGTGACGCGTTCAGTAGGGTTTTTGTTGGCCGTTGGATGACATCCACTAGGAGGCTAAATAGCAGCGCTAATGTGGTACTTTTTCCTCATCTCTCTTCTTGCTTTCGCATCCTTCGCCATTGTTTCTATTGATGTTTCCTTGCGCTCATCTCCTCTATGGCACTGGACCAGCTGCGTGTATTCCCCAGCTATTTCCTGCGTTCTCATCGCCATTGAAAAATGGGCAAGAATAAAGGAGGCTCTGCTGCTGGATCTGCGCCACCATTGCCACCGCCAAGAAGAAGGAAGGCACCACCGCCGTGGGTACCACCGCCGCCGGTGCTGGGAAGAAGAAAGGTGCGGGCACCCGCATCACCTATGGCTCCTGGCGCGCATCTGTCATCAAGTCCTCCGAGGTGCACACTCTTTGTCAAGATGGAGCACTACCTTCCACGGAAGATTACTGTCGAGTGCCTGGCGATGAGGTAATCCCTCATCCTCCTACGGGTTTTCGAGTGATGTTCCTTGCGTTCATCATTCGAGGTCTTTCTCTTCCCATGCATCCTTTTGCCAGGGGTCTTCTTTGTTTCTATGGGCTCCAGCTGCACCAGCTGTACCAAAATTTGATTCTTCATATCTCTTATTTCATCACTCTCTATGGGTGCTGGCTCGGAATCGAGCTGCACTTCGGTCTCTTCAAAAAGCTTTTTAAGCTTAAGCGTCAGTCAGGGTCGGGTTCTGTAGTCTACAAGTTGGGGCTGCGGGATCCACGTCGACTCTTCTGCCACTTACTTCGATATCAAGTTCACCGTGTTTTTACAAGGGCGGAGAGACAAGTGGTTCTACATCCGTGACCAGAAGGCCGATGGAGAGCACTACAGACTCGCACCTTTCGTTCCCGTGGTGGCGTGCAAGAGGAGGCGCTCCTGCAAGAATGTCACGATGCCCGGCGAGTCCGAGGAGACGGAGATGTTGTATCTGAAGGAGTATGCCCTAGAGGAAAATAATAAAGTGTATAATTTGATATATCTCCTATATGTTCATAATACATTTCATACTGTGCTATAACTGTGTTAATACGAAACGTTAATACACGTGTGGTATGTAAACAAACCGTGTCTCTAGTTACCTCTAGTGAACTAGTTCATTGGTCATGAGGATGGTCTGTGTTTCAAGATCATGGGCATTTATGCCAACTGACAATGAGGTCATGTTGCTAGTTGAATAACATGATAGACAAACATCCGACCATTATATCTTAATGAGATCTAGTTACAAAGTTCACTATTGATGATAAAACACAGAGACCAGGATTTGTTTAGTCCATGTAACAGACAAATACATGTGGCCATCTCGGTGACGTTGCATTGATGAAGCTTGCAAGCATGTGACTAGGTCACGGAATGCAACGACATGGGAACGAGAAAACCAGTTCATCGGTAAGGAGATCGAACTAAGGTATAGAGATACCTATGATCAAGTCTCGGATGAATTAGGTATTGAATGATAAAGGGAATGGGGAACGACTATCTCACGGTTTGAGCGTTTGTATTCGTAAAACGCACGGGGTTCATATGGCCATCTAGGTCCCTCTGTTGATCATTGATATGAGAGTGGTCTCTATCATGTCCGGAGTGTTTCCGAACCGCAGGATGTCACGCTTAAGGGTAGGGACGCTTAGGGTAGATGAGGTATCATATGAGAAATAGAGAGAGAAACCAGAATAGTTTCGATAACATTCGATGTAGATCAAAAGGGGTCCGGAAGTTTTTCCGGAGTGAAAGAATAATATAATATGAGTATTTGAATGTTAATTGGAGAATTAATATTAAATATATATTTTATTTTATTTTTAAAGGCTCCATATTGCTAATGAGCCTCACCCGAAGGGAGGCCCAATAGGGAAAGGCGCCTAGGGAGTGGGGGCCAGCTGGCCTAGGGTTGGTGGAGCGCGCCTGTGGGGCCCACCTAGGGCTGGCGGCTGCCCCTAGGTGGCCGGCGGGTGTGGGGATTAGTCCCACACCGCCTGGCCCCTGGGTGGTGCGCCCCCCTCCACCTATATAAAGGGGTCCACCCTTCCCCCTTGGAATCACCCATTCCTCTCATTCTCTCTCTCTCTCATCTGTTGAGGACTTCCCCGTAATATTGGGAAGGACCTCGTGGTTGAGTTCTCCACCTTCACACTACGGTCGTATGATCAGCGATCCGGCATCTACTTCTTCCGCTGCTCGGCTGGATCAGAGTCCGGTTGACGTCTCCTACACTTGGGCTGCTACTCGTCTTCATCAATATACGTGTGACGAACTTCGGAGGCACCACACTCGGGCTGCTACTCGTCTTCATCAATATACGCCTTCCTGCGTAAGGCGTGCCTTTGTTTGAAAAGGTATGAATAGTGTATTCCTTCTCCGTTACTTATGTCTACATAGTATAGATCCTAGTATTAGAGTTCGAGTAGATATAATGTTTTCTTCAACGGAACCGTACAGTGGTATCAGACGGGTATATGGGTAGACATGTCGTACGGATAGAACACATAGCAATATGTGGGCATCGATTATCTAGTTGCTACCCTATTTAGTATTATTGTTCATATCGCGGCACTGTTTGATGAAACGGCCCCTAACCAACCTCATGTGGTGATTCACGAGACTAGTCCATAAATCAAAGTGGCTTAGGGGGGTGTCTGTCTCTCTAAAGTTGTTGATATGGCATTGATACTAGAGGGCCCTGAAAAAGGAAGAAGAACGACAATCATTGAATCTATGTTGTGGCTCGACGTTCGTAGGTGGGAAGGGGTTCTACTATGAAAGCCCTAAAGCCATGTAAAAACTTGCAATAGTTAATTTAGAAGCATCTATCTTCATTATTGAATAGGGGCAAGTATTATAACATGGCAATGACAAGTTTGTGAAACTTTAAAGCTGTTGATGATGATCATAAAGCTATAACCATGTCATAACACTTTACTTTTGAAGTATTACTTATTGTGCTAGTATACTTACTAGACGGTAGCATAATAAGATAATCCCTCGTAGTATTCCAGTTATCGTATTCCCCTTGTGTGTGCACCACCAATAAAGTTCTTAGGTATGAGGACGGCCGTGATGATCGGGTGTCAGACATATCTATGTTCACATACAGTGGGTGCAAGTCATGTTGCACTGCGAATACACATAAGTTAGAACTAGCGAGCCTAGCATGTACAGACATGGCCTCAGAATACAAGAGACCGAAAGGTCGAGCATGAATCACATAGTTGATGTGATCGACATTAGGGAATGTCCACCTTTGATACTGCACTGATGGTCGTGATGATCGGGGGAGGTGCAGGGGATAGGGATCATGTGATCACTAAACGAGTAGAGGGATGTTTGTTTAAGTGGGAGTTCCTTTATTAAAACTTGAACTCATTATTATGAACATAGTCTAAACACTTTGCAAATCGTTTGTAGATGTCTCACCCACCCACCTTCAACTTTAGCACTTTCCTCGAGAAGGACAAGCTGAAAACTAATGGAACCAACTTCACCGCATGGTTCCGCAATCTTAGGATCCTCCTAGTCCCCTACAAGTTGACTTATGTCATCAAGGCTGAGCTTCCAGCTAAGCCCGCAGATTCCGCCTCCTAAGACGAAAAGAATGTCTAGAAGTCCAAGGCGGACGATTTCTCCCTCATCTAGAGTGGAATGATGTATGCCATGGAACCGGAGCTTCAAAAGCGTTTTGATAAGATGAATGCTTTTGAGATCATTGAGGACCTCAAGGCTGTCTTTGCTCCACAGGCTCGTGCAGAGAGGTATGATGCTTCCGAGCACTTCTTCTCTGCTAAAATGGAAGAGCACACCAGTATTAGTGAGCATGTGGTCAAAATGTCTGGCTACATTAAGCGCTTAAATTCCCTGGATTGCAAAATCCCGGAGGATCTCGCTATAGACAGGGTGTTGCACTTGCTGCCCCCTAGCTATAAGACTTTTCTGATGAACTACAACATGCAAGGGATGACTAAGACCCTTGCTGAGGTGGTCGCCATGCTCAAATCTGCTGAGGTTGAAATCAAGAAGGAGCACACGGTGCTGATGGTCAACAAGACCACCAAATTTAAGAAACTGGGGCAAAAGGGGAAAGGCAAGGGTAAGAAGTCTAAGAGGGATGGCAGGTTTGTTCCCAGCACCTCAAAGACTACCAAGCCTGGCCCTAAGCCCGGTACTTCGTGCTTCTAGTGCAAAGGGGTTGGGCACTGGAAACGCAACTGCCCCAAGTACCTTGAAGACAAGCGAGCTGGCAAGATAGCCATCCCAGACAAATGTATATATGATATACATGTTATTGATGTATTCCTTACGAGCGCCAGGAGTAACACCTGGGTATTTGATACCGGATCTGTTTCTCACATTTGTAACTCTCAGTCGGATCTGCAGAGTAGCAAGCGCCTGAGGAATGACGAGGTGACGACGCACGTTGGCAATGGCTCGAGAGTCGAAGTGATGGACATCGGCACCCTACATCTCCGTCTACCGTCAGGATTAATGTTAGTTTTGAATAAATGCTATTATGTACCCGCATTGAGTATGAATATTGTGAGTGGATCATGCTTGTTGCAAGACCGTTATTCGTTTAAATCAAGAACAAATTGTTGTTCAATTTATATGAATGATGTTTTCTATGTTCATGCTCCTGTATGTGATGGTTTTTTCTTACATGATCTTGATTGTGATACACACATCCATAGTGTTGATGCTAAACGTTGTAAGCACAGTGACAATAATTCCATGTTTATGTGGCATTGCCGTCTTGGTCACATTGGCATAAAGCGCATGAAGAAGCTTCATTCAGAAGGGCTTCTTGGATCATTGGATTTCGAATCCCTTGATACATGTGAGCCATGCCTCATGGGCAAGATGACTAGGACACCATTGTCCGGCATAGTGGAGACAACTGTGGACCTACATGGGATCATACAAATGGATGTATGTGGACCAATGAGTGTCTCACACGCAATGGTTATTGCTACTTTGTTACCTTTACTGACGACTTAAGCATATATGGATATATCTACTTAATGAAGCACAAGTCTAAAGCCTTTGAAAAGTTCAAGGAATTTCAGAAAGAGGTAGAGAATCAACTTGACAAGAAAATCAAGCACCTTCGATAGAATCGAGGAGGCGAGTATTTGAGTTATGAGTTTAACATGCACTTGAAGGACAGTGGGATTATCCCACAACTTATGCCAGCCAGGACACCATAGCGTAATGGTGTGTCAGAACGTCGTAACCAAACTCTATTGGATAGTGTGCGGTCCATGATGTCTTTAACTGATTTTTCTGTGTCTTTTTAGGAATACGCGTTAGAAACTGCCACTTTTATTTTAAACCGAGCACCATCCAAATCCGTGGAGACAACCCCATATGAGATATGGTATGGCAGAAGCCGAAGTTGTCTTTTCTGAAAGTTTGGGGATGTGAGGTGTACGTTAAGAAACTGCAGCCTCACAAACTAGAACCCAAGTCGGAAAAATGTATCTTTGTAGGATATCCAAGGGAAACCATTCGATATACCTTCTACAATCAAGCCGAAGGCAAAACGCGTGTCGCAAAAACCGGCACCTTTCTTGAGAAAGAGTTTCTTGCAAAAGGAGTGAGTGGAAGGAAAATTGAGTTAGATGAAATTGTTGACCCTTCTCTCCAAATTCCAAGTAGCGCAACGGAAGCTGTTCCGAAACCGCTCTCCAACATGGAGGAAGAGCCCATTGATGATGATCAAAACAATGACATCTATAATCCTGAGGTTCGCAGGTCTACAAGGGTTAGTGCCACTCCTGATTGGTACAGTAGCCTTGTAATGTCTGTCATCCTAAATGAACAGGAAGAACCTGCAAACTACAAAGAAGATATGGATAGTGCTGACTCCGAGAAATGGCTAGTAGCCATGAAATCCGAAATAGGATCCATGCATGAAAACCAAGTTTGGACCTTGGTGGATCTTCTAGAAGGACACAAGGCCGTGGAAAATAAATGGATCATTAAGAAAAAGACAGATGCGAATGGTAATGTGACCATTCACAAAGCTCGACTTGTCGCAAAGAGGTTTCAGCAAATTCAAGGATTTGACTATGACGAGACTTACTCTCCCGTAGTAATGCTTAAGGCTGTCAGGATTTTAATAGCAATTGCTGCACATTTTGACTATGAAATTTGGCAGATGGATGTCAAGACCACATTCCTAGATGGTCACATTGATGAAGAGTTGTATATGATGCAACCGGAAGGTTTTGTTGATCCTAAGGATGCTGGAAAGGTATGCAACCTCCAACGGTCCATTTATGGGTTGAAGTAAGCATCTCGGAGCTGGAACCAACATTTTGATCAAGTGATAGAGAGTTTTGGATTTGTCCAAAATCAACAAGTGTTATGTGTTTACAAGAAAGCGAGTGGGAGCTCAGTTCTTTTCTTAGTAGTATATGTGGATGACATATTACTCATGGGAAACGATGTGGATCTTATGAAAAGCGTGAAAGCATATTGGAGCAACCAATTTTCAATGAAGGATCTAGGTGAAGCTGCATATATATTAGGAATCAAGATCTATAGAGATAGATCAAGGCACCTAATAGCATTGAGTCAGAGTACTTACATAGAAAAGATTTTGAAAAGGTTCAAAATGGAAAACACCAAGAGGGGTTTTACACCTATGATGAAGAATTGCAAAATGAGTATGACTCAATGTCCCATGAAGGACGAGGATAGAGAGAAGATGTCTTACATCCCATATGCTTCAACCATAGGATCTATCATGTATGCAATGCTAAGTACACGACCTGATGTGGCATTGGCTCTTAGTTTGACGAGCCGATATCAGAGTAATCCAGGACCAGATCACTGGACAGTTGTGAATAATATCCTAAAGTATCTGAGAAGAACAAAGAATATGTTCCTAATCTTTGGAGGAAATGATGAAGCTCTAAACGTAACGGGTTACGTAGATGTAAGCTGGAATTCAGATCATAATGACTCGAAGTCTCAAACAGGATTTGTTTTCTTGCTGAATGGTGGGTCGGTAAGCTGGAAGAGGAAGAATCAGCCGGTGGTAGCAGAATCTTCAATGGAGTCTAAATATATTGTTGTGGCTAATGGATCAAATGAAGCTATTTGGCTAAGGAATTTTGTCATCGAACTGGGAGTCTTTCCCAATGCGGAAGGCCCCATGACGATCTAATGTGATAACACGGGTGCTATTGCAAATGCAAGGGAACCAAGAACTCATTCCACAGCCAAACACATCAAGCTTAGATTTCAAGTCATCCGGTAGGACGTTGATGAAGGTGAAGTCAAGATTTGCAAAGTAGATACGTAACTGAATGTAGCAGATCCTATGACTAAAGCTCTCCATCTGGATAAGCACGAACAACACCGAGATTCCATTGGTGTTAGGTTCCTGCCTATTGTAAACTAGTTTCGTTTATACTCTAGTGCAAGTGGGAGACTGAATGAGTTATGCCCTAGAGGCAACTAATAAAGTGTATTATTTGATATATCTCCTATATGTTCATAATGCGTTTCATCTGTGCTATAATTGTGTTAATACGAAACGTTAATACATGTGTGGTATGTAAACAAACCATGTCTCTAGTTACCTCTAGTGAACTAGTTCATTGGTCATGAGGATGGTCTGTGTTTCAAGATCATGGGCATTTATGCCAATTGACCATGAGGTCATGTTATTAGTTGAATAACATGATAGACAAACATCCGACCATTATATCTTAATGAGATCTAGTTACAAAGTTCACAATTGATGATAAAACACAGAGAACCTCGCAACTCGATCCTTTGACTTTGAGGTAATGCAAATCACCATTCCGGAAGAGCTTAGATGGTTATCAAGAATCATCTCAAAACAGGGTGATCAAAAAGGTGCCACTCAGGTTTTCCGAAGGGATGCGTAGAGGAGTACATATCAAGACCAGGATTTGTCTAGTCCATGTAACAGACAGATACATGTGGCCATCTCGGTGACGTTGCATTGATGAAGCTTGCAAGCATGTGACTAGGTGACGAAATGCAACGATATGGGAATGAGAAAACAAGTTCATCAGTAACGAGATCAAACTAAGGTATAGAGATACCGAAGATCAAGTCTTGGATGAATTAGGTTTCGAATGACAAAGGGAATGGGAGTCACATGGCCATCTAGGTCCCTCTGTTGATCATGGATATGAGAGTGGTCTCTATCATGTCTGGAGTGTTTCCGAACCGAAGAATGTCACGCTTAAGGGTAGGGACGCTTAGGGTAGATGAGGTATCGTATGAGAAATAGAGAGAGAAACCATAATAGTTTCAGTAACATCCGATGTAGATCGTAAGGGGTACGGAAGTTGTTCCGGAGTGAAGGAATAATATAATATGTGTATTTGAATGTTAATTGGAGAATTCATGTTAAATATATATTTTATTTTATTATTAAAGGCTCCATATTGCTAATGGGCCTCACCCGAAGGGAGGCCCAATAGGGCAAGGCGCCTAGGGAGTGGGGGCCAGCCAGCCTAGGGCCGGTGGGTCGCCCTAGTGGGGCCCACCTAGGGCCGACGGTTCCCCTAGGTGGCCGGCAGGTGTGGGGATTAGTCCCACACCGCATGGCCCCTGGGTGGTCCGCCCCCACTCCCACTATATAAAGGGGTCCCCCTTCCCCTTTGGAATCACCCATTCCTCTCATTCTCTCTCTGTCATGTGTTGAGGACTTCCCCGTAATATTGGGGAGGACCTCGTGGTTGAGTTCTCCACCTTCACACTATTATCGTGTGATCGGCGATCCGGCATCTACTTCTTCCGATGCTCGGCTGGATCGGAGTTTGGTTGACGTCTCCTACACCGAACGTGTGACGAACTTCGGAGGCACCACACTTGGGGTGCTGCTGGTCTTCATCAATATACGCCTTCCTACGTAAGGCGTTCCTCTGTTTGCAAAGGTATGAATATTGTATTCATTCTCCGTTACTTATGTCTACATAGTGTATAACCTGGTATTAAAGTTCGAGTAGATACAAATTTTTTGTTTTCTGCTATGGCACCCTTCAATATCAGCGTGTCTATGACCTCGAAGTCCATATAGGCAAAGAAGAAGGTGGCACTGTGCTCATTCACACATGGTTGCACCACCGTATTCAGCCTCTTTAGGCTCGAGCCCATCCAATGTATCGCTGGACCGGTGCTGGCAATGTCACTCGGTATATCTGCAGAGGGCATTTCTGCAGGTGAGGTAGAGAGGAGGTTGCGGCTGGTGACCAAATACACCACCAAGGAGGATCTCCCAGGCCCATCAGTCGTGCCTCCTTTCAACTCCAATAACTTTCCACCGGAGGTAATATTTTGTTGTGAGGTATTTATAGATTTTCGATTGGTTTTCAAGTGCTCGATATATAATGATACTTCTTTTGATTGCAGGACTGGAGCGTGGCTGCTAGTTTGCCTCCTCATCCTGAAGATATTATCCCTCACGAAGCGGGGGAAGAGGAAGAGTCAGGGTCCATAATCCCCATGGAGGAAGAGGAAGCCCCTGAGTTTGGTGATCGCGGGACTCACAAGTGCTCCCACAGCAACGATTCAGATGCCTCCTCGCCATCAACGCCGGAGAATTCTCCTACTGCTGTTGCAGTAGGGCCCATCCCCGCCGTTCCTGTCCGCGTCGTGGCTCCTCCCGCTCGGAAGAAGTTGCGGTTGCCGAAGGAGTCGTCGGGGGACTCATATGATCTCCAGAACTTTGACAGGTAAGTTGTTGATATTTGTGAGTGCGCCTTGTTTTCTTGGAAGTTTCTTTTCTGAAGTGGTGTTGGGAGCAACTCTTTTCTTCATGTGGGTACAACCCACTTTTCCTTTGATGAAATGCGAACACAAACTTCAGGCATCCAAGAAAGAAGTCAATAGTCAAACAGCATCGTCGTCTTTTGACGACGTCCAATTTGTGAAAGAATCCGGAGTCGCAAACTCCAAGACCAAGGAGGTGGCTTCAAGGTCTCCTTCTCCTCTAGTGGCGGCCCACTCCGGCGCCAATTCTTCGAGTTCTCCACATGCTGGGGAGAATCAAATGGTTGCACGGACGACTGCCCGATAGGCATCTTCGGAGTCCCTAGTGGATCACGTAAGTATTCTTTTCTGCCGCTGGCAGTCAAATTTGCGCTTTTTGGTTGTTGCTGAATTTTTATTTTCACTTGGTGGAGCTCATCGTGAAGGAATCTGCTCATGTTGCGGAGGAAATCCTTGCCATGGGTCGTCAGCATGCTATGCTGGACAATCGCCACTGCGATGTCGAAAGTTAGTACGACTGTTTTCTCTTTGCTCTATTTCCGTTGAAATTTGTCGACTAAATTGCTGTCATGCTTTGTCCTTTGTAGGTGAGCACAATAAACTTCTCCATCACGTTTATGTCTCTCGAGAAGGGGCTTGCCGCAGTGGAGAAAAAACGTGATGAGGCAGTCGCGGCTCTAGTGGAGTCGCAAAAGCGTGAGGAAGACTTCTGCTCTTCCAACGCCAAAAGGGTGAAGTTGTTCAAAGAACAACTTTTCTTGATTGCCAAGGCTCTCTCAGGTAACCTTCAGTTGACCCTCCTTTGCTCCTTTTTTTATGTCATGTTGCTGTGTTGATACTTTGTGTATGCAGATGCCGCTGGCATAAGCTTTGACATCCAGGCCCTGCGCCGTGCGAATGCCTTGGCTGGCGCCATAGCTGCGATCGAGGAGCGCAGTGTGTCCCTCCAAGATACACTCAGGAACGCCAAGAATGTGCTGAGACGCCTCCGCGAGGATATATTCCCCAATGGCGGCTTAATCGATACCTTGATGGCTTGGTAGAATCCTTCACGGAAAGCATTGCAGCAGGCTTCAAGAACTCCAAGCACTCTGTTGGCGCCACCATGGCACTCGTGATGGCACAAGCCCATGGTGTGGAGTTGGATCCCAGCACGATCTCCAAGGCGATGCCTATCGACGCGGATGGCCAACAGGTAGTGTTTTCTCCCTTTGCTACTAGCTTTGGTAAATACGGGCCGCGTCTCATCGAGACAATCACCAAGTATTCTGAAGAGTTGCGGCAAGTGAAGGCGGCGAAGGCGTCGGCGTCTGGGGCTACCACCGAGAAATCTGTGGCACCGGAGACTGCCACGGATTCAAGGAAGCCCCCGAAGCCAAAGTCCATGTCGAAGAAGCATATTGCTCTGTAGCTGCCCTTTGTAATAGTTGTAGCTTTCTTTTGCTGATCCGCATCTTGTGGGGGGTGCCCTCGTGATACTTTTATCCAGTTTGAATGCAATCCTCCTTTTTATCGATGTATGATTGGTCTCATTTGCCTCTTGATTGATTGTAACTAGGGTCCTTCGAGTGGTCCTCACAATTCTGCCCCTACCGATCAAACCACTGTGCAACCGCGTTGCAAGGTCGAGGAACTGTCGTTGCTTTCGCGACTGAGTGGCCGTATTAAGCAGTTGGTGCGTGAGTTGCACATCATCCATGGTAAAGCGCATGTGTGGAAATCGAAAGATGAGAAGGCCACTGCCCGCGAGAAGTATCTTCTAGATGAAGTGGCACAGTTGAACAAGCAGTTTATGTGTTAGCTCTCTGTCTTCTCATCTTTTGTCTTTTTAGCCAGTCGTTGCGATGCCTTGGTCTTACACTTTTCTGCTTGCTTGGTGTAGTTGTTAACGCTCATCATCCGCAGGATGATAAGGACCAGGTGGCCATTCGAATGAATAACGTGACCGAGGAGCAGCTGCAGGCCAGTGGGTACTTTTGGGTGGACCATGACCGTGCAGTCGCGTTAGCGACCCTGCAAGATCGTTCTTCACGAGTACTTCAATGCTTGAAGAAGGCGCAGTCATGCCTTAAGCATATATTCCAAGCAATGTTTCATCTCGACATGGTTCCCTCAAGCCTGTTGGATCTTCTAGCGAAGTGTCAGGATATCAACGCGGTCCGCGAGTGCGTGCGTCAGCAGTTGGTCGTTGGTGCCAAAGCTGCGCTGTCGTTGGTGCGACTCATAGACCAGATGTGGACATCGTGTCTATTGCTACTAGACCACCGCCTCCGCCCGAAGGGTTTCCTTGGGACATGGTTCCGCATTATCGAGTTGTTGATCGGCCAGCGGAGGACATCGTCGATTTCTTCGAGGGGCAGACGAACGTTCTTCTTTTCTAGCAGTAGCGTAATTTTTATCCTTCACATAGATGTACAAGTATTGTAAAGTTCATATGATTGTATTGGGTGTGTTTAATACCCATTGATATGTGGAGAGCTTGCTAGCTTGTATATTTTTCGAGTGTATTGTACTATGTTGTTCCTTTTCGTTAGCCTGACGTGTAATTATCTCAGCACCTTGCCAACCTGTCAGGTGTGTTGCAACTGGGTTGGTGTTTATCAAGCGTCCGATTGGTAGTGTGTCAGCTACTCGAGATATTGCGATTTGTTTGTAGAACGAAGGTGTAAAGGGTGGCATAGCCCCCGAGTGATAAAATTGCAAGAAAAACAGAAAATACACAGAGTTTTGGGGCACTTAGCTTTATTGATTCGACAAATAGTACGAGGTACAATGTGTGGCTAAGTAGCCTGGTTGAATAGCCTTATTTGTAATGTAAAACGACTAGGGGTATAAACGACGCAGCTGCGCGACATTCCAGGGGTTGGAGTATGCGACTCCGCTTTCTAGGTCTTTGAGGCGATAGGTGCCACCTGGGATTATTTAGTAATCACATAAGGTCCATCCCAAGGGGACTCGAGTTTGTGGTGCCCTTGTTGCTTCAGTCGCCGAACCAGGTCTCCTTCGACGAAGGATCTGGGGCGTAGCCTTCTGCTGTGGGAATTGCAGAGATTTTGCTAATAGATCATTGATCTTTCCGCTGCGATTTTACGTGCCTCATCAAGGAGGTTGACAGAGTCTTCGAGTGCGAGAGTTGACTCATGTTCGCTATAAGCAACCACCCGCGGGGCTTTGCAGGGAACTTCTACGGGTAGCACCGCCTCAGCACTATGCACCATGAAGAACGAAGTGTATCCCGTGGTGATGTTTGGAGTTGTGTGTATGCTCCAAAGTATGGATTGCAGCTCGTCTGGCCAGCATGCAGTGGCTTATTCGAGTTGCCGAACGAGTCGTATCTTGATTCCGCCACAGATGAGGCTGTTGGCCTTTTCGACTTGACCGTTAGTCCGGGGGTGAGCCACCGAGGCATAGCTGATGTTGATTCCCAGGTTTTCGCAGAATTCCCGGAACTCCTTGGAGGTGAAGTTTGTTCCATAGTTCGTGATGATGCTATTTGGCACTCCGAAGCGGTAGACGATGGACTCGAAGAACTTGACGGCGCTGGCCCCTGATTGATTCGTCACCGGCATAGCCTCGATCCACTTGGTGAATTTATCAACCACAACTAAGAGGTAGAAGTAGCCTCCACGCAAGGACTTTGGGAGCTTGCCGACCATGTCGAGTCCCCATTGTGCGAAGGGCCAAGCCAATGTTATTGGCCTGAGTTCCACGCCACGTGCATGTGGTTTGTCCGTGAATCGCTGGCAAGCGTTGCAGCGCTAGACGATGTCCTTGGCATCGTGCATGGCCGTGGGCCAATAGAATCCAGCTCGCAGAGCTTTGGCGACGAGGGCGCGACTACCAACATGGTGTCCGCAAGTGCCTTCATGTATGTCGAGGAGGATGGCCCTTCCATCCTCGTTGGAGACGCACCGTTGAAGTACCCCTGTGATGCTGCGCTTGTATAGTTCGCCATTGATGAGGGTGAATCCCTTGGATCGTCGTGCGATATGTCTTGCATTAGTCGGGTCATCTGGCAGCCTCTTGCTAAGCAGATATGTGATGTACGGCTATGTCCAAGATGGCTCGATCATCATGACATCCATTAGGCCTTCGAGTCCCGTGCCAAGCTCCATGTCATCGAGTGCCATTGGCTCGTTGGGTGGCGTAGCCTCTTAGTCCGTTGTCGTGCTTGCTTTCTTCTCTAAAGCCTTGGTCTTGATGGAGTGCTCGCGGATGCGCTCGATGAATACCCCAGGTGGTATGGGGGCAGGTGGAGCTAATGTTGGCGTATATCTGCCTCTTCGTTCCTTTCACGGCCGACGTGCTGCAATTCGCAGCCGACGAAGTCTCCCACGAGTGTGTCGTAGAGGTCACGGTAGGCGATCATGTTGTCGCTCAGTGCGTCGCACTCGTGCATTGTTTGGTTGACCACCAGCTTGGAGTCGCCGTATATGATTAGCCTCTTCGCGCCGCAGGCTTTCGCCATCCGCATTCCATGGATTAAGGCTTCGTATTCAACTTCATTGTTGGAGGATGTGAACTGCATTCGCAGAACATACTTCATCTTGTCTCCTTGGGGCAATGTCAGTATGACACCTGCGCCAGCTCCATCCTTTCGCCTAGATCCATCGAAGTGCATTGTACAGAGATAGGACATATCTAGTTTGTCGGGGACTTGGTTCTCCATCCAGTGCACGAGGAAGTCTAGGAAAACTGGCGACTTGATTGTGTCATTCTTCTCGTATGTGATGGCGCGTTGTGACAGCTCTATGCCCTAGAGCGCGAATCGTCCGCTGGGGTCAGGATTATTGAGTATATGCCTGAGTGGGGCGTCGTTTACCACCACAATTGAGTGCTCCTGAAAGTACTGGCGCAGTCGCCTAGCTATCATGAAGACGCCATACGCCAACTTCTGGTAGTGCGAGTATTGCTTCTTTGTTGGCCTCAGCACCTCGCTGAGGTAGTATACTGGGCGTTGGACCCCGTGGACTTTATTTTCTTCGGCTCGCTCCACCACGAGAATAGTGCTGACCACTTGGTTGGTGGCGGAGATGTAGAGCAGTAGTGGCTCCTTTTCGCGAGCCATCACCAGCACTGGCGAGGTGGATAGTAGACGCTTGAGGTCTTTGAATGCTTCTTGTGCTTCGTCTGTCCACTCGAACTTGTCAGTTTGCGGAGGAGTTGGTAGAAGGGCAGTGCCTTTTCACCGATTCGACTGATGAATCGACTGAGTACCGCAATTCGCCCAGCCAGCTACTGGACACCTTTTACGTTCTTCGACTTCTCCATGGCCAGTATGGCTTTTATTTTCTTGCCATCGTGCTTGTCGATGTAGAAGTGCAAATTGCATGGTACGAATAGTTTGTCCTGGATGGATGTTGCGGGTGCCTCTTCGCGAATGCGGCGTTGCCACACCTGTGTGGTTTTCCCGCTATCGCGGTACCCACCACTGCGATATCCACTATTGCGGTTGTCGTCGTGTTTGTGGGCGTAGCCGGCTGTGATCATGTCGACTTCGTCGCGGTCCTCGTATCCACGTATTCGACGTTTCCCTCGGCGGTCACGTCTACGCCCGAGGTCCTCGTCGTCGTCAGAGTAGGCATGGTTTTTCACCGAGTCCTCTCCATCGGCCCACCGATTCACGATTTCCATCAGGTGGTCGATTGTTTTGGGCTTTGAGCGGCCCAGCTCCTTCCTAATCTCTCTGCAACGTACACTGCCGTTAAATGCATCGATTGCGCGATCCTCGGAAATGTCTTCTATAGAGTTCTTGATGATAGACCATCTCTAGATATACGAGCATAGCGACGCGCCAGATCTCTAGTGGCAGCCTCTCAGCTCTTTGATTGATGCAGGCCTTTTGTAAGTGCCCTTGAAGATGCGCACGAAGCTATAGACTAGCTCTTCCCAGCTGCGAGTGGATTCGCACGGGAGGTTGTTGAGCAATGCACGAGCGGCGCCCTATAGTAGCAGCTGCAGGCATTGCATGGTCGTGCTTCGACTCCCACCGTGCAGCCTGACAGAGGAGATGTGATCCTCCAGCCAAATCATCAGGTCCTGTAGGCCATCAAATTTTGGGTTCTCCGAGGGGAGTTTGAACCCTTTGGGTTCTTCTAAAGCATCCAGCGCCGTAGAGCTCCAGCTCGTCGTCTTCCGAGTCAGTCGAAGGAGCGTGTCTTGTGCGAATTTTGTCGACCTTGCGATGTCATCACGCGCGTCGTAGTTTTGGTCGTGCCGCCGTGAGCGGCGACATCGAGACAGGTCGTGTCTATCATCGTTGGACGAGGGCGAGGAGTAGTGTTTGGCCAGGGTTTTGCTTTTCTTCGGCTCTGGTGTTGGCTCTTTGTCGAGGGCGGCCTTGATTAGTCCCGGGCCTGCGATTTTAGATAGGTGCATGGCAACTCGCGGATCTCCAGCCGGTGGCTAGTTGTTGAGGAGGTACATGGTGGCCATTGTTACCGCAGCTTGCGGCATCTTTGGGAGCACGTTGCCCCATGTATCCACCATCATAGAGCCGAAGTCGAGGACTTTTGCGGCATGTACGTGCTCCTGGTCGGTGAGGTGGGCCAGTCGAGATTGTCTTTTGTTGGACAGGTACTCGTTTCCTTTGGAGGAGGATCCACCATGGGAGGACAGCTGAGCTCGCCGAAGGCTCGACTCGTCCGCCGCCTTTCTGCACGCCTTGAGTTGTGTGATTACTTGTTGCTGGCATTCGAATTCTTCCTTCAGCAGCCAACGGTATCCCATCAGCATGTCCTGTGATGTGTTGGGGGTAGAGGATTGCCCCGTAGAGCTTCTCGACAGCGGGCCCATTCGTTGTCATTGAGCTTGATCAACATGCGCTCTCTGGTGTTCTCATTCGCCGTGAGGTGCGGTTCTCTTCCCGTCTCGTTATTAGTGCGCGCACCGTTGGTGGGGCCACCATTGGTAGGGTCATCATTTGCGACTGGTATACCGCCGTTGGTCGGTCTAGTGCTAGTGCCGGCATTTTCAGGATTGATGCTGGTGTCGCCGCATTGATGACGACGCACATGAAGTGATTGGGGAAGCTGTTGCTCCTACAAATTTCAGATCCGGAGCCGTAGGCTCCATCTTCTGTGGCCAAGTCACCTAGATCGGATCCGCGACTGTTGTCGCTGTCCGTGCTTCCAGATTTTGTCGGGGCGTTGAGCTCGATGAGGGTGCAGATCGGTGGCAGGAACCACGATGCTGGAGGAATCGCGGGTATCCTTGGTTTTTCGGGCATGCGAAGCGTGCCCAGTTGACCGACCTGGAAGCGGAAGCTCCCAATCGCCAAGCCGATCGGATCGCCCACGGACTCGAAAGCCGGGCGATTGGCCTGCGTGTGGACGGTGAAGTCAAAAGCGCCGAAGAGCTGGCGAATCCTCGCTGTTGCGGACTTGTAGATCACAGCTGATGGGGCCGAAGAAGACGCAACATCAGCACTCCCAGTTCCCACATGTAACATCCCAATTTCAGCAACCCTGATTTGTTGTTCAGAATGCAAAAAATCAGCGGGAAACAAAAACTTTTTCTTGTGCTTTTGTGCAGTGCTTGCTTGTTGTTTGTTGCATTGGTGCTTATGAAATTTTATCTTAGGATACTCCTTACCTCACCATCAGTTGACAAAAACTATTTACCAAAACTATCTTGCTCATTTTACATATTCTCAAACGTTCTGGCATTTCAAAACATGAGCCCAGATGCCTATGTAACCAAAACTATTTTGGTAGCTTCTATTAACAAAACTATGGAGAGATATATAGTACCATCTCCTTATGTTTTCAATACAGAACACTCAACTAATCTTACCTCTAGTTTTCCCAAAACTTTTGTACAAAGCATTTGAATTCTACTCTTGGTAGAGATACCAAGGACTCTCACCTTATTCAAAACTCAACCTCTTCGAAATTCCCCAACCCTACCTCAAGCTAAGCTTGATGGTAACTCTAGTAGTAGTTGAATAGTCTGTAAGATGAGTTGCCCTGATCTGCTGTCTGATGAGTTGTTTTGATCTGCTGTTTGATTTGTTTGCTTAGGAAGTAGTATGAGATGCTCTAGGAGCTCATCACTAGGATCAAGATGTTCTCAAATCATCAATCCCTAAGCAGGATTACCACCTTGATATGATCCATAGCCAGTAGGTGATCCTCTAAAACCCTTAACCAGATCCACTCTAAGGATCTCCATCCTAGATGTCCTCAAGTCCCTGAAGACCAATATCAAGCATAGATCTCTTCTACTCACTCTATACTTCCATATCAACCACTTGTTAATGCTCTGATAGTTTGCAACTCCTCCAAGAACTTTCCCTCTCCTACTCTAGTCAAAATCCTCAAATTCTGGAAACAGTTTCAACATCACCTTTTGAATGCCTTCTTTTCTCAAACCATGTGCATTTTTGGAAATACACTTGAACCATATCGTTAACCATCCTAAGGACTACCAAGTCCCACCTTGTCCCTTGGTTAGATACTCTTCCAACCCACTTGTCCATGATGGTTTTGCAGATAAGAAAATAACATTTCCTACAAAACTAGTCATCACGCCTACTTTGCTTGAAGCTCACACCCCATCCAAACCTCTATGGACCAACTCTCTGCATGGTTGTGTTCTACTCATTGATTTCTATCAAAACCTACTTCACTTGCCCTAAGTGGATCTCTGTGTTGTTTAAACCCACATGGTTTATAAGGCATCATGACTCCTTTTGCCTGGCAGCCTTATTTTTCAACAAAGTTTGCCATCATTTCCAACTCTTTCTGCCATGTTCATCTATATGACTTGGTCTACCTGCCCATCTATCCCCTACACCAAGGTGATCTCGGAGCTCCAAGATGCAAGCATGTTTTGGTGGTATAAAAATAACATCACCCTAGATCATCAACTCCTTGTTTTCCATCCTTTTCAAGTTGGAAATTCATTCCCCAAGGTTGCAATTTCTTGCTACACCTTATCTATCTCATCAACATTGATCATCAAGATTTACCAAATATTAACCATAATTATTATGGCTCCAAACTATCTAATTCCTTAATAGTCAAATATCTCCAAAACTCGCTCCATAAAGGAAAGTTTGGTTTTTACCAAAACACCTCTTTAACTTTTGGCTCATGTGAGTTCCACAAATCATACCCCACCTTCCCATGTCAAAAATAAATATTTTTGTGAAGCTTTATTATTTCATCTTGCCCATTTTCTTAAATGGATGAATTGGAATAATAATTGTTTTAAACACTTTTAATCGCCAATAAATCTTGCGAAAATTCCCCTCTCAAACCAAAATCCATCCTTGTCCAATGGAAATTTATCAAATGATATTATAGAAATCACTTCTGTCCTTTTTGAGTAAATGGATTTAAGTGGACTAAAACCCCACCGAAAAATCTCAATTAAATCCTAGGAATCTAACTTTACCCCATCTATCTACCAGTACCATTTTCACCTCGGGTCCAATGTAACTTTCTGGCCTTCCTTCATAACCATCAATTGGATCAATATTGCCAATTAAGAAAATCCATTGCTCTAATCACTTCCAAATTTCATCAAATCATGCCCAAAGCTTACCCTCAACACCATTGTAGCACCACCCAACAATTACCCATTTTTCCCTTGTACTAGTAGTAAGAGAGAGAGATGCAACAAAGATCTTACAAGGATGTACTCTAATTAATTACCACAGCAGCCCTCCCTCCCCCTCTGATCCAGCGCGACCCAAATACCGACCTTACCCCTCCCCGACCCTCTGGTGAGCACCCTGACCTTGCCGGCACCGCCCCCTAGGGTTCCCTCTTTGTCGGGTCCAGACAGAGGAAGGAGAAGCCCCCGGGTCGTCGATCTACACTAGATCCGATGGCCAGCACTCGCCCGTACCCCCTCCCCCTTCGCCCCCTCGCTCACTGACAGCGGGCCCCGCTTGTCAGCTTCAATCCGATCCCTCCCACGCGTCGCCCCGACACCGTGTGCCGAATCTCCCCATGCGGCCCATTTCCCATTCAGATCCAGCCCAGCCACAGGGTTCCTTTTTCTTTATTTCCAGATCCAAAGAAAATACCAGTAGGTTTAATTTCTTTTGAAAATGAAAATGAACTCCAAATAAATATATTCAAATTTCTATGGGTACTCTGATGTTTCCTCAAACATGCAGAGGCAACCCCAAGTTCAAAATAAATTTCTTTAATTACTGGTAATTAGTCTGCTACCAAGTATACTTTTCACTAATTAAATTCCTTAGAGAGTTATACACCTCCATCTGAGATGAACCAAAATCCTGCTGAGAGGTATCCGAAATACCTATCTTCCAGCACGGGTCTCATGCCCTGTTGAACAGTATACTGCCTTTAGCAAAAATAACAAATATTGTAACTTTCTGCCTCAGATAAATTCCCCAGGTCTAACCAAATGTGGTATTGACCTGATTCCAATTCCCTGTATCTCCTAGGATCGGTATCTACCAAACCCCAGCTCCTCAGAATTTATTGAGCTCTGGTTGATTTTTAGTGATTTAAATACTTATGTGATCGGTGTTTTACCTAAATAAATCACTCCAGGAGTTTGGCAACTCCAAAAAGAGTGAATCCAATTTCTAATGAAAGGTATACCAAAGGCCTATCACCTGCCCTTGGAACCTACTCAATATCTCCTGTATAATTAACCTGGTGAAAAAGAGAAAAACTATACATAACTGTATTTGGGAATTTGCTGAGGGCATTATGGTAATTCTTCTGACTTGATTCCAACTCTAGGTGGTTCAGTACATCAAACCCTACTTAACCATCCAAGGAAATAATCTTTGGAGCTCCAGAACTCTTCTGGTGAATTATTTCCTCAAACTAGAGTTATTTCCACTTAAAAAAGCATAACTAAATCTAGGAAATTGATTTTCAAGTGAAACCACTTGTGATGGTTTTGTCTTGTCAAGAACTATCTGAGGATATCAATTTTGCACATTGGTAGTCTACTGACTACATAACCCTAATGCAAGTTCATTGTATCTAGCCTTGACAACCACCTTCCAAGAGAAATACCACAGTGGCAATCTAGTAAATTCACACCAATAAAACCCACTTCTCCAAAACCTCCCAAGTTCAGTAGTAATCCCTATGTTTGTTTGCTGTTTGGTTTGATGCTTTTCTTCCTTGTATTGATTGGGGTATTGTCTGCTTGCATGTGCATTCGATGACGACGATAGTGTGAGTGTCTGTCGACAAGAAGGAAGGGACTTCTTATTATTATATAATTGGGTATTCTTGGTCATCTGAAGAAGTCCAGGGACTTATTACTGATCACAGGCAAGCCACCATTCCTGAACTCTGATATATGGCCTACTCTCCTTTACCTGTTTTATATCCTCTTTATAAATTGCATTACATACCTGCATGTTTTGTTTTACAAATATTACGATAGTAACTTGGCTCCTCCAAGTTATGACTTCGTGTCCTTCGAGGCACCACCCGGTGAACCTATCATTTTACCCCCTTTAGACCGAGAGTACGATGGTTAGCATCCTACATCCTTGGAAACCCCGGTTTCGAGAAAATAAACTGTTTTGGGATTTTCCCCACTACAAATGTTTCAAAAACGGCTTTTGTAAAACCCTGGGAAGAGGCATCGTTCCTAGTGGAGGTTTTTCACAATAGAATGGTGAAGATGAGACAGGAGAATGTGATGGGATGTTCTACGCCTTTACCGAAACAATTTTTATCCGCGCAACCAAATTACCCCAGGTACTGGGGCTTAACTCGTAGTTTGTCCGCATTAGCCGAGGCAACTTCTACCATGCTTATAGGGAGAGATCCCTGGAATTACAGGTAGGCGCCACCAGATCAAGGATCTGAAGCCTGTCGCTTGCTTCGACAAGAGTGAGCCTGAACTGACAGGAGTCCGGTGCAACAATTGGGTCTCCCGCGGACGGTATGACTAGGAGTACGGAAGGAAGTGGAGTCACCAAATTTAAGGTATACGCCAAGTTGTGGCTTGGGTATGCGCGTGTACGGAAGGCAGGACTATGGCTGGGAGCCACATACTCGTTGCCGCGGAGAACAAACCCAAGAGGAAAAGCATGCCTTTGCTACGGTAGACAAGTGAAAGGTTAGGTTTGATTATCCGGACCCCCATCTACAGCGGTAGTGGGTCGTGGTTGTATCCCGGCGGATGTATTGATTCTTGTGGGGAAAGTGCGCAAACTCTGCAGAGTATAACCTATTCGAATAGCCGTGTCCACGGTCAAGGACGGTTGTAAAGGTGTTGGCTAGGAGTACCCAAACTGTGCTTGTTTGGGAAACAAGGACGAAGAGGACGAAGGTTCCGGGGGAACCCGAGTTTGGAAGCTTTGTTTTGACCCGACGGGTCGAAGAGGTTTAAAAATGGTTTCTAACTACAAAACTGTTTTCAAAACTCTTTTTTCAACAAAGATATGGAGATGTCTTGATTTATAAAACAGAAGCATGTTTTCCAAACTCTTTTTCAACAAATATATGGAGATGCCATAACTTCAAAAGTTAGTTTAGGCTTCTCAAAAGGAATCCAGATAGAGCTATCTCGCCACATCCAGAATTGCATTTCCTTGTTTCACTCATCTTGGTGGTTTGAGAGTACATTCAAAAGTACTCACGACTGTGTCCCTGGCTATTTACTTGGCCAGACTTTCAGGAGTTTAAGGTGACGTCCATCGAGCTAGGCCGTCCCCCAGTCAGTTTCCTGTAGGTTGAGGCATAATTGGGCTCTACGCTTAGCGATGTTCCGCTGCTAATGATGATGTAGCCATAATGGCATTTATGTAAGTCTTGTATTTCGTTATGTTTCGGATGTTGTAATGATACTTGTCGGTTATGTTCCACGGCTCACTGATCATGGGAACGTGGATGTATGCATAACAGGGATTTCTCGGAGGAATAATCCGGGGAGCCCACAGACTTGGTATCAGAGCCATCCAGACTGTAGGAGTCCTTAGTTAGCATGTACGTTAGACAAGGAACGGCAAACCTATTTTCTAAAAGACAAGGGAGAAAAGATGACCATTTGCAAAAGTGCTTATGTCTTCCCCCTCTGATTCTGAAAACTACTTGCATTAATATAATTTCCGAAGCTTAAAAACCTGCACACTGTCCCTAACCCAACCCCATCTCACAAATCTGCTGTAGATGGCCTCCTTCCATTCTGAGCGCATCGTCATTGGAGACAGTTTCTGGCCCTTTGAAGAGCAGCTTCACAACCTATTGAAGATAGTCAAGAGGCCCGCGCCAACTATTGAAGGAACTAAACTTCCTCGCAGTAACACCAATGTGATGGAGTGGGTCATCATGGCTGTGATTCCTTCACCCGATGAGGACACCGCGCCCACAATCTTCACCTTCCTCGATAGCAACTGGGTAGATGGCGTGGTGCGAGCCATATAGGAGATCATGGCGCGCCCCTGCAAGATCCACGAAGATGAGTTGAAAGGTACTCCCTACCATCTGTTTGGGAAGCGTGACGAAGATGGACTTCCCGCTGAGTATGTCCTCACCTGCTGCATTGGGGATCAGCTGGAGAATATGGAATACCTACTCCAACGCTCCAAGGAAGATTTTGACAAGGCCAGACTAGAGAATCTGCTTCTGATGATGGATATTAACCTACTTCGTAAGCGCGAAAGAAGTCTCCAAGCCACCAATGCCCGCTTGGCAAAGAAGCTGATCATTGAAGTACCCCCAACCCCTGAGGACGAGAACCCCGGGACTGACGATGAACTCTCCTTCCTCAATGAGTACCACCCTATCATCCAGTCACCCGCGCCGACCGAGTCAACCTCCAACCCTGCACCATGGGAAGGCACCACTCCCACCTTCACCGAAGACGAGCTGAATATCCCGCAAACTCCAGAGGATCTACAGTAGTTGAATCCCAGGAGTCAATACAACTTCATAGATGCACCCTCTGAGTAATCACCCGCATCACGGTACTCAATAGGGTAGAGTCATGTATCGTCCCTGAACGTGTTTTGTAATGCTTAAGCACTTTGGACAGCTTCGGGTGTAGACTGGTTGGTTTGTAATGACTTCCTTCATTGCTATGTTTGTTTGCTTGTTTTCTTCTTGTTTGTTTTACACAAGTCATTGCATCAGACCCCAACCCGGAACGTGTACCCTCGACCGGAGATTTCCCCAGGATGGCCATGGAGTCCGGAAGCTCGAAGAAGGCATGTAGCCGCTGTGGAGACGAAGGGCACCAAGACAACAGATGCTCCAGCCACTGCCCGAACTGCGGAGAACCCCATTCGCCCAAAGTTTGCCCAACTCGATTTATCACCTGCTTCATCTACGAAGGACAAGACCATGTTCCCATAAAGTGTCAAATATATCCCCTCATTGGCATAACCCATCAACCTCCCGGTACCAGCAAAGGCAAGGCGTCAAAACGGTTAAGCCGAAGGCTAGGTACCTGCTTCACGTGTGGACTACCCGGTCACTTCAGCAGAGAATGCCCCGAGGGTAAGCCCGGCAAGACTTACGCGAAAGAGGAGCCCGAAGGCACTCAAGGTTCCCTCCCTCATAAAATATGGTCACCCTACTGCTCGTTGCCCCTCAGCTCAAGACTGAAGATCTCCCGCACTTCGATAGGCGACATCACCCCGTGGAAGTAAAGATAGAGAGAAGCTCCTCGACTCACTCTAGGACTCTCGAATGACGACAAGTGAAACCTATAATAGACTAGCCCATGTCCTCCTGGAAAGATAGCAAGGATGCCACCCTTCCCCTATGTTGTCCTCCGCTACCTTAAGAACCGTCTTTTGTTACCCGTATAAGGATACCCCTGACTTAGGACTCTCCGACCTACCCAAGTCCAATCATAAGGGGGAAAGACTGCGTCTTTTCCGCAAAATAGATTATCCCTCTGCCAAAGGAAAATCCCACCTTTTTGGGCCTGAAGACACATACTTGGATTCAATAACCCACTTAAGAGAAGCGTCGTAGCACCCTTCAGAAGGAAGATCCCTCCCCGCTACTATGGTTGAAGCCATCTCGACCCCGGAGTCCCAAGAAGATTGAAGGTGAATCTCCCTGTCAAGGTGTTTCTATTCAAAGACCAAGTAGGCTAGTTAGTCCGCAAGAAACCCTAGTACTATCTCCGAGACAAATCCCCTAACCTTACTCTCCTGAATCTCGGGACGAGATTCTTTTAAGGGGGAAAGGTCTGTAACATCCCAATTTCAGCAACCCTGATTTGTTGTTCATAATGCAAAAATCAGGGGGCAACAAAAACTTTTTCTTGTGCTTTGGTGTAGTGCTTGCTTGTTGTTTGTTGCATTGGTGCTTATGAAATTGTATCTTAGGATACTCCTTACCTCACCATCAGTTGTCAAAAGCTATTTACCAAAACTATCTGGCTCATTTTACATATTCTCAAACGTTCTGGCATTTCAAAACATGAGCCCAGATGCCTATGTAACCAAAACTATTTTGGTATCTTCTATTAACAAAACTATGGAGAGATATATTGTACCATCTCCTTATGTTTTCAAGACAGAACACTCAAGTAATCTTACCTCTAGTTTTCCCAAAACTTTTGTACAAAACATTTGAATTCTACTCTTGGTAGAGATACCAAGGACTCTCACCTTATTCAAAACTCAACCTCTTCAAAATGCCCCCACCCCTACCACAAGCTAAGCTTGATGGTAACTCTAGTAGTAGTTGAGTAGTCTATAAGATGAGTTGCCTTGATCTACTGTCTGATGAGTTGTTTTGATCTGCTGTTTGATTGGTTTGCTTAGGAAGTAGTATGAGCTGCTCTAGGAGGTCATCACTAGGATCAAGATGTTCCCAAATCATAAATCCCTAATCAGGATTACCACCTTGATATGATCCCTAGCCACTAGGTGATCCTCTAAAACCCTTAACCAGATCCACTCTGAGGATCTCCATCCTAGATGTCCTCAAGTCCGTGAAGACCAATATCAAGAATAGATCTCTTCTAATCACTCTATACTTCCATATCAACCACTTGTTAATGCTCTGATACTTTGCAACTCCTCCAAGAACTTTCCCTCTCCTACTCTAGTCGAAATCCTCAAAACTGCCAATTTTTACTAAGTCTGGAAATAGTTTCAACATCACCTTTTTGAATGCCTTCTTTTCTCAAACCATGTGCATTTTTGGAAATTCACTTGAACCATCTTGTTAACCATCCTAAGGAATACCAAACCCCACCTTATCCCTTGGTTAGATCCTCCTCCAACCCACTTGCCCATGATGGTTTTGTAGACAAGAAAATAACATTTCCTGCAAAACTAGTCATCATGCCTACTTTGGTAGAAGCTCACACCCCCATCCAAACCTCTATGGACCAACTCTCTGCATGGTTGTGTTCTACTCATTGATTTATATAAAAACCTACTTCACTTTCCCTATGTGGATCTCTGTGCTGTTTAAACCCACATGGTTTATAAGGCATCATGACTCTTTTTGCCTAGCAGCCTTATTTTTCAACAAAGTTTTCCATCATTTCCAGATCACCTCCAATGTAGTTAATTCAAACTATTTATGACATGTTCATCTATATGACTTGGTCTACCTGCCCATCTATACCTTGCACCAAGGTGATCTCTGAGCTCCAAGATGCAAGCATGTTTTGGTGGTATAAAATTAACATCACCCTAGATCATCAACTCCTTGTTTTCCATCCTTTTCAAGTTGGAACTTCATTCCCCAAGGTTTCAATTGCTTGATACACATTATCTATCTCATCTACATTGATCATCAAGATTTAACAAATATTAACCATAATTATTATGGCTCCAAACTATTTAATTCCTTAATAGTCAAATATCTCCAAACCTCCCTCCATAAAGGAAAGTTTGGTTTTTACCAAAAAACCTCTTTAACTTTTGCCTCATGTGAGTTCCACAAATCATACCCCACCTTCCCATCTCAAAAATAAATATTTTTGAGAAGCTTCATTATTTCATTTTGCCCATTTTCTTAAATGGCTGAATTGGAATAATAATTTTTTTAAACACTTTTAATCCCCAATGAATCTTGTGAAAATTCCCCTAGGTGTGTATTCACGTTTGGGACCCTCTAAAACCAAAATCCATCCTTGTCCAATGGAAATTTATCAAATGATATTCTAAAAATGACTTCTTTCCTTTTTGAGTAAATTGATTTAAGTGGAATAAAACCCCACCGAAAAATGTCAATTAAATCCTAGGAGTCTACCTTTACCCCATCTATCTACCAGTACCATTTTTTCCTCGGGTCCAATGTAACTTTCTGGCCTTCCTTCATAACCATCAATTGGATCAATATTGCCAATTAAGCAAATCCATTGCTCTAATAACTTCCAAATTTCATCAAATCATGCCCAAAGCTTCCCCTCAACACCACTGTAGCACCACCCAAAAATTACCCATTTTGCCCTTGTACTAGTAGTAAGAGAGAGAGAGATGCAACAAAGATCTTACAAGGATGTACTCTAATTAATTACCATGGCAGGCCTCCCTCCCCCTCTGATCCAGCACGACCCAAATACGCACCTTACCCCTCCCCGACCCTCTGGTGAGCACCCTGACCTCGCCGGCGCCGACCTCGTCGGAGAAGCCCCCGGGTCGTCGATCTACACTAGATCCGACGGCCAGCACTCACCCGTACCCCCTCCCCCTTCGCCCCATCGCTCGCTGGCCGGGGGCCCCGCTTGTCAGCTTTAATCCGAGCCCTCCCGCGCGTTGCCCCGAGTACCATGGGCCGAATCTCCCCATGCGTCCCATTTCCCATTCAGATCCAGCCCAGCCACACAGTTCCTTTTTCTTTATTTCTAGATCCAGAGAAAATACCAGTAGGTTTAATTTCTTTTGAAAATGAAAATGAACTCCAAATAAATATATTCAAATTTCTAGGGGTACTCTAATGTTTTATCAAACATGCAGAGGCAACCCCAAGTTCAAAATAAATTTCTTTAATTACTGGTAATTAGTCTGCTGCCAAGTATACTTTTCACTAATTAAATTCCTTAGAGAGTTTTACACCTCTATCTCAGATGAACCAAAATCCTACTGAGAGTTATCTTAAATACCTTTCTTCCAGCATGGGTCTCATGCCCAGTTGAACGGTATACTACCTTTAGCAAAAATAACAAATATTGCAACTTTCTTCCTTAGATAAACTCCCCAGGTCTAACCAAATATGGTATTGACCTGATTCCAAGCCCCGTACCTCCTACGATCAGTATCTACCAGACCCCAGCAGCTCAGAATTTATTGAGCTCTGGTTGAATTTTAGTGATTTAAATACTTCTGTGATGGGTATTTTACCTAAATAAATCACTCCAGGAGTTTGGCAACTCCAAAAAGAGTAAATCTAATTTCTACCGAAAGTTATACCAAAGGCCTATCTCCTTCCCTTGTAACCAACTCAATATCTCCTATAGAATTAATCTGGTGAAAAAGAGAAAAACTATAAAGAACTGTTTTCGGAATTTCCTGAGCGCATTCTGTTAATTCGTCTGACTTGATTCTAACTATAGGTGGTTCAGTACATCAAACCCTACTTAACAATCCAAGGAAATAATTTTTGGAGATTCAGACCTCTTCTGGTGAATTATTTCCTCAAACTAGAGTTACTTCCCCTTTAAAAAGCATAACAAAATCTAGGAAATTGATTTTCAAGTGAAACCACTTGTGATGGTTTTGTCTTGTCAAGACCTATCTGAGGATATCACTTTTGCACATTGGTAGTCTACTGACCATAGAATCCTAATCAAAGTTCATTGTATCTAGCCTTGACAACCACCTTCCAAGAGAAATACCACAGTGGCAATCTAGTAAATTCACACCAATAAAACCCACTTCTCCAAAACCTCCCAAGTTCAGTAGTAATCCCTATGTTTGTTTGTTGTTTGGTTTGATGCTTGTCTTCCTTGTATTGATTGGGGTATTGTCTGCTTGCATGTGCATTCGATGACGACGATAGTGTGAGTGTCTGTCGACAAGAAGGAAGGGACTTCTTATTATTATATAATTGGGTATTCTTG
Source organism: Avena eriantha (assembly GCA_910589775.1). Lineage (NCBI taxonomy): Eukaryota > Viridiplantae > Streptophyta > Magnoliopsida > Poales > Poaceae > Avena > Avena eriantha. The sequence goes on from OU342740.1 coordinate 112,828,704, forward strand.
GTCATCTGAAGAAGTCCAGGGACTTATTGCTGATCACAGGCAAGCCACCATTCCTGAACTCTAATATATGGCCTACTCTCCTTTACCTGTTTTATACCCTCTTTATAAATTGCATTACCTACCTACATGTTTTGTTTTACAAATACTGCGATAGTAACTTGGCTCCTCCAAGTTATGACTTCGTGTCCTTCGAGCACCACCCTGTGAACCTATCATTTTACCCCCTTTAGACCAAGAGTACGATGGTTAGCATCCTACCTCGTTGGAAACCCCGGTTTCGAGAAAATAAACTTTTTGGGATTTTCCCCACTACAAATGTTTCAAAAACGGCTTTTGTAAAACCCTGGGAAGAGGCATCGTTCCTAGTGGAGGTTTTTCACAATAGAATGGTGAAGATGAGATAGGAGAATGTGATGGGATGTTCTACGCATTTACCGGAACAATTTTTATCCGCGCAACCACATTACCCCAGGTACTGGGGCTTAACTCGTAGTTTGTCCTCATTAGCCGAGGCAACTTCTACCATGCTTATAGGGATAGATCCCTGGAATTCCGGGCCTGCGCCACCAGATCAAGGATCTGAAGCCTGTCTCTTGCTTTGGCAAGAGTGAGTCTGAACTGACAGGAGTCCGGTGCAACAATTGGGTCTCCCGCGGACGGTATGACTAGGAGTACGGAAGGAAGTGGAGTCACCAAATTTAAGGTATACGCCAAGTTGCGGCTTGGGTATGCGCGGTACGGAAGGCAGGACTATGGACGGGAGCCACATACTCGTTGCCGGGGAGAACAAACCCAAGAGGAAAAGCATGCATTTGCTAGGGTAGATAAGCGAAAGGTTAAGTTTGGTTATCCGGACCCCCATCTACAGCGGTAGTGGGCCGTGGTTGTATCCCGGCGGATGTATTCATTCTTGTGGGGAAAGTGCGCAAACTCTGCAGAGTGTAAGCTATTCGAATAGCCGTGTCCACGGTCAAGGACGGTTGTAAAGGTGTTGGCTAGGAGTACCCAAACTATGCTTGTTTGGGAAACAAGGACAAAGAGGATGAAGGTTTTAGGTGAACCCAAGTTCGGAAGCTTTGTTTTGACCCGAGGGGTCGAATATGTTTAAAAAGGGTTTCTAACTACAAAACTGTTTTCAAAACTCTTTTTTCAACAAAGATATGGAGATGTCTTGATTTATAAAACAGAAGCATGTTTTCTAAACTCTTTTTCAACAAAGATATGGAGATGCCATAACTTCAAAAGTTAGTTTAGGATTTTCAAAAGCAACCCCAGATAGAGCTATCTTTCCACAGCCAGAATTAAATTTCCTTGTTTCACTCATCTTGGTGGTTTGCGAGTACATTCAAAAGTACTCACGGTTGTGTCCCTGGTTATTTACTTGGCCAGAAATTCACGAGTTTAAGGTGACATTCATCGAGCTAGGCCGTCCTCCCAGTCAGTTGCCTGTAGGATGAGGCACAATTGGGCTCTGCGCTTGGCGATGTTCCGCTGCTAATGATGATGTAGCCATAATGGCATTTATGTAAGTCTTGTATTTCGTCATGTTTCGGATGTTTTAATTATACCCGTCGGTTATGTTCCACGGCTCACTGATCATGGGAACGTGGATGTATGCATAACAGGGATTTCTCGCAGGAATAATCCGGGGAGCCCACACCACAGATGCAGCCAATTGACGAGGGTTTAACTCTTCAATGCCCATTGTTATAGATTTGGGGTTTGGAGAAGGAGGGAGCACTGGAGGCATCAATCGGCTAGCAAACAAGCACACAGGGACGCAAGGTTTACCCAAGTTCAGGCCTCATTGAGGTCCCTACTCTTGCTTGTCTGCTCTTGGAATTATCAAAGAAATCGAAGATTATAGGGGGTGCGCAGATGCAATCTGGCGATGGTTGTGGAAACTAGGGTTGTGATTGTCCTCCTTGCCGCCCAATCCTAACCTTTATATAGATAGGCTAGGTCTCAGGTAGCAGGTTGAGTCGGTTACAGATTAGGGTTCGTCCCTTTAAACTTAATGAAGTCTTTCGAGTGCATAGCTGAGCATGTTATCAAATACTTTAGCTGATGTCATACGGATTGTTGATATACGTGCCTGATTCTTCCGATGTATCGGGATCAGTTAATTGCCTTAGGGAAAAACAATGTAATCTAGTCAAACTCGAGTCCCCGGACTAGAATTCGGAAAAGTGTTGTGTAATTCGACTCAGGCCACGGAGGTCTTACAGGAGTCGAATTCCAGTATGTAAATGCGAGTACTCGACACATCCGTCAAGGCATATTCATCACACATGTAGGCACAGATATATTTCTGGTAGTGCACAGTAGATGCATTGCCAGGCCTTATTCAGGTCTTATATTCACGCTGTAAGCGCGACATCTAAACTTTTTGTCATCGCAGAGATGACTCGGGTGACCCAGGAGACGTAATCTCTTTGCAGGGAAAATATGAGGCAGAGCCTCCATAGTATTCGAGTGTGGATGTGATCAACACATGGTATGCTGTTTAATAAAAATAATCATATGGTGCGCGACCAACGCTCCCTATGGGAGTAGCCCCCAAGTGCCTAGTCGACTCGTAGACTAAAAACATTTTGCGACTGTTATCGTATTTTGTTGCTTGTTTCAGTCGAATGTGCTTTCAGTGCTCCCTATGGGAGTAAACCAGATTCCACATTCGAATTGTTGATTTGAGTGAAGGATTCTGATGATACTTGGTCACCTACATAAAATTCTTCGGGTGCACGGCCAGCGCTCCTGTTAGGAGAAGCCCCCGAGTGCTTGGTTGAGTCGAAGACTAGAGTAAGGACTGAAGTAGTCAAAATGTTCTTCTGCTGGAATTGATGACGTCAGTGCTAACGCCAAGATGACTTCAGCTGCCCGCGTGATTTGACTGGGCATGCGTAATCTTCTGTTTTAACTGCATCTCCTCGATTTCCGCACGTAATGGTAGTAGTGGGGGAGGTTCGTGCTTCACCGTTGCCACGTGTCAATGGCGATGTGCATCACGCATTCAGTAGAGAGTTGGTCTCACCTCAAAAAGAGGTCCACAGGTTCTAGAATTATTTTGTTAGAATTTAATTAGTCTTTGATTAAATGGGTTAATCCCTGCTTGTAAAGGAACCGTCATTAAGCGGTTATTCTCCTGGAGCGTCGCCTCCAAGGAACCGACTTAATCACGTTGTTTAACTCCCTATATATATGTGTGATCATCATCAATCAATACAAAAGTTTTCACTATTCACTTGTCTCTCTACTCGATCGATTCCTATTTACAATATGTTATCAGCATGCTCCCAGCGAAATCGATTCCGGCGAGAACTAGAGACGAGAAAAGGTGAGAATCGAAGATGCCTCGCCTACCCATGTACCTGCGCCACCGCTTCGCCGGTCACTGCCACATGGACGGTTTCGGGGAACGCCGCCGCTTTGACGGCCGACGCTATGGCGTTGGCGGTTACATCGGCCGCTGCCACGACACCGGCAGTTACCGTGCACGCCGCCACCGCATGGGGCGTTTTCTCGGCCTGGGCTTCCCCAATCGCCGTGGTGCCGGTCCGGCGGCCGACGTCGGGCCTCTACCGATGCCCGCCGCGCCCGTCCCTCCTCAGGCGCCCACTGTTCCAGAATGGCTCCTCAATAGGCCTTCCCCGCCTATGCTGGCAGCGCCGCCACCAGCATTCTGGTGCTCAGAGCATGGCTGGGTCATCTACCCACTGCATGAGTATGACTTCGCCGCTAGCATGGATGCGGCTGGGCTGTCGCCCGCGTCGGCCTTCGAGTTTGGCTTGACCAGCACCGCGACCCCCAACGCCAACACTGTTGCTCCGCGTCTTCCGTCTCCGACCCTTGCAGTTGTCGAGAATGAGGGCGACGTCCTCGCGTACGTGTTAGCACCAATCAGGGCCTCCATCTTCGCCATTGGCTCTGGCGTGATGACCTTGACAAGCTCCCTTGCGGTGCCTCTGTCTTCGCCACACGTCGATGCCAGTGCCGCGCGCCTAGCATCCCCAACACCGGCCACGCTGCCTCCTTCACCGCACACATGCGGTGACCCAGCATACCACTGCATGCTATAGTCATTTATATAACACAAATCAAATACCATTCACTAGTATTACATCCCTCAGAGTTGTACAATAGAAACACAGCAGGTCCAAGACATTACTATAGATTACAATTCGACTCTTTACAAAAGATCTAGAGAACACTCTAGGTTAAAGATAGAGAAAGAAACTTCTTATAAAGAAGAACCAGAAATAATTAATCAGAACTATGTAGCTAATAAGACTAGCATCTCAACTATCTGGCTTGCAATTGCTGCTAGTGCAATTCTATACAGAAGTAGATGTTATGGGTAGAGTATCTACTCCTATCTAATCAAGAACTTCGTATTCACTTCCGTTGTTGTATATGCTGACTTCATTGACTTTATTGAAGAACTTGAGCTGCTGATGATGGTTTCTTGAGCAGAAATTGATGTTGACATCGTCTTCAATGGCTTAGAAGCTAGAAAGGGTTAAGAAGGTACGGTTGAGTACGAGCGTACTCAACAAGTTCACTAAAAATGAGTGTATGATGCACTATCTCCACAGCCACATACCAAAGGTCGTAGACAATACAGGTTTTTGTAAACATTTCTTCAAAGGTTGATTTTATTCTGAAAACTATGTCTGGTAGCCTTCACAGGTTGACCAGAACTTTCATGGAGTTCATTTCCTACCGCATTCGTAGCTCCTTCCCGGAAAAGGGAGTAACATGTCACAATTCTTACACTCTGCCGAGGTATGTCACTTTTCCCATGAGAGACCTTAAGCTTTGTTGCACGGCCTGGAGTATGTCCCCGTTCAAACTTACATGGTTTGAGGCCCAACCTAAGATCAAATCCAATCACCTCCCCCTTTGCGACCCCGCATGTCCCCTTGGTGTACGCCATGCCCACATCTTGAATTACGACAATGGTTGGTACAGACCGTTCAGATGCCAGAACTATCGTGGGACGTTGAGGGTTCCTAGCCATATGCTGCATATCCTCTAAGAATTACCAATTAATGCACGCTACGAGGATAACAGCCACGCCATGCGCATCAGGATGCATGCGAGAGGAAGAAGATACAACTAACTTCTCCGTCACATTCCAAATCTCATGGTTAACGCGTAATATACGGTGCTAGAATCACTAGCGACATTGGTTGATTATGTCCTAGATATTATGTTCCTTTACCACTGCAACTGTATCATTGGATTATTACCATCTCGTAAATAATCCACAATCATATTATTATGAAATTAGTATTTTCTAAGTTTTTTGAAATACAGGTGATGGCAATATTTGAGTTACAAGCATTTGATAGAAAATAATCAAAGGACATGAGCAAGTGTGAACTTACCTTTTGTGATTGCAAGATTATGCACTCACGATCTTCGAGACAATAGAATTTCTAAATTCTATAAATAGCATCATTGGTCCGGTAAGGACGAATTTTGAAAGAAGCAATATGCAATTATACACAAGTAATGTAATGCAGTTTGATAAACGCAAATCCCTGGACTAATCGTATCTGATTTAGGGTTTGAAGTTTCTGATGAGTTCTTTGGAATGTCTTGCACTTTTGTACCAATTTCCCACTTGTGATTCTTATTAAGGCTTGTGAGAGTGTGTGTGAAACAATATGTAAATACAACATGTACCATGCAACACTAAATCACTCAAATGGGTCATGGTATCTAAAAGATTTCTTAAGGAAGACTATTAATCAATTAGAGCTTTTAAAGAAGTGTTCAATTATTACTTTTAATGTTTCTTAAAATAATAACTTTTGAGGAAAAGGTTACTTTTATAAAGTAAAAGCATTTAAACTTAAGTTTACATTTTTTAGGGTTTCTTATTAACTATAAGTATTCCAAAAGAAAATAATTAGCATATTTGAATAGCTGTTCCACTGGCAAGTGGATATTTATATGTTTTGTATATGGCATCATCTTATAGGTGGTTCACTTTTTAATGATTCCTAAAGGTAGAATCCAAGTAGTATTGCTTTTAAGGAATTTGTGTTTTCTTAAGGTTATTTAAGAGTGTTAACACTTATATTTGAGTCATGTTTTCTTAACATTATAGTTGAATATAATAATTTATTTCTTTACAATTGAGTGGTGATAATTCATAATATGGAAACAACCTTACTTAACTACTTATGAATTATCTTTGGATTTTTAATATACTTATTAACTTGTGAGTGAAATAATAGTAAAAGGTTTTAATGAGTCAAAATATTATTCTTGAGGATTTTATCAAATATTGTATTTAGCAGGCTTTACACTATTTTGACTTCATAGTAGCATTACTTAAGAGTTAACACTATTATTGGACCTTTAATGGATAATATTAGAAGCATTAGCGATTTTATTTATCCTTTCATGAATTATCCATTAAGGAAATAAGTTTAATTCATGTTTATTGGAGTACTAAACCTTTATTTATTTCAAAAGTAGATTATTATATTTTTAGCATGTACATATTATTTTTGAGATCATTTTGTTATATTATAGGTATTTTTGTGATAATAAGATATGATTTTTATAAGTTTTATCTCTTTATAAATACTTACTAAATAATACTATTTAGCTAAGTGATACAAAAATATATATAACAAGTTTATAAATATAGATTTTGCTTTTCCAAGAATTTTGGCATCTTATACTTATTTTTAAGAATTTGTAGGTCATGAATGTTGTTGTATAAAGAAATTCTGACCATCTTCTCTCCATTTCTTATTGTGTATAAAATATTTATAACTATATGAAGGGTTCTTTTATTTAGTAAAGTAAATATAAATTAGGGTTTTTAGGGATTTGCTTATCCTAAAGAAAATCACATGGAAATGTTCTAATTTTCATCATAGTATTTGCAATGGTAATTATTTAAGATGGTGAGTGATAGGCATGGAATATATGCATACATAACCTCTTTTAATAACCATATTAGATGTTGGTTTAAATCCTAGGGTTCTTCAAGTTTGGAATTTCTTTTATTCAGATTCCATTACAATTTCTTCATAACCATTCTACTTATTTTTAAAGTAAGCATGGATCACTTCTTAAACTAGTTGTTCACTACTTTCTTAAGTGTGCTTAATGTTTTAATAGAAGTTTATTATATAATGGTGAACAACCATTATCATTCAGGTGGCACAAGTGATCTTAATGCCTAGCAACATTTATTTAGGGTTTTTAATACCACACTCACTATGGTCCCTAGATGATACACTACCCTCAAGTTTATTAGTGAATGTTGCTAGGGATCAAGGTTTAAGGATTGATCCTGAATTTATAATCTTGAATGATATCTCTACTTAGAGTGAACTATAAATGTTACTGATTAATGTGGTCTAGGTTCTATTAGGGTTTAAAATAATAAAGAAAACAAGGCTTTCATCTTTAACCACACATTTGGTTCTCTAATTATCCCTTGGAAGCTTCATTTGTCCAAGAGATATTATTCAATGGTTATCTAGGAATAGGAAATGGTTCGACTATCAATTTGATTCTAGGGTTTTGGACAAAGAGGTGGACATGGTTTTTCTCATGGCTTGACATACTGTTGGTTAAAGGTTTCTCAAGAACTCCTACCTTAATGCCTCACTAAGATTATCTTTAGATAAGGAATTCCTTTCCTAAATATACTCTATCAATCTCTCTTATCTTATTCACAAAGATCACATCTTCCTGAATAAGTCAATCATCTGACTCCACCATATCCATCATCATATGATGACATGGTCTTGCCACTTCAACATCACTCCTTCATTCTTCTCCTAGTATATATATATACAACTTCCATTTATAAACTACCCTTAAGGAAGTCATTCATCTAGTTAGTTATAACTTCATTATTCCATTCTCCCAACACTCTTCCTTTACTACCTAACTTGCACTTCTTAACTACCCTTGATGAATCCATCAATCTAGTTACTTCTAACTCCCTCCATTGATTCCTTTATATACATCTTGCAACTACTTCCAAGGCTTGCAATATTTCACTCCTCACTATATCACACATGATATCAATCGTATGGAATGGTATGGTACTACTCCCATAATACAAGTTTGTTATTTTACTAGCATGGTTAAACTACTATGCCTCCAACCACTCCATATAACTGATCAAATACTTCATCATACTCTAACTTGACTTTTCATAATCAAGCTAGATGATTCAACTTACTAAGGTTTTACCTAATTTGGTATACTCACAATCTTCTTCAACACCTAGTCATCTATTCTCAAGTGACTTGAGAATAATGACCACCATCCTTTGATCATACAAAGCTTAGCCTTCTAATTGTTTAATCAAAATCTATCATCAACTAAGTAGTAGGCTTGTACTAGTCTCTCTATAGGATTATCTTGTTAAGGAAGCTTACTCCATATTCATATCTACTTGGCTTAACAAGATTATCATTGGATACTCTATTACTTTCAACTTTCTCATAACTTCTCAAGTACTAGTTTAACTCCTAGGTTTAGATACTTATTCTAATTAACTCACGAGTGAGCTATCTCCTCCAACATAAGATGGTTTGATCTCCACTAAGGATCTCATTCCATTGATGATGACACACTTCACCATAGCTAGTTCCTTCTCCTTATTAGTTTACTTAAGGTCTTTGGAAGGTCAATATAACAGGTAGAAGGCTAAGAGTCAATAAGTGCTAGGTAAAGAATTGATTACTCAACACTGATGATCAATTGACACTAGGACTTGGTTAAATAGAAATATCATCTCTTAATATGATATTAAGGGTATGTGCTGAATGGTTTGGGCCTGACTTACTTTTCTGCTCTTATTTGTGATAAGATTTAATGATTAAGAACTACCATGATACCCATGGTAGGAATCACTATGGCAACCAAGTTTATCAAGTTTTAGTCATGAGATTTATTTACTTAAGTTACATACTTAACTTGGTATTCAGGGTTTGTTGTTTATAATACCTTGATGTAATCTATAAAAGATTAAGTATTCATCCTTGAGTTGTTGTATGGAATACCATATCATGATCTCTAGAAGATCTAGTACTCATTATTAAATAGTGTGTTGACTTAGTTTTATTACATTTGATCTACCCTTAGATAAAATTATATTACCCAAAGATAAGATTTTGGCAAAGGTCATATTGAAACTTATCGCAATCAACTTGATGATCTACTTCAGTTCCACCAAGTTAAGATAAGTTTCAATCTCTTTGACAAGTTTTATTTAAAAGCGCAAAAACTATCCGGATTTTCTATGCATGAATGCAATGCACACACCTGAGCTCAACTTATTTCTAAGCTCTTATGCTGGGATGTTACAATGCAGCCACTCGATGCCGCCTCCTGGCCCTCGGCCTCCGGCTGGCTAGCCCGTCTGCGGACTCGCCAACGAGTAGCCGCGACACGCGCGCCGGCACCTGGAGCCTGGCCACGCTTGGGCTTAACAACGACGTCTCCCCTGGGACACGGCTCCCTAGGGGATCCTCCAACGAGGAAGAGGGCAGCCAGAGCGCCGCTCATCACTATCGGTGAGCTTCGCTGTAGTAGGAATGAAGGAAGTCGCATGTGGTCTCTGTTGTTTTCAGTAGAGGATTCGGGGACAATGGCTCTCCTTATCCTCTCGTACAGATATATGAGACTACTTTTGAAACATTCGCATCATAGAAAAAAAAATTCTAACAATGAGAACTATACGCCAAGATATATCTACTAGATACAAGCAATGGGTGTATATACATCCATGGAGAACTTACCCGCGAAGACAACAAAGTTTTGTTAACGAGTAGGAACTCGTGGATGATGTAGTCGTTCGCTTGACGATCTCAAGATCGTGTGGAAGTCCTAGCGCCGCAAACCAGCAGCGCATTTGCACTCGCACACATGTTCAAGCCACCGAACAACCTCCGCCTCCTCGCTCCAGTGATGCAACAGAAGCATCAACTCCTTATAGACGAAATGCCATTGGGAACATGTATCTCGCTAATTCGAGACCATGGGGGAATAATACTAGAGGGGAGAGAGATCCTTCACGAGGAGGTGTGAGGAAGAAGGGTGAGAGGGGTGGCCTTTTATAGGAGGAGGGGGTAACCCTCCCCATGGCCGGCGCCCCATGGGGGGTGACCCCTCACCTCCCCCATTCATGTGGTGGTACCCCCCTCCACATTAAAATGCCCCCTTCACATTCTCTTTTAAAGTCTCCACTTTAAATGCATTAAATTTCTCCAAATTTAATGCTCTCTCATTTAATAAGACTCATTTATTAATTTTATTCAGAATTTTATTAATTACTTTAATTAACAAACATTCACATAAAACCCCATGTAGCATTTCAATATTACATGCAGAACCAATTTCAGCAATTTCACCCGAAACAGTTTCGGTGTCTATTGAAATAATTCCAGCGCTTTGCAATTCAGTCATCTGAAACATATTTGCTCCAAATGGTGTTGGTGTCCCTTAAGTGTGTCACCCTACGGTTCGTGAATAATGCAGACATGATCGAGACCCCTCTCAGACCAATAATCAGAAGCGGGAGCTGGAGATTCATACTGACTCCTACACACTCTACGATGACGTCTGTGATCGTGAGAACCTTTAACGTTAGTAACTAAATCCCTTTGTCCCGCGATATATTACATGTTCGAGATTCGATCATCGGTATTGATACGTCCAAAATGTTTCTACTTTCCTGAAAACTTTTGTTATTGTTTCTCCTCTAAAGTTGTGTGATTTGGATACAACTAACATGGACTGGCGTTGTTTTTACCAGAATTACCTTAGTGTCTAGTTTTTGTGCAGATAATCAATTATCAGGAAAAATCCTGCAAAATATGCCAAAAATCATATTTCACCAGAAGACTCACGGAGCCAGAAGACGATATGGAGGAGGGCCATGAGGGGCCCACACCACCTGGCTGTGAGGGCCAGGCCTGGCCATGTCAGGGGGTGGTGTGGCCGCCTTGGTCACCCCCTCGGCCTCCCTCTTTGCCTATAAGATGCCTCCTGACCTAGAAACCCAGGGGGTTCGACGTTTTTCTAGAAAGAGTTCCGCAACGCCGCCACCACCAGATTCCGCAAATCAGAACCAGAAACTCCGTTCTGGCACCCTGCTGGGGCAGGGAATTGGAGGAGATCATCGCCATCATCGTCACCATCGCTTCTCCATTAACCATCCATGATTCCCCCATCTATGAGTGAGTAATACCCCACTGTAGACTATGGGGATGGTAGGGATTGGATGAGATCGTTCATGTATTGGCATCTGATTGTTAGGGCATGGTGCCTAGTATCTATTATTAGTGCTTTTTGACTTTGTTGCAACTTGTTATGGTTAATGCTTGTCACTAGGGCCCGAGTGACATGATTTCAGATCTGAACATGTTATTGATTCATGATGATAGTATTGTTTATGGTCTTACGTGCAAGTTGTATACACACATTGTTGTCCGGAACCAAAGGCCCCAAAGTGACAATCATCGGGATAACCGGATGGAATAGCTTTGATGTGAGGACGACATGTGTTTAGAGAGTGTTAATGCTTTGCTTTGATGCTCTATTGCAACGAGGACCTTAATTGCCAGTAGTTCCCTTGACGCCCTGGGGCAAACAGGCTGGCAGGACAAAAGATGTTGTGCAAGTTATCATTGCGAGCACGTATTACTATATATGGAACACATGCCTATGATTATTTAGTACTTGGATGTTTTATCTTATTTATCAACAAATGCCCTATGTCTGGATTTCTATATGAATTGTCTTGTCCATGCAACGCCCGTCCATCCATCCCTATGCCTACCGCGCTTTAATCCTACTATTTACTACAATTGTTACTACTGTCTTTACTTCTACTACTGCTATTACTTTGTTATTGCTATTACAAAACTGTTGCTACTGATAAACTGTTGTGAGCAAGATTGTTTCCAGGTGCAGCTGAATTGACAACTCAGTTGTTAAGGCTTATAAATATTCTTTGGCTCCCCTTGTGTCGAATCAATAAATTGGGTTTCACTTCCCTCGAAAATACTACGATACACCCCCTATACTTGTGGATCATCAAGACTATTTTCTAGCGCCGTTGCCAGAGAGCATAGCTCTATTTATCAAGATCACTTGGAATCACTATTGTTCGCTGTCATCCATCCATGATGGGTAAGTCTTGTGATGGTAAGGTTCCTATTTTACCGTCCACTAGAAGGAGAGGTATAGTTCTAAACACCTTTGATGCTCTTGATTCACCATCTGTGATGGGTAAGCTCCTTACACCACCCCATACACATGCTACACATACTGGTACTTCTGTTGAATCTGAAACTTCTGGTACTTATGATGTTGCTTATACTATGCTTGATAAGAATGGTTCATTTAGTCCTTTCCTAGATGCTACGATTGCTAGAACTATAGCTGGAAATACTGAAACTCCTAATGAAGACACTACTACACCTGTTAGTTCACCTGAGTCTATAGAGAGCTATGACATTGAAGACGAATATATAGAAATGAATGATGAATTTATTGAAGAATGTCAAAATACTCATGGTAAAAGTGCTATTAAGAGTCTCCTTGAGAGGCGTACTATAAAACCCAAATTATCCCCTAATGATAAGTTTGCTACATCTCCCATAAACATTAATGATAAGGATTATGATTTCTCTCTTGATTTATCTTACATAACTATTGTTGAGAAAGAACCTTTTTGTGGAACTAAGAATGGAAGTGCCGTAGCACATATGACTGAGCTTTCTACCATGAGTGGTCTATTTTCTAATGATGTTAAGATGCGCGCCTACTTTGTTGCTAAAATTTTCCCTTTTTCACTTAAAGGAGAAGCTAAAACTTGGTTTCATAATTTACCTCCTGGATCTATTGATAGCTCTGGTTTCTTGATTAGTACCTTTGTTCAGAAATATTTCCCTAATAGTGCTAGACATGCCATTTTGAAGGTACTTTTTGATTTTAAACAGGGAGAAAAAGATGTATTGCCTGAGTGATGGGCAAGGTTTTGTGCTTTGATTCATGCACAAGCTAGATGTCCATTACCTAAGAATGAGCATCTTGATATATATTATAATGGACTAACTGAAGAATCTAGGACATACCTAGATAGTTGTGCTGATTGTGTTTTCAGGAATAGAACTCCTAATGAAGCTAAGGAATTATTGGCTAAAATAAGCAAGAATTATGATGACTGGACTCCACCTGAGCCAATTACGCCTGAGACAGCTACACCTGAGTTAAATGTGCCTGCGCCGACTCCATCATCAAAGAAGAAGGGAGTTATTGAACTAAATGATTAAGTGATGAAGGAAGCTAAGAAATGTGTCAAGGAGATTGTCTCTAATAAAAGGAAGATCCCTAACGAGGAAATTTCTACTTTTGCTTGCTAATTATTCCTTTAATGGTAAAGTTCCAAAGAAATTTGGGGACCCTAGGATTTCAACCATTCTGTGCTCTATTAAAAACAATTATGTTAGAACTACCTTGTGTGATTTAGGAGCAGGAGTTAGTGTTATGCCTTTTTCTCTCTACAGAAGACTTCAATTGGAAAAACTAATACCAACTGATATATCTTTGAAAATGGCTGATAAATCTACTATCTATTGGTATATGTGAAGATGTACCTGTTCAAGTGGCTCATAATTGCTTGATATTAACTGACTTTGTTGTGCTTGAAATGCCCGTAGATGACAATATGTCTATTATTCTTGGGAGACCTTTTGTTAATAATGCAGGAGCTGTTATTAATTGCAATCAAGGAAAGGTAACTTTAATGTTAATGACAAGGAGCATACTGTATATTTCCTCAAGAATATTGATAGGAAATGTGGCTTAAATTGAATTGAAAATATTGAGGGCAATCAACTTGGAGAAATATATTGTCCCATACGAAGAGAAAAATATGAAATTATTATGATTGGGACCATTTCTATCAAGGTTGAGGTAACCTAATAATTTAGTGGAATACAAAGTTTTCTTTCATATAAAATTGTTTTGGTGACAATACCTGATCAACCTTGTTAACAAAGGGATTTTAATGAACAAAACAATGTTTTCACCATGATTATCTTTGCTTACTTTTATTTTATCCATTTTAGTTTTTGCTTTCGCTTAGTTTACTTTTCTATTGCTAGTTGCTTGCTTATTACAGTGTCTTAGAACTTCTGAAGTTTTAGTTTTGTTTTGTTATTGCATCTTTCAAAAATCATCTTTTTGTTAGAAAATCATTCATCATTACCTGAAAATTGCTCAAAAATAAAGTGTCTCGAAAAATTCTAGAAAATTCATATTAAATTTTTACGTGAAAGACAGGCAGAGGAGTACCTGGAGTGACCCAGGGGGCCCACCAGGCAGGGAGACCACCTGGTGGCGCGGCCACACTAGGGGGACGCCTAGCCATGGTGTGGGCCACCCCTGGCCCTCCACTTACTCTCTCACTTGCCACTTCTTTCTCTCTCCCGAGAAAACACCAGTCCATTGATCAAACTCGTGTTCCTGCTGTTCTTGCTTGAGATTTCAGATCTCCTTGCTCATCCCATCTTTGCTGCTGAAATTTGGAGCATTTGTTCTCCGGTATGTGACTGCTCCTCTTGTCCAAGTAGATTTGTGTTTAGTGGATTATATCTTGAGTATTTTGCTGCTGTAGGTGACAGCTTATGTGAGCTTGTAAGTTGTTCAATGCTTAGAATTTTTTAATGCATGTTTAGGCCTCTTACAAGTCCCTATAAGTAGTTCCTTTCGTTATGTAATCACTTTGAAATTACTTGTATGATGGTTGTCTAAACTTTCAGAAAAGAGGATGGATGAACTCCAACTCAACCAACATGAATTAAGGGTGTGATACGTCCATCTTGCATCACTATTCTATATCATAATTTACTGTTATTCATTGATATATTTCATATTAAGAGATGATACTTATGTTATTTCATCTGTTTTCGCATGTTTGATGACTTTTGGAGCATGGACCGCTGTAGTCAGGATTCTGATGGAAAAGGTGCTGTTTGGAGGAAAAATTCGCGAAGATAAGAAATCCGGGAAAATATATGGAAAATCCTATTTTTCAGAAGACGAAGTCTGCTAGAAGGAGTGGAGATGGGAGGTAGGGGGCCCACACCACCCCCTGGCACGGGCAACCCCAGGCCGCGCCACAAGGTGGTCTGGCTGCCCTGGCCCACCTCCAACTCTCCCCTCTGGCGTATATTATCCTCCCGAAACCCTAAGACTCTGGGAGAGACCACATAAAGATTCCGCCGCCTCTGAGGGGCGCAAAACAGTGAGAGAGAAAGATCTCTCCGGAAAACAGAATTCTGCTAGGGGAATTCCTTCCCGGAGAGGGGAGATCATCGCCATCAACACCACCGTCAAGCTGGACTTCATCGGTATCATCATCATCATCACCACCATCATCATCAGCAGCACCATCATGACCACCATCATCTCGCTATAACAATTGGGTTGAATCTTGCATAGTTCTTAGGGCAAACTTTCCCGGTGTTGATTAATCTTTGTAGTTGATGCTATTGAGTGAAACCATTGAATTATTGCTTATGTTCAGATTGTTATACATCATTAATCAATCTATGATCATGATCCATAGGATGTCTTGTGAGTAGTTCATTTTGTTCTTGAGGACATGTGAGAAGTCATGTTCTTAGTAGTGGAATTGTGTTGAGAAAGATTCAATAGTTTCATATTTAAGTTGTGGTGGACTTCTTCTAGCGGTGTCATGTGAATGTCGACTACATGACACTTCACCTATATGGGCCTAGGGGAATGCATTGTGTATTTGGCTACTAATCGTAGGGGTTTCCAGAGTGACAGAAACTTGAACCCCCATTAGAAAAGCATTGCACAAGGGACGTAAGGGTCTTAGAGTTTAAAGCTGTGGTTAGGTTTCTACCTTAATTACTTTCTTGTACTTACGGATGTTTGCAAGGGGTATAATCACAAGTATGTATTAGTCCTATGAAGTTCGGTACATTAGCACAGGTTCACCCACACAACACTTAGCAAGCTAAAGAAGATTAATCAACTATATGAAGCGAAAGCACTTGATGATATTCCAATGTGTCCTCGAGAACGTTTCGTCATCTTAAGTAATACAACCGGCATGTCCTTTGATAAGAAAGGATTGGTCCACTTGGTGTATTTATTCTTATTGTCTTTTATTTACTCGTACTTTATTCACTTGCATTGTCAAAAACCCCTAAAAATCCATTTCGTAAGTATTTGTAGAGAATTCTTGATCCATACCACTAGCTAGCACCTTCTGCTCCTCGTTGGGTTCGACACTCTTACTTATCGAAAATACTGCGATACACCCCCTATACTTGTGGGTCATCAAGACTATTTTCTGGCGTCATTGACGGGGAGGGAAGCGCTATTGGAGAGTGAAACTGGTAAAGGAAACTTCTACCGTGAGTATTGTTTACTTCTGTTAGTTGCTTTATTTTCGTTATATAATTCGCTGAGTTTCTTATTTCATAATACTACTACCACTAATAAGGTAGTAGATGAACCACCACCTGCTGAGAATGATGCTTTCAAAATACCTACAAGAATTCTTGATCGTGTTATGGATAACTATTATGTTGGGGATGGAACTGTCCATCTCGGTGATCATTTGTTCTTTATACACGAATTATGCGGGTTGTTCAAGTGTGCAGGTATTACTACAGATCAAGTCAAGAAGAAGTTATTCTCATTATCACTGAAAGGAAGAGGTGAGGAATGGTATAAGCTGTTGAAGAATGGTCAAGCTCTTGAATGGGAGGAAATAGTGCCTCTCTTTTATTCAAAGTTTTATCCTCCTAGTGAGATTCATAAAGATCGGAATCAAATATACAACTTTTGGCCTCTTGATGGAGAGAGTACAACTCAAGCTTGGGGGAGATTGAAGTTACTAATGCTCAAATGTCCCATTCATGAGCTCCCCAACAATATTATTATCAATAACTTTTATGCAAGGCTTTCTCTTCATGATAAGGATTTATTGGATGCTTCTTGTGTTGGATCATTCTCTCGCATGGAAGAAGAAGCTAAATGGGATCTTCTGGACCGTATTCAAGATAATGCTGAAGCTTGGGAGAATGAAAAAGGTATAACGTCAGGTATAAATTATGATTATGAATGCATTGAATCTTTTATGGGATCTCCTGACTTTTAAAATATTAAAAATGCTTATGGTCTAGACTCTCAAGCTATTGCAACTTATTTTAAGGCTTTTGCTTCCTACATTGAAGTGGCTAAAAAGAAGTGGAATAAGTATCATGAACCTTATAAAGATATTGCTAAGAGTGCTCCTGCAAGAAATACTCAAGTTTATACTACTAATCATGTTTTACATGAACCTTACATTGAGAAAATGCCTTTCCTAGTTAAGGTAAAGGAACATTCTATGATAGCTAGTATGGTTAATGAAAGTACTAATAAAGTTGTTGAACCTGATAAACAAATGGATGATGAAACTATAATGGCAAATGTGAAAGAGTTTGTCACTAAATATGTAGAAGAGGGACACCCGATCCTTTGTAAGGATACCTCTAATATTGTTTCACGAAGTGTTATGAGTGCTAGTGTTCTTGTGTTTTCTGTCAGAATAAGTGATCATTGCTACGATAGTCCTTGTGATAGTTATATTGTTAAGTTTATGCATGATACTGAAAGTTATTATGAGAGAGGGAAAAGTGTTCTTATGCATCTCAATAATATCAAGTTTCCTCGTTTTATGCTTAAATTCTTTATGTTGCGCTTATTTTTCCTTCTTATGCTTGCAGTTTCTGGTCTCAATAATTTATTTGCTTACAAAGTTCCCTTGAATAGGAAGTGGGTTAGACTTACATGTGTATTTTTGCTTCTTAATGCTCTCGTTTACTTCAATTCAAATTCTTATGTGAGCATCATCAAAATTATTATATGCCCATCTTAATGGTTATAAAGAAAGAACTTTTTGGGAGACAACCCAATTTATTTTTGCTTTCAGTTTGTTTTTGTTTCTTTGAGTCTTGGAAGTTATTACTTCGGTAATAACCTCTCCTTATCTTTTTTTGTTTGGTTTTTGTGTCAAGTTCAACCTCTAATGAGAGAGAAGTAATATTTGGGGAAGTTGCTTTTCTGAAACAGATTTTTGTGCTTCACCGTAAAAATTCGAGAGAGATCTATGTATGTCGGTTTGAGCTGTAAGTTTTTGTGCTTCTGCCCTAGGTTGTTATTTAACTTTCGTTAGTTTTGCACTTTTTGATTTGAGCAACATATGTTTTTTGAAAAAATTGATCTTTACCCGGTGGTCTGTTTTGTCAGATTTTGCCACTCTTGCATTTGCTTCTTTATTCGATTTCCTTTTTGAATTCTTTTTGGGTTTTTGGAAGTAGTTGCTACAGTAGCTTATGTTTTGATGGTTTTCAGTTGAAATTGGACTCAAAAGGTTTTATCACCTTACTTATGCTAATGTTGCTAATGAGAACTGTGTGAAGTTTTGTGTGAAAGAAATTTCCAGGTTAGTGGAGATAATTGTGTCATAAGAAAGAGAAAGGTTTCATGACTCAATTAATATGTGTATGAAGATGAATATATTGATGTTATTCAAGTGGTTACTCCTCAAGAATCTACTAAATACCAAATTCAGAAACCTTCAGAGCCCATTTTCAAATAGGTAATAGTTTTGGTAAGAAAAGTTCTGCGAAAGATCTGTCCAGTTATATTTTTGCAGTTTTTAGCTAACAAGGAAAGCTACGAAGCGAAAGAGGGACAGAAACAGAGGCAGGGTGGCTCACACCACCCTATGGCGCGGGCCCACCCCTGGCTGCGCCACCAGGTGGTGTGGCCACTCCGGACTCGGTCTCTGACCCGTTTTCTCCTAGTAGCTTCCTTTTGTTGTGAAACTTCATAATATATAATCCCCCGGATCTTCCGAGATTCGTATATCATGTTCTCGTCATGTTTTTGTTTTGATCTATTTCTCACAGGTAGAGTCTTTGAGTTGGAGCCACGATGTCTTCCTCTAGGTTAGGCAAGAAAGATTCCTCTACGGATATCAGCAACCCCTACCTGAGAGAGTTGAAGATTCATCCCAAGGAGTTGTTGCATGAAAATGGAGATGTACGAATAAAGGAGATTCAAGGCCCTAAAGGTGAAGGAAGTATGGAAGACAGGATGGAGGCGTTGGAGCAAGAAGTCTTTAGGTACAAGAAGATGGCGGAACGCGAAGTGGATATCATCCATAAGATTTGTTCCGAACTCATCACCGAGCACCAAAATGAGACTGCTGAGCTCAAGGATGAAGTCTCCTCACTCCGCCAAACAACCAACAAACTGCAAGCACAACTCTACGACGTTCAAAATCAAAACTGCGAGTACGAGGTTAGGTTCAACGCATAAGTGCTCCTGCAAGTTTTAGGACTCTGGAGACCACGATGTCCTTCTTTGATGGGGAGCCCTTACCCTGGAAGTCGGACGATGATGAGAGGATACCACCACCACCACCGAAGGAGTAATTCGTCATCATGTTTGACATCCCCTTAGTTTGTTCCAAACTTGGGGGAGTGTCGCGGTATCTCATCACTATCTTCTATCTTTTTACCTTTTTAGTAGAGTCATATCATGAATAGAGAAGTTATCGTGTAGGATGGTTTGCATTATGGAAGTGTCCCCTCTCTCATTAGATATGTATCCCTTGGTGTGATTTGCCATTATGGAATATTACTGAGACTTTCTATCATTTACTCTTTTGCATATCTTATATTAGTTTTCAATTCGTGGTTATATGATTGATCTTATTATTAGTATTGGTATCACTTTGCGATCATTGAGTTAATTTAGTTGGTTTTGGCAAACCTGGCTCGGTCTGTAGCAACACTATTTTTGAGAGTTGAATGAAAAAGATAAAACGTACTCTAAAGAAATATAATTTCATCATCTTTCTTTCTTGATTTGCTCATAAGTTTAGTATTCTCTTTTTAGGATCTTTTGTGCTTCTAAGGAAGATTGCATGTTTGTTTTTATCATATGTATGTTTGTTTGTTTCCTTCAACTCTTATACTTGCTACCCAGCCTTGCTAGCCAAAAACCTGTACTGAGAGGGATTTCTTCTCGTGCATCCAATCCTTAAACCAAAACTTGTGCCATTTGTGTCCACCATACCTACCTATTAGCACTATTGCTATTCTAAGTAAATTCATGTTTTTATCTATCTTCCAAATTAAACTTGTTATTTGAAAATTAGGGATTAAAGCTCTCACGAACTTGATGGCACACTTTACTTTCTGCATCTAATAAACTTGAACCATTGGGTCCTTCTTTGTTGCGTATATGCTTGCGCTTTATGAGTTTAAGTTAGCCGAACCATATATCATGGGGAACGCTTTCAACACCGCATTGGTACTTTGTACCTAGTTGATATCATGATTCTTTTGCCTATGGATCCCGGCGGTGTGAAATAAAAGGGGAACTTGTAAGATCATGGAGTTTATATGTGTGTTAGAGAAACGCCTAGTCCGCTAGCCTAAGCCATGCCTAATCATGGTGGAAACTTGCAGCATAACTGTAGTGAGCATTCTATGAAGCATCCTCAATAAAAACCTATGCAAATAGCAAATAAAAAGATTGTTGAGATGCTCATTGTCTGCTTGCCTTGTCATTTTGATTATGGGATAGCTCATGTGTCATGTGCAAGGGGTATCCCGTTGGCGGTTCTCTATGATAAATTTGTATTTACAATGACAAGAGCTTACTTGTGACTGAAGTTGAGTAGCATGAGGTTCGGTACTTGTAGGTAAGGGGCATGAGATTTTACCTTATAACTTGTCAAGCATATCCTCTTAGTTGTGTCACTTTAACCTTAATCACCTAAAGATGCCTATGATAGGGGCAATGAGAGTTGAAAGCTAGTAAGTATCATAATTTTTGGGAGCACTTTAAGAAACTTGAAATCCCTGCTTCCCTCTGTGAAGGGCCTTTCTTCTACTTTTCAGTTGAGTCAGTAAACCTACTCCCTTCTACCTCAACAAGGATTTTGAGTTTTTGTGTTTCATTCATTCATATGATGATTTATTCAATCATGTTTCTTATGTTCCTTGTTTTGCACATTGCTCTTATCTTTGGTGTCTACTACTTTGAAGCTATCTTTGAAAACCAGTTATATGTGAACTCCTGCAAATTGTCAACTATTCTTCGACCAAGAGCTAAGTTTGCCATTACAAATTAGGATTCCCTCTATGTATCTTTATTGTGTTCCCTTTACCTATTGCAAGTTAAGTTATATAATAGTGATTTATATTCTAATATGATCTATGTATTGATGAATGTGATGCTTCTTGTCTGTATTATTTTATCGACTCTTCATTCCATAAACCTGAGGTCATATTTATTGAGCTCAGTTTCGCTTGGGGACAAGCGAAGTCTAAGCTTGGGGAGAGTTGATACGTCCACTTTGCATCACTATTCTATATCATAATTTACTGTTATTCATTGATATATTTCATATTAAGAGATGATACTTATGTTATTTCATCGGTTTTTGCTTGGTTGATGACTTTTGGAGCATGGACCGCTGCAGTCAGGATTCTGATGGAAAAGGTGTTGTTTGGAGGCAAAATTCGCAAAGATCAGAAAATACGGGAAAATATATGGAAAATCCTATTTTTCCAGAAGACGAAGACTGCCAGAAGGTGGAGTGGAGATGGGAGGTAGGGGGCCCACACCACCCCCTGGCGCGGGCCACCCCAGGCCGCGCCACCAGGTGGTGTGGCCGCCCTGTACCAACTCCAGCTCTCCCCTCTAGGGTATATTATCCTCCCAAAACCCTAAGACTCGGGGAGCGGCCACAGAAAGATTCCGCCGCCTCTGCGGGGCGGAAAACACCGAGAGAGAAAGATCTCTCTGGCAGACGGAATTCTGTCAAGGGAATTCCTTCCCGGAGAGGGGAGATTGTCTCCATCAACACCACCATCAAGCTAGACTTCATCGGGATCATCATCATCACCACCACCATCATCATCACCACCATTATCTCGCTGTAACAATTGGGTTGAATCTTGCATAGTTCTTAGGGGAAACTTTCCCGGTGTTGATTACTCTTTGTAGTTGATGCTATTGGGTGAAACCATTGAATTATTGCTTATGTTCAGATTGTTATACATCATTAATTCATCTCTGATCATGATCCATATGATGTCTTGTGAGTAGTTCTTTTTGTTCTTGAGGACATGGGATAAGTCATGTTGTTAGTAGTGGAATTGCGTTGAGAAAGATTCAATAGTTTGATATTTAAGTTGTGGTGTACTTCTAGTGGTGTCATGTGAACGTCGACTACATGACATTTCACCTATATGGGTCTAGGGGAATGCATTGTGTATTTGGCTACTAATCGTAGGGGTTGCTAGAGTGACAGAAACCTGAACCCCCGTTAGAAAACCATTGCACAAGGGACATAAGGTCTTAGTGTTTAAAGCTGTGGTTAGGTTGCTACCTTAATTACTTCCTTGTACTTACGGATGTTTGCAAGGGGTATAATCACAAGTATGTATTAGTCTTAGGAAGGTTGGTACATTAGCACAGGTTCACCCACACAACACTTAGCAAGCTAAAGAAGATTAATCAACTATATGAAGCGAAAGCACTTGATGATATTCCCATGTGTCCTCGAGAACGTTTGGTCATCTCAAGTAATACAACCAGCTTGTCCTTTGCTAAAGAAAGGATTGGGCCACTTGCTGCATTTATTCTTATTGTATTTTATTTACTCGTACTTTATTCACTTGCATTGTCAAAAACCCCTAAAAATCTATTTGCTAAGTATTTGTAGAGAATTCCTGATCCATACCACTAGCCAGCACCTTCAGCTCCTCGTTGGGTTCGACACTCTTACTTATCGAAAATACTGCGATACACCCCCTATATGTGTGGGTCATCACGGTGCCTGCGGTTATGAAGGTTCATAGTGAGGAGGAAGTTTTTCCTTCTATCTATCCATGCCTCGAATTCATGAGGGCTGTAGGGATTGCTCAAGATTTCCATACTTTAATTGCTAATGCAGGATTGGAACATTTTGTGGGAGACGAACCCTACCAATTTGTGAAGCTCACTATGTCTGTGGTGCAGGAATTTCGATTTAGTTGCTCCTTGCCTAACCCCATGTTTCACTACAAAATTTACAATATAGCTGTCGACCTTCCTTTTGATGATTTTTTGCAGCTATTAAAGTACCCCAGTGGGGATCGTGTGAAAGGATTAGAGAGCGACCTACACCACTCATGGACTTGAATGCGGAGATTTGCCAAGGGAGCAGCTTCTCAGAGGAGAGTGGTAAAATTCGTAATATTCATCTCTCGTCTATTCGCTACTTTGCCTACAATATTGCCAAGTGTGTTCTCGCTAGGAAAATTGCTAATAAATTATCCTCATATGATCTCGCATTCATCTCAGCTCCTTTAAAAACGAGATATGACTTATAATTTGGGTGCCTTGATAACTTTCCGTCTTGCTTCTAACCACGAGAAAGGTGGAATTTATGGAGGCCTCATCGCCTCTCGTCTTTTAGCTTTGCATGGTGTAGTGCCTCATCATTTGTACCTATAGTTTCCCATAGAGAGGCTTGACCTTATTCCATGATACAACATAAATTCGTTTCTTCTTGGGCTAATTTGAGTGATTTGTCTTATGAAATAACCTTTCTTAAGGATGGTTGGAGAAGGAGTAAGTCAGAGCATGTTGTTCTTCTGCCTGCGCCTATTTTGTTTAATCTTGATACCAGGGTAGGATGGTCACTCACAAAGGAATAGCTCGATGCGTATTGGAAGAGAGGCTACAGATGATTCGGTCCAGCCCTCGAATGAGGGGGAGTCCTCATACCAACAGCCTACCTATGATTGGGGAGCTTCTTTTTCTTCCCAAGGGCGTAACTACGATCATTCTTATGATGACCCGCCGACTTGGAATCCTTACCTGCGTTGGGGTTGATACCCACTTAGTCCAAAATCCTAAGCTTGGGGGGAGGTACACCGACATCACACTCATCTACATATCATGCTTAGTCGGCACTTTGTATATCCATGTTTCACTTTCTTTTTACTTTTTGTTCTTGCTTTGTTCCTGCTTTCCAAAACACAAAAAGACCAAAAATATTTCTGTTGTTTCTCTTTGTTTGCTTCTTTTTCTTTTTGCCTTGGTTTTCCTTTTCCTTTTAGCTTTGTTTTGATTATTCGAAAAAACCCAAAAGATTTCGCTTTGCTTGTTCTTCCTTTTGGTTCTTGCCTTTAAAAATTGAAAACCCAAAAATATTTGTTTTTCTTCTTTGGTTTTGTGAAGTTCGTTGCAGGGTTCAGCAGTCCTCAGTGGAGTTTGGTTTCATGTTATTATTCAAGCCACACAAGTAAAGGGCAATAATGAAGATTAATGACAAATGGAGGTGTGGTAAGAGGCTGGTAACGAACTATAGTTTTTTTCATTTTTGTACATATACTCATCATTGTGGGCATGCTTAGTCTGTTCATGTAAGGTGTATGTTATTTATGGATGCTTAGTAGTTCTTGCTTTCTTATGATTAGCTCCAGCTTGCTAATAGTTTGTAGCATGTCATATGAATGTTTGCTTGCATTGTTCCATTCATAACTTGGTATGACACTGTGGTATCCTCTCTGAATGTTTCACTTGAATTGACTTGGCACATGCTCACGCATGCATATGACTGAAACAATCAGTTAATCCTCGATGAATTATTTTGCCTCAGGGTTCTTGAATCACTTTCATGCCATAATTAGTCATGTTTTGTTG
Source organism: Avena eriantha (assembly GCA_910589775.1). Lineage (NCBI taxonomy): Eukaryota > Viridiplantae > Streptophyta > Magnoliopsida > Poales > Poaceae > Avena > Avena eriantha. Next base: position 112,853,502 of record OU342740.1, read on the forward strand.
CAAGAATGATTATGATAGCTATTGCTCTCTAGTTTGTCGCTCCCTTTCTATTGCTAGCCTTCACTTACACTGGGTATAAGCGCTACTCGTGTTTCCAACTCCGCAAAACCAATATTGCCAAAAGTGTCCACCATGCCCGCCTATTTGCATCATTTGCTATTCCGTGCATATTCAGTATGCCTTGTTTTTCTTCCGAATAAAATGTTTGCTTGTTATGAGAAAATTAGTTAGTAAAGCTCTCACGAACTTGATGGCACACTTTACTTTCCTTGCATTTAATAAACTTGAACCATAGTGCCCATCTAAGTTGCGTATATGATTGCGCTTTATATGTGGAAGTTAGCAAAACCATGTATCATGGGGAACGCTTTTAACATTGCACCTATATTCCATTGATATCATGATTCTTTTTCTTATGGATCCCGGCGGTGTGAAATAAAAGGGGAACTTGTAAGATCATGTAGTTTGTATGTGTGTTAGAGAAACGCCTGGGCCGCTAGCCTAAGCCATGCCTAATCATGGTGGAAATTTGCAGCATAACCATAATGAGCATTCTATGAAGCACCCTCAATAAAAACCTATGCAAATAGCAAATAAAAAGATAACTGAGATGCTCATTGTCTACTTGCCTTGTCATTTTGATATGGGATAGCTCTTGTGTCATGGGGCAAGGGGTACCCCGTTGGCGGTTCTCTATGGTACATATGTACTTACAATGGCAAGCGCTTACTTGTGACTGAAGTTGAGTAGCATGAGGTTCGGTCTTCGTAAGTAAGGGGCATGAGATTTTAACTTATAACTTGTCAAGCGTATCCTCATATTTTTTCACTTTAACCTTAACCACCTAAAATATGTTTATGATAGGGGAAATGAGATCTCAAAGCTAATGAGTACCATACTTTCAACATTTCGAAGCATTTCAAACTTTTTAAAACCTGTTCACTCCCTTGTTGAGTCTCCACACATTCTATGAGCACTTTCTTGAGACCATAGTTGTCATTCTTAGTGTAATATGCTTATTTCAAAACTTGATTAATTATGTCTTGACTTTGATGCTTGTATCTCTGATATATTTACTTCTAGTCTTCACTTAAACTTCAGAGGTGCCTTGGCATTTATGTTTTCCCTACAATCAAAGGCAAGCAAGATACCAATTTAACATACATTTTTATGAGCATTACAATGTTGCTTATGTTTATGTTCCATGCTACTTATTATTTTTGAGTTGGAATCTCTGCATAGCTTGCAATGACTATTGGGTAACCTTATTATGCATTGTCTAAGTACTTGATCATATGCTAAGAATATATACATCTTATGAAGAAAATGTGTCCGTGAAAGTTTCTTTTATCGCACTCAGTTTTCAACTGAATTTCTTGAGGACAAGCAATAAGCTAAGCTTGGGGGGGGGAGTTGATACATCCCAAACGTATCTACTTTCCCGAACACATTTGCTATTATTTATCGTCTAAACTTGTGTGATTTGGATACAACTAACACGGACTGACGCTGTTTTCAGCAGAATTACCTTGGCGTCTAGTTTTTGTGCAGAAAATCAACTATCAGGAAAAATACATGAAAATATGCCAAAAATCCTATTTTACCAGAAGACTCACGGAGCTAGAAGACGAGACGGAGGAGGCCACGAGGGGCCCACACCACCTGGCCGCACGGGCCAGGCCTCGCCATGCCAGGGGGTGGTGTGGCCGCCTCGGTCACCCCCTCGGCCTCCCTTTTCACCTATAAGATGCCTCCTAACCTAAAAACCCAGGGGGTTCGACATTTTTCCAGAAAGAGTTCCGCTACGACGCCACCACTAGATTCTACAAATCAGAAACCAGAAACTCCGTTCTGGCACCCTGCCGCGACGGGGAATTGGAGGAGATCATCGCCATCATCGTCACCATCGCTTCTCCATCAACCATCCATGATTCCCCCATCTATGAGTGAGTAATACCCCGTTGTAGGCTATGGGGATGGTAGGTATTCGATGAGATCATTCATGTAATGGCATCATATTGTTAGGGCATGGTGCCTATTATCTATTAATAGTGCTTTTTAACTTTGTTGCAACTTGTTATGCTTAATGCTTGTCACTAGGGCCCGAGTACCATGATTTCATATCTGAACATATTATTGATTCATGATGATAGTATTGTTTATGGTCTTACCTGCAAGTTGTATACACACATTGTTGTCCGGAACCAAAGGCCCCGAAGTGACAATAATCGGGATAACCGGAGGTAATGGCTTTGATGTGAGGATCACATGTGTTCACAGAGTGTTAATGCTTTTCTCCGGTGCTCTATTAAAAAGAGCACCTTAATTGCCAATAGTTCCATTGAGTCCCTGCTGCAAACGGGCTGGCAGGACAAAAGATGTTGTGCAAGTTCTCATTGCGAGAATGTATGACTATATATGGAACACATGCCTATGATTATTTAGTACTTGGATGCTTTATATTATTTATCTGCAAATGCCCTATGTCTTGATTGCTATATGAAGTGTCTTGTCCATGCAACGCCCGTCCATCCATCCCTATACCTACCGCGCTTTAATCTTACTATTTACTGCAATTGTTACTACTATGTTTACTTCTACTACTGCTATTACTTTGCTATTGCTATTACAAAACTGTTGCTACTAATAAACTGATGTGAGCAAGATTGTTTCCAGGTGTAGCTGAATTGAGAACTCAGTTGTTAAGGCATATAAATATTCTTCGGCTCCCGTTGTGTGGAATCAATAAATTGGGTTTCACTTCCCTCGAAAATAGTATGATACACCCCCTATCAGGAAAAATACATGAAAATATGCCAAAAATCCTATTTTACCAGAAGACTCACGGAGCTAGAAGACGAGACGGACGAGGCCACGAGGGGCCCACACCACCTGGCCGCACGGGCCAGGCCTCGCCATGCCAGCGGGTGGTGTGGCCGCCTTGGTCACCCCCTCGGCCTCCCTTTTCACCTATAAGATGCCTCCTAACCTAAAAACCCAGGGGGTTCGACATTTTTCTAGAAAGAGTTCCGCTACGACGCCACCACTAGATTCTACAAATCAGAAACCAGAAACTCCGTTCTGGCACCCTGCCGCGACGGGGAATTGGAGGAGATCATCGCCATCATCGTCACCATCGCTTCTCCATCAACCATCCATGATTCCCCCATCTATGAGTGAGTAATACCCCGTTGTAGGCTATGGGGATGGTAGGTATTCGATGAGATCATTCATGTAATGGCATCATATTGTTAGGGCATGGTGCCTATTATCTATTAATAGTGCTTTTTAACTTTGTTGCAACTTGTTATGCTTAATGCTTGTCACTAGGGCCCGAGTACCATGATTTCATATCTGAACATATTATTGATTCATGATGATAGTATTGTTTATGGTCTTACCTGCAAGTTGTATACACACATTGTTGTCCGGAACCAAAGGCCCCGAAGTGACAATAATCGGGATAACCGGAGGTAATGGCTTTGATGTGAGGATCACATGTGTTCACAGAGTGTTAATGCTTTTCTCCGGTGCTCTATTAAAAAGAGCACCTTAATTGCCAATAGTTCCATTGAGTCCCTGCTGCAAACGGGCTGGCAGGACAAAAGATGTTGTGCAAGTTCTCATTGCGAGAATGTATGACTATATATGGAACACATGCTTATGATTATTTAGTACTTGGATGCTTTATATTATTTATCTGCAAATGCCCTATGTCTTGATTGCTATATGAAGTGTCTTGTCCATGCAACGCCCGTCCATCCATCCCTATACCTACCCCGCTTTAATCTTACTATTTACTGCAATTGTTACTACTATGTTTACTTCTACTACTGCTATTACTTTGCTATTGCTATTACAAAACTGTTGCTACTAATAAACTGATGTGAGCAAGATTGTTTCCAGGTGTAGCTGAATTGAGAACTCAGTTGTTAAGGCATATAAATATTCTTTGGCTCCCGTTGTGTGGAATCAATAAATTGGGTTTCACTTCCCTCGAAAATAGTATGATACACCCCCTATACTTGTGGGTCATGAGGTATCTCCATACCTAGTTTGATCTTGTTACCGACATGTACTCTTTTCTCGTTCCCGTGATATAACATTCTAGTGATCTCATCACTTGCTTGCAAGCTAACTAATGTGATATCACCGAGAGGGCCCAAAGAATATATATCTGTCATCGGGATGGACAAATCCTACTCTTGATCCCGGAGCCTCTACATAACACTTTCATAGTACTGAACCCACCTTTATAATCACCCTTTTAGGGTGTGACGTTTGATGGTATCAAGATACTCTTCCGGTGTTAGTAATTAACATGATCTCATGGTCTAAGGACTAGGTTTACTTTGTTAGATGTTATAGCAATATAAACAAAATGACTTTGATTGTAATGCTATACTTCAGAGGAATGTTCATCACATCATTCCACTATTGTTGTGACCTCGTTATTAACAACATCCAATGTCCATGATCAGGAAACCTTGATCATCTTGTTAATCAACGAGCTAGTTTATAACAGAGGCATCACTAGGAACTTTCCTTTTGTTTATTAAACACACATGTCTTAACGTTTCCAAATTAATACAATTATAGCATGCAAAATAAACATCTATCATATACTTGGAATATGTATAATAACAACTTTATTATTGCCTCTCTGGGCATATTCCCTTCAGTCTCCCACTTGCACTAGAGACAATAATCTAGTTACATGGTGATAAATCTAACACCCATGGAGTTCTCGTGTTGATCATGTTTTGCTCTAGGGAGACTTTTAGTCAACGGATCTACTACATTGAGATCTGTATGTACTTTACAAATCTTTATATCTCCATCCTTGACATGCTCACGGATGGAGTGAAACCGGCGCTTAATATGCTTGGAATTCTTGTGAGATATTGGTTCCTTTGTGTTGGCTATGCCTCCATTTTTGTCACAATAGAACACCATTGGATCCAACGCACTAGGAACCCCACCCAGTTCGGTAATGAACTCCTTTATTCAAATTGCTTCCTATGCTGCTTCTGAACCAGCAATATATTACGCCTCCGTTGTTGACCTTATTACCACGGGTTGTTTGGAGCTCCTCCAACTAACTGTTGCTCCGTTCATGAGAAATACGTATCCGGATTGAGACTTAGAGTCATCTGGATCAGTCTCAAAGCTAGCGTCGACATCACAATTAGCGACCAGCTCTTCTTCACCTCCGTATACACGAAACATTTCCTTAGTTCTTCTCAAGTACTTAAGGATATTCTTGACCGCTATCCAGTGTTCCAAACCTGGATCAGATTGGTACCTACTAGTCAAACTAATAGCATGTGCCACATCCGGTCTTGTACATAGCATGGTGTACATTATAGAGCCTATGGCTGAAGCATAGGGGATCTTATCCATTATCTCTCTTTCTTCCATCGTAGCCAGACTTTGAGTCTTACTCAATGTCTTGCCTTGCAACATAGGTAAGAACCCCTTCTTACTTTCGTCCATTTTAGACTTCTTTAAAATCTTATCAAGGTATGTACTCTACGATAGCCCTATTAGGTGTCTCGATCTATCTCTATAGATCTTTATGCCTAATATATATGACGCTTCACCAAGGCCCTTCATAGAAAATTTGATGTTTAGATAACTTTTAAAACTGTTTAAAAGATCTATATCATTTCCTATCAATAATATGTCATCCACATATAATATCATAAATGCCACATTGCTCCCACTCACTTTCTTGTAAATACAAGCCTCTCCATAAGTTTGGACAAATCAAAACTCTTTGATCACCTTATCAAAGCAGAGATTCCAACTTTGTGATGCTTGCTTCAGTCCATAGATGGATCGCTGAAGCTTACACACCTTGTTAGCATCCTTAGGATCAAAAAACCCTTTGGTTATATAATATACAACTCTTCTTAAATATTACCATTGAGGAACGCATTTTTGACATCCATTTTCCATATTTCATAATCTAAATATGTAGTAATTGCTAACATAATCTAATTGATTTTAGCATCACTACCAGAAAGAATGTCTCATTGAAGTCAACTCCTTGAATTTTTTGAAACCCTTTTGAAACAAGTCGAGCTTTATAGACGATGACCTTACCATCAGCATCAGTTTTTCTTTTGAAAATCCATTTATTCTTAACGGCCTTTCGGTCATGAGGTAAGTCCAGCAAGGTCCAAACCTGGTTTTCGTACATGGATTCCATCTCAGATTTCATGGCTTCTATCCATTTGTTGGAATCTAGGCTCATCATCGCTTCTTCATACGTCACAGGGTCATCTATTTCATCAACCATGAAATTCACAACAGGATTCCCGTACAGTTCAGGAGCTGCACGTGTCCTGCTTGACCTACGAGGTTCGGTAGTGTCCTCTTCGGAGTTTCATGATCATTATCTTTAGTTCCTTCTTCATTTGGTGAAGTCAACTTCGGAACAACTTCCGGTGTTGCGCCACTCGCCATTTCATAAAGAGAAGGTTCAATAACCTCTTCAAGTTCTACCTTTCGACTACTCACACCTTTCACGAGAAACTCTTTCTCTAGAAAGGATCCATTCTTGGCAACAAAAACCTTGTCCTTGGATCTGTGATAGAAGGAATACCCAATTGTTTCTTTAGGGTATCCTATGAAGACACATTTTCCACTTTGGGTTCGAATTTATCGGGCTGAAGTTTCTTCACATAAACATCGCATCCCCAAACTTTAAGAAATGACAGCTTAGGTTTGTTTCCAAACCATAATTCATATGGTGTCGTTTCAACGGATTTAGATGGTGCCCAATTTAAAGTGAATGTAGCGGTTTCCAATGCATAACCCCAAAATGATAGTCGCAAGTCAGTCAGAGACATCATAGATCAAACCATATCCAATAGAGTTCGATTACGATGTTCCGATACACCATTACGTTGTGGTGTTCCGGTAGGCGTGAGTTGTGAAACTATTCCACACTCTTTCATGTGTGTGCTAAACTTGTAACTTACATACTCACCTCCACGGTCGGACCATAGAAATTTGATCTTTCTATTACGATGATTTTCCACTTCATTCTGAAATTCCTTGAAATTTTCAAAGATTTTAGACTTATGTTTCATCAAATAGATATACCCGTATCTACTCAAACATCCGTCAAAGTAATAAAATAACGATATCCACGTCGCTCCAGCACACTCATTGGACCGCATACATCAGTATGTATGATTCAATAAATCTGTCGCCCGTTCCATTGAACCAAAAAACGACGTTCTAGTCATCTTTCCCATAAGGCATGGCTCACATCGGAATGGAGTTTCTTAATGCGTTAAACGCCAATATGACCTAGACGGCAGTGTCACATATATGCCGATATATCATCATTAAGTTTAATCCTTTTAGCATCAACATTATGGATATGCGTATGAGTACTATCGAGATTCAATAGAAATAAACCATTCATCACGGGTGCATGACCATAAAAGATGTTATCCATATAAATCGAACAACCATTGTTTTTTGATTTAAATGAATAACCGCTTTACAATAAACACGATCAGGCTACAATGTTCATGCTGAGCGCAGGCACCAAATAACAATTATTTATGTTTATCACTAATCTCGATGGCATATGGAGAGGCAGCGTTCCGACGGCGATCACATCAACTCTTGATCCATTGCCGAGACTCATCGTGACCTCATCCCTTCCTATTTGTCACTTGTTCCATATCCCCTGTATCGACTTACATATATTAGCTACCGATCCGGTATCAAATACCCAGGTGCTACAGCGAGTACTAGTCAAGTACACATCAATAACATGTATACCACATATACCTTTGTTTGCCTTGTCGGCCTTCTTGTCGGCTGAATGCTGGGCCACGCAGAGATAAACAAAACTTTTTCCCTAACGCGATACTCCCAAGATCCAGCTCAGGTAATAGGCCACGAGATAACCGCTAGACGCGCAGATGTGGAAGTTGATGCAGCGCGTCGAAGCAGTGCCGAACGATCCCACGGACAACCCTCCGAATCCCACGGACAGCTACACCGGATCCCACAAATTCCTTCGACAGATCCCCACGACGTTCCCCGTCTCCAGCGCCGCACGTGCAACGCCTCTACCGGTCCACACATATAGGACGGAGCTTCGGACAGAGGATTGCTAGATCCTGTCTAGCCTGAAATGGAAGTGGAGAAAGTGACGTCTAGGTCAGGGACTATCCCTTGTCACTCCACTTAAATACACTCCTAGTTGGGCTCAACTATTGAGGCCCATCTAGGCTGTATTCCAATCTCCACATGGATCTAATCCACATGGGCTCCTTACCCTTAAGTGTGTGACCCTGTAGGTTCACGTACACCTGGACATGACATGAGCTACTCCTCCAAGTATCCCGTCATGGCTTTGAGTCCAACTCACTCCCATGAACACTCGGTCTCAAGTCGATAGATGGTAGCGGCCTCTCGCAAGACGTGCCAACTCCCAAGTGTCATAAAGTCAGAAGACAAACCTTCAATGTGACTTTCGTCGAAGTCCCTTTGTCATACGATATATCAGTTGAGCTATAGGCGAGTAGTTTTCATCCCTTTCATAGCTTAACTCTCTTCTCGTACCATGATATGTGATTCACTAGACTAACTCTTAGTCTGATTCCTTAGTTAACACTTAATTGAGTAGCGCATGGCGATGCTTCCGAATCATATCACACGAGAGGGCCCAGAGAATATCTCTCCCTTACGGAGGGGAAAATCCCATCTTGGTGATCCACGTCATGCAGCTTGCTTCACAACCAACCCGAACTCTACCTTTATAACTGCCCATTTATGGAACAACGTTTGATAGAAACTAAGTCGGCGATCCACAACTCGGATCATGCAATCACCTCAGGTCAAAGGATTCCATTGCTTGAGACTACAAATAACAACATGCTCGGTGCATCTCAACTGTGGGTCAGTTCGACTCGCTAAACTCTTTAGCCGAATCATTGTAAGTCGGAATAGCATCACCATGCCCATGACAAGTGGAATCGTGTCATCAGCCGACTTGCACATTGGTCAAATTGTGTGTCAAGCACAACCTCAACAACCAAGGACAATCTAGTATGAACAATCATGAATATATAGTCCCACAACTGAATCACATATTCAATGATACATATCTGATGTTCATACAAGGAAAACTTTACTTTATGAATACTTTGGGAAATATCATCAACCATGATTGACTCTAGGCCATATTCCCAACAGTCTCCCACTTGCAGTATAGTCAATCATCCCGACATCACATGTCTAGGCATCTAATGACCATGGCTCTTACGTGCGCCTCATGCTTAGGCCGTGGAAGTGGCTTTGTCAACGGATCTGCAACGTTTGCATCCGTGTGTACCTTGCATAACTTGATATCACCATGATCCACGAACTGGCGAATCAGGTGGTATCGCATGAGTATATGTTTGTTCTCCTGGTGTTGTCTATGTTCCTTGGCTTGTGCAATAGCACCATTATTGTCACAATACACGTCTAACGGATTGGACGAGCCCTGAACCACACCAAGATCAATAAGGAAGTTGCTGATCCAAATAGCTTCCTTTGCCGCCTCCGAGGCAGCAATATACTCAGCTTCTGTTGTAGATGCAGACACAGTCTCTTGCTTGGAACTCTTCCAGCTCACAGCCCCTCCATTCAAAACAAACATGTACCCAGATTGCGAACGAGAATCATCAAAGTCAGTAAGGTAACTCGCATCCGTGTAACCCCTTACACTGAGTTCAACCTCACCTCCATAAACTAGGAACACATCCTTAGTCCTTCTCAAGTACTTAAGGATGTTTTTAACTGCTGCCTAGTGGATTTCTCCAGGGTCAGCCTGGTATTTGCTCACAACACTTAGAGCATAGGAAACATCTGTCCTAGTACAAATCATGTCATACATGATGGATCCGACTGCCGAGGCATATGGAATCACACTCATGCTACTTCGCTCATTAGTTGTCGAAAGACACTGAGTCTTGCTAAGTCTTATGCCATGGGACACCGGTAAGAACCCCTCTTTAGACAATTCCATGATGAACTTATTAAACACTCTGTCCAAATATGTACTTTGGCTCAACCCAATGAGCCACATGGATCTATATCTATAGATCCTGATTCCTAGTATGTAAGTTGCCTCACCCAAGTCCTTCATTGAGAAACTCCTTTACAATGACTTCTTGGTTTCTTGCAATATCTGGATATCATTTCCAATCAATAATATGTCATCCACATATAAGATCAGAAAGTTTACTTTGCTCCCACTAAACTTCCTGTATAAACAAGAATCATGATCACTCTTGATAAAGCCAAACGATTTGACTACCTCATCAAAGCGAATGTACCAACTCCGAGATGCTTGCTTCAACCCATAAATGGATTTCTGAAGTTTGCATACCTTGTTAGCATTAGACGGATCGACAAAACCCTCGGGATGTATCATATACATGTGCTCGGTTAATTTTCCATTAAGGAAAACCGTGTTGACATCCATCTGCCATATCTCATAGTCGAAATAGGCTCCTACAACTAACATGATCCGAACTGATTTAATCATGCTACGGGTGAGAAAGTCTCATCGTAGTGAACTCCTTGAACCTGCCGAACCCCTTCGTGACAAGCCGTGCTTTACAGATAGAAACATTTCCATCCATATCAGTTCTGTTCTTAAATACCCATTTGCACTCGACAGGTCTTGCACCGTCTGGCAGATCAACCAAGTTCCAAACTTGATTTTCATCCATGGACTTTAATTCGGATCTCATGGCTCCAAGCCATGACTCAGAATCAGAACCCACCATCGCTTCCGAATAAAGTCACCGAGAACATGTATCTCGCTAATCCGAGACCATGGGGGAATAATATTAGAGGGGGAGAGAGATCCTTCATGAGGAGGTGTGAGGAAGAAGGGTGAGAGTGGTGGCCTTTTATAGGAGGAGGGGGGTACGCCTCCCCATGGCCGGCGCCCCATGGGGGGTGACCCCTCACCTCCCCCATTCATGTGGTGGTAACCCCCTCCACCTTAAAATGCCCCTTCACATTCTCTTTTAAAGTCTCCACTTTAAATGCATTAAATTTCTCCAAATTTAATGCTCTATCATTTAATAAAACTATTTTATTAATTTTATTCAGAATTTTTTAATTACTTTAATTAACAAACATTCACAAAAACCCCCCTGGAACATTTCAATATTACATGCCTAACACATTTCAGCAATTTCACCTGAAACAATTTTGGTGTCTATTGAAATAATTCCAGTGCTTTGCAATTCATTTATCTGAAACATATTTTCTCCAAATGGTGTTGGTGTCCCTTAAGTGTGTCACCCTACGGTTCGTGAATAATGCAGACATGATCGAGACCCCCCTTAGATTAATAATTAGAAGCGGGACCTGGAGATCCATACTGACTCCTACACATTCTACGATGACTTCTGTGATCATGAGAACCTTTAATGTTAGTAACTAAATCTGTTTGTCTCGCGATATATTACATGTCCGAGATTCAATCATTAGTATCTCTATACCTAGTTTGATCTTGTTACCGACATGTACTCTTTTCTTGTTCTTGTGATATAACATTCTAGTGATCTAATCACTTGCTTGCAAGCTAACCAATGTGATATCACTGATAGGGCCCAAAGAATATCTATCCGTCATCGGGATGGACAAATCCCACTCTTGATCCATGAGCCTCTACATAACACTTTCGTAGTACTGAACCCACCTTTATAATCACCCTTTCACGGTATGACGTTTGATGTTATCAAGGTACTCTTCAAGTGTTAATGATTAACATGATCTCATGGTCTAAGGACTAGGATTACTTTGTTAGATGTTATAGAAATATAAACACAATTACTTGGATTGTAATGCTATACTTCGGATGAATGTTCATCACATCATTCCACTAATGTTGTGACCTCGTTATTAACAACATCCAATGTCCATGATCAGGAAAACTTGATCATCTTGTTAATCAATGAGCTAGTTTATAAGAGAGGCATAACTAGGAACTTTCCTTTTGTTTATTAAACACACATGTATTAACGTTTCCAAATTAATACATTTATAGCATCCAAAATAAGCGTCTATCATATACTTGGAATATGTATAATAACAACTTTATTATTGCCTCTCAGGGCATATTTCCTTCAAATTTATCTATCCTCGCGTGGCACATGGAGTGGAGGACGTGGGTAGCCTAGTACGGCATGCCACATGTAGTTTTGCTCTGTTAATTAGTTCTTACTTGATTTACATCAGCATGTTACTGTCTGTTACATTTAGTTCCTCTCGTATAGTAGCAGATTAGCTTTATAACAACAAGTTCTAGCAGTAATTTACTTCCTATAGACGCTGTTGATTTCAGTACATGTTTTAGTAATGTTTGTCTGTCAAGCACTATGTGTATTCCATAAAATATGTGATGTAATATATTTCTGTCTGTGCACATATTGAAATTTTTTACGTTCACCGTTTGCAATCGAGATTTTAAATTTCTTGCAAATAGATCGATTCATCGTCTTAATTGAATCTTTTTGACCAAATACGAGGATGAATTAGTATGCAAAAATTCAAAGTGATTTTCTTCAAGTTGATGTTTTGGGATCAAAGGTAGTGAACGGATCTACTTCATACATTGCAGATTATCTCCGGTGCCGTGATTACTTTAAAAAGTGGTCTCCCATACATTTTATTAAGTCATGACATAAAGTACTAGAAACATCAATATCTACTAATTTTATCAGATTATACTCTCTAGTGCTGAGAGATGGACCCCGAAATTCCTTTTTGTCATGCTTAACTATTTGAAGTTTATACTAATGGTTTCAAGCCCACTTCCTGAAATTACCATTAATTTTGCATTGTTCATTACAACACAACCATGATTGTTTTTGGTTTACCATGCGTAAATTAATAATCTCTAGTTTACCCATGTAGGTAACTGATGGCTGGAAGAGAGTTCGACGCACTCAAGCTTAATAGCCACAACTACCCTACATGCGCCATGGACATCAAGATCGCCATTGCGTCCCGTGCGATAGTGTGTGCCATTTAGAACCCGGAAGACCCCCTTCCGGCTGGAGTCGCACCGCTGAGAGAAGAGCAGAAATATGCCGCCTTATACATTATAAGGCATCATATCCACCCGGATCTTAAATCCGAGTATTTGGAGGAGGAATCCCCATTTACTTTGTTTCGGTCCATCAAAACGAGGTATGAGCAGCAGAAGGCAGTTGTCCTGCCCGAAGCACTCCATGATTGGACTCACATTCGTCTCCAGGACTTCAAGTCCATTGGGGATTACAATAATGAGGGTCAGAAGATCAGTTCCAAACTATGTTTTTGTATGAAGGAACCTACTGATGTGGAGAAGATAGATAAAACACTCTCTACTATGCTCCCATCTGAAAGGCTCCTCTAGCAGCAATACCATGCTCTCGACTACTAGGTCTATTCAGACCTTATTCATATCCTACTTTAGGCTGAAAAGCATGATGAGCTTCTTGCTAAGAATGGTTCTTAGCGCCCAGTTGGTTCCCAACCTTTGCCGGAAGTTCATATGAATGTCGCGAACGGAAGAAAGTTTGGTGGTGCCTTCAACGACAACCAATCGAATTTCAAGGGTAAGCGTAAGCGCAACCGGAACAAAAAGCCTCGAAACTCGGACCGTGGGAAAGGCACCACAAAGCCAAAAAGTGTGGATGCTACATGCACCCCACTAAAATGTGCAATAACCCGAAGCATCTAACTATTCTCTACCAGCAATCCCAAGGTCACAAAGCACCTCAAGGGAAAAGGTTTGAAGACAACTTCAACCTTCATCGAGATGGCACCAATGGAGCTGGTTGTTCGCAAGATGTTCCTCCTAGACCTAGCAACACCATGACTCTAAAGTAGCCCGAGGACCCTACTAGCACGGAGAACATGATGATTGAGTATGCCTCAAACGACGTGTTTGGAGACTTCGACTAGTCCCACTATCTCCTTAGTGATCACTTTATTCATGTCCATTTGTGATGTTGTAATAAAACATAAGTATTGTTGTTATTTATATTGTATCAGCACTTTGATATAATAAATATTGTATTCTATGTATCTAAATAAGGTTTTCTTATTGAAAATTCTTCATTATTATATATAGTTCTCTACGGGGACAATCCGATGGAAGAGGAATTATGCCTTGTGGATAGTGCTACCACAAACTCCATACTGAGGGAGTTGAAATATTTTCAAACTCTGAAAAAGATGAATGGAGATATTTTGATTATCGGTGGACGTGATACGGTAATTGTTGGTACTGGACGTGCCATATGTACTATCCCAAATAGTCACAAGTGACAATTGAAGATGCCTTGTTGTATCCCGATTCGTCTCGTACCATAGTCAGCTATCGAGATATACGTAAGAATGATTTTCACATTGAAACCCATGAAGACAACAAAGAACAATATCTACTCTTTACAAAAGATTATGGATATGGCAAGCAAGTACTTGAAAAAATTCCTTCTTTGTCGTCCGGACTACACTATACGTACATCAAGCCCGTAGAACATGTTGCTTACAAGGTAATCTTCTAGAATGTTGACACATTCAAAACTTGGCCATATAGCCTAGGCCATCCCTGCATCGGGATGATGAGGAAGATTACTAGCAATTCCATTGGTCACATTTTGCATGCGTCAAAATTCCCTCATTCATCAGACTTTGTGTGTACATCATGTGCCACAGGGAAGCTATTTTTGATGCCTTCACACCTCAAAATACAAGTTGAACCAGTTTAATTCTATGAATGAATTCAAGGTGATATTTGTGGTCCTATCCAACCATTATCTAGACCATTTAGGTATTTCATGGTTTTGATTGACGCATCTACACGATGGTCACATGTGTGTCTTCTTTCCACATGAAATGATGCATTTGCCAAGATAATAAGGGAAGTAATTAAGTTACAGGCCTATTATCCAGAAAGTCGAATTAAATCAATTCGCATGGACAATGCTGCATAATTCTTTTCACGTGCCTTCAATGACTATTGCATGGAATTAGGGATTGAAGTTCAGCACTCTGTTCCATATGTCCACACTGAAAATGGTTTGGCTGAGTCCCTAATAAAGAGGATCGAACTCATTGCTAGACCTTTGTTAATCAAATGCATCTTACCAACCTCATGTTGGGGTCACATAGTTTTACACGATGTTGACCTAATCCAATTGCAACCTACTAGATATCACAGTACTTCCCCTCTTCTATTGGTACGTGGAAATCCACCTAGTATTTCCCACCTGCGTAAGTTCGAATGTGCTACATACATCCCGATCTCACCACCTCAGCGGACATCCATGGGCCCACACAGAAAACTAGGGATCTATGTGGGGGTACAAATCGTCGTCGATTATTAAGTACCTAGAACCCCTTACTGGGGATCTATTCACAGCCCATCACGCTGATTGCATATTTGATGAGGAACATTTTCTGACATTAGGGGGAGATTTCAAGTACCTGAAAGAATGCCTAGAAATTGATTGGAATGCTATTGCCATTTCAACCTCTGATCCACATACCCAAGAGATCGAACTCCAAATTTAGAAAATCATTAATTTGAACAACTTGCAAATAATCTGCCAGATTCATTTACTGATCTAAAAGGTGTTACAAAATCCTTCATTCCAGCCAGAAATGCGCCCTGAAGAGTGGAGATAACAACTAAAACCACTCAACTCCCTGTTCTGAAATAGAGGGGGAGTAGTACGGCCTCTAACCCAGAACCTGCTTCTCACAAGCAGCAAAGGAGAGACAAGAGAAAATCCTCAAAATTAGTAAATGCAAGTCAACTCAATGTTGATAAACACCTTATGGGTAGTATACACCCAGTGGAAGGGGAACCTCCACAACCGAGCTCCATCTTGCACACACTGGTCGGGACATTGGAACACCCATACTCACGCATATTGGGAAATCACGAAGAGTCACCAAGGGTGCAGGAGATATCCACCAACTATATCGATTCCGGAGAATCATTTAACCGTAAGTCTACAATTGTCGACACTTATTTTCTGCTACAATTGCAAATTCCCTTCTCAATGATCATGATCTAAGGACTATCGTTGAGTGTGAAAAACGCTCCGATTGGCCTCAATGGAAGGATGCAATACAAGCAGAACTTGCCTCGCTTAATAAAAGGAAGGTATTCACTGAAGCAATACCAACACCTCCCAAAGTTTTCCCTGTGGGATTCAAATGCGTTTTCCTCCGGAAACGGAATGAGAACAATGTGGTGGTGAGATACAAGGCAAGGCTCATAGCACAGGTTTCACGTAGAGACCTGGCATTGATTTCAATGAGACATATTCTCCGGTAATGTGTGGTATCAGTTTCTGATATTTAATATCTTTGGCAGTGAAAAATTGTCTTTCTATGCAGTTGATGGATGTCGTGACTGCATATCTGATATATACATGAAGGTTCCTGACAGAGTCTCTATCCCGAATGCAATCGCAAAACACAACATGTACTGTGTAAAACTAAACAAGTCTATTTACGGCTTGAAACATTCGGGACGGATGTGGTACAACCAAGTTAGTGAGTTCCTTCTTGAGAAGGGTTACTCCAATAGTGATGACTGCCCATGTGTCTTCATCAAGAAGTCCTCTTCAGGATTTTGCATCATTTAAGTGTATGTCGATGATCTCAACATCATTGGCAATGCACAAGATATTGATGAAGCACACAATCATCTAAAGACAGAATTTGAGATGAAGGATTTGGGTCAAACCAAAATTTTCTTGGGTCTCCAACTCGAACACCTTCCCTCAGGAATAATGGTACACCAAGCTGCCTATATCCAGAAAATATTGGAGAAATTCAATATGGAAAAATCCTATCCATGTAAAACTCCCATTGTGGTTCGTTCTCTAGACATAGAGAAAGATCCGTTTAGGCCAAGGGATGATGGAGAAGAGATGTTGGGACCCAAGATTCCATATCTCACGGCCATTGTAGCGCTAATGTATCTCGGAAATTGCACGAGACCTGACCTTGCATATTGTAGTGAATCTACTTGCTAGACACAGCGCAGCTCCCACCAAATGTCATTGGTCAGGAGTCAAGAATGTCTTTCGATATCTCCAAGGCACAAAGGATCTTGGCCTATACTTTCAGTTTCAGAGAAATCTGGACTCCAGTATGATTGGATACACTCATGCTGGCTACTTATCTGATCACCATAATGCCAGATCGTAGACCGGCTTTGTTTTCGTATGGTGGAACTCCTATATCATGGAAGTCTTCGAAATAGACTCTGGTTGGCACTTCCACCAATCATTTTGAAATAATTGCACTATATGAGGCAACACGCGAATGTGTGTGGCTTCACAGAATTATAATAAATCGCATACAAAAGTCATGTGGAATTGGTTCTATCGAATCACCTACCATTATCTACGAAGATAATACGGCTTGTGTTGCACAGATGCTAATAGGATACATCAAGAGCAATATCACTAAGTATATTTCCCCATGAACTCCAGAAGAGTGGGGAAATAAAGATCTTGCAAGTAAAATCATGCGATAATCTTGCCGACTTCTTTACGAAGTCTCTACCAACCTCAACATTCAAGAAATACATTCATGGAATAGGTACGCGACGGCTTCGAGATTTGCAAGAATCAGGGGGAGTATCTTCCTGAACTATTCCTGTTCAAAGCATCATATTACACTCATTTTGCCCTTAAATGAGTTTACTTTATAGGTTCTCATTAAGGTTTTTAATGAGGTAATATCAACATAAGATCATATGTCATACTATCCATTTTCCCCACCGGGTTTTTTAGGAAAGTATACGCGACATATTTATTGACCTCTATATTCTATGGATTTACTTCATATTGAGTTAACAGGGGAAATAATCATAATATGTTGTATCATTTTCTCCTTATTTTCCCACTAGGTTTGAAGGAGTTTTAATAACATAATCCTACTCAAATCCTTACATTTATCCCACGGGGTTTTTGGAGGAGACTATTTAAAGATCATGAAGATTCATGAGGACAAGCATAGATTAGGGAGAGTGTTAGAATTTAATTAGTCTTTAATTAAATGGGTTAATCCCTGCTTCTAAAGGAACTATCATTAAGCGGTTATTCTCCTAGAGCGTCGCCTCCAGGGAACCGACTTAATCACGCCGTTTCACCCCCTATATATACGTGTGATCATCATCAATCATTACAACAATTTTCACTATTCACTTGTCTCTCTACTCGATCGATTCCTATTTACAATAATTTGAACAATACTATGTTCTAAAATTGTGAAATTCACTACAGGAGCTATGCAGTTCCAAAACATGCAAATCCAATTTTGTCGGATAGGTATGTTGGTGCACAGAGCATACAAATTGGTTTCGCCATTTTTGGATTTACATAGAAATTACCATGCATTTAAAGGTGAACACAATACTATTCTAGAGATAAAATTCTCAGATATTCTACAAACATAATATGGCCATGCTACTAGTGCCATGTGATAGATAATTGCTCAGGCTTTCAGGTAAAATTTTAATCAGGAAAAAATATTAAACAGGGAATTTTTGGTGGATTTAAAGCTAACCGCAACTCATCTAGAAATTAAAAATGACCAAAAATAAAAAGAAACACGGGTTGAATCTGCCTGGGTCATGTCCCGCACAGGGCTCGGCTGGCCCATTGCCTGAGTGTGTAGAAAGGGAGGGCTTGATTCAAATTCCGGGCGGGGCCCCCGCTTGGAAGTGACGGCGGCGAGGTGAAACGGTATCGGTGGCGCTAGGCCATTGTATATTAAGCAGATAAGACGGTGGGGGCTTGTCGTCTTCATAGGGAAGTGATGCCAATGATAGAACCCTAGCGGCTATGGTGAAGGGTCGAGGCGGCTCACCTAGGGGAAATGAGAGCTCAGTGACGGGCGGGTTGGACGAGGCGGTTGATGGCGAGACGAACGAGGGGCGGCAGCGGTGGCTTCGGCTCTAGACGAGGTCGCGGGTGTGCTTGTGGGTGACGTGGTGCTCATGGGCATTCCTCGACGGTGACCTCCTGGCATTCCTAGAAAAACACTGGTGGTGGGGTTAGGTAGGCGAGCTCGGGGCATGCACAGTGGTACGAGAAACCAAGGGAGAGAGAGAGTTCTACGACAACAAACTTCGCGTCTCCTTCTCGGTACCATGCGGTGTGGCGAGGGTGGAGATCAATAGAGGGCGAGAGAGCTCGCCTCTGCTCTCGGGGAGGTGAAGTGGAGTGCGGAGAGTGGAATGGGGTGGTCAGCTAGATGCGGGGCTGCTCGGGTGGTTTTATTTGGGAGATAGGGTGTCCGCGGTGCACCAGGTGCAGGTGGAGCTTGACGAGAGAGGGTCACAACTCGATTGGCTCAGCGGGGCAGCGGGGAGCATCACCCAAGTAGTCAGGCGCATGGTCTGTCTCGGGGTCTCGGGACAGCGCGAGGGGTGGGGTGTTTGTCTAGCACACACGATGTGCTCAACCGAACAGTCCTTTCGGTCTAGGACCTGGGCAGGCTATGGCGCGGCGTGAGGCTTGCTTCCGGGTGGTTGGGAGGGTGAGGGGCTGCTTCTCCACTGTGGGGTGCAGGCGTTTTGCACCGGGAGGCAAGGTGATGTGAGGGTGCGCATCGTGGCCGACATGACGTGGCCACGACTATTTGAGGGTCGGGTAAAGCGCGGGTGAGCGAGAGGAAGCACTAGGGCGAGGCCTGAGGAGTTGTAGCGGGGTTGCACTGGTCCAGCACGACAGAGAGAGAGCAGGGGCGACTGTGGCATTGACAAAACAAGATATGCAAGATCTTGCTTGCCTCTCTCCCTCGTGTGTGCCTAGCTGGGTGCATGGGAGGGCCTGGGGTGGTGTGGTGTACGTGCATGGCAGATTGGTGGCCATGCATGGCATTGCACCATGTCACAACAAGTGTGGGAAGAAGGGAAATGATTTTGGTTGATCTATGGAACATTAGGAAGATGGTCACTTTGCGTGATGGTTGCCACAAGCTCGAGCCACCAATGGCAAGGTTAGGGGTTTGGGTTTGTAGAGGGAGGTAAGGTGAACAAGTGCATGCCATGGTTGCTTCCTGGATCCTTCCCAAAGCTTGGCAAAAGATCTCCAAAGTTGACAAAAATTAAGGTGACCATATCCTTAATTCAACAAGAGATGAAGAGTTTTCATGCAAAATGGCTTAGGGTTTTGGTTTACCCAGGGCTAGGGGTGGGTTTTGTAGTACTCATAACAGGGTACTATGATGTGTGATTTCATGGCCAAAGTGAATCACGGGTAGCCCAAACCATTGATCCCAGAATGAAATTTTTTAAGGGTTTATGACTTAGCCATATTTCTAGGGGTCTTGTTCTAGATTCAAAAATAAAAACAAGGTGTGTTGCTAGATTGTATTAAGTGATGATCTAACATTCTAGGCATGTGATTAAATATAGAACACTACTAGCATCATAAGAAAGCAATGGTAGCATGAAAACAATCAAGTGAACAAGTACCCACACTAAGCAAACATCATATGCAAGCAAAAACCATAAAAGTTTGATTCCTCCCTAACTTCTAGATATATAACTACACAAGATGAGTGCAAAATATGGGTTTCTACACACCTTCTGTCAACACCCGAGTTTTTAATCCTAGATGCCTGTTATGCCATACCTCGCAATCCCAGGATTACCATTTTTGCGAGACATAACATATTGGATATCACAGTACATCATCCATTACAAACCATAATAAGGTTTTACACAAATAAAGGATCTCATGGTCCAGTCTTAATACAATCAAGCAGCGTAATAATAAAGCATTGTAGTGGGCTCCATCTTCAGGCTCACAGGCAATGCTGACGATGGGAGATGATCCTAGTTGTCGTAGACATCCTGCTGGCGATCATCCTGGTAGTCCTCCTCATAGTCTGGCCACGGGAATATCCAGGGACAAAGCCATGAGTACTCTTTAAGTACTTGCAAACAATCACTAACAAGTAAGGTAGTTCTAATAGGAATCTTAAGCTCTAGGTTTATTTGCAAAAAGCCATGTTTATCTTAAACTAAGTTTAGAAGTAAAGAAAGCTAATTTAATGTTCTAAATCACTTAAGTGGGAACTTAGTTTTTATATACACAACCCTGTTGTGGTCAAGTGAAAGTCACAATTCATTTCACAAGTCATTTTGAAAACATCTGACGATAGAACAGTATGGCCACTCCAACTGTCCATGACCGCGGATGCGGCTATTCAAATAGTTTGACACTCTACACAGGTGGGACAGTTTCACCACAAATTTTGATACATCCGGCAGGGATAACCCTGAATCATCATACTTAGTATGTGGATAATCAATCATAACCTTTCCTTTACACACGCTAGTATAAGCACCTCCCCTATGAGCTTGGCCTCCCAGCCATGGCCATCTACCATCCTGGGCACTGCATAGGTGGACATCATCAAGAGGTAGCCTCAGCTCAAACCTCTCCCTCTAGGGAACCCATACTAAGGCATATAAACTTCCGGCTAAGCCCTACCAAATTCAGGTATTGTGGTTGTACGGTAAAATTGGAATGGTATCGCATCCGAACCCACCCATCAATTTTGTAAACGGGTTAAGGCTCATGCCTCAACAGTTTCATCGTCAAATCCCTTTGTGTTTCTGAACACATGTAAAAACATTTCAATAGAATGACTCATCATTCCAAGGTTTTCATAATCATTTTCACCAAGTATTCCCATCTAAAGTGATCAACTTTTATACTTAGCACTAGCCACTAAGGTTAAGAGTGTTCACTAATGAGGGGTGCTAATCTTCAATCTCATGCCATAGAATGTCATCTAAGTATAACTATATAGACCTAGTTTTATACTCTTTATGCAATCTATCCTAAAGGTAGAGAACTTTGGTAAAATAAAAAATAATAAAGCTTGCAAGTAAAACTTGGGATTGGTATAATCAAAGTGGTATAACCAAAGCATGCCTAGTGCATCTTGCTTAGGTTAATACTTGCAAGGGTTAACTTGCAAGGTCTAAGTTGCTTAGTAATGATGGCTTGCCTTGATTGGTGCAGTGATTGAAGTTTTCCTCCTTTTCTTCGGGTAGAACTCCTCCTCCTCCTCATATCCTTGGTCGGTACTATCGTCTATAAAGGAATATGGGATACACAATCACCAAACAATACTTAATTACTTCTTTTTAGCACACTAGGGCTCACACTTTATGATCTCGCATCATCACAATCATCACATGAATTAAAGAACTAGTTTTGTTTATTTTATTTTAGAAAAGTAATTTCTACTCATTGAAATTAATTAAGATTTAATAATCTCCAATTAAAATATGGGATCATGTTGACACATGTCCTCACCACATATTCTAATACATGGGAATGTGATTTAAAAGGTTGGTCATATGTCATAAGGTCTAAGATTATTATTTAATAGATTTAAAGTGACTAGAAATGCCCTAATAGCATTATTTGGTACTAGTCCAAAGTCACTGTATACAAACCTAAATGTTTTTACATATTCAGATAGATATTGTCAAATGTGATTTTTGAGAGTTGGAATCAACTCAAAAGCTATTATGGTTGATTTTTTAAAAATGTTAGAAGTTGCAAAAGTCTCTCTCTTGTTATTTTTACTAAAGATTATCTCTAACTCCAAATGATTTAAGTCCAACGGTCTTGGATAGATAATTTTATTACCTTTGTAGCAACATTTGAATAATGCAATTTGGTTGAGTGAAACTCTCTAAATTGATTTTTGAATCTACGTATAGAAACTAGTTTAAACTAAAATGGAAAATCAATATTTGAATTTCCTGGGCTACGCGGGAAAGCTAAACGGGCTAGCCCAACTGCACTGCACAGCACAACGGGCTACTGACATAGGGGCCCACTCGTCAGTGAGACTAACTACCCCAAACAGTATTGGCTAATATGAGCCATGCGATTAGAAGGCAGATCAACGGCGGAGAGTCATCGTCGACGACGAACATCTCCAGCAAGTAATCTGACCTAGCGTGGCAGTGGGGGTCTGGCTAGGCTCACCTAGGCTCCAGCTAGGGTCGGCGACGGGGGCGATCGACGTGGTAGACAACGACGGTTCGAGGCGTGGTCGTGGCAGGTCTTGGGGTGGTCAAAATCGACGTCGCCCTTCTCCTCCAACAGCGGCGGGCTCCGGTGAAATTCCGATGCGGTGGTGCTCGCCTTGCTCCGGGAAGAAGTAGGGGAGTGTTTGTGAGGAGTGGGGAGTGGAGTGGTGTGGAGAATGGAGATGGGGGTGGCTTCCTTTTATACTGCGGCGAGGGGACCGAACGGTGCGGAGTGAGATCGACGTTGGCGTCGCTACATGCATCTATCAGCGTGGCTGAGGTAGGTTGGTGGTGCGGTGTTCCCCGGGGGTTCTCACGGGCGTAATGGCGAGGCGTGGGGCGGTGTGGTTCGGTCAGGAGCATGCGGTGATCCGCGTGGGCGCAGAGGTGTTTGCGGCAGCGTGTGGCAACTACGGGTCGCGTGACGGTGAACGGGGTTGTCTGCTGGGTTTCTGCGGTCATGTCGGGTGGGTGCGTGCATGGCGAGGGCAAGGCACGGTTTGGGCGAGCTGGTCGGGCGCGGCGAGCTAGCGCGCTCCAGACATGGTGCAGAGGCACGGTGCGCAACGTAGGTAGGGTGGTCCAGGGCTCGACTGGGGTCGAGGCTGGGACAAGGGGTGGAGATGGACTGAGGCGTGCTTCCTGGACATCATGGCTGGTTGCGGCGGTGTCTACTGTGAGATGGCCGTGGTCGGCCGGTGATGACCACAATAGGGCGGCGCTCCAATGTGCAAACGGTGAAGGGGGGATGTTGTCCACTGCTTTGTTAGATGCTAGGGATAAAGTGGAGTGAAGTGGAGACCAAATGATCGACTAATTACTGTGGAAACAGTGACGTTAGGCAGAGGTTGAATTAGTGTAAGCAGGGTGTTTGATTATATGGCTACAAGAATTAAAGTTTGGAATTTTTGATTCAATTTTTTTGAGTGATCTTAAGTTAAGCTTGAGAGTCTATGTTTGCTTGGATAGGTCAAGGGGAATTGATTTGATAGGTTTTTGAAAAAGTGGGATCTTAACACATACACTGGATTCAATTTTCAAATGTCCTTTAAATTAATTTGAAAGATGTTTTTGTAAGTTTGTAAAGTGGGCCTTGATACACTTTTACTTGGTATAGCAAGGGGTGAAAAGAATTAGAAATGTATCTGTTAGAAATCTTCTTCTAGGAGCACTCAAAGTGACCTAGTGGTTAACTTTTGTCAAAATGACCATTTGGTTATTTAATTCATATTTGATTTCTTTTTCTTTTGATTTTGTTTGTAATTGATCTAGGTGATGTAGTATTCATATTTAAACAATTTCTCATCATTTGTAGCAATCAAGCATGACAATTACACTCAATTCTACACTAATGGAAAACAAACATACATTCATATTTAAATTATTAACAAAAGTTTTTGTTAACCCTAACTTTGGGTCATTAGAACTTGATAATCTTGATTAGAAGTTTTGGGCTGTTACAAACCTTCCCTCCTTAAACAAATCTCGTCCCGAGATTTAAGAAAAACTAGGAACTAAACAGATCTGGAAACTCATTCCTAATGTGATCTTCTCACTCCCAAGTAGCTTCTTCCTCGGTATGGTTGCTCCATTGGATCTTGAGAAACTTGATACTCCGGGTCCTGGTGGTTCTGAAGGCTTCTTCCAAAATACGGATGGGCACTTCATGGTACGTCAAATCCTTGTTGATATCTATGGCTATGTGATTGATGTTCTTGAAAACTTCGGTCTTCTCCGGAACTTCTAGGCATTTGCGAAGTAACGAGATATTAAACACATCATGGATGGATGACATCTCCTCCGGCAGTTCCAGTTGGTAAGATACTTCTCGTCAGCGATTCAAAATCTTGAAGGGTCCAATATACCTAGGGGCTAACTTTCCTTTCAATTGAAAATGTTGCATTCCCTTCAAGGGTGACACTTTGAGATACACAAAATCTTCGACATTGAAAGTCAGGTCTCTACATCTCTTGTCAGCATAACTCTTCTATCTGGATTGGGTGGTCTTGAGGTGCTCACGGACTTTGTGAACCTTCTCTTCAGCTTCTCATAGGATGTCGAGTCCGAAAATCGGACTCTCTCCTACTTCCGACCAATTCAAGGGGGTACGAAACTTTCTTCCAGATAAGAACTCAAATGGGGCCATTTCTAAACTGGCTTGATAACTGTTGTTGTATGAGAATTCTGCAAAAGGCAGAGAATCTTCCCATTTTGATCCATATTCTAGAACACAAGCTCTCAACATATCCTCTAGGATGTGGTTGACTCTTTTAGTTTGTCCATCGGTCTGTGGTGATAAGTTGTGCTGAAATTCAACTTGGTTCCCAATCCTTCCTGGACTCTCTGCCAAAATCTTGAGGTAAATTGGGTTCCTTGATCTGATACTATGGTCTTAGGGGTTCCATGCAAACTTACGATTCTAGCAATGTACAACTCTGCTAGCTTCGAACTCTGTTAGGTAGTCTTTACAAGTATAAAATGGGATACCTTGGATAGTCTATCAACTATGACCTAAATAGAGTCATTTCCCCTAGTAGAAGTAGGCAAACCGGTGATAAAGTCGATTTCAATGGAATCCCATTTCCATTCTGGAATCTGCAATGGTTGCAAAAGTCCTGCGGGTCTCTGGTGTTCCGCTTTGACTCTCTTGCAGATATCACACTTGGCAATGTAGCTTCCGATTTCCCTGTTCATCTTGTGCCACCAAAATTGCTCCTTCAAATCATGATACATCTTTGTTCCTCCAGGATGGATAGAATAAAGAGTATCATGAGCTTCTTGCATGATAACTTGTTTTAGCTTCGAATCGGCTGGCACACAGATACGTCCTTTGTACCACAAAACTCCTTCTTCATCTTAAGTGAATCCGGGTACTTTTTCTGTACTGATACGACGTTTGATTCCGTCGATACTTGCATTTCCCTTCTGGGCTTCCTTGATTTGACTGATCAAAGTGGGTTGAAGTTCAATGCTAGCTAAAAATCCTTTGCTAACTAGCTCTGTTCTAAACTCCTCCAACTCTTCATGCAAACTTGGCTGAGGCTATTTGATCATGGTGTTTAATCTACACGGCAATCTACTAAGAGCATCCGCTACCACATTCGCTTTGCCGGGGTGATAGTGAATGTCAAGGTAATAATCCTTGATTAACTCTATCCATCTCCTTTTCCTCATATTCAGCTCCTTCTGAGGGAAAATATACTTCAGACTCTTGTGATCCGAATAAATCTCACAACGGTTACCCATAAGGTAATGACGCCATGTCTTCAATGCTAAAACTATGGCTGCTAGTTCAAGGTCATGGGTAGGGTAGTTTTGCTCATGTTGCTTCAGTTGTCGGGAAAAATATGCTATGACTTTGCCTTCTTGGATTAACACGCATCCGAGACCAATCTTGGATGCATCACAATACACATCAAAAGGCTTCTTGATATCTAGCATAAACATGATTGGGGCTGAAATCAATCTCTTCTTGAGATCTTGAAAACTTGCTTCACATTTGTCTGTAGATTCAAATTTCTTATCTTTCTTCAGCAATTAGCTCATCGATCTTGCGATGCTCGAAAATCCTTCAACAAACTTGTGGTAATATCCCGCTAATCCGAGAAATGCACGGACTTGGGTTTGAGTGGTTGGGGATTTCCATGCTTCAACATATTTGATCTTGGCAGGATCGACAACGACTCTTCCTGTCGACACAATATGTCCTAGGAATCCTACTTCCTTTAACCAGAACTCACATTTGCTGAACTTAGCATACAACTGATGTTCTCTAAGGGTTTCAAGGACGGTTCTCAGGTGTAGCTTATGGTCTTCTTCTGACTTGGAATAGATCAGAATATTGTCGATAAACACAACGACAAATTTATCCAAGAAGTTCATAAAAATCTTATTCATGAGATTCATGAAATAATCGGGGGCATTGGTTAATCCAAACGACATGACAGTGTACTCATACAATCCATATTTGGTGGTAAAGGCGGTCTTTGGAATATCCGTTGCACGAATCTTGAGTTGATGATAACCGGTCCTAAGATCAATCTTAGAAAACACTCTGGCACTAGTCAACTGGTCAAACAGATCCTTGATCTTTGGCAGTGGGTACTTGTTCTTGATGGTGACGTCATTCAGCTTCTAGTAATTCGTGCACAAACGGTTACCTCCATCTTTCTTATCCACAAACAAAATAGGTGATCTCCATGGCGATGCTCTTGGTTGAATCAAACCTTTCGCCAGCATAGCATCAAGTTGTTTCTTCAGCTCCACTAATTCAGAGGGGTTCATACTGTAAGGTCTCTGCGCTATGGGTTTGTAGCACCCCGGTAAAACCACTACTAGAAAATCACTTTGTTTTTGTTTGGCGCATCATCATGATCGCATGCTCAAGTCATCATGCCACATTGCATTTGAGCATCTTCATATCATCATGCACGGATTGCCTAAAACTATTTTCTAAAATCCTATCTTTGTTTTGTAAATATTCCCCATCTTTATTTCAAATCAAAACCCTGGGTCTACCTGGATATTTTTTGTCTAAAAACTATTTGCAAAAGTCTTTTGTATAAAAATGAATGAACAAACAAAATAAAAACTAATTTTGTTTCAAGGGAGGCCGCCACCGGCTAGGCCCAAAACCCCAGCTGGTAGCAGCCTACTGAAGGAAATATGCCCTGAGAGGCAATAATAAAGTTGTTATTATATATTCCTTATATATGATAGATGTTTATTTTACATGCTAGAATTGTATTGATCGGAAACATCAATACATGTGTGTTTAATAAACAAAAAGGGTTCCTAGTTATGCCTCTCTTATAGACTAGTTTGTTGATTAACAAGATGATCAAGGTTTCCTGATCATGGACATTGGATGTTGTTAATAACAAGGTCACACCATCGGTGGAATGATGTGATGAACATTCATCCGAAGTATCGCATTACGATCAAGTCATTATGTTTATATTTCTATAACATCATACGAAGTAATCTTTATCCTTAGACCATGAGATCATGTTAATTGCTAACACTGGAAGAGTATCTTGATAACATCAAACGTCACACCGTAACAGGGTGACAATAAAGATGGGTTCAGTACTACGAAGGTGTTATGTTGAGGCTCGTGGATCAAGAGTGGAATTTGTCAATCCAGATGACGGATAGGTATACTCAAGTACTTGAGAAGAACTAAGGATAGGTTTCTTATATACAGAGGTGAAGAAGAGCTAGTCGCTAAGTGTTATGTCGATGCTAGCTTTGACACCGATCCGGATGACTCTAAGTCTCAATCCAGATAAGTATTTCTCTTGAACGGAGCAGCAGGTAGTTGGAGGAGTTCCAAACAACCTATGGTGGCTGGATCAACGACGGAGGCGGAATATGTTGCTGCTTCAGAAACGGCACAGGAGGCGGTTTGGATGAAAGAGTTCATTACGGAACTAGGTGTGGTTCCCAGTGCGTTGGACCCAATGGTGATCTATTTTTACAATAATGGAGCCATAGCCAGCGCAAAGGAACCGAGGTCTCACAAGAATTCCAAGCATATTAAGCGCTGGTTTCACTCCATCCGCGAGCATGTCAAGGATGGAGATATAAAGATTTGTAAAGTACACACGGACCTACATGTAGCAGATCCGTTGACTAAAGTTCTCCCTAGGGCAAAACATGATCAACACCAGAACTCCATGGGTGTTAGATTTATCACTATGTGAACTAGATTATTGTCTCTAGTGCAAGTGGGAGACTGAAAGAAATATGCCCTGAGAGGCAATAATAAAGTTGTTATTATATATTCCTTATATATGATAGATGTTTATTTTACATGCTAGAATTGTATTGATCCAAAACATCAATACATGTGTGTTTAATAAACAAAAAGGGTTCCTAGTTTTGCCTCTCTTATATACTTGCTTGTTGATTAACAAGATGATCAAGGTTTCCAGGTCATGGACATTGGATGTTGTTTATAACAAGGTCACACCATTGGTGGAATGATGTGATGAACATTCATCCGAAGTATAGCATTACGATCAAGTCATTTTGTTTATATTTCTATAACATCATACGAAGTAATCTTTGTCCTTAGACCATGAGATCATGTTAATTGCTAACACCGGAAGAGTATCTTGATAACATCAAATGTCACACCGTAATAGGGTGACTATAAAGATGGGTTCAGTACTACGAAGGTGTTATGTTGAGGCTCATGTATCAAGAGTGGAATTTTTCAATCCAGATGAAGGATAGATATACTCTGGGCCCTCTCGGTGATATCACATTAAGATAGCTTGCAAGCAAGTGATGTGATCACTAGAATGTTATATCACAGGAACGAGAAAAGAGTGCATGTCGGTAACGAGATCAAACTAGGTATGGAGATACCGGTGATCGAATCTCGGACATGTAATATATCGAGAGACAAAGGGATTTAGTTACAAGCGTTAAAGGTTCTCACGATCACAGAAGTCATCGTTGAATGTGTAGGAGTCAGTACGGATCTCCAGGTCCCGCTGCTGATTATTGATCGGAGAAGGGTCTCCATCACGTCTGCATTATTCGCGAACCGTAGGGTGGCACACTTAAGACTTACCGGACACCATTTTGGAGCACATATGTTTCAGACGAAAGAATTTCAAAGCGCAGGAATTGTTTCAATAGAAACCGGAAATTGTTTCGGGTGAAATTGCAGAAAGTGGTTCTGCATGTGATATTGAAATATTGCAAGGGGCTATATGTGAATGTTTGTTAATTAAAGTAATTAACAAAATTCTGAATAAATTTAATAAAAAGAGTTTTATTAAATGAGAGAGCATTAAATTTGGATAAATTTAATGCATTTAAAGTGGAGACTTTAAAAGGGAATGTGAAGAGGCATTTTAATGTGGAGGGGTTACCACCACATGAATGGGGAGGTGAGGGGTCACCCCCCATGCGCCGGCCATGGAGAGAGGGGGTACCCCCTCCTCCTATAAAAGGGCACCCATTCCCTCCTTCATCCTCACACCTCCTTGTGAAGTATCTCTCTCCCCCTCTAGAATTATTCCCCCATGGTCTCGGATTAGCGAGATACATGTTCCCGGTGGCATTTCGTCTGGAAGGAGTTGCTGCTTCTGCTGGATCGCTGGAGGTGGAGGTTGTCTGGTGGCTTGAACGTGTGTGAGAGTGCGGATGCGCTACTAAGTTGCGGCGCTCGGACTTCCTCACGATCTTGAGATCGGCAAGTGTACGACTACATTAATCATGAGTTCCTACTTGTTAACAAAACTCGTTGTCTTCGAGGGTAAGTTCTCGTTGGATGTATGTCCACCCGTTGCTTTGTACCTAGTAGATAGATCTTGTCGTGTAGTTCACACCGTAGGAAATTTTTTGTTTTCTATGCTGCGGACCCAACAGTGGTATCAGAGCCTGATCTATGCGTAGGTGCTTTGCACGGGAAGTACACATATGTTTATATGTGGGCGATGATGATCACGTTATTGCATCTTCTATGTATTTTGGATATTGGTGGCATAGTGGGATGAAGCGGCTCGGACCAACCTTACATGTCATCGTACATGAGACCGGTTCCACAACTGACATGCAACTTGTTTTGCATAAGTGGCTGGCAGGTGTCTGTCTCTCCTAATATAGTCAATATTTGATTTACAACGAGTTGCTAATAACTTAGTTATCCTCGTTGTGGTTCATGTTTGTAGGTGAGAACGGTTCTATCTCCGAAAGCCCTAAGCCACGTAAAACTTGCAATTGATAGATTAGAGGCATCTAGTTTAGATCGTTGCTGGGCTAGTGTATTGATATGGTATTGTTGTAAGTAGATGTATGATAGATACTCTTACAACACATTCAACGTGTAAGTTCCATAGACCTTGGCCTTACACACAAAGGAATGATAGAGATCATACCACGATGCAAGTGATAGAGATCAAATGCATGGACCATATCATCTCACTTTACACATTAGATGTTAGCATCTTATACTGCTAGTTTGGCGCTTTTGGTAGAATTATAAGATGATCCCTCATTTAGATATCAAGATAAAAATGTGTTCTTCCTTAAGTATGCACCGTTCTGTGGATCGTGTTTCGAGACATCACGTGATGATCTGGTGTACTCGAATCACGCTTTCATAGGAACGGGTGTAAGACAGTTTTACACACGCGAATACTAAGGTTCTTACTTGGCGAGCCTAGCATGTACAGACATGGCCTCAGAACACGGACCGAAAGGTTAAGCATGAGTCCTATAGTTGATATGATGCCCATATAGATGCTCGCCTTTGAAGCTACATCAACTCACGTGATGATCGGACTTGGTGTAGTGGATTTGGTTCATGTAATCACCAAAAAGACATGAGGGATGTAGTTTTTGAGTGGGAGTTCATTAGTAATTTGGATTAGTTGAACTCAATCTATCATAAACTTAGTCTAAATAAACTTTACAAATTCTATTGTAGATGGCACCACCTGCTTTTAATTTCAATGTGTTCATGGAGAAAGAGAAACTTGCTGCGAATGGTAGTAACTTCACCAACTGGGCTATGAATTTGTGGATTCTCCTCACTGCTGCACAAAAGCAATATGTGCTAGATGCGCCGCTAGGCCCGCCACCAGCTCCTGATGCCCCTGACGAGGAAAAGAATGTCTATGTGACTCGTCAGGAGGACCACAACTTAGTTCATTGCGGCATACTGTATGGGCTAGAGCCAGAACTTTGAAAGCATTTCGAAAATGGCAATGCCTTTGATACCATGGGAGAATTGAAAATGATTTTCGATACCCATGCTGCCGTAGAGATTTATAATGCTACAGAAAAGTTCTTTAGCTGCATGATGGAGGAAAACAGCTCCGTTAGTGAGCACGTACTCAAAATTTCTGGGTACGCCGATAAGCTTGTGTCCTTGGGAATAACGATTCCCATTGACTTAGGCATACATCGTGTTCTCCAATCTCTGCCACCTAGCTACAAGAGCTTCGTGATGAACTATAATATGCAGGGCATGAAGATCTCTCTTCCCGAGCTTCTGTCAATGCTTAAGACTGCAGAAGTGGAGATTAGGAAAGAACATCAAGTGTTGATGATCAATAGGACCACCGGTTTCAAGAAAGACAACAAAGGCAAGCACAAGGGAAAGAAGGGTGGCAAGTCTGCTGCCATGCCTGAAAAGAAACCCCGAGCTGGCCTTAAGTTTGACACCGAGTGCTACTATTGTAAGGGGACTGGCCATTGGAAGCGCAACTGCCCCAAGTATTTGGCGGACAAGAAGTCCGGCAAGGCAAACAAAGGTATATGTGATATACATGTTATTGATGTGTACTTGACTAGTACTCGCAGTAGCACCTGGGTATTTGATACGGGATCGGTTGCTAATATATGTAACTCGGTTCAGGGGCTACGGAACAAGCGACAACTAGCAAGGGATGAGGTCAGAATGCGGGTCGGCAATGGATCAAAAGTTGATGTGATTGCCGTCGAGACGCTACTTCTCCATTTGCCATCGGGATTAGTTATAAACCTAAATAATTGTTATTTAGTGCCTGCACTGAGCATGAACATTGTATCTGGATCGTGTTTGATGCAAAGTGGTCATTCCTTTAAATCTGAAAACAATGGTTGTTCGATTTATAAGAATGATATCTTTTATGGTCATGCACCTATGTTGAATGGTTTATTTCGGTTGGATCTCGTTAGTAATATTACACACATTCATAATGTTAATGCTAAAAAGATTAAACTTGATGATGATATGTCTACATATATGTGGCACTGCCGTCTAGGTCATATTGGCGTTAAACGCATGAAGAAACTCCATTCTGATGGACTTTTGGAATCACTTCATTTCGAATCATTTGATACATGTGAGCCATGCCTTATGGGCATGATGACTAGAACGCCGTTTTCCGGTTCAATGGAACGGGCGACAGATCTATTGGAAATCATACATACTGATGTGTGTGGACCAATGAGTGTGTCGCCGCGAGGTGGATATCATTATTTTGTTACTTTCACGGATGATTTGAGTAGATGTGGGTATATCTATTTGATGAAACACAAGTCTGAAACTTTTGAAAAGTTCAAGGAATTTCAGAATGAAGTGGAAAATCATCGTAATAGAAAGATAAAATTTCTACGGTCTGACCGTGGAGGAGAGTATCTAAGTTACGAGTTTAGCACACACATGAAAGAGTGTGGAATAGTTTCACAACTCACGCCTGCCGGAACACCACAACATAATGGTGTGTCGGAACGTCGTAATCGTACGTTATTGGATAACGTTCGATCTATGATGTCTCTGACTGACTTGCCACTGTCATTTTGGGGTTATGCACTGGAAACAGCTGCATTCACTTTAAATCGAGCACCATATAAATCCATTGAAACGACACCGTATGAATTATGGTTTGGAAACAAACCTAAGCTGTCATTTCTTAAAGTTTGGGGATGCGATGTTTATGTGAAGAAACTTCAACTGGATAAACTTAAACCCAAAGTGGAAAAATGCATCTTCATAGGATACCCTAAGGAAACAATTGGGTATACCTTCTATCACAGATCTGAGGGCAAGGTTTTTGTTGCCTTCATAGGATACCCTAAGGAGTTTCTCGCGAAAGGTGTGAGTAGTCGGAAGATAGAACTCGAAGAGGTTATTGAACCTTCTCTTCATGGAATGGCGAGTGGCGTAGCTCCGGAAGTTGTTTCGGAGTTGACTTCACCTGATGAAGAGAGAGCTCATGATAATGATCATGAAACTCCGAAAGAGGACAATACCGAACCTCGGAGGTCAAGCAGGACACGTGCAGCTCCTGAACTGTATGGCAATCCTCTTGTGAATTTCATGGTTGATGAAATGGATGACCCTGCGACGTATGAAGAAGCGATGATCAGCCCAGATTCCAACAAATGGCTAGAAGCCATGAAATCCGAGATGGAATCCATGTACGAGAGCCAAGTTTGGAACTTGGTGGACTTACCTCACGACCGAAAAGCCGTTGAGAATAAATGGATTTTCAAAAGAAAAACTGATGCTGATGGTAATGTGACCATCTATAAGGCTCGACTTGTCGCAAAGGGGTTTCGACAAATTCAAGGAGTTGACTACGATGAGACATTCTCTCCCGTAGCGATGCTTAAGTCGGTTAGGATTATGTTAGAAATTGCTGCATATTTCGATTATGAAATATGGCAGATGGATGTCAAAACTGCGTTCCTCAATGGTAATATTGAAGAAAACTTTTATATGATACAACCTAAGGGTTTTGTCGATCCTAAGGATGCTAATAAGGTATGCAAACTTCATCGATCCATCTATGGACTGAAGCAAGCATCCCGGAGTTGGAATCTCCACTTTGATGAGGTGATAAAAGAGTTTGGATTTGTCCAAACTTATGGAGAGGCTTGTATTTACAAGAAAGTGAGTGGGAGCAATGTGGCATTTCTGATATTATATGTGGATGACATATTATTGATTGGAAATGATATAGATCTTTTAAACAGTGTTAAAAGTTATCTAAACAGCAAATTTTTGATGAAAGACCTTGGTGAAGCATCATATATATTAGGCATTAAAATCTATAGATATAGATCAAGGCACCTAATTGGGCTATCGCATTGTACATACCTTGATAAGATATTAAAGAAGTTTAATATGGACGAAAGTAAGAAGGGGTTCTTACCTATGTTGCAAGGCAAGACATTGAGTAAGACTCAAAGTCCGGCTACGGCGGAAGAAAGAGAGATGATGGATAAGATCCCCTATGCCTCGGCCATAGGCTCTATTATGTATGCCATGTTATGGACAAGACCGGATGTGGCACATGCTATTTGTTTGACTAGTAGGTACCAATCTGATCCAGGTTCGGAACACTGGATAGCGGTAAAGAAAATCCTCAAGTACTTGAGAAGAACTAAGGATATGTTTCTTATCTACGGAGGTGAAGAAGAGCTAGTCGCTAAGTGTTATGTCGATGCTAGCTTTGACACCGATTCGGATGACTCTAGGTCTCAATCCAGATACGTATTTCTCTTTAACGGAGCAGCAGTTAGTTGGAGGAGTTCCAAACAACCTATGGTGGCTGGATCAACGACGGAGGAGGAATATGTTGCTCCTTCAGAAGCGGCGCAGGAGCCGGTTTGGGTGAAAGAGTTCATTACGGAACTAGGTGTGGTTCCCATTGCGTTGGACCCAATGGTGATCTATTGTGACAATAATGGAGCCATAGCCAACGCAAAGGAACCGAGGTCTCACAAGAATTCCAAGCATATTAAGCACCGGTTTCACTCCATCCGCGAGCATGTCAAGGATGGAGATATAAAGATTTGTAAAGTACACACGGACCTAAATGTAGCAGATCCGTTGACTAAAGTTCTCCCTAGGGAAAAACATGATCAACACCAGAACTCCATGGGTGTTAGATTTATCACTATGTGAACTAGATTATTGTCTCTAGTGCAAGTGGGAGACTGAAGGAAATTTGCCCTAAGAGGCTATAATAAAGTTGTTATTATATATTCCTTATATATGATAGATGTTTATTTTACATGCTAGAATTGTATTGATCGGAAACATCAATACATGTGTGTTTAATAAACAAAAAGGGTTCCTAGTTATGCCTCTCTTATAGACTAGCTTGTTGATTAACAAGATGATCAACGTTTCCTGATCATGGACATTGGATGTTGTTAATAACAAGGTCACACCATTGGTGGAATGATATGATGAACATTCATCCGAAGTATAGCATTACGATCAAGTCATTATGTTTATATTGCTATAACATCATACGAAGTAATCTTTATCCTTAGACCATGAGATCATGTTAATGGCTAACACCGAAAGAGTATCTTGATAACATCAAATGTCACACCGTAACAGGGTGACTATAAAGATGGGTTCGGTACTACGAAGGTGTTATGTTGAGGCTCATGGATCAAGAGTGGAATTTGTCAATCTAGATGACAGATAGATATACTCTGGGCCCTCTCGGTGATATCACATTAAGATAGCTTGCAAGCAAGTGATGTGATCACTAGAATGTTATATCACGGGAACGAGAAAAGAGTGCATGTCGATAACGAGATCAAACTAGGTATGGAGATACCGATGATCGAATCTCGGACATGTAATATATTGATCAGAGAAGGGTCTCGATCATGTCTGCATTATTGAAGTCATCGTTGAAGTCATCGATCAGTGAACGAGAAAGGGATTATTGAAGTCATCGATCAGTGAACGAGAAAGGGATTTAGTTACAAGCGTTAAAGGTTCTCACGATCACAGAAGTCATCGTTGAATGTGTAGGAGTCAGTACGGATCTCCAGGTCCCGCTGCTGATTATTGATCAGAGAAGGGTCTCGATCATGTCTGCATTATTCACGAACCGTAGGGCGGCACACTTAAGATTTACCGGAGCACATATTTTTCAAACGAAAGAATTGCAAAGTGCAGGAATTGTTTCAATATAAACCGAAATTGTTTCGGGTGAAATTACAGAAAGTGGTTCTGCATGTGATATTGAAATATTGCAAGGGGCTATATGTGAATGTTTGTTAATTAAAGTAATTAGCAAAATTCTGAATAAATTTAATAAAAAGAGTTTTATTAAATGAGAGAGCATTAAATTTGGAGAAATTTAATGCATTTAAAGTGGAGACTTTAAAAGGGAATGTGAAGAGGCATTTTAATGTGGAGGGGTTACCACCACATGAATGGGGGAGGTGAGGGGTCACCCCCCCATGCGTCGGCCATGGAGAGAGGGGGCACCCCCTACTCCTATAAAAGGCCACCCATTCCCTCCTTCATCCTCACACCTCCTTGTGAAGGATCTCTCTCCCCCTCTAGAATTATTCCCCCATGGTCTCGGATAAGCGAGATACATGTTGCCGGTGGCATTTCGTCTGGTAGGAGTTGCTGCTTCCGCTGGATCGCTGGAGCGAGGAGGTGGAGGTTGTCCGGTGGCTTGAACGTGTGTGCGAGTGCGGATGCGCTGCTGAGTTGTGGCGCTCGGACTTCCTCACGATCTTGAGATCGGCAAGTGTACGACTACATCAACAACGAGTTCCTACTCGTTAACAAAACTCATTGTCTCCGAGGGTAAGTTCTCATTGGATGTATGTCCACCCGTTGCTTTGTACCTAGTAGATAGATCTTGGCATGTAGTTCACACCGTAGGAATTTTTTTGTTTTCTATGCTCCGGACCCAACACCTACTACCCCATATAAATATCCTAACCCAACCCTAGACCCACCCCGAACCACACCTGCTGCCGCCACCAACCGTCGCGACCGACAAAACCTGACCCCACCCACTTGCGCGGCACGCCCCAGCGCAGCGGCCGCGTCGCCCCGCTCCATCGCCATAATCCCCACCTACCGCTAGCGACCAAACCCGGTCCCACCTTGCACCACACGTTCCCACGCGATCCCCACATCTCGCCCGCGTGCCCGCCTCTCTGCTTAGGCCTGCCGCCCCTCCTCCTCAGGCCTGCGGCACCGCCACCGCCTCCCTGCGGCCGTCCTCTCAAACTTCCCTAGCGGCCTACACCCGCGACGCGCCACCGGTTCCTCGTCGGTTGTCGTCGACCTCCTCGACCCCACCGCCGGAGCTCTTTCGTCCCCAACATCCCCTCCCCGAGCAGGCCCAAGCCGCGCCGTCTCTGAACTCCCTCGCCCGGTAACTCCAGATCTGTCCGTCGTCCTTGACCTTGCAGTGCACCACGTGACCTCAGGCATGCGTCTCACGTCCTCGAGCAGCCGCCTCCTTCACCGGAGGACGGGCTTCCCTGTCTCGATCCACCTCGTCGTGACCTTGTCTCCTCCGCCCAACACCCTACATGACCCCGACCGCACCTCCTCTACCTCGCCGACCCTTAGCCGCCATGGTCGGTCTCGCGTCCCCAAGGTCGTCCTCAACCCTAACCATCCTCATCGGCTGCATGTGCCGCGCTCTGGCCCCGTCTCGAGCACCAGCCCGCGCCGCTCCGGATGCCCTGACCGTGCCAGCGATGCCCTCTACGCGCTCTCGTCGCCCTGCTGCCACCACCTACGTTCGAACGAAGTGGGGGAGTGTTTGTGAGGAGTGGGGAGTGGACTGGTGTGGAGAATGGAGGCGGGGTGGCCTCCTTTTATACTGCGGCGAGGGGAGCGAACGGTGCGGAGTGACCTCGACGGTGGCGTCACTATAGGCGTCTATCGGCCTTGCTGAGGTAGGTGGACAGTGCGATGTTCCCTGGCGGTTCTCACGGGCGTAATGGTGAGGCGTGGGGCAGCGTGGTTTGGTGGGGATCGTGCGGTGCTTCGCGCGAGCGCAGAGGTGTTTGCGGCAGCGTCCGGCAACCGTGGGTTACGCGGCCGCGAACGGGATTGTCTGCTGGGTTGTTGCGGTAATGGCGAGTGGGTGTGTACGCAGCGAGGGCAAGGCGTGGTCTGGGCGAGCTGGTCCGGCGCGGCGAGCTAGCGCGCTCTGGACATGGTGTAGAGGCACGGTGCGCGGCGTAGCTAGGGTGGTCCAGGGTTCGGTTGGGGTCGAGGATAGGCCAAGGGGTGGCGGTGGACCAAGGCATGCTTCCTGGACATCATGGCTGGTTGTGGCGGTGTCTGCTGTGAGCTGGCCGACCACAGTAAGGCGACGCTCCACTGTGCAAACAGTGAAGGGGGGATGCTGTCCACTTCTTGGTTAGATGCTGGGGACACAATGGAGTGAAGTGGAGACCAAATGGTCGACTAATTACTGTGGAAATAGTGAAGTTAGGCAGAGGTTAAATTAGAGTAAGCAAGGTGTTTGAGGATATGGCCACAAGAACTAAAGTTTGGAATTTTGGATTCAAATTTTTTGAGTGATCTTAAGTTAAGCTTGAGAGTATATATTTGCCTAGAGAGGTCAAGGGGAATCGATTTGATAGGTTTTTGAAAAAGTGGGATCTTAACACATACACTTGATTCAATTTTCAAATGTCCTTTAAATTAATTTGAAAGATGTTTTTGTATTTTTGTAAAGTGGGCCTTGATACTCTTTTACTTGGTATAGCAAGGGGTGAAAAGAAGTAGAAATGTTTCTGTTAGAAATCTTCTTCTAGGAGAACTCAAAGTGGCCTAGTGGATAACTTTTGTAAAAATGATCATTTGGTTATTTAATTCATATTTGATTTATTTTTCTTTTGATTTTGTTTGTAATTGGTCTAGGTGATGTAGTATTCATCTTTAAACCATTTCTCATCATTTGTAGCAATCAAGCATGGCAATTACACTCAATTCTACACTAATGCAAAACAAACATGCATTCATATTTAAACTATTAACAAAAAAAATTTAACCCTAACTTTGGGTGATCAGAACTTGATAATCTTGATTAGAAGTTTTGGGGTGTTACACCTTCCCCCTTAAAAGAATCTCGTCTCAATATTCGCGAGTCGAGACGATAAGAGGTGGGGGAAATCCTTGAGATAATCCTCTCGTTCCCAGGTGGCTTCTTCTTCGGAGTGGTTGCTCCATTGTACTTTGTAGAAGTTTATGTTACGGTGTCGGGTGAGTCAATTTGCCTTTTCTAGAATCTTAACAGGCACTTCCTAGTAGGTCAGATCATGGTTGAGATCAATAGCGCGATGGTCGACCTTCTTAAAGACTTCAGGCTTCTCAGGCGCTTGAAGACACTTTCGGAGTTAAGACACGCGGAACACATCATGGAATTCCGACAATTTTGGGGGTAGTTCTAGCTGATATGATACCTTTCCTCTTTGAGCGAGGATCTTAAACAACTCGATGTATCTTGGCGCGATCTTTCCTCTCTCATGAAAGCATTGCATTCCCTTGAGAGGAGAGACATGAAGGTATGCGAAGTCTCCCTTGTTGAAACTCACTTCCCAACGTTTGGTGTTATCATAACTCTTCTAGCGATACTGGACGGCTCTCAAATGTTCATGTGCCAGTTGAACCTATTCTTCTGCTTCTTTTATTATATCTGGGCCAAAGATTTGGCTTTCTCTGGTTTTCATCCAGTTCAGGGGTGCCATTTTTAGACTTGCTTGGTAGCTGTTGTTGTAGGAGAATTCAGCAAAAGGCAAACAATCCTCCCATTTGGATCCATACGCCAGAACACACGAGCGGAGCATATCTTCTATAACTTGATTGACTCTCTTAGTTTGTCCTCCGGTTTGGGGATGATAGGCGGTAGTAAACAACAGATTTGTACCTAGGGCTTCATGTAGCTTCTTCTAGAAAAAGGAGGTAAATTGCGGTCCTCTGTCCGACACAATTTCCTTGGGTACTCCATGGACACTGACGATTCTAGAGTTATAGAGTTCTGCCAATTTATTTCCATTAAAATTGGTCCTCACGGGAAGGAAATGGGCTACCTTGGATAGATAGTCAGCTGTAACCCAGATGGAATCGTGACCTCTATTGGAAGTGGGTAATCCGGTGATAAAATCCATTCCAACCTTTTCCCAGTTCCATCCTGGAATTTTCATGAGTTGCAACAAACCGGCGGGACGTTCATGTTCGGTGTTGACTAATTGGCACACATCACACTTGGCTACAAATAGAGCAACCTCTCGCTTCATTCCATGCCACCAACATTGTTCCTTAAGATCCTGATACATCTTGGTACTTCCGGTGGATGGAATAGAGTTTTTCATGGGTTTCTTTCATAATAGTCTGCTTCAGGTCATTGTCACTTGGTACACAGATGCGTCCTTTGTACCACAACACACCACTATCATCGACCTTGAATCCGGGAACATTAACACTCTCTATTCTGCGCTTCATCCCTTCAATACTCTTGTGACCCTTCCAGGCTTCTTTGATGTGGTCTGAGAGGGTTGGACTTATCTCGAGGTGGGCTAGAAATCCAGGGCTGACTAGTTCTAGTCCAAACCTTGCTATCTCTTTACTCAGTTCAGGTTGCTCCTTTTTATCATAGCATTCAGGGAGCAGGGTTCCCGACTAATTGCATTAGCTACCACATTAGCCTTACCCGGAGGTAATGAATGAAAAGATCATAGTCCTTAATCAGTTCAATCCATCTTTGTTTCCTCATATTCAACTCCTTCTGTGTGAAGATATATTTCAGGATCTTGTGGTCTATGTAGATCTCACAGCGGTTTCCCATCAGGTAGTGGCACCAGATCTTGAGGGTGTGTACTACTACAGCAATGTCCAAGTCATGGGTGTGGTAATTCACCTCATGAGGCGTCAACTACCTTGACAGATAGGCGATGACCTTGCTTTCTTGCATCAGTACGCTCCCTAAGCCCAATTCAGAAGCGTCACAATATAATTCGAAGCTCTTGTTAATGTCATGCATGGTTAGGATAGGAGCTGAGACTAATCTTTTCATGAGTTCTTGGAAACTCTCCTCACATTTTTTAGTCCATTCAAACTTCTTGTCCTTCTTCAACAGTTGTGTCATCGGCTTCACGATAATTGAGAACCATTCAACAAACTTCCGGTAGTACCTGGCTAAACCCAGAAAGCTTCTGATATCGGTCTAGTTCTTCAGGGTTTTACATTCTAGCACTAACTTGATTTTGGTGGGACATACTAAGATTCCTCCGGTTGACAGGACATGGCCAAGGAAACCAACCTCCTTTAACTAGAACTCACATTTGCTAAACTTGGCGCACATATGGCGCTCTCCTAGGGTTCCAAGTATTAGTCTCAGATGCTTCTCATGCTCTACTTCGATCTTGGAGTAGATCGGCATGTCATGAATAAACACCACAACAAACTTTTCTAGGTAAGACATGAATACCTAATTCAGGAGGTTCAT
This sequence comes from Avena eriantha, assembly GCA_910589775.1. Taxonomy (NCBI): domain Eukaryota; kingdom Viridiplantae; phylum Streptophyta; class Magnoliopsida; order Poales; family Poaceae; genus Avena; species Avena eriantha. The sequence continues at coordinate 112,895,376 of OU342740.1, forward strand.
GAAATAGGCAGGGGCATTGGTTAACCCGAAAGACATGACAATATATTCAAACAGACTATACCGGGTGGTAAAAGCAGTCTTGGGGATATCTGATTCTCTGATCTTGAGTTGGTGGTATCCCGTGCAAAGATCTATCTTGGAAAAGACACGGGCTCCATTAAGCTAGTCAAATAGATCCTAAATCTTCGGCAAAGGGTACTTGTTTTTGATAGTGACCTCATTGAGCTGCTGATAGTTAGTGACTAGCCAGGTGGTTCCATCCCTTTTATCCACGAAAAGACTCGTGATCCTCATGGTGATACACTTGGCTGGATATGACCCTTGCGCATGATGTCATCTAGTTGCTTCTTCAACTCTTCCAACTCTTCGGGGTTTATATGGTAAGGCCTCTAAGCTATGGGGGCTGTGTCGGGAACATGCTCTATGATGAACTCGATATGCTGATCAGGGGGAATACTGGGCAATTCTTCAGGGAAAACATCCGGATATTCACAAACCACTGGTACTTGCTCTAGGGTAGGGCCTGCTACACTTTTCTGGTAGTAAGCTCGAGATGAGGGCACAGTTGCCCTGTACTCGACTTGCATTCATTCACTACTTGTAATGGAAATGGCTTTTCTAGCACAGTCTATGACTCCATGATATCTGGACATCCAATTCATTCCTAGTTTCACATCTAGACCTTGGGATCACTACAAGAAAAGTTCCCTTCCGCAACGACTTGGCTCGATGGTCGTCGTAGAAGGCGCTCTTCCGCGACGAAATTGTCGGCTCGACCGTGGCTGATGGAAAACTTTTTTTTCGGTTTCACGACCCTCTACTACAACGGAACCGCTAAAAACATGGAGGAAGCTCGGCCAGCGCATGGCAGAAGCAAGATTTTTGTTTCCTCGTGTTGGGAATATGCCCTAGAGGCAATCATGGTTGATGATATTTCCCAATGTATTCATAAGGTTATGGTCGATGTATGAACTGCTGATATGTATCATTGAATATGTGATTCGATTGTGGAACTGCATATTCATGTTGTTCATACTAATTTTCCTTGGTCATTGGTTGTGCCGGACACACAACTTATACCAATGTGAAAGTCGGCAAATGACTAGGTTCCACTTGTCATGGGCATGGAGATGCTATTCCGACTTACATGGATTTGGCTAAAGAGTTTAGCGAGTCGGACTGACCCATATTGAGATGCAACGAACAAGTCGTCATTTGCATGTCTCAATCAATGTAATCCTTAGACCCGAGGTTATTGCACAGTCCGAGTTGAGGATCACCGAATTAGGTTCTGTCAAACGTTGTTCCATCAATGGGCAGTTATAAAGGCGGAGTTCGGGTTCACTGTAAATCAAGCTGCGTGATGTGAATGACCAAGATGGGATTTTGCCCCTCCGTTTGGAGAGATATTCTCTGGGCCCTCTCGGAAGATATGATTCGGAAAGCATGGTCATGCGCATCTCGGTTAAAGTGTTAACCGAGGCAACCGACTAAGAGTTTGTCAGATGAATCACCTATCTCGGATCAAGAAAGAGAGTCGGACTATTTAAGGGATGACGATCATTCGCCTATAGTCAGACAAGGTATATCGTGAGGCAAAAGGGACTTAGACGAACGTCGCATTGGAAAGGTATGTCATCATTACTTATTGGTACTTGCGAGTCGGCACGTTCTGCTAGGAGCTGCTACCGACTGATCATCATGAATGAGACTCAAAATCGTGTCCGGGTTACCATGAGCCTCTCGGGTCACACACTTAAAAGCGGGAGCAAGTTTGGGTTAGACCCAAATAGGAAATCTATTTGGGTTGGACCCAAATAGAGACATGGACTTAGTCGGTGAGTTGGACTCGTAGTGACTAATATAGGCCTTTTTGCGAATGGGCCACAAGTGAGTGGAGCCCACTTTCACACCCTATATAAGCTGGGGTGCAGGTGCTTAGAGGACAGAGGTTAGGTCACTCCATGTGTTGGAAACCCTAGCCCCAGTCTGTCCTATCGCCGCCGTACCAGACCTAGCAGTCCATCGCCGGTGCTCCTCCTCGTACATGTGGATACTGGCGGAGGTGTTGTACGTTTAACACTTCGATGATCGTGGAACCGGAACGGATCGTGAGGCGTGGAACAGGAACGGATCGTGAGGACTGCACTGCATCAAGTGACGTGTTTCATCAATTCCGCAACTGCGCGTCTAGTGGTAATCCTCGTGGCCTTTTACCTGAGCTGGATCTTGGGATCACCGCGTAGCGGAAAAAGTTTTGTTTATCTCTATGTGGCACAATATGGTATCAGAGCATTAGCTTATGGTTTTAGGCTCGAGATCGCGCATATGTGATATGCGGTTGGCGTTAGATTGGATCTAATTCCAGTTTTGGTGGTCGATCTATGAGATAGATCGGTTTTGTACAAAGTTGATTGGATCAACTGTACTCGGGGGAATGGATGATCTAGTTTCCGTGATCTAACTGCTAAGGTCGTGGAACGAAATACCCCGACCGATCGGCTTCCGTCATCGGGGTAGACTATGACACGTAAACCCGGATGCGGTGATCGAAGATCAAAGAGTTTGGTCGAATCGGAGTCTGGATCGGATTTGGGTAAAATTGTTTTATCCGATGAAAAAATCCATGTCCGAAATGCAGATGGGACCGCCAGCTTCGTCCTGTCATAACGCCTTAGATGTCGTTGCGAGTTTCACAACACCGGTACATATCGTATCTATGCATAACTTGTTTTTGAAGGATGATGTTGTGAATGGTATGGCTTATGTGCATGTGATGTGTGTAATCCATACGTGATCTGTGTATCACGGTTTTTGTTAGCCGGCTGGTGCCTAGGTGCTGTCATCTTATTGTATAACGACCTGCGTGTCGGATTCTCTGTGTAATTTGCATTACTAGCTAGTGTAGCTGTTTGGAGAATCCGGAAGGCATGCAAGTCGATGTAAATGTCGGCTACATGGTGTAAGACGACACGTGACAAGAGTTGACACGAGTCGGATTACAGGCTTTATGGAGATGGAGATCTCCATGAAGAGAGCCATACCATTTCACATTATAATTGCTTTATTTTGTGTTATTGTTATGTCTCTGTTTTACCACTATTGGATAGTTGGTAGAAAGTATTCCCTCAAAGAAGGTCTAGTCGGTTTCCCCTCGAGTGCTGCACCATCACAAGTTAGACATTTTTGGTAGTGGGCTCATAAAATTTAGGTGCTATCAATTTTTTCCGACTAGGTGGGTTCGAGTCGGACTCTTACAGCAGAAGCACTTGGTAATCTAGACGGGTCTATCACAATGGTTGTGGGACTCGGGGAAAGGTCAGATGGGAGGCGGGGCATGTGATGCCACCCGTTCAACAGGAGTCGTACGAGATACGATTGACAAGGAGTTGTCTACCTAGATCACTTGACGGCTAGTGGTGATGCTAAATCTCACTAGTCGACTTGCTTATTTAGGGTCCTGAATCACTAAGTAACCATCGGAGGGGTGTTGGTTCTAGTGGGAGCATAAATATTAAAGTGTTTAATATGCTTGATCTTTATGGATACATGTCTTAAGTGTTTTGCATATTTTCTGTTATAGATCAATGGCACCTAGCAGTCTTCCTCAGATTTCCGGTTTTGCTTTGAGAACCATCTTAGAGAAAGATAAGCTGAATGGAACTAATTTCACCAACTGGTATCGTAATCTGAGAATTGTTCTCAAACAAGAAAAAAGAGACCGTGTCCTAGACAACCCACTTCCAGCTGAGCCGGATGAGAATGCGACTGTCGCAGCCACCAATGCTTACCGTCGGATTTGTGATGAATCCACGGAGATAAGTTGTCTTATGCTTGCTCACATGGAACCGGACTTGCAGCAGCAGTTCGAGAACGTTGAGGCCTACGATATGATCGAAAGCCTCAAAAGTATGTTCCAGGCTGAGGCAAAGAATGAGAGGTACCAAGTCTCTTAGGCTTTGTTGAGCTGCAAGCTTAAGGATGGCGATCCACTGAGTCCGCATGTGATCAAGATGGTTGGTTACGTGCAGTCTCTGGAAAGGCTTGGCTACCCCATTAGCGAAGAGTTCGCTACGGACATAATTCTGAACTCTCTTCCTAGTGCGTATGGCCAGTTCATATCGAACGACCACATGCATGGTATGGATAAGAAGCTCACTAAATTACATGGGATGCTAAAGCAGGCTGAGGAGGATCTCAAGAAAGGTGCCAGTCAAGTGTTGATGGTACAAAATAATGCTAAGTTCAAGAAGAGTTCTTGGACTAAGAAGAAGAAGGCAAAGTCAGGAGGTAAGGTTGAGGACCCAGTCAAAAGCACTTCCTCAGGGACTAAGCCATCTCCTACAGCCGGATCCACTTGCTTCTACTGCAAGTCGGATGGTCACTAGAAGAGGAATTGCAGCACGTATCTGGCTAACAAAGCCAAGAGTGGAGGTGTGACTTCCGGCTCAGGTACACTTGTTTGCAATGTTATAGATATTTATCGTGCTGATGCACTTGGTAGTTCTTGGGTATATGATACTGGATCAGTGATTCACATCTGCAACTCGTTGTAGGGACTGGTAAGAACTAGGGGCGTAGCAAGAGGCGAGGTTGACATTCGGGTCGGAAACAAAGCAAGAGTTGCTACGTTGGAAGTCGGCACGATGCAACTTCATTTACCTTCTGGATTCTTAATGGAGATAAATAATTGTTATTATGTTCTAGTGCTTAGTCGAAACATTATTTCTGCCTCATGTTTGATGAGACAAGTCTATGAGTCAAATATTAAGAATAATGGTTGTTCTTTATATTTGAATGATATGTTTCATGGCTTTGCACCCGTCCGGGACGGGTTATTTTTTTTGAATCTTGATAGTGAATCTGTCTATAACATAAATGTGAAAAGGTTAAAACCAAATGATCTGCATATGACTTACTTTTGGCATTGTCGACTTGGTCATATAAGTTGGAAACGCATGAAGAAGTTTCATGATGATGGACTCCTAACTTCATTTGACTTAGAGTTGTTTGAGACATCTGAATCCTGCCTTCTCGGCAAGATGACCAAGACACCTTTTGCAAAGAGTTGTGAAAGGGTGTCCGACTTATTGGGACTAGTACATAGTGATGTATGTGGCCCAATGAGCACGACAGCCGGAGGTGGTTATGAGTACTTCATTACATTCACTAATGATTTGAGTAGGTATGGATATATCTACTTGATGAAACATAAGTCGGAAGCCTTTGAAAAGTTCAAAGAATTCCAGAATGAGGTACAGCATCAACTTGGCAAGAAAATAAAGTTTCTTCGGTCGGACCGAGGAGGCGAGTACATGAGCCATGAGTTTGATGACCATCTGAAGAGTTGTGGAATAGTTCCCCAGCTCACTCCTCCAGGAACGCCGCAAAGAAACGGTGTGTCGGAAAGGAAGAATTGGACCTTGTTGGACATGGTACAATCAATGATGAGTCGGACAGATCTGCCTTTATCATTTTGGGGTTATTGTCTAGAAAATGCAGCGTTCACACTAAACAGAGTACCATCAAAGTCGGTAGAGAAGACACCGCATGAGATGTGGACTGGCAAAAAGCTGAGTTTGTCTTTTCTTAAGATTTGGGGTTGTGAAGCTTTTGTCAAGCGGCTTCAGTCATACAAGCTTACAGCTAGGTCAGATAAGTGTATTTTCATGGGGTATCTGAGGGAAACCTTGGGTTACTACTTCTACAACCGAGAAGAGGGCAAATTGTTTGTCGCTCGAAACGGTGTCTTCCTTGAGAAAGAGTTTCTCAGTCGGGGAGTCAGTGGGAGTACGGTGCAACTCGAAGAAATTTGAGAGGTACCGGCCAGTAGCGAGTCGGCAATAGCCTTGGAGGTTGAGCTGGTCGTGGTACCTGAGCCGGCAACTGCACCGACTCTACGAAGATCGGCCAGATTGCGAAGTGTTCATGATGTGTTTCTGTTAGACAGTGATGAGCCAGCAACTTATTTGGAAGCGATGGTGGGATCTGATTCTGAGTCATGGCTTGGAGCCATGAGATCCAAGTTAAAGTCCATGGATGAAAATCAAGTTTGGAACTTGGTTGATCGGCTAGACGGTGCAAGACCCGTCGAGTGCAAATGGGTCTTTAAGACAAAAACTGTTATTGATGGAAATGTTTCTGTCTATAAAGCACGTCTTGTCATGAAGGGGTTCCGACAAGTTCAAGGAGTTGACTACGATGAGACTTTCTCTCCCGTGGCGATGCTTAAATCAGTTCGTATCATGTTAGCTATAGCAGCCTATTGCGACTATGAGATATGGCATATGGATGTCAAGACGGATTTCCTTAATGGAAATTTTATCAAGGACATGTATATGATACATACCGAGGGTTTTGTCGATCTAGATAATGCTGAAAAGGTATGGAATCTTCGGAAATCCATTTATGGGTTGAAGCAAGCATCTTGGAGTTGGAATATTCGCTTTGATGAGGTAGTCAAATCGTTTGGCTTCATCAAGAGTGATCATGATTCTTGTTTATACAAGAAGTTTAGTGGGAGAAAAGTGAACTTTTTGATCTTATATGTGGATGACATATTATTGATTGGAAATGATGTCCAAATGTTGCAAGAGACCAAGGAGTCATTGCAAAAGAGTTTTTCGATGAAAGACTTGGGTGAGGCGACTTACATACTAGGAAACCAGATCTATAGAGATAGATCAAAGCGGCTCATTGGATTGAGTCAAAGTACATATTTGGACAAAGTGTTGAAGAAGTTCAACATGGAATTGTCTAAGAAGGGGTTCTTACAGATGTCCCATGGCATAAAACTTAGCAAGACTCAGTGTCCTTCAACAACTGACGAGCGAAGTTGGATGAGTGCGGTTCCGTATGCTTCTGCAGTCGGATCCATCATGTACACTATGATTTGTACTAGGCCGGATGTTTCCTATGCTCTAAGTGTTGTGAGCAGGTACCAGGCTGACCCTAGAGAAATCCACTGGGCAGCGGCTAAAAATATCCTCAAGTACTTGAGAAGGACTAAGGATATGTTCATGGTTTATGGAGGTGAGGATGAACTCAATGTAAAGAGTTACACGGATGCAAGTTATCTCACTGACTCGGATGATTCTTGTTCCCAATCCGGATATGTGTTTGTGATAAACGGAGGGGCTATGAGCTAGAAGAGTTCCAAGCAAGAAACGGTGTCTGCGTCTATGACAGAGGCTGAGTAAATTGCTGCCTCGGAGGCGGCAAAGGAAGCCGTTTGGATGAGGAATTTCCTCATGCATCTTGGTGTGGTTCAGGGCTCGTCCAATCCGTTAGACGTGTATTGTGACAACAATGGTGCTATTGCACAAGCCAAGGAACCTAGACAACACCAGAAGAACAAACATATACTCATGCGGTACCACCTTATTTGCCAGTTCATGGATCTAGGTGATATCAAGTTATGCAAGGTACACACGGATGCAAACATTGCAGATTCGTTGACAAAGCCACTTCCACAGGTCAAGCATGAGGCGCACCTGAGAGCAATGGGCATTAGATGCCTAGACATGTCATGTCGGAAGATTAACTCTAGTGCAAGTGGGAGACTGTTGGGAATATGCCCTAGGGGCAATCATGGTTGATGATATTTCCCAATGTATTCATAAGGTTATGGTCCATGTATGAACATCTGATATGTATCATTGAATATGTGATTCAATTGTGGAACTACATATTCATGTTGTTCATACTAATTGTCCTTGGTCATTGAGGTTGTGCCAGACACACAACTTAGACCAATGTGAAAGTCGGCAGATGACTAGGTTCCACTTGTCATGGGCATGGAGATGCTATTCCGACTTACATGTATTTGGCTAAAGAGTTTAGCGAGTCGGACTGACCCATATTGAGATGCAACGAACAAGTCGTCATTTGCATGTCTCAATCAATGTAATCCTTAGACCTGAGGTTATTGCACAGTCCGAGTTGAGGATCACCGACTTAGGTTCTGTCAAACGTTGTTCCGTCAATGGTCAATTATAAAGGCAGAGTTCAGGTCGACTGTGAATCAAGCTGCGTGATGTGAATGACCAAGATGGGATTTTGCCACTCCACCTGGAGAGATACTCTCTGGGCCCTCACGGAAGATATGATTCGGAAAGCATGGCCATGCACGTCTTGGTTAAGTATTAACCGAGGCAATCGACTAAGAGTTAGTCGGATGAATCACCTATCTCGGAACGAGAAAGAGAGTCGGACTATTTAAAGGATGACGGTCATTCACCTATAGTCCGACAAGGTATATCGTGAGGAAAAAGGGACTTAGATGAAAGTCGCATTGGAAAGGTATGTCGTCATGACTTATTGGTACTTGGGAGTCGGCATGTTCTGCTAGGAGCCGCTACCGACTGATATCACGAGTGAGACTCGGAATCGTGTCCGGGTTACCATGAGCCTGTCGGGTCACACACTTAAGAGTGGGAGCAAGTTTGGGTTAGACCCAAACATGAAATCTATTTGGGTTGGACACAAATAGAGACATGGACTTAGTTAGTGAGTGGGACTCACAGTGACTAATATAGGACTTTTTGTGAATGGGCCACAAGTGAGTGGAGCCCACTTTCACTCCCTATATAAGCTAGGGTGCAGGTGCTTAGAGGACAAAGGTTAGGTCACTCCATGTGTTGGAAACCCTAGCCCTAGTCCGTCCTGTCGCCGCTGTATCGGACCTAGAAGTCCATCGCGGGTGCTCCTCCTCGTACGTGTGGATACTGTCGGAGGTGATGTACGTTCAACACTTCGACGATCGTGGAACCGGAACGGATCGTGAGGCATGGAACAGGAACGGATCATGAGGACTGCACTGCATCAAGCGACGTGCTTCATCAATTCCGCAACTGCACGTCTAGTGGTAATCCTCGTGGCCTTCTACCTGAGCTAGATCTTGGAATCACCGCGTAGGGAAAAAGTTCTGTTTATCTCTATGTGGCAGAACACCTTGCGCGATGTTGACTCACCTAAGTCTTTTGAGGCGCGTGGGTCCCGGACGTCAGTGTCTCTAGCGGACCATACTTTTTGGTCATGCCTCCTTGATTTGAACTCGATAACGTTGCGCGATGCGTCTGCCATTTAGTCAGGCTACTAGGTCCCACATGTGAGCCTCTCATTAGAAGAATCGTGTGTATGATGGATTTTTTTCTTTCGCTCGTGCTACCCTGTTCTAAAGTTGATAGCGCTGCTCGATGCATCTACCGTTTAATCAACCTACTAGGACCCACATGACATCCTCTCATTAGAAGAAACGTGTGTATGATGGAATTTTTTCCTTCCCTAGCGCTACCCTGTTCCTAAGTTGATAGCGCTGCTCGACGCATCTACCATTTAACCAGCCTCCTGAGCCCCACATGTCATCCTCTCATTAGAAGAAACATGTGTATGGTGGACTTTTCCCTTCGCTCGTGCTACAATGTTCTGAACTTGATAGCACCGTTCGATGCATATACCATTTAATCATGCTACTGGGTCCCACATGTCATCCTCTCATTAGAAGAAACATGTGTATGATGGATTTTTGCCCCTCTGTCGCACCTTCGTGTTCCGAACTTGATAGCTTTGCTCCCTACATCCGCCGTTTATTCAGGCTGGTGGGTCCCTTATGTCAGCCTCACATTAGAAGAATCGTGGGTATGATGGAACTTGTTTCTTCTCTAGCGCTACCCTGTTCCGAACTAGATAGCATTGCTCGACGAATCTGCCGTTTGCTCACACTGCCGGGTCCCCCATTTCAGCCTCTCATTACAAGAAACGTGTGCATGCTGAACTTTTTTCTCGCTCGCACCTCCATGTTTCGAACTGGCAACGTTGCTCGATGTTGCATATGTATAAGGTCGTGTTGCTGGTTCCCACATATCAGCCTCTCTGTAAATGAAACATTGATTGCTCGATGCAACATATGTATAAGGTCTCTGCTGGGTCCAATATGTCAGCGTCTCTACAAATGCAACATGTGTACGATGGACTCTGCTGTTTTGACCTTGGAAACGTTGCTCGGTCCCAGATGTCAGCCTTCTCTATGTAAGAAACGTGTGTATGCTGTAAAAAATGTAAAAGAACGACAGATATTAAACTATATATTATATATTTATATTGAAAAACCTAGGAATCGAACTCAAGACTTCAACAAATGGGAACCGCGTGCACTTCCATTACGCCAAAACCATCTATGCCACTCCTGGAAAAGAATATATTTATAAATGTTGAAATCACTTAAAATTAAAATGCAGGAACCTTGACGACTTGCCATAAAAAATGCTAAATGCTCTGTATAAATACAACATGTGTAGGAGAAGCTTGTCCTATACTTTATCAGAATGGCATGGAAATGCTAAATTAATACGATTTTGGGCGATACAAAAAATAACTTTGGTCCAATCTTGTGAACCAATGGGGTTCTTATCGTGTACTTCTTACCGAAACTTCTTCACTATGGTTCATGCTTAAATAACCAAGTAACAATGTGTTGAAGGTTGGCGGCCACGACCGACCTGAACCCGGAAGGATAAATTACCAAGGTTTTGGGCCATAGTTGGGTAGAAGGTAATACTATTTTGTAATAAGCTCTTCACTGCAAATTCAATATACTCAATATGTCGGGGGTCGTTAGTCCACTGACCCGGCAGGCTAAATTTGCAAGGTTTTGGGCCAGTGTTGGGTTGAATGTGCAATCTTATCGCTAGGTCCTTAGTGAAAATTCAATGTAGTTCATACTCCATCCTAAAAAAATGCAGTTGGTATCCTAAAAAATATCTACTCTGCTCACCACGAAAGGTTAATTAAGGGATTTTTTGAAAGAAGATTATGGGAAGGTTTTTGTCCGAAGTGGGGTTGAAATATTCGTTTTCATAGGCTGAGTAGTAAAAATACGTTGTACTGAAGGTTGATGGTCCACCTGACCTGGCTATACCTATGCCTAATCCAAAAGAATGAAGTTGAAAAGGGAGAAAAGTGACCGATATTGAGCCTTATTAAGATTTTACATAGCGAGGAACTTGGGAAGTACAGGATTCGAACATGGAAACTACTGGAGGCAGTTTCACTGATTGACATAAAATCGTGTCATATCAAGTCTTATAGCGTGCAATCATCTTTTCAGCAAAAGATACATTTTGAGATGGTTTGGGTGGCTTTGAATAGGTCTAAGTTCCCAATCGATTTGATGTACTCAAAATCTTGTAATCATGCCATATAAATTGTAGGCGATAGAGACACGGTGGCCTTGACTTGCCTAGCTTCATACAACTCGGGTGTGGCACCCCGCAAAAACCACTACTAGAAAATCGTTGTGTTTTTGTGTATTGCATCATCATGACCGCATGCTCACGTCATCATGCCACATTGCATTTGAGCATCGTCATCATCATGCATAGTTTTACCCTAAAATATTTTCGCCCAAAAGCCTATTTTGCTTTCTAATTATCCCCCTCTTTTATTTCAAATATAAATCCTCGGTATTTTTCGGATCTTTTAGTTGTCTAAAAACTATTTACCAAATCCTTTCGAAAAATAAAACAATAAATTAAAATAAAATGTTTTGTGTGGGAGTCAGCCAACCGCCGGGCCCAAAGCCCAGTAGCCAGCTTCTCCTACACGCACTCACGCGCGCCCCACCTAGCCTATCTACGACCACGCACGCCACCCTGCCACCTCACCTGAGCCACTCCTGGCTCGCCAACTCAGCCCCCACCTAACACACACACACCCACAGGAGCACGCCACCTACTCCCGTGACCTACCCGCTCCAACCCCCGGCTGACCACCTCGATCCCTGCGCGATCCCCGCCACCTGCCGCACGCGGCTCCCCATTCCGCGCTCACCCAGTCCCGCCTCCCTCCTTTTCCCCTGGCCCACCTCCCTTTTTCCCGCCTGCCGTACGCCTCCACCCCACGCGCGTCGCCTCTCCCGCCCGCGCACTCCCCCCACGCCACCTGCCGGTCCCACTGCTTGGCCCCACCCACGCGTCAAGACTGCGTCTGCCCACGTCATGACCCCGCTCCCCACCTCACGCGTCGCTCGCCCTCTCCCCACTTCCCCTGGACGCAGCCGTCCCCGCGATCCCCACCCCACTCCTTCCCCACCGACGGAAGCCGCCGCCCGCTGCCCTCCAGCGCCGGCCCCGGCCGCGCGACCCGCCGTCGTCATCACCATGCCCTCCGCTGCCCGAGCTTCTCCTCTGCCCCCTCTGTCGCCGCCCTCGTCCTTCCTCGGATGCCCGCCTCGACCTCCCCTCGAGCTCGCCTCCTCCCTCATCGGCCCAGACTCGCCCGTCCCCAACCTTCCTCTCCTCGCCGTCGTCCACCCCGCGCCTCCGCGGTGGGCCCCCGTGCGCTCGCCCGACCTTGCCTCTCACCTCCCTTCCTCCTCGACCCGCACGACCACCTCGCCCCGCCATGGGCGCCCCCGTTACCTCCGGCCTCGTCTCGGCCTCGCCGAGTCTGGCCCTCCTCATCGTCGAGGCCGCCGCTGCCGCGGTCCACCCCGCGCCTCCCGAGCCGCCCCGGCCACATTCCTCTATGGCTCTCCGCGCTCCCTCTCGCCTCCGGCCGCCGTCCTGTAGCCGGCCAGAGCCTGACCCCGCCTCGCCACCCTCGCCCCGCGAGCATGCCCTGCGAGCTCTTCACCGCGCCGTCACACTACTTCGGGTCCTCGCCGTCCCTGCAGCGCTTGCGCCTTCGGGCCCTTCTCTGGCTCCACAGAGCGTGCCGCCGCTGCCAGGTCCTCCTCCCGAGCATCTTCGGCCCCTTCTTACTCCGTCTTCCTGTACTTCCCCACAGCGCGTAGCACCGGGCCGTCCTGTCTAACACCTGCCTGTTGTCTATGTGGTTCCGATCGTTTAGGCTGGTTTCTCTAGTACAAGTGGGTTGTATCTATGTGTTGTGTATTGGTACTGATCCAGAGAAGATGGGGTGTGGTGTATTACAGCTGCAACCATGTGAAGATAGCACGTGGTGTTGCTACCCGGACAACTTCAGTCTCGCGACACAGAAACATGGTGTTGTTGTTTGATGATGATCCCTTGTTGACGTCTTTGATCGAGACCCTTCCGATGCCAAGGTCTCCTTCCTGGAATGCCATGACCTTCTTCACAGATCCGATGACCGAGAACCTGAAGACCAATCCCTGTCGAACCTCGGATCTAAACCCCCCCTAATGTGTGACCCTGACCCATTCTCCTATTTTATAATATATGATACCAACTTGCTGCATTAAATCATTCAGGATCACATACATATTCAGTGGGTTGGGGGCATTATGCCGATTCATCTCATAATTAAATATGGAGTCCATCCGCGTGACCCGCCGTCGTCATCGCCATGCCCTCCGCCGCCAGAGCTTCTCCTCCGCCCCCTGCGTCACCGCCCTCGTCCGGACGCCCGCCTCGACCTCCCCTCCTCCCTCGTCGGCCGGGACTCGCCCGTCCCCAACCTTCCTCTCCTCGCTGTCGTCCGCCGCGCGCCTCTGTTGCAGGGCCCCGTGCGCTCGCCCGACCGCGTCTCTCTCCTCCCTTCCTCCTCGACCCGCACGACCACCTCGCCCCGCCATGGGCACCCCCGTTACCAACAGCCTCGTCTCGGCCTCGCCGAGTCCGGCCCTCCTCCCCGTCGAGGCCGCCGCCGCCGTGGTCCACCCCGTGCCTCCCGAGCCGCCCCGGCCGCATTCCTCTCTGGCTCTCCCTGCTCCCTCTCGCCTCCGACCGCCGTCCTGTAGCCGGCCAGAGCCCGACCCTGCCTCGCCACCCTCGCCCCGCGAGCACGCCCTGCGAGCTCTTCACCGCGCCGTCACGCTGCTTCGGGTCGTCGCCGTCCCTGCAGCGCCTGCGCCTGTGGGCCCTTCTGGCTCCACAGAGCGCGCCGCCGTTGCCAGGTCCTCCTCCCGAGCATCTTCGGCCCCTTTGTCCTCCATCTTCCTGTACTTCCCCGCAGCGCGTAGCACCGGGCCGTCCTGTCTAACACCTGCCTGCTCTCTATGTGGTACGGATCGTTTAGGTTGGTTTCTCTAGTACAAGTGGGTTGTATCTATGTGTTGTGTATTGGTACTGATCTAGAGAAGATGGGGTGTGGTGTATTACAGCTGCAACCATGTGAAGACAGCGCGTGGTGTTGTTACCCGGACTATTTCAGTCTCGCGACACAGAAACATGGTGTTGGTGTTTGATGATGATCCCTTGTTCACGTCTTTGACCGAGACCCTTCCGACGGCAAGGTCTCCTTCCTGGAACGCCATGACCTTCTTCATAGATCCAATGACCGAGAAACTGAAGACCGATCCCCGTCGATCCCCGTCGAACCTCGGATCCGAACCCCCCCCTCCCCTAATGTGTGACCCTGACCCATTCTCCTATTTTATAATATATGATACCAACTTGCTGCATTAAATCATTCATGATCGCATACATATTCAGTGGGTGGGGGCATTATGCCAATTCATCTCATAATTAAATATGGAGTCCATCTATGGGATATCTTTGTCTTATTCCGGACTGCATTTAAATTTGCGTAGCGAACCGATGCCATGATCTGCCTTGCTAAGACAACATTTAAATTGCGGGGTAGTTAAATAACTCGAACCGTCTAATTAACTGTCGGGACCCCGGTTCCGCTTAACACTGCCTAATTGCACCGCATCTGCATCATATCATAATCATGCCGGATCTTCTGCCGTCGTATTAAATATTGCATCCGGTGTTTCTTCTAGTGTTTGCTTCTTCGCGGATTAGGCCGATGAGTTGATGCGAGTATCGACAAGTTCTTCGGATATGAATCTCTTGTAGTTTTTCCCAGGCAAGCATCTCTTCCCCTTCTACCTATTTTGCATTCATAGTCTTTATTTTTTCCGGTTGATCTATTGCTATCCGTGTCGTGATGCTTTAGTTTCCGTACCCCAGTTATATCCTGTGCAGCCTCTATATTGCCTTGGACACCTCCTATTACCCGAGTTTGGTTGATAGCTGGCCTTGCGAGTCGTAGTTGCTTGCTCAGGTGCGATCTCGTGTTGTCAAGTACCACAGTTGTTGGAATGCTGGCGGATGTTTATTGGTGGAGGTGATCATGAATTTAATCACAACTATTAAAATGCTAGATATAACTAATGCAGAGGAAACAGTGGGCAATAGATGTTATTTGGTTCTTCCACGCTCACTTGTGTCCCGTTGGACCCCGAGTACTTGATACCTGTTCCTTGATTTTTCGCACTATCCACATCCGGGAGGCCTTATGGACCCCCCCTGAGCCAGAGCTTGATTCATTTCTATTTCTTGGGGCCACAAAGTAGTTTGGTGCTTTATTACTATCCTGTACCTATGCCATGTTTTACTACTTTATTTAAGATTGTGCGTGGAGCACTTGTACTGTTTTGGAACGTGGAATGTTTTCGCGGTATCGACAAGCCCAGTCACACTTTCGGGTTCCCGGTCGTTTACAGCCATTGTCACAAACCCTGGGTCTGTTCCGGAGCCGGCCAACTTTGTTGCGGGTAGCTTAGTTGGGTGGCCCCCTGAAATATTTCTGAATCCTGTGATCGCTTTGTCGTGAATGCCTCGTGGGTTTTGAGCTGGTTTTTCCGAGGTTGATCGAGTGTGTGTTGCTATTTGTGCACCCCTCCAGGGTAAAACTTTCTAAAAGCCGTGTCCGCAGTTATGGACGACTTGGAGCACAGTATCTCGATCATAGACAAGCATAACTAAAGTAGTGCTATAAATATGACTTAACATGTGACTAGTAATCAGCTCAAGTATAACGGAATGGATATTAAAGATGCCAACCACTGGTGGATCTGAGGTGATCTGTGTCATACTATACCTGCCTAGTAAGTTTTGCAACTCCAATGGAATGTGATAAAAGTGCCAACAACTGTTGGGTTTTGGGATTCCTCAGGACAATTATATCTGACTAGTAACTGTTCCAACTACAACGGAATGTTAACTAAAACTTCCCACTACTTATGCTAATAGGATGACTCATACTATCTATATCTGAATAGTAAGTGCTGCAACTAAGACGGAATGAGTAAAATTGCCAACCGTGTGAGTTCCTCGTTCTGACTTCCTCATTTGGTCTCGAGGGGGAAATACTAGGATGGGTATGTTTGGTGTAGTCTCAGGTTGGATCCGAATAGGTCTTTCTTACCCCTCTCTAATAGCCGCCAGTGATACCGAGTCTCTATAGGTTGTATAGTGTTGCCACGCTACCGCTTCAGTCCACCATACCTATGTAGACGAGAGCCGCCGAATTCTAGCCTCGCCGTGTACTGGCATCAGTACTGACGCTCCTCTCTTTCCTTTTCCCTCTGTCGGCACCCCTTTTGCTGTTTAGCAGGTTTGAGATCGACGTCGTTAGTAGGGTTACCCTTTCCAGCTTGGCCTGGGCAGGGTTATGGACGCCATTGGTTATTCTTCAGGGCTCTTAGTCCATTTGGCTCTTGTCCGTAGTCAGACGCTGTATCGTTTTCAAGGTGATTTGGATCTTTGTATTGTATATCTGTATTCTTGACTCTTGGAGTCGTGTTGTATATATATCTATTCTGTGGGTCCCATCGAGGACTGTTGTGTAATGTTATTACTTCGTTTTCCACCCGCACGAAAGTGCCTGGTGGGCGTCCTTGAATCGTTTCTATGCGGGTTTGGTGGGAAGCGCTGAAACTTGCATAGGGCCGATTCGAGGGTGTTACATCGGGTAAGCACCAGCTTATACTGATTGCTCGAAGTTGTATGCTTACATACGATCAAATTAATACAAGCCTCAATTAGCGCCAACATGTGGCATTGTCATCATGCAAAAAGGCTCATAATTCACACATTTTGTTCACAGTTTCAAACACACTAATACAACCAGTTTGTAGACTAGCACAGAATGTACAATGTCAGCACATCAGAGCTTGACTTTTTCATGTCACATTAGAGCTTGACTTGTTCATTTCACATACAGAAGAATGAGCAAGGATATATACTATATTGAACAAGTAATTTCGCGGTAGCGCCAAAAGTAAGCCGTGTATCAGAGACAATATGGGATCTGCATAAAAAAAATTCTCTTTTTTGGAAGGGTCTCCATATACTTTTTTATAAAATCGACATAAAAATTTGTGGCTATCATCCTAGGGCGTCTCGGCCTACTTTGGCATACCGATCCAAGATCCATTACGGCTTAGTTAAGGCCTGTTTCGTGGCCCTATAAGAAGCAATGAGCTACTTTTCCTTGTTCGTTAAGAGTAAAGAAGGAATATTCTTCTTAAAACACAAAGGTGCATGAGGTGCGATGGTTAAAAAAAAGCTGCACAAGTCGCGTATATACAAGCCAGTAACAGTACCAAAGACTATAGTACAGAAATCAAGCTACGAAATAAGCACCGCTACATGGATTATACCTTGGAAGGAAATACTAATTACAAAATCATGGCAAGGCTCATATAAACTGATTCAAGATGGCCACTAAAACCAGTGTACTAACAGTCAACTGTTGAACCACGATGCAAAAAAGATGACATAACGATACACTAGAAAGATCCACAACTCAGTCTAGTAATGGAACAACGAGCCTACCACACCTAAACTAGGCCTAAACCAAATTGCGGCCTATCGCACACGGTTCCAACCATCTTTGGAAAGGCTGATAACTGCCACAGGCCCACCTTCAGTTGGCTGTAGGTTCCAGTGTTTAATCTGTAAGAATTGTATTCCGCGAAAGCTCCTGTATGTTGTGTACACTCAGTTTTTCCTCATGAATGGGAACAATGTGACATCAGGAGCCTTGCCTCCGTGTTTCTTCATCACCTTGTAAATGAATGGATAATTGAGACCGAGAAACAGAGTGTTGTCGCCCAGGCTGTTAACCTACCTCTAAACGATGACCCTTGGAGGTCTAGCAGAGTTAGGTTCCTCTTAAAAAATGTGGACACGAGAGGAAGGATATAGGCATAGGTTAGTCCCATTTTGAGCACGGGGAAGGATTTCACCCTCTTCTCTATGGGCAACCTCCATGCCATACGTTGTAATTAGGATCATCAAGCATTCACCATCAGCTGATCGAGCAAGGAACCACATGCCTGGCCGATTGTTCAGAATAGGTGCTAGGATTACAAACGGAAGCTTCTAGTTTCCTGCAACATCAAGTGCATTACTGGCACACATATTCTAACACCAACATTCTTCATTGTTCATGATAATAGTGTGAATAGGCAAATCCTAACAATAATATTACCCAATAAATTAACAACATTAGAAATTGCATTTCTTATTCTGCTATTTCGAATATTTGGATTTCTTGCTTATCTTAGTTTCCTAGTTGTTGTAAGTTTCAAAATAGGAAGCGCCACTTTTCAGTGATATAGAGGCATGTCCACTTGAATCCTATATGATTAGATACCTACAGTATCTTGGATCAAGTGGAGTTTGATTACATAGGAAAACCAAAGGAGTTGTACAAAGAGGTTGGAGTGGATGGAATTTTTTCTCCAAAATAGAGTGCAAAGGAATCCTTGGAAGGAATTCCTAAGGATTATACTCTTTCTAATCAAACAACATTTTAGAGAAAAATTCCTAAGGATCCAAATCCTATAAAAATCGTACACAGTTCCTCTGAATCCAAGGAAAATCCAAAAAGAAAAGATTGGTGTCTTACAAAAATCCTATGTGTTTTCTACAATCCGAGGAGGGCCTGAAAGTACAATCAGATAAAGAAACCTGGCTTCAATGTGTTGCGCTCACAATTGAGATGCTGGTTAATAATACCTTCCATATTCTGACAATGAACGAACTTACTAGTGCAGGGACGCCGTCATAGACTATATATTTTGAAGATATATTACTAGTACTAATTCATTACTGGCAATGGTTAATTCATTTTTAGGACATAAAGGGTGTGCTCATTCAGTCATATAAAAGGTAAAAGATAAACAATGTAGTTAAAGAACAACTTCATTGAATCACTCACAATGTATCATCATAGAACTAGAATTACCTTCCAATGTGGGATCCCAGTAGTAGGTGCATCCTTCACTTGCGACCGCAAAAATGAGGCCACCGTGTTCAATGGCATCATAGTACTGTTGTCTTCCATGACCTG
This sequence comes from Avena eriantha, assembly GCA_910589775.1. Classification (NCBI taxonomy): domain Eukaryota; kingdom Viridiplantae; phylum Streptophyta; class Magnoliopsida; order Poales; family Poaceae; genus Avena; species Avena eriantha. The sequence goes on from OU342740.1 coordinate 112,914,447, forward strand.
GATGCTCGAGGCACCTCCAACTTAGCTACTGCCTTCCAGGTAGGCAATTTCACTGTCGAACAACGCGAGGAGCTTATAGTCCGTGTAACCCCCGGCTTATGTGGGCACTCTGCAGATTACGATCTTCAACAGGTCAAGACATGCGTCCCATGACTTATTGAACTTTTCTCCATACCTGTGGATTCACCAAAAAAAAACTTTTGAAATATGCATGAGTTCAGAAATGAGTACAGGTAACTAGGGGAACCCTGGCTGGCTAGTAGCATTACATGTTATAAACTAGATACGAGGCAGACTGAATGCCATAAGTATCCTTTGATGGAAGGTGGATTACTCGATAGGTGTAGATGTTCGCTAGGCACTAGGCCCCACGCTGGTTGATACATTGCAAATGTATCTATAATTTTTTATGCTCCATGCTTGGTTTTCCCCAATTTCTTGTGTTTTGTCCACACTTTGGAGTACTTTTCATATGATTTCTTGGACTAACCTATTAACAAGAGCCACAGTGCCAGCTGCTTGTTTTCTGCTGTTTTTGGTTCCAGGAAAATCAGAAAATGAATATTCTCGGAATTGGACGGGACAAAATCCAAAGTGCCTATTTTTCCAGAAGACTCGCGGAGCCAGAATACGAGACGGAGGAGGGCTAGGGCCTCGCCACACCACCGCCAGGCGCGGGCTGGGCTTGGCCGCGCCAAGGCATGGTGTGGTGGCCCCAGGCACCCCCTCGGTGTCCCTCTTCGCCTATAAGAAGCCTTCTGACCTAAAAACTTTAGGGGGTTTCGACAATTTTCCACAAAAAGTTCCGCTACGCCGCCACCACCGAAGGGGAGATTCGGGGGACAGATAGTCTCTGTTCCGGCACCCTGCCGGGACGCGGAAGTGCCCCCGGAGCCATCTCCATCGATCTTCACCATCATCTCCATCGACCATCCATGTTTCCCCCATATATGAGTGAGTAATCCCCCGCTGTAGTCTATGGGGATGGTAGGGATTGGATGAGATCGTTCATGTAATGGCATCAGATTGTTAGGGCATGGTGCCTAGTATCATTTATTAGTGCTTGATGACTTTGTTGCGGCTTGTTGTGCTTAATGCTTGTCACTAGGGCCCGAGTGCCATGATTTCAGATCTGAACATGTTATTGATTCATTATGGTAGTATTGTTCTTGGTCTTATCTACAAGTTGTATACACACGTTGTTTTCCGGAACCTATGGCCCCGAAGTGACAGAAATCGGGATAACCGGAAGGGAAAGGCTTTGATGTGATGATCACATGTGTTCACGGAGTGTTAATGCTTTGATCCGGTGCTCTATTAAAAGGAGCACCTTAATTGCCAGTAGTTCCCCAGAGGCCCCGCTGCAAACGGGCTGGCAGGACAAAAGATGTTGTGCAAGTTCTCATTGCGAGCACGTATGACTATATATGGAACACATGCCTAGGATTGTCTAGTACTTGGGTCCTTTATATTATTTATCTGGAATTGCCCTATGTTCTGATTGCTATGTGAATTATCTTGTCCATGCAATGCCCTTCCATGCATCCCTATGCCTACCGCACTCGAATCCCATTGTTTACTGCTTTTGTTACTACTGTCTTTGCTTTGCTACTTCTGTTACTTTGCTATTCCTTATACAAAACTATTGCTACTAATAAACTGCTGTGAGCAAGATTGTTTCCAGGTGCAGCTGAATTGACAACTCAGTTGTTAAGGCTGATAAATATTCTTTGGCTCCCCTCGTGTCGAATCAATAAATTGGGTTTAACTTCCCTCGAAAATACTACGATACACCCCCTATACTTGTGGGTCATCAAGACTATTTTCTGGCGCCGTTGCCGGGGAGCATAGCTTTATTTATCAAGTTCACTTGGAATCACTATTGTTCAAGCTAACTTTATATTTCTCCTTGTTTTCTTGTTTCTTTATCAAAAATACAAAAAATTAGTTGCTACTCTAGTTGTTATTTTCGTTGGTCTGTTATTGTCTTGCTTTATCATGCTTGATGTCAATGGTTGGTTTCTTTGAAACTGAATCTTATTGGCAAGGTGGGTTCACGGAAGATCAAAAGGATTATTATAAGGAACACCGCTTGTCACAAAAAGGGAAACACTTATGGGAACAAATTGATAGATTGTATACCATTGCTAGAAATGTGTGCTCTACTTATAATGTTACTTATTGCTGTGATGAATCTCGTTGCAGAAAGAGGTATAAACACCTCCCTTTTGAATGTGAGTATAATGATAATGATACCATATCTTCCTATGCTAAAGGAATTTATGACTTTTATGATGCGGAACAAATTGAAGAATTTATTGCTTGGAAGGGTCCTTTTGAACTTGCTAGTTTGCTTGAAAATATTGATGATTCACCTTATAAGTATGAGGTGTATGGTATACTTAAATTTTGCTTTGATAATTACAAGGATGAAAATGGCTATATTCTTGAATATTTTTATAGATTCTTTCCACCAATGGAAGAGACTAATGCCTTGCAGGATCCTATGGAAGAAGAAATTGATGAACCCGAAATCTCATTAGATGAAAAAGAGGAGGAGAGTGATGAACAAAAGGAGGAAGAATGAATTAGCTATCGATGCCTACCTTCTAATGGGAGTAACTCTTTATCCCTTAAATTATTTGATTGTCCCCCTTGCTTACTAAAGGAGAATGAATGTTATGTTCCAGAGGTTTCTCTTGAAAATGTTTATAATAAAGCTCTAGTGCTTGTAGATCATGAAGAGCATGCTTTATGTGATAGTTATATTATTGAGTTTCTTCATGAGGCTACTGAAAATTATTATGATAGAGGAAAATATGGTTGTGGAAGTTTTCATGGTATTGAAACACCTCTCTATGTGTTGAAAGTTTTGAAGTTACTCTTGTTTTATCTTCCTATGCCTGTCACTTTGTTATTTGCTTACACGATTCCTATGCATAGGAAGTGGGTTAGACTTAAATGTGTTTTGAATTTGCTCCTTGATGCTCTCTTTTACTTTAACTCATATTTCTTATGAGAGCATCCTCTCAAACTTTTATGCCTGAAGATGATAATATGTCTATTATTCTTGGGAGACCTTTTCTTAAATACTGCAGGAGCTGTTATTAATTATAATCAAGGGAAGGTGACCTTCATTGTTAATGACAAGGAACACATTGTCTATTTCCTCAAGAATATTGAAAGGAATTATGGTTTGAATTCAATTAAACATGTTGAGGGCATTCAGGTTGGAGAAATATATTGTCCTATACCAAGAGAAAATTTTGAAACTATTATGATTGGGACCATTGCTATCAAGGTTGAGGTAACATAATCATAAGTGGAATACAAAGTTTTGTCTCATATGAAATTTTTTTGGTAGCAAGACCTGATCAACCTAGTTAACAAAAGGATTTCATTGAACAAAACAATGTTTTCACTATGATCATTTCTGTTTACTTCTATTTTATCCATTCTAGTTTTTTCTTATGCCTAACTTAAATGCATTAAAGAATAGTACTTATTGGGAGATAACCCAAAAGTTTTCGATGAGTCTTGGAAGTTATTACTTCAGTAATAACCGCTCCTTATCCTTTTTATTTGCCTTTTGTGCCAAGAGTAACCTCTAATGAGAGAGAAGTAATGATTGGGAAAGTTGTTGTCCCGAAACAGATTTTTCTGTGCTTCACCATAAAAATTCGTGAGAGAGCTCTGTATGTCGGATTGAGCTGTAAGTTTTTGTGCTTCCGACCCAGGTTGCTATATAACTTTAGTTAGTTCAACACTTTTTGATTTGAGCAACATAAGGTCTTCGAAAAAATTCGTCCTTACCTGCTGGTCTGTTTTGACAGATTTCTGCCATTTTGTGCATTTGCTTCTTGTTGGTTCCTTCTTGAGTTCTTTTGGGGAATTGAGCTTTTTGAGGGAAGTTCTACAGTAGCTAGTGTTCTAATGTAAGTTTATTTGGTGTTAGAACTGAACCTTCAGACTTATTTATCTTAAGTGCACTAATGTTGCTAATGAGATTGTGTGAAGTTTTGTATGAAGGAAAAAATTTCAGGTGTATGGAAGGAATGAGTAATGAGAAGAAGGATGGACTAAAGCTCAAGCTTGGGGATGCCATGCGTTTCACCCCAAGAAATATCCAAGAAGTACAAGCGTCAAATCTTGGGGATGCCCAAGGCATCCCCTTCTTCATGAATAAAAATCCCAGGTTTCTTCCAAACGCTTCATTTTTATTATTTCATGCACAATTGTGTTGTTCTTGGAGCGTCTTATTTTTCGTTTTCGTTTTGGTTTTCGTTTTTTTTGATTGCTTAGTTTTCTGAATAAAGTTGTTGTACCCCCTCTTTCATACATTGTCTTTCAAATAGTTTGGTTTGGCTTGGAAAAGAGTAGGAAAGTTCATGCTTAAGTGGCAAAGAGAGCTTGTTTTTTACTGTGGCCTATGCTTTGTCATGCCATGCTTGATATTGTTTTGGCTTTATGCTTAGTATTCTTTGATGTAGCATGAATTGTTATAAACAATTGAGATTTCTTAATGTGCCTTGGATGAATCATGCGTTGTTTTAGCATATTAAAGCATAGTATAGTGGTATTCTCCTTTGATGCTTTATTTGGGTTGACTTGGCATATGCTCACACCATGTAATGACTATCCCAAGTCACCATAAGCCTTTATGATCCTTTAGTTTTCAACTTGTAGTATCACTTTATCCTTTGATCAATGATGTTTTGTCGCTCTGCATGATTATGGCCATTATTGCTCTCTCGTTTGTCGCTCCCTTACTATTGCTAGCCTTCACTTTCACTGAGTATGTTTTACTCATGTTTCCAACTCCCTAAAACCAAATATTTCCGAAGTGTCCACCATACCTACCTATTAGCATCATTTTCTACTTCCGTGCATATTCATTATGCCTTGTTTTCTTCCGAATATGCTTGTTATGAGAAAGTTAGTTAGTAAAGCTCTCACGAACATGATGGCACACTTTATTTTCTTGCACTTAATAAACCTAAACCATTGCATCCTTCTTTGTTGCGTATATGCTTGCGCTTTATAAGTTGAAGTTAGCAGAACCATGTATCATGGGGAATGCTTTCAACATTGCACTGGTACTTTGTACGTCGTTGATATCATGTTCTTTTGCTTATGGATCCTGGCGGTGTGAAATAAAAGTGGAACTTTTAAGATCATGGAGGTTGTATGTATGTTAGAGAAACGCCTGGGCCGCTAGTCTAATCCATGCCTAATCATGGTGGAAACTTGCAGCATAACCATAATGAGCATTCTATGAAGCATCCTCAATAAAAATCTATGCACATAGTAAATAAAAAGATCGCTGAGATGCTCATTGTCTGCTTGCCTTGTCATTTTGATTATGGGATAGCTCCCGTATCATGTGCAAGGGGTACCCCGTTGGCGGTTCTCTATGATACGTATATACTTACAATGACAAGAGCTTACTCGTGACTGAAGTTGAGTAGCATGAGGATCGGTCTTCGTAAGTAAGGGGCACGAGACTTCGAATAACTTGTCAAGCATATCCTCTTAGTTGTGTCACTTTCACCTTAACCACGTTAAAGATGCTTATGATAGGGGCAATGAGAGCTCAAAGCTAATGAGTACCATACTTTCAGCATTTGGAAGCCTTTCAAATTATTCAAAACCTTTTCATTTCCTTGTTGAGTCTCCACTTATTCTATGAGCACTTTCTTGAGAGCGTAGTGGCCATTCTTAGTTCTGTGTGCATTGTTCCAAGACTTGTTGATTGATGCATACCTTGATATTGCTTGTTTTAAACTATTTGTATCTAGTCACTCTTGTAAACTTTGAAGGTGTCCTATGCATTTATGTTTGCTAATCTTTGAGGGACAAACTGAATGCCACTTTGCTATGTTTTCTTTATGTGAAACAAACAAACGTAGCATTGTTATTCATGAATCTTTTGTTTGTTCCTTTTCATGTTGCATCATAGTTTCTTTGTCTTATTGCTAGAACTTTGTCTTTCATGTAATGATTGAAGTACTATGATCCCAACTTTGAATGTTTTACAAATACTTTGATCAAGTTTTTGATGGTGCATGTCACCTCAAAAAATATTCTTTCTTTTTATCACTTACTTACTCGAGGACGAGCAGGAGTTAAGCTTGGGGATGTTGATACATTGCAAATGTATCTATAATTTTTGATGCTCCATGCTTGGTTTTATCCACTTTCTTTTGTTTTGTCCACACTTTGGAGTACTTTTCATATGCTTTTTTGGACTAACCTATTAACAAGAGCCATAGTGCCAGCTGCCTGTTTTCTGCTGTTTTTGGTTCCAGGAAAATCAGAAAATGAATATTCTCGGAATTGGACGGGACAAAAGCCAAAGTGCATATTTTCCAGAAGACTCATGGAGCCAAAATACGAGACGGAGGAGGGCCAGGGCCGGGCCACACCACCCCCAGGCGCGGGCTGGGCTTGGACGCACCAGGGCATGGTGTGGTGGCCCCAGGCACCCCCTCGGTTTCCCTCTTTGCCTATTAGAAGCCTTCTGTCCTAAAAACTTCAGGGGGTTCGACGTTTTTCCATGAAAAGTTCCGCTGCACCGCCACCACCGAAGGGGAGATTTGGGGGACAAAAACTCTCAGTTCCGGCACCCTGTCGGGACGGGGAAGTGCCCCCGGAGCCATGTAACACCCTCGAATCGGCCCTATGCAAGTTTTAGCGCTTCCCGCCTAACCCGCATAGAAACGATTCAAGGACGCCCACCAGGCACTTGCGTGCGGGTGTAGAACGAAGTAATACCATTACACATTAGTACACGACCGAACCCACAGAATATATATATATATATATATACAACAACGACTCCATTAGTCAAGAATACAGATATAATATACCAAGATCCAAATCACCTTGAAAACGATAGAGCGTCCAACTACGGACAAGATGGAAATGGGGCTAAGAGCCCTGAAGTATAACCAATGGCGTCCATAACCCTGCCCAGGTCAAGCCGGAAGGGTAACCCTGCTAACGACATCGATCTCAAACCTGCTAAAACAAAACGGGTGCCAACAAAGGGCAAAGGAAAAAAGAGGAGCGTCAATACTGAGGCCAGTACACGGCGAGGCTAGAATTCGGCGGCTCTCGCCTACATAGGTATGGTGGACTGAAGCGGCAGCGCAGCATGCACTAAACAACCTATAGATAATTGATGCAACTGTCGGCTATGAGAGAGGGATAAGATAGACCTATTCGGGACCAACCTGATACTAACACCAATCATACCCATCCTGGTATTTCCCCCTCGAGACCAAAACGAGGAAGTCAAACCGAGGAACTCACACAGTTGGCAGTTTTATTCATTCCATTATAGTTGAAGCACTTACTAGTAAGATAGAGATAGCATGAGTCATTCTGATAGCATAAGTAGTGGGCAGTTTAAGTTAACCATTTAGTGATAGTTGCAGTACTTACTAGTCAGGTACAATTAGCATGTGACATCCCAAACCCAGCAATTGTTGGCAATTTTATTTCATTCCATTGGAATTGCGATACTTACTAGGAAGGTATAACATGACACGATTCACCCCAGTTGTTGGCACTTTTATTATCCATTCCATTGTAATGAAGCTGATTACTAGTCACATATTAAATCAAATTTATAGCACTACTTTAGTTATGCTTGTCTATGATCGAGATACTGTGCTCCAAGTAGTCCATAACCGCGGACACGGCTTTTAGAAAGATTTACCCTGCAGGGGTGCACAAATAGCAACACACACACGATCAACCTCGGAAAAACCAAATCAAAACCCAATGAGGCTTTCACGACAAAGCAATCACAGGATTCATAAAATATTTCAGGGGGCCACCCCACTAAGCTACCGGCAACGAAGTTGGCCGTCTCCGGAACGGACCCAGGGTTTGCGAGAACGGCTGTAAACGACTGGGAACCCAAAAGTGTGAATGGGCTTGTCGATACCGCGAAATCGTGCCGCGATCCAAAATAGTACAGGTGCTCCCCGCACAATCGTAAATAAAGCAGTAAAGCATGGCATAGGTACAAGATAGTAATAAAACCCCAAACTAGTTTGTGGCCCCAAGAAATAAGAAATGAATCAAGATCTGGCTAAGGGGGATTCATAGAGTCTCTCGTATGTGGATAGTGCGAATAGTCAAGGAACAAGTATCAAGTACTCGGGGTCCTACGGGACACAAGTGAGCGTGGAAGAACCAAATAACATCTATTGCCCACCGATGCCTCTGCATTAGTTATATCTATTCCTAGCATTTTAACAGTTGCATTTAAAGTCATGATCATCTCCACCATTAAGCATGTGCCAACCTTCCAATAACGGTGGAACAACAACGACACGAAGCAGCACCTGAGCAAGCAACTACGACTCGCAAGGCCGACTATCCATCAAACAACAGGCAATAGGATGTGTCCATGGCAATATTGAGGCTACACGGGATATAACTAGTGCACGGAAACTAAAGCATCACGACACGGATAGCAATAGATCAACAAGAGGAAATAAAGACTATAAATGCAAAATAGGTAGAAAGGGGGAGAATGCTCGCCTGGGAAAACGTAGCCGAAGGTTCATATCTGGAGAACTTGTCGATACTCGCATCCACTTATCGGCCTAATCCGCGAAGAAGCAAACACTAGAAGAAACACCGGATACAATATTTAATACTACGGCAGAAGATCCAGCATTATTATGATATGATGCAGATGCGGTGCAATTAGGCAGTATTAAGCGGAACCGAGGTCCCGACAATTAATTAGATGGTCCATGTTGTTTAGGTACCCCGCAATTTAAATGTTGTCTTAACAAGGCAAAACAAGGTATGGGTTCGCTACACAAATTTAAATGGAGCCAATATAAGACTAAAATAGTCCGCATATAGACTCCATATTTAATTATGAGGTGAATCGGCCTAATGCCCCCAAAACACAAACAAATATGCATGCATGAACAATTTAATATGCGACATGTATATGTCATATTATAAAAATAGAGGCTTAGGGTCACACATCTGGGTTCGGAACATGTTGGGTTCCGCGGGTTCGGCGTTCGACAGGGTTCGACGGGGATCGGCGAGGTTCGGATACGCGATGGAGAACTTGTCGTGTCGTGACGGAGAACTTGGGTTCCAAGCGGTCGATCTTGCCGTCGATGGCGAACTCGAATGGATCGGGTACCGGTGGTCTTCGGATCCGTGTAGGAGATCTTGACACCTGTGACGAAGAACTCGGGTTCGTAAGGAGGTCTTGGCATTCCGATGGATAGGTCCTCCAGGTCGAAGAACTTGGCGCTCCAGGGTCTCGGCGTGTCGAGGGTTCGGTCTTCGGACTCCATGACTTCGGGGTCTTGGCGTATGTGTCGAAGATCATGGTGTTCCGTGACGAAGAAATTGGCGTCCTTGTCGGAGTTCTCGGGTGACGTTGTCGGTCTTGGGTTCGGCGCCGGTAGATCTTGGTGTCCAGGGATTCTCTGGGTCCGGGGGTCTCGATGCTCCGTGTCAAAGGCCTCGGTCGCTCTTGGTGGCAGACGGGCTTGCGAGTCTGTGGTTCTCCATCTTCAACCGGGGCAGCACGAGTACACGGGCACACCATGATCAGGAGCTTTACTTTGTCCTTGGTGACTTCTCCATCTGGGGACGTCTCGCACTACAGACTCGACGAGGAACAAGCGGAACGCCCAGGCAGCAGCAACACTTGGCAGAGGCTATAGTATACAACGCAAGCGAGTAGACCACAGTGCTACAAGGGTCATGTCCTAAATGGACATAGCATTGAACACCTTCCAAATATTGTGCCTCTGAAGTAAAACGACCCACCACGGAAGATGACCGGCATCAAGGATCTGCGGGCGGATGGCACTAGGGCTGGCGAGCATGGTGGTTGGCGACGCTTGCGGGAGAGGATCGGTAGAGGCCGGAGGTGCATGCTCGACGACAGGGTTGTGCTCGGGATGAGGGAGAAGACGGGAGGCGGCGCTTGTCCGGGAGGAAGGCGACCGGAGAGGGCGGCGGCGAGCCTGCCGCGGAGCGGAGCCCGATGGCGGCGGCAGCTCGGGCACCTGGACGGAGCGGGTGAGGACAAGCGCTGAAGGAGCAGTTCCGCAGGGGAGGAGGCGAGGCGAGGTTGGTCGCTAGCGGCGGCCAGCTCGAGCGGCAGAGGGAGGCCGTAGAGCTAGGGGAAGGAGAGCCGGCGGCGGTCGCCGATGGGGTTATCACTGGTCCATGGCGGTGAGCCAGTCGCTGTTCATGCCAACCCAGAATTTTTCATGCATGAAGGGCAGGATGGCGGTGCGCCGAGGATGGTCGAGGGGCACCACGTCGTACACCGTGTCGTGTAGAACATGTACCCTCATATCGTCATAGTGATCGTATAGCCAATAAGCAGGCTAAGGCATCAGTAGGCAGGGTTCATTCGAATGCTGAAAAGTCCATTTCGTACCTTCGTTGTTGGCAACATGATCGTACAACATCTTGCAGCATGCGGCTAGCCTAATTGTGCTATAAATGTCTAGACGCAGAATGATGAGGCTGACATCGCCTACGCTAAGTTGATCCCACTTGCATCGCCCGCTGAGCTTCAAATCGACCATCATAGCCGGATTGATTTACGTGGATGCCAAGTGCGGTTGGGGTTTTCTGCAGGAGGAGGGGAGCATTAGGAATGAGTGAGAATAGAGAGCGTGGGGGATATCATGTGCGGAGTGGGGACTAGGGAAGAAGATGGAGAGGCAAAGAAAAAAATGAGGGAGGAGATTTTACTTGCTTGCTCTGTCTAGTCAACAGTAGCATCAAGGACACCGCCGCCTAGACTTCACTGTATGTTAGACTAGCATGCCATGCAGCTAGTAATTTGACAATACTCCTACTTACTACGTATCAGAGGTGCAGTATTGTCTAGTCATATCAGTTTGACCAGAGGGTTTTCTTTTTATAGCTTTCATTTCAAGATACTATAGTATTTTCAATGGAAAATAGGAGGACGAACAACTACTACTAGTAGTAGCTGCAACATGGAAACATGTACTTTCATCTTGTTCCCCTACATGCAGAAGTCGTAGCACAGAACTAAAAATATATACACCGGATATAATGCATAGTACGGGTGTGTTCTTGTTATTTTTGGAATGTTGCATGTGTTCATATATGTTCTCGTACAAGGTACATGGAACTATACGTGTACAACATGCAACCGCGCAACAAATGAGAGATGTGCACGGACACTAGTTTTTCCTCAAGTCACGTAACATGCATGACTTTGTGTGACTCTGATTCACTGACATGTGGGCCCTGTTTAGGTCGGCCCCACCTGCCAATGAGAATCTGTGTGCATCATGCGCTTGGAGCCACTAGGTACATCCACGACGAAAATTAGAATTTGCAACTAGTTACACTGGCAACAATATGTTGCATGTGGCACTTCCAAGTTTTCAGAAAATGTGAAATAAATCATGAACATAGATCATATTTATATAGTTCATCTATAAATTTCCATCTCAAAAATATTACTAGTACATGGTCTAGCCACCACAAAATGAACAAATGAACACAAGTTATTGTTTGCTTAGGTTTTTCTTTTTCATTCACATAGGTCACATAAGATCTTATTATGGGACCAAATATTGTAGATGCACAAGATACGACATAACCAATATTACGGATTTATTTCACATTTTTTGAGAACTCGAAAGTGCAACAAATAATAAAGGGGTGCGGGCGCAACGAGTTGCAGTATTCGACCCGCACTGACTAAAACTATGGCTTGCATACAAAAGGAGTTTGATCAAACCGCAGGCCTTGCACTACATTGTAGTGAAAAGGGAGTTAGAGTACAACAAGTTAACGACTGTGGCCATACGATACAAATCAAGCGAAGGAAAAAATTCAAGATACGCCAATCCCTATTCCATATGATCACTATGTTCAACCCCTCTCCCTTGAACCGTTAATTATGCCAGTTCCAATCCTTTGGCGGGCCAAGCCTGGGACGAACAACAACGGAGTCTGCCGCCAATTCCAGCCAATGTTTGTTGAGAAACCAACTATGGCATCTTGAGCATTCATACTAAAGTGGCATATTTCAGGACGAAAATTAAATCCACTGAGACTAACTGGATGCGGCGAGGTGTATACGCAGTTACTCCTCGTTATATATCCAGGGCCAAGTCCTACCACGCCAATCGGAATAGTAATAGGATAGTTCAATCCAAGGAAGATAGAAAATGCTCCAAGGTCTAAAGCCCTCCGCCATTGCCTCGGTGGAAGTAACCTACTAGTGTCAATCGAGAACACATGGAAGCAATACCCAGTAGAATAGGTGTGAATATTGCGGCCATGATGATAACCAACATTTTCAGTGACAGGATAACCACCATAAGTAGTGTCATACCGCCTATCACTAACGCCCAAAGTATTGATTAGAATAAGGCTACCACCATCAGGAGATGTTGCTAACCACCACATATCAGGAATGTACTCACGATTACCATCGAAATCAGGTGGCCCTGGAACATGCACATGACCTTGCAATGAAAGCACATTTGGAAGTTAGCTAAGAAAAATTTGAATGATGAAGCTTGAAAATTTAAGGATGGAAATTTTACCCCATGCCCGAGGATCCCATGCATAATCATTGCCAATCCGAGTTATAGCATAGACAACTCCCTTGTGGATAATTACATTGTGGTAGCTGAACATGCTTAACTGGTTCTCAAGGACCATCCACATACCATGAGAACCATCAAGGAAGGGAATTACCATGTCGAAGATGGCCAGGACAGAGAAATACTTATAGTTACCAACAACTGTCAGAACTCGGCAAATGGATATTTTCAGTAGATTAGTAGGCTGACCAGCCACCATAAACTTAAGTACCTCGGGTGTGGCCTCAAAATCGAAGATCGCTAGTAGAGGAATCCGGTGATGACTGAACACATTCACAAGCTCCCAGTTCCAGGTGAGACCAACAGTGGCGATCCAATCTCCATGGGCGCCTGGCCACTTCTTACCCTCACAATCTGGCATCACAACATCGGAGGAGGACTTGTCCAGCAGCGTCAGCTTGCACAAGGTCCACCAGAACTACTTTTGTGGCTTCTGCTTGCCCCTGCCGCAATAGTAGCTTCCCCTATAGAACTGCTTCATGCGATTGTCACGGTAGAAGACATTGTACTCACACGGTAGCTTAGTTGGGCAAGTGTGAAGAACACACAGGGGAGACCATACGGATGAGATTTCGCCAGGGTGGTGGTCGACGAGGCTCGCGGTGGTGATGACGTCGCATCTGTCTGAGTCTTCAAGGGGGCCATCGGAAAACACCCTAGAAGTGTCACTATAATCGATAAATTGGGCCATCGCAAGGAAGAGCTCGAGTGGGTGGGGGAAATGGCGTTTGTTTCTGATAGGGGTTTTGAAGGACAGAGTGAGTGGCAGCTAGCAGGGTGAGACAACAAACAGTCTATCAAACTGGGCGCCGGAGCTAATCCTAAAGCGGCATGGCAGTGTTGGCACGTGCCTATATTGGTGTGCGAGTGGGAATTTCCTTCACCGGGACGCTGGAGGTGAAGTGAGGATGGAGATCGAGGCAAAGAGAAATACGGAATGAAATAAAACAAAGCGTGCCTTCTTTATCTCTCCTAAATCTACTGTGCCTATCGAACTGGGCTACGGAGATGCTCCCAAAGCGGCATGGTGGTGTTGGCATGTGCCAAGGTGGGCGAGTGGGGATTAGAGAGAAGATGGAGAGGAAGAGGACGGAGAGCAAAGGAAAATAGGATAAATCGATTGAAATCGTACTGCCTACCAGCGTGGTATTTCTCTCTTGTCTGTGTTTCCTGGTGCCTATTGAGTAAATAGGTCAGGCCTTTCTAGTAGTACATCATAGCTAGCCTAGCACGGGATGGAGCTGTACTTTCCTGCTAAATAAATGGTCATGGCAGAGAGATGGTTTGGTGTATACTCAGAGCTCCTCTTGCTGAACGTAATAATCCTTGGATCTTCTACATTCATCATATTGTGCAGGCACATTTGGAACAAGTACTTTACTACTATAAGTAATAAACACATAAAGGTTCCACCGGTAATTAAGGAACCAAAACTGGAATACTACTCTCGAACTCTGGTAGTATAACAAAAAATGCTGACAAAATGGACTACCAGTACCATCTGTACACCCACACGATGCCACCGGACCCCAAATCGACCATCTCTCCATTCAATAAAGAAAAATAGTCGACAATCTCTCAAAAAAATCAACCATCCACCCAAAAAATCCATTGTCTAATGCTTCCTGTTCATTATGAACGGATGGTGACAATTGCTCGAGCACCACGTGAGTAGTCATCTGAGCTACTTGTTGTAGCTCCACGAAATCACGCACCTGGAAGCGGCAGAAGAATGTATACTCTGTCAGTGACGGAAGAAGATCAACGATATACAATACCAAATCGACAAGTAGTTGCTTTATCCGTCTGACCAGTGAGAGCCAACAAGAGTGGTGAATAGCTTGAAGCGCAGCGGAACAGGGGCCTTTAAGGCATACAGTATGTACACCTCCATTCTGATTTAGGATGGTCACATAGTGCTCAATAACTTAGACTTGTAATTTGCACATGTACCTTGATAGTGGGTAATAACATATGTGTAGTGTAACGCAAAGGCCTAATTAATTAGGTTGTAGAATCATATACTAGTATTGGTATGTGTGATGTTATGGTAACTAGCTAAGTTATTACGTCCCATTCTTTTTTCATTAATTAACTCTGAAAAGATATTTAATTCGAGACAAGTATATACGATTACTTGTAGTTCAAGTTTGTCAAGATGCAAAATCTTATGAAGAAGTTTAAGATCTTGTCAAAAATCTCTATGGTTTTTGATACTCCCTCCGACACAAATTAGTTGACTCAAATTTGTTAAGATTCGCATGTATCTAATACTAAATCTTGTCTAGATACAACTGAATCGAGAGAAATCCAAGTCAACTAATTTGGGTCGGAGGGGGTATATCAATTGACTTCTGATGGGTACCTCCAAAAGCTTTTTCTTAAAAGTTTCAAAGCAACCTACAATTTACTTGTATTTCAAATTTGACCTAATTTTGATGAATCTACATAAGGTCATTCAAGTGGCAGAGTTAGCTAGGAAGTTTGAAAACTCATAAAACATAGGAATCATTAGTACATCATGTTGGTCCACTATATATAGTAGTAAGTTGCACGTGCCCTACACGTGAGGCTCATATAATAGACGTCTGATATATCATCACTATATAAAATTATAATAGGTAAAGTAGAAAAAATATAAATTTGATCAACATCTATAAAGTATGGGTGTATATTTGGTTCTTCTACTTTGTATCATCATGTGTAGAAGTCAAAGATTCTTAGCTACCTAACACTTGGAAATTTTTGGTAACATGGTCTAAGAAACGAGGGAGAAGATTCTAGTATGATGGAGAAGTGTGTTTTGAGATGTTTATGCATAGCATTTATTGTGTTCAAGACTATCAATAGAATCTTCTAGATGCTAGAATGGAGAAGAAAATCCAATGGCTGGAAATGTTGGGCTCACGAGTCTCGATCCAACAGTCAATATTCAAAGTTATCCGTACACTATATAGTGGTAAGATGTCGAAAACATGGCTTGTGGCATTCGGATCAATACTCTTCAGACTGTCTTTATAGAAAGGAGCAATCTCGTCACCACTCGAAAAATTAAGAATGATCTTTCCTAATATTTGGGAACTCACATCGATAACATTTTTACTACAAGAAGATGCACCCGTCTACCTCCGTAAAGACAATTAATTCAAGAGCAATCTATCGCATTTACTTGTAGCTCAAGTTTGAGCTCATTTCGTTAAATTGTCAAGATGCAAAATCTTGGCAAGAAGTTGAACTTATTGTAAAAACTATCGGTGGTGGTTTGTGATATATTAAACTAGCCCCTAATGGTTACCTACAAAAAACATAAAACTTTCAATGCAACCTACAATTTACTTGTAGTTCAAAATTGACCTAATTTCAATAAATAGACATAAAATAACTTTCAAGTGGGCAAAGTTAGCTATAGGAATAAGTTTGAAAACTGATAAAACACGGGAATCATAAGTACAACATGAAGGTCCACTATATATGTCTGAAAGCCTGGCTTGTGGCATTTAGATCCATATCCTTCAGACTTTCTTTACGAAAACGAACTATAATCTCATCATCACTTGGAAAATTGAGAATGTTCTTTCCTGATAGTTTGAAACTCACACCGACGGTACTGATTACTACAAGAAGATGCATCCATCTACCTCCAAAGAGATATTTAATTAAAGACAAATCTATCACGCTTACTTGTAGCTCAAGTTTGAGCTAATTTTTCGTTAAATTTTAAAGATGAAAAATCTTAATTAGAAAGAAGTTGAAAAAGTATTGTCAAAACTCTCGGTTGGTTTCTGATATATTAAATGCCCCCCAATGGGTAAACCCCCAATAGGCATGAAGTCATTCAAATGGGGAAAAGTTAATTAGCTATAGGGAGTTTGAAAACTCATAAAACATGGGAATTGTAAGTAAAACACGTTGGTCCACTTAATATGTCTAGATGCTTGGCTTATGGAATTGAGATCCATATTCGTCAGACTTTCTTTACGGAAAAGAACCATCTCGTCATCACTCGGACGACATTGTTTACTACAAGAAGATGCACCCATCTACCTCCGAAAATACATTTAATTCAAGAGCAATCTATCGTGCTTACTTGTAGCTCAAATTTGACCTAGTTTCGTTAAATCGATAAGAAGTCACTGAAGTGTGCAAAGTTTTCTCGGAAGCTTGAAAAATACTAGTACTAAAAACTTGGGTATTATGTATAAGAAACCATTGGTCCAGTTTGTGTGATAATTGGGGAGGTTGCATTTTATTTTAACTATGGTAGGTCTCGTAGGAGCAAGGTGTTTGAGATTTAACACGATTGGTGGAAGTACAACTTACATCAATGACCTAAAAAAATGAATATTGCATCCAAGTCCATGCATTTAGCACAATGACCCTAAAACTGAGCAATGAAGTGTGTGTGTTTTGGGGTTTGCGCATACTAGCGTTCATCGTGTAAAAGACTATCAATAGAATCTTTCTCGATGCTAAGGGAAAATAGAAGATCTAACGGTTAGAAATATTTGGATTTGCTAGTTGACATGGGCATACCTTACATGTACTCGAGTTTGGCATATATGGTCCAACATTGAAGAAGCCCACGATGTTGCTAAGGCCCAGCCAAGATTCGGGTGACCCAGATACTGCGACTGCTTTCAGCACACGACAAATTTAAGATAGAAGTTTAAAGGGAAAACCCTAACTTTTAACCGAGTCGGCTTGCTATCTCGAGACCTAGCCTATCTATATAAAGGCTAAGAGGGGGTGGCAAGGAGGACAATCATTACCCTAGTTTCCACACCATCGCCAGATTGCATATGCGCACCCCTGTAACTTTCGACACCTTCGATAATTCCAAGAGAAGACAAGGAGGAGTACGGTCCTCTACAAGTCCTGAACCTGGGTAAACCTTGCGTCCCTGTGTGGTTTTTTTCTAGCCGATCGATGCCTCCACCACTCCCCACTTCCTCGAACCTAAGTCCATCTACGACGGGCATTGATGAGTTAACCCCTCGTCAATTGGCGCCATTTGTGGGAAACAGGAGTGCTGATGTTGCGGCTTCCTCGGCCCCATCAACCGCAATCTACGACTCCGCAACAGCAAAGATTCGCCTCCTCTTCGGTGCCTTTGACTTCACCGTCCACACTCTAGCCACTCGCAAGGATTTCGAGTCCATGGGCGATGGGATCGGTCTGGCGATCGGGAGCTTATGCTTCCAAGTTGGTCGGCTAGGCATGCTTCGCCTCCCTGACCAGCCGAAGTTCCCCTCGATTGCTCTAGCATCGTGGTTTCCACCGCTGATCGGCACCCTGAGTGAACTCAATACCCCGACAACTATCGGGAATATGGGCAGTGATAGCAGTCGTGAGTCCGATCTAGGCGATTTGGCCAAAGAAGATGGAGCCTACGGCTTCGGATCTGAAAGCCGCGGAAGCAACAGCTTCCCCAAACATTACATGTGCACTGTCGTCAACACAGGCGACAACGGCAGCAATCATGACAACACCGGTACTGGCGGTGGTATGCTAGTCGTGAACAGTGGTCCCTCCAATGGAGCACCCACCAACAACGGGTCGAAAAGTCATCCGCACCTTACTGCGAATGAACATACCCAAGAGCGCGTGCTAATCAAGTTCAACGACGCCGAGTGGGCTCACTACCGAGAGGCCCTGCAGGTCAACCCCCTGCCACCAAACTCGTCGAAAGACATGGTGATGGGTTATCACTGGCTGCTCAAGGAAGAATTCAAGCGCTAGCAGCAAGTAATCGCCCAGCTCGAGGCGTGCAGGAAGGCGGCAGATGAATCGAGCCTTCGGCGAGCTCAGCTCTCTTCCATTGGGGGATCCTCCTCCAAGGGCAACGATCATTCAACCGCCAAGAGACATTCTCGACTGGATCATCTCACCGACAAGGAGCGAGAAGAGGGCGCACGGATCCTAGACTTCTCATCTATGATGGTGGATACGCGGGGAATGTGCTCCCAAGAACACCGCAGGCAGCAGTGAAAGTGGCCACCATGTACCTACTTAACAACCAGCCACCGGCTGGGGACCCGCGAGCCACCATGCACCGATCTACGATCACAAGCCTAGGGCTAGTCGAAGCTGCCCTCATCAAGAATCCAGCATCAGAGCCAAAGGAAAACAATGCTCTCGCCAAGCGCTACTCCTCCCCCTCCTCCAGCGACGACAACCATAACTTGTCGCGATGATGCCGCTCACGATAGCACGACTATGACTATGACGCGCGTGATGACATCACACAGCGCAAAGTTGACAAGATGAGCGCCAGGTGTGCTCGTTCGACTGACAGGGAAGATGACGCAATAGAACTCTGTGGCGCTAGCTGCTTCAGCAGAGCCATACGACAAAAACGAATGCCAAAAGGGTTCAAACTCCCATCAGAGAACCTCAAATTCGATGGCCTCCAGGACCAGAAGATCTGGCTGGAGGATCACATTTCCTCCGTCAGGCTGCACGACAGAACTACGAGCACGGCAATGCAATGCCTCCAGCTACATCTGCAAGGTGCAACTCGTGCGTGGCTCAACAACCTCCCACGTGGATCGATTCGAAGCTGGGAAGAGCTGCTCTACAGCTTCGTGTGAAACTTCAAGGGCACTTACAAAAGGCCCACATCAATCGAAGAATTAAGAGCCTGCTACCAGAAGACTGGCGAGTCGCTATGCTCGTACATCCAGAGATGGTCCATCATCAAAAACTCTATAGAGGACATCTTCGAGGACCGCACAATCGACGCGTTCAATGGCAGCGTGCGCCGTAGAGAACTCAGGGAGGAGCTGGCCGTTCGAAGCCCAAAACAATCAACCACCTGATGGAGATCGCGAATAGGTGGGCCGATGGAGAGGAGTCGGTGAAAAACTGTGTTCACTCTGATGATGCTGATGACCTTGGCCGCAGACGTGATCGCCAAGGAAAACGTCGAATGTGCGGTTACAAAGACCACGAGGAGGTCGACATGGTCGCAGCTGGCTACACCGACAAATGCGACAACAACAACCGTAGTAGCGGATACTACAGCGGTGGATACTGCGAAAACGGAAAAACCACGCAAGTGTGGCAACACCGCACCCGCGATGAAGCACCTAGAACATCTATCTAGGACAAACTGGTTGGACCGTGCAACGTACACTTCTACATCGACAAGCACGACGACAAGAAAAATCCAGCCATCTTCTAAAGGACTGCCACGAGTTCCTCAAGCTCCACGAAGGCCTATCCTACATGAATCGTGACGCGATAAACCAGGGCTATCGAGTTGCCCCGGGCGCTGTCGCTCATGGAGCACCTCCACCGCCACCCGGGCCACCACCACCTGCAACTGCGCCAGTCCAAAACCATGGAGGTGAGCCATACTCGCGAGCGCTAGGAACATGAGGATGATCCAAAAAGGACGCCCATCAAATCGGGTGGAAAATCAATCACTCGCCAAGTCAATCCGGCGATGAACTCTCTGCCCTCAACCACTAAGTACCTTAGTGGAAGCGAGTCGTGCATTACCTTCGACAAGCATAATCACCCGCGCTAGGTACCTCGCCTAGGTCACTACCCCTAGTGCTCGAGGAACAAATTGGAGGCTTCGAGATGAGTCGTGTCTTCATGGACAGAGGAAGCGACATCAACCTCATGTTTGCAAGTACCTTGTGCGCCATGTGAATTCCTCTGTCATGTCTAAAAAATTCAGACACAACATTCCATGGCATTGTCCCTCGAAAGGGCATATACCCCTAGGAAGATCAGTATGGACATCATCTTCACAACGCCGACGAACTTTCGACGAGAGCGCATCAAATTCTAAGTTGTCGACTGGCCCTCACAATACCACTTCATCCTCGGACGTGTCACGTTCGCAAGGTTCATGACAGCACCACACTAAGCTTACCTGCAGATGAATTTGCTGGGCCCAAACGGCATTATCACAGTCAACGGAAGCTTCGAGAGGTCGAGCAACTGTGATAGGGAATTCAAGAGAAACTCCTAGTCTTTCGGCATGCAGGAGGAATTGGCGAGGTTGAAGGAGTCGATAGATAATAGTCTACCACCTCTGAGGAAGCCAAGCTCACCTTACCAATACTTCGACACATCAATCGACACCAAGGCGGTCCAAGTCCATCCAAGCGACCCGACCAAGACGGCTCTCATCGCCAAAAACTTGAGTTCCGCATAGGAACTTGTGCTCGTTGAATTCCTCCGTGACCGCTGGGAAATCTTTACCTGGTGTCCAGCAGACATGCCAGGAGTTCCCAGGGAATTCCCCGAGCAGTCACTCAATGTGAATCCTGGAGCAAGGCCAGTAAAATAGACAATACATCGGCTATCTGAACCAAGGGAAAATGCGGTCGGTATGGAAGTCAACAGACTCCTCGACACTAACTTCATATGCGAGATCAAGGAAAGCACCTGGGTAGCAAACCCCGTGCTTGTTCCTAAAAAATAAACAGATATCCTGTGGATGTGCGTGGTCTTCACCTCCCTGAACAAGCATTGCCCGAAGGATCACTTCCCGCTGCCACGGATCGACCAAATAATCGACTCCACCACAGTATGCGAGCGCCTCTACTTCCTCGATGCCTACTCAGGCTATCACCAGACTCGAATGAAGGAGGAGGACTAGGATAAAACAGCGTTCATCACGCCCTTTGGCGTCTTCTGCTACACAACAATGCTCTTTGGGCTGAAAAACGCAGGGGCCACCTACCAGTGGTGTATGCAGGCTTGCCTCAAGAGCCAGCTTGGCCATAACATTCAAGTCTACATCAACAACATCGTCGTCAAAACCAAGGAGGAAGCCTCGTTACTCGAGGATCTCCGTGAAACCTTCGACAACCTCGACCACTACCGGATCAAGCTCAATCCGGACAAATGCGCCTTCGGCGTACCACCTAGGCAATTGCTCAGGTACCTCATCTCTACGAGAGGGATCGAGGCCAACCCGAAGAAAATAAAGGCCATACTGGCCATGGAGAAGCCGAAGAACGTAAAAGGCGTCTAGCAGCTAGCTGGGCAAGTCGCGGTGCTCAGTCGATTCATCAGTTGAATGGGCGAAAAGGTGTTTCCCTTCTACCAACTCCTCCGCAAGGCTGACAAATTCGAGTGGACAGACAAAGCACAAGAGGCATTCGAGGTCCTCAAGCGTCTCTTGTCCACTTTGTCGGTGTTGGTGACACCTCAAGAAAAGGAGTCGATGTTATTATACATCTCCGCCACCAACCAGGTGGTTAGCACTGTGCTCGTACTGGAACGAGCCAAAGAAAATAAAGTCCACGGGGTGCAACGCCCAATCTACTACCTCGGGGAGGTGCTCGCACCAACAAAGTAGCAGTACCCGCATTATCTGAAGCTGGCGTATGGCATCTTCATGACAGCCAGGAGACTGCGCCACTACTTCTAGGAGCACCTAATAATCATGGTGAACGACGCCCCGCTAGGAAAGATCCTTAACAACCCTGATTCCACCGGACGAGTTATGCTTTGGGGGATAGAACTGTCTCCACGAGACATCACATACGAGAAGCGAGATGCGATCTAGTCGCAAGTACTCCCAAAATTCCTCGTACACTGGATGGAAAACGACCTCCCTGACAAGCCAAACATGTCCTATATATGGACAATGCACTTCGAAGGATCCAAGCGGAAAGGGGGAGCTGGCGCATGTGTCATACTAACATCACACAAGGGTGACAAGATGAGGTATGTTCTGCGAATGTAGTTCACAGCCTCCAACATCGAAGCTGAATACAAAGCCTTACTCCACGGGATGCGGATGGCAAAAGCTTGTGGTGCAAAGCGACTCGTCATCTACGACGACTCCAAACTGATGGTGAATCAAACCATGAACCAATGTGATGCCCTGAGTGACAACATGATTGCCTACCACGACCTCTACGACGCACTCGAAGGGTACTTCGGCGGCTGTGAGCTGCAGCATGTCGGCCGTGAAAGATATGAAGAAGCAGATATACTCGCCCACATCGGCTCCACTTGTGCCCCGGTGCCACCTGGCATATTTTTAGAGCACATCTGCGAGCGCTCCATCAAGCCAAAGGCTCTACAGCTTAAAACTAGCATATCCAAAGACTCGGGGGCTACGCCACCCAATGGGCCAAAGGCACTCGAGGACATGGACACAGATACGAGACTCAAAGGCCCATGGAGGTCATGATGATCGAGCCATCTTGGACATAACCATACATCACGTACTTGCTCAGCAAAAGGTTGCCAGATGACCCAACAAATGCGCGTCATATAGCATGACGATCCAAAGCTTTTGCCCTCATCAACGACAAACTGTACAAACGCAACATCACATGATTTCTTCAATGGTGCATCTCCAACAGAGATGGAAGGGCCATACTCCTCGACATACACGAAGGCACTTGCGGCCACCACGCCAGCAGTCGCACCCTCATCGCCAAAGTTCTACGAGCTGGATTCTATTGGCCAAAGGCAATGCGCGATGCTAAGGACATCGTCCAGCGATGCAATGCTTGCCAACAATTTGTGGATAAGCCGCACGCACCTGGCGCAGAACTCAGGCCAATACCTGTGGCCTGGCCCTTTGCGCAATGCGGACTCGACATGGTTGACAAGCTGCACAAATCATCACCTGAAGGATACGTCTACCTCCTCTTCGCAGTCGACAAATTCACAAAATGGATTGAGGCTATGCTAGTAACAAACCAATCAGGGGTAGCAACCATAAAATTCTTCGAGTCCATCGTCTTTTGATTCGGGGTTCCACATAACATCATCACAGACAACGGGACGAACATCACCTCCAAAGAGTTCTAGGATTTCTGCGAAAACCTAGGAATCAACATCAGCTACGCCTCGGTGGCACATCCCTAGACCAACGGTCATGTCGAAAAGGCCAACAACCTTGTCTGTGGTGAGATCAAGAAAAGGCTCCTCTAGCCACTCGAAAGAGCTGCGGGATGCTGAAAGAACATTTCATGTTTTCCTATGTTTTGCGTGTTAGATAACAATACTATGGAGATTATTCATGTGCGCTAAGTGTGCAAGAAGCTTTGAGGGGGGCCGGATTACCCGCCGCACCAAGGGCCGGATATTCTGGCCTACGTCATTGCTCAAAGGGAGCCAAGGCGCGTCGCTCGGTATCCGGTCGGATTTTCTCCCGGAAAATCCGAACTGGGCGGTTTTTCCTCCCCAGGCCAGATAATCCGGCTGTCGCATGGGCCAGATAATCCGACCCCAGTTTTGAGCAAAGGGATCCAAGGCGCGTCGCTCGGCATCCAGTCGGATTTTGTCCCAGAAAATCCGAACTGGGGCAATTTTTCCTCCCCAGGCCGGATAATCCGGCCTTCACATAGGACCAGATAATCCGGCCCCCAGAAGTTGATCAAGGGCAAGCTCGGCGCGACGCTGTGATAAGGGGTGGATTATTTGCTAGATATTCCGAGTCTGGGGCGGTGTTTTCCCCAGGCCGGATAATCCGGCCCTTACTTGGGCAGGATAATCCGGCCCCTAAAGTGTCCAACGGCTGGTTTCGGAGGGGGGTATAAGTACCCCTACTTCCCCAACGTTCAGAACTCTTGATTCATTCGAAATTGTCCAGACATTGTGCAAGAGCACTCATTCTCGATCTCCCACTTCAACCACCCGAAGTTCTTAATCTTTGGGGGAATTTAAGGAGGAGAAGTTCATCATCATCATCACGAATCGAGCGCTTCAACTCCTATCCGTTCACTTGGAGAAATCCCAGATCTAGTATTCTTGTCAATACCTAGATCTTGTTTATTCTATTTGATAACTCTGTTCTTGTGGCAGCTTGTTGTCATATCGGGAGCCTCCGAGTTGTTTTGGAGTTGTTGCCCCGCTAGTTGTGTAAAGGCGCTGGTGCCCACCTCAAAGGGTACCTATAGATGGAAAGGTGGATCAGGCCTTTGGTGGCGAGATCCATCGGAGAAGAGGGTGAGGCCTATTGTGGCGTGGTGGTCTTAGTACCGCCCACCCCTCCAACGCAGACGTACTTCCCTTAACAAGGAAGGAACTGCAGTCAAACAAATCTTGTGTCTCCACGTGCTTCACTTCGGTTTATCCGTTCCTCTTCCAATCGCTCTTTACACGCTAGTAGATAGGTTTGCATATAGGGAAATTCCACCTAATAGTTTATCGAGAGAATTTACCCTTTCTGCTAAGCCTAAAATTGAAAAAGTATTAAAAATTGCTGTAGCACCTATTCACCCCCCCCCCCCTCTTAGTGCCCATACGATCCATTTCAATTGGTATCAGAGACCCGGCTCTTAATTCGGGCTTAACTGCCTAAGAGTAGTATGGGTACCAAGGATGATGGAAATGAGGCTGTGGATAAGGTCACAATGGATGATCTCAAGTCGTTACAAAAAACCTTGTTGAAATCCTTTGAGGCCAAGATGGAGGAGATGAATCAAATGATTGCTCGCCTCCATCCTCCTCTGAGGCTGCCACACCATCATCTAAGGAAAAGGGTAACACCGGATCCAAGGATGATGATGTGGAAGGTGAAAAACTTAATGGTTCCACCTCCAAGAAGGGAAGTGGTGAGGAGGAATATAGTGAGGTTCGCCACGTATATTCCCCCGACCCACCTATCCCGCATCCTCCTATAAACAATAGGGGTGATCCACCCAAGCTCACTGCATCCTCTTTCAATCAATGGCAATTCTTAATGAAATCTCATGTTTGCAGCTCCTCTATTGAACTTTGGAGGATTATTGAAGAGGGTCTTCATATTGAAGATCAAACCAACCTAACAAGAAGAGAAGTTGTGGAGAGCCAGTTGAATCCCACCACTCTCCACATGATACAGCTGGGTGTGGGTCCCAAGGACATGTGACACATTGAACATCTCAACACCGCTAAAGAAGCTTGGGATGCTCTTATAGATCTCTTTGTTGGGAATGAAAGCATGAGAAGGAACATGGATGATGCCCTTAGTAATGAAGCTGAGGGATTCTACATGTTGGGTGGTGAAAACCATGAGGACATGTATGGAAGACTAAAGGGCATCGCAACAACATTTAGAAAGCATGGGGCCACTCACATTGATGATGCATGGATAAAAAGGAAATATGTGAGTGCCTTAATGGGGCATGTGCGGAAGGGAAAATGCATGACTCACCTCATCGAAGGAAAACTATTATCTCATCAAAACGAATTTTGGAGCTCCTTCATGTGGACCTATTCGGACCTCCATCTCATGCAAGCCCCGGTGGGAAGAAGTATTGCCTAGTGATTGTTGGTGACTACTCAAGATACACTTCGGTTTATTTCTTCAAGTTGAAGAGTGAAACTCAACAAATAGTCATCGACTTCGCCAATGAGGTTCAACGTCAACACAACGTCCCCATTCTGGCTATAAGAAGTGATAATGGCTCTGAGTTCAAGAACTACACCTTAAATGAGCTCCTAAGTGAAACGGGGATAAGACATCAATATTCCGCTGCGTACACCCCTCAACAAAATGGTGTAGCCGAGAGGAAGAATCGAACTCTAATGGATATGGCAAGATCAATGTTAGCCGAATTTAAATCTCCATATAACTTCTAGGCTGAAGCAATCTCTAGTGTTTGTCATTCATCCAACTGATTATACCTCCGCAAGATCTTGGACAAGACTCCATATGAAATACTTACTGGTAACAATCCAAACATCTCATACTTTCGGGTATTCGGGTGTAAGTGTTTCTTTCTTATCAAAGGAGATCGTTTATCTAAGTTTGAATCTAAGGCTTTAGAAGGCATTTTTTTGGTTATGGTGCCGAATCCCACACTTATAGAGTCTACAATAAGCTCTCCGGAACTATTGCAGAATCTTGTAATGTGGTGTTCGAGGAAAATGACAGTTCCCGTGCGGAGCAAATTGGTGTTTGTGATGCAGATGTTGAAATACCCCAAGATGCCATAAGAAGAATGGGCGTGGGATTTTTCCACCCCATTGAGGAACACCTTGTGGCAGATCGGGAAGGACAATGCTCTTCCCATGAAGATCCCTCATCTACACATGCCCAACAAGTTCCCACCACGGGAGCAAATTCTGCACCATCTCCATCAACTGCTGAAGGTCAAGCTGTTCCAAAAAAGTCCAGGCCAGATTATTCGGTGGACACCGGATTATCCGGTCACCCCGCTCCAGCTGACCATATTGCTCCTGGTGGTGAAGATAACAACGCAAGCTCCAGGCCGGATTTTCCGGCAATCCCCGGATTATCTGGCCCCTCGCCAGTTCAAGCAAGCCCCAGGCTACCTGATGAAGCTGCTACAAATTCTCCATCGGCCGGATTATCCGGCCCTGACTCTCCAGTTCAGCAGCCTCCTGTTACGGCTACTGACTCACCTCAAGGGCACGCGTCACCACCACCTGCTACTCATATTCCAATTCCTGATCAAGGTCGAGTAAATGCTTCCAATGAAGATTCAAGTGATGAATCTACTCCTCCAAGAGACAACAAACTTATTGAACTTTGTCGCAAGGCTCGAGCTGATCGAAACCTTTAGTTGAGGGGTCACACTCTCGACAAGGTTGTTGGTGATCTTCGACGAAGGGTTTCTACAAGAAGAGAATTGGCCAGTTTTGGTGAGCATCAAGCTGATATCTCTATGGTGGAACCTGAGAAGGTCTTTGAAGCTCTTGAAGACCCAGACTGGGTTGTTGCTATGCATGAAGAATTGAATAATTTCGAGCGCAACAAAGTCTGGAAACTCGTGGAGAAACCCAAAGAGTGCCGCAATGTTATCGGCACCAAGTGGATATTCAAATACAAGCAAGACGAGAATGACATTGTTGTGAGGAACAAGGCAAGACTTGTGGCACATGGTTACTCCCAAGTTGAGGGCATTAACTTTGGCGAGACCTATGCTCCAGTGGCTCGCCTTGAGTCCATCCGTATCCTTCTTGCTTATGCTGCCCATAACAATTTTAAGTTGCAGCAAATGGACATCAAGAGTGCCTTCCTTAATGGTCCTCTACATGAGGTTGTATCCGTAATGCAACCCCCAGGGTTTGAGGATCCTAACTTTCCGAACCATGTCTACAAACTCGATAATGCACTCTATGGCCTTAAACAAGCCCCACGTGCGTGGTATGAGCACCTTAAAGAGCTTTTGTTAGATTGTGGCTTCGAAGTTGGGCAAATCGATCCCACTATTTTTACTAAGAAGGTTAAGGGGGAGCTCCTCGTATGCTAACTATATGTAGACACTATCATGGTTCTACCAATAAAGATTTTAATGATAAATTTTCAAAGCTTATGACTGACAGGTTTGAGATGTCCATGATGGGGGAATTACGGTTCTTTATTGGATTCGAGATCAAACAACTTAGAGAAGGAACCTTTATTAATCAAGCAAAGTACATCCAAGACATGCTCAAGAGATTCAAGATGACGGATCTAAATGGTGTCGCCACTCCGATGCAAACAAAATGTCATCTTGAACTTAACCCACATGGTAAAGATGTGGACCAAAAGGTATACCGGTCCATGATCGGTTCTCTTCTTTACCTCTGCGCATCTAGACCCGATATAGTGTTGAGTGTGGGTGTGTGTGCAAGGTATCAAGAAGCTCCTAAAGAAATCCACTAAGTGTCGGTCAAGAGGATCTTTCGATATTTGGTTCATTCCCTTAACTTTGGTCTCTAGTATCCCAAGGGCTCCAATTTTTCTTTATGTGGTTATACTGACTCAGATTGGGCTGGTGATAAGGATGATCGGAAATCCACTTCTGGAGCTTGTCATTCTTGGGAAGATCTCTCGTATGTTGGTTATCTAAAAAGAAGAATTGTATAATCTCTCCACCACCAAAGCTGAATATGTTGCTGCTGCTAGGGCTTGCACTCAACTATTGTGGATGTGGCAAACTTTAAAGGAATACGGTGTCCGTTGTGACAAAGTTCCTCTTTTATGTGATAATGAAAGTGCAATCAAAATTGCGTACAATCTTGTTCAGCACACAAGCACGAAGCATATTGAGATTCGGAATCATTTTATTCGAGATCATGTTGCTCGCAACAATATTGATCTTTCCTTTGTGAGCATGAAGAACCAACTTGCGGATATTTTTACAAAGCCACTTGATGAAGCAAGATTCTGCTATTTGAGGAATGAGCTAAATATCATTGATTCTAGGAGCTTGTCTTGATTACCCTTGCACTCACTTGTACATCTCAATCCTTCTTTGGTCTAGGTGTGGGCATGGATATAGTTGGAGTGTGGTCCTAACTCATTGGGCTAACCCTCTCCCCATAATGCCAAAAGCAAGATAAATCATTTCTCTTAATATCATTTTGTGATATGTGAGCTTATTGATGAGTATTGGTCATGAACCCAAGATATATCTTCGCGGTGTCACACCATACACTCCAACAAGGTGGCCTCGGCCACCTCCCTCTCCCTTGAGGAGAATTGGCTCTTTTTGGATGTTCTTTGCTATCTCATGTTCTTATGGGAATCACACTCAATCTTGGCTTTTATTTGATTTGGATTTTGCAATTTTGAGTGAATAGTACCATCTCAGTTTGGCTCTCTTAATCCTAAGCCTTTCCCTACGCCTAAGCCATCTATTCTAGCACACAAGTCCCTTGTACACCTTGTGGGGTTGTTGCTTGGGGACGCGCGGGCCTGGTTATGTGTACAACCGAATCCCAGATTTGAGGCCGGATAATCCGGCCCTGGCGGATTTCATCTTAAAGGGCAGGGATCGGGGGGAAGGGCTCATAATGAGCAGCACTTCTCCCCCAACCCTCTCCGCCTCCTCAGCCACCGCCTGCCGTCCCCCACACTCCCCGGAGCTTCTCCAGCCACCGGATTTTCCGGGCCTCCCGTGATCTTCTTCTCCGTGCCTCTACGTACCTTCTGCTCCGTGTTCTTCCTCCAATGAGTGAGGGTAACTCCCTCTCTCCCCATATTTGTCTAGATGTGTTACTTGTTGGGTGGAACGTTGTCTAGAAGGATGTATTTTCACATAGAAATCGTAGTCTTGCAGTTTCTAAGCCTGATCTAATTTTTTTGCATTCAATCTAGGTGAAATCGAAATTTTCTGCCAGGGCCGGATTATCCGCCCCTGGCTAGGCCGGATAATCCGGCCTAACAGATTCGATTCTGGTTCAGTTTCACTATGGAGTATGCATTGCGTAGATTTGTCCTATGAACTTTTTGACTAATTTTTCCATGCTCTCTCCTGGACTTGTGTGTATGCTTATCCCCTTGCTATCACCCCTATTATCCTCACAAGTGGTTCCAGTGTTCCCAAGACCTACAAGCGCCGCCCTCACGCCAAATACTTTTGGGACGACGGACAGGGTAACTTCGTGGCCGAAGTTGAGTTGAGGAGAAGAAAGAACGAAGAGAAGCGCATGGCTGAACAAGCAAAGATGACTAGGAAGGGGGTGTCCAAGAGGAAGGGCAAGGAGCCCAAGATCAACTACAGGACATTGGATGCGATCTCCTATTCCTCCATCCGTCACCGTGACTTGTTTGCTGAGCTGCCTCGTGATGATGAGCTGGGGGATACTCGTTTTTGGTGTGCAGAACAGAAGGGAATCTATGAAGATGTGTATGCCAGGCTGAACATTAGGCCTATGAACCCACTGGTACTTGCTGATTCTTTGGAGAAGGCTCATCTTGTGGATGCGATGTATGTGGCTGAGAGGATGGGGCTGCACCATCTCTTGTCTCTCTAGTGCTCCTTTGACTCTGAGGTGGTGAAGCAGTTCTTCTCCACTTTGGTTATTTGTGGGGATGAGCATCGCACTATGAAGTGGATGACTCATGACAGGCCTATGACTGCTGATTTTCATGTGTTTGCTGAGGTTCTTGGATACTCTTTCCGCAGCAGGGATAGAGCCAGTGGCCACCGCATCATCACCCAGCTGAAGCCCAACAAAGATGCAGCTCTATCTCCTTGCACTATTGACAATGGCATTGTGGGCACTCTGGCTGGCCTTGCTCCCATCTATGCTTCCTTAGTGGGTCTCTTCTGTGACTCCATTCCGAGTGGGGGCAACAATGACAGCATCCGTGGTCACCTTGTTCAGCTACTTCAATTTTCTCATAAGATTTCCTCTTGCGAGGACGAGTCAGTGCAGTACATGCTTGATGGCGTGGACTTCATTTACCATGAGTTGTGTGATGCTATGTTCAACCGTCTGTCCATTCCATATGCACCCTACATTATGATGCTCATCCGGCACCTGCTTCCTGCTGAGGAGTTCCACATCGACTCGGTGCACAAGGCCAAGAATATCAACACCAAGGTTCGGAAGACCTCTCATCCCTCCTCTGCTCCTGAGGGCCTCATGAGGGATGCTCACCGGCCCCCTGTGCCTCCCGTTCCCCATGAGATAAAGCAGCTAAACTGGTTCCAGCGTAACATACTCTGCATGGGCGTGGACACACGCAAGGGTCAATACGAGGCATACAAGCAGCGCCATGAGTTTTCTCACTCCCAGCAGCTCATTCTCCACCATGTGTCCGGTGCTTCAGGTGATCCTCCGGCTCCTACACCTCCCACTCTATATGCTCGGTGGAAATCTTCTTCCGGGTTGAACTATGGTGATCTGGAACGTCACTTGTTCCCCTCTGCGCCTGCTGCTGCTGATGAGGATGAGGAAGGTGACACCGAGGAGCTTGAAGATGAGTATGAGGATGAGAATGAAGACGAGGAAGAGGATGAGGACGCAGACTACGAGTGATCTTGTGGGGTGCTAGCATCGCTCTTCTCCCTTTTTGGTGATCCAATGCCAAAGGGGGAGAAGTAGTTAGGATTAGGATGTCCGTGGATTAGGATCGCTAGCATCGCTCTTCTCCCTTTTTGGTGATCATGAGGATTGGGATGTCCGTGGATTTGCATGGGTCGGGCATAAGCACTTGCATTTTTTCTATTCGTCATTTCCTTGCTTATGCCCATTTAGCGTTGAACTTTAAATTTGTGGTTTGTGGTTGTTTGAGACTCTATGTGGTTGTCTGGATTATTATGCCTATGGATTTAATCTCATGGATTATGCTTATGGAGCTATCTATTCATATCCTATTGCTGGAGGTTTTATCATGGAAGGCGCCTATATTGGTTATCCGGTTTTTTTCATGGAAGGCGCTTATATTGGTTATCCGGTAATGATTGTGGCTTATGTCAAGGATGCCTTCCCTCAACCTTGGTGGTATGTTTATGTTGCTCATATGTCTATGGAATAGATTCACCTATTTATGTGCATTTGTATTCCAATGAAAAATTCTATTATGCACACATTGAGGGGGAGTCTCTTTCATAGTTATTACTGTTTGTCTTGTGACTTTCTCCTGCAAATCCTAGTATTTTCATCTAACACCAAAAAGGGGGATATTGAAAGAACATTTCATGTTTTCCTATGTTTTGCGTGTTATATAACAATATTCTGGAGATTATTCATGTGCGCTAAGTGTGCAGGAAGCTTTGAGGGGGGCGGATTATCCGCCCCACCAAGGGCCGTATATTCCGGCCTACCTCATTGCTCAAAGGGAGCCAGGGCGCGTCGCTCGGTATCCGGTCGGATTTTCTCCCGGAAAATCCGAACTTGGGCGGTTTTTCCTCCCCAGGCCGGATAATCCGGCTGTCGCATGGGCCGGATAATCCGGCCCCCAGGTTTTGAGCAAAGGGTGCCCAGGTGCGTCGCTCGGTATCCGGTCGGATTTTCTCCCGGAAAAATCCGAAC
Source organism: Avena eriantha (assembly GCA_910589775.1). Lineage (NCBI taxonomy): Eukaryota > Viridiplantae > Streptophyta > Magnoliopsida > Poales > Poaceae > Avena > Avena eriantha. Next base: position 112,946,798 of record OU342740.1, read on the forward strand.
TGGGGCAGTTTTTCCTCCCCAGGCCGGATAATCCGGCCTTCACATAGGACCGGATAATCCGGCCCCGAGAAGTTGATCAAGGGCAAGATCGGCGCGACGCTCTGATAAGGGGAAGATTATCTACCGGATATTCCGAGTCTGGGGTGGTGTTTTCCCCAGGCCGGATAATCCGGCCCTTACTTGGGCTGACTAATCCGGCCCCCAAAGTGTCCAACGGATAGTTTTGGAAGGGGGTGTAAATACCCCTTCTTTCCAACGTTCAGAACTCATGATTCATTCGAAATTGTCCAGACATTGTGCAAGAGCTCTCATTCTCGAAATCCCACTTCAACCACCCGAAGGTCTTGATCTTTGGGGGAATTGAAGGAGGAGAAGTTCATCATCATCACGAATCAAGCGCTTCAACTCCTCCCCATTCACTTGGAGAAATCCCTAATCTAGTATTCTTGTCAATACCTAGATCTTGTTTATTGTATTTGATAACTTTGTTCTTGTGGCAGCTTGTTGTCATTTCGGGAGCCTCCAAGTTGTTGTGGAGTTGTTGCCCCTCTAGTTGTGTAAAGGCGCCGGTGCCCGCCTCGAAGGGTACCTATAGTGGAAAGGTGGATCAGACCTTTGGTGGCGAGATCCATCGGAGAACAGGGCGAGGCCTATTGTGGCGTGGTGGTCTTAGTACCGCCCACCCCTCCAACGTAGACGTACTTCCCTTAACAAGGAAGGAACTGCGGTCAAACAAATCATGTGTCTCCGCGTGCTACACTTCGGTTTACCCGTTCCTCTTCCACTCGCTATTCGTGTAGATAGGTTTGCATATAGGGAAATTCCAGCTAATAGTTTATCTAGAAAATTTACCCTTTGTGGTAAGCCTAAAATTGAAAAAGTATTAAAAATTGGTGTAGCACCTATTCACCCCCCCCCCCTCCTCTAAGTGCCCATACGATCCATTTCAGATGCTGGCCTGAGGAGTTACAGTCAGTACTATGGAGCCTGAGCACAACTCCAAATAGTGCCACAGGCTATACTCCATTCTTCATGGTACACGGTACCGAGGCGATACTACCCGCAGAGGTGCGCTACAAAGCCCCACGGGTAGTAGCATACAGTGAGGCAGAATCAGCACTCGCACTTGCAGACTCCGTCGACCTCCGCGATGAGGTACACGAGATCGCAGCGGAAACATCCACGATGTACCAACAGAAACTCTTCAAGTACCACAGTAGAAGGCTGCACCCCAGGTCCTTCGTCGAAGGAGACCTGGTCATGCGACTGAAGCAACAAGGGCACCTCAAGCTCGAATCCCCTTGGGAGGGACCTTATGTGATTACTACAGTAATCCCAGGTGGCGCCTACCGCCTCAAAGACCTAGAAAGTGGAGTCGCATACTCCAATCCCTGGAACGTCGCGCAGCTGTGTCGTTTCCATCCCTAGATGTTTTTTCTTTACAAATAAGGCTATTCAGCGAGGCTACTTAGCCATACATTGTACCTTGTGATATTCTTCGAATAAATAAAGCTAAGTGCCCCCAACTTTGTGTTTCTATTTTTACCTACAATTACATCACTCGGGGGGCTACGCCATCCTTTCCACCTCGTTACACGAATAGCGCAATACCCTGAGTAGCTGACGCACTACCAATCAAACCCTTGGTAAAATCAACCCAGCTGCAACGCACCTGACAGGTTGACAAGGTACTGAGATGAATATACGCCAGGCAAACGAAAAGGAACTGCAGAGTGCAACACACTCGAAAAATATACAAGCTAGCAAGCTTTTACATATAAATGTGTAACAAAAAACACTCGACACACTTATATGAACTTTACAACACATATGCATCTATATGCAGGGACATGCTACTCTACTACCATCAAAGGAGAACATTGGTACGCCCTTCAAAAAAATTAATGATATCTTCGGCTGGCTGATCAACCGCCCGGTAATGAGGCACCATGTTCCATGTCATCTCTTCTAGCGGGGGCAGCGGTCCAGTGGCAACAGCCACAAAATCCATATCTAGTCGATGTAGGCGAACAAGAAGCAATACAGCCTTGGCACCCGCGACCAACTGCTGATGTACGCACTCACGGACCACGCTGATATCCTGAAACTTCGTCAGCAAAGCTAGCAAGCTTGAAGGCACCGCATCCAGGGGGAACATTGCCTGGAAAATATGCCTGAGGCACAACTGCGACTTCTTCAAGTAAAGAAGGACCCGCGATGCATGATCCTGCAGTGTCGCCAACACGACTGCACGATCGTGATCAACCCAGAAATACCCACTAGCTTCTAGCTACTTCTGGGTCAAGCCATTCAGTCGAATGGCAACTCGATCCCTCTCATCCTGTGGGTGACGAGCGCTAACAACTGCAAGAAGCAGTTCAAAGAACAAAGACAAAATGCCGCCGCGAATGGCTAAGAAAGGATAAGAAGCTAGAAGAACTAACACTTAAATTGCTCATTCAACTGAGCCACCTCGTCCAAAAGGTACTTCTCGCACGCACCGGCTTTTTCGGCCTGTGACTTTCACACGTCCGCGCTACCACTGATCATGGTCATCTCTCGCTCCAAATATTTTATGTGGTGATGCAATCGAGAATGTAGCCACAGCTCCTCCACCTTTGAACGTGGTTGTGCCACTGGTTCATCAGTGAGAGGCGAGTCAGGTGGACCACTCGAAGGACTCTATTATAAGCAGAGTAAGAAGCAAATAAGACCAACTAGTCATAAATAAATATCAACAAAAGAAACATCAAGGTCCAGCAAGTCTTAAAAAGGGGCCACCCCCACATGGTAAAATTCAAAAGGAACAATCTAGACTATTACAAAAAAACGAGATTAAACATTAGACTACAGCTAGGCGTTGGCACTTGGGGGCTTCCTCGAGTCTCTGGTAGTCTCCGATGTCACATTCTTCTTGACTACAACCTCTAACGTCATGGTTTTCGCCGTCTTCAACCGCCACAACTCCACCGAGTACTTGGCGAGTCTCTCAATGAGTCGAGGCCCATATTTGTTGTAGCTAGTGGCAAAAAGAGGCAAAAACTACCTGCAGGCCATCCGCGGTGACCGGCATCACTGAGGAGACTCTGTTGGGGTTTAGATCCAAGCCATGAGCTTGCGCCATCATGAGTCCCATGGTCGCTCCAACCCCCCGCTAATCATTCTTAAAATCCATGGGCATGCCTCCTGGGAAGGACTCCATCAAGCCATCGAGATCCTCGATCAGCTTAGCCTTGGGGACCATCTCATCTTGAAGACGCCCAAGGATGTCCTTCACCTTCCCGAGCAAGTCCTTGATAGAGACACTGCGGTCTTTGATTGCGGCCACAACACCGGCCAACGCATCTGTGCGGGCCAAAGCCTGGGCGTCGAAGGGCAGACCGGCATCATCTACATAAGAGGCGCATTAGCATAATAACATACAAGAAGTGCATACATGAAAAAAATGATGCAGCATCATACCCGAAAGTAATTTAGGAATGGAGGAAATATATTCTACGAACGCCTTTTCTCTATCAACTGCGGCAGAACGCAAGTTTTCTGCGCACTTCTTCGACTCCTCAAGGGCTTCGAGTGCTTTGTCGTGTTTTTTCTGCGCTGCAGCAAGACCCTTCTCGAGGGAGCCGACGCGACGAAGAAGCTCATTATGCTCACCGACAAAGGAAAAATGGAAAAACTTGAGCTCACCAACCTCTACACAAGGAAAAAATATAAAACTAACCTTCAATGGCACGATGGCGGAATTCCAGCGAAGCATGCTGTCGACCCAAGGAAATGATCTTCTTGGCGAGACGAGTAGAATCCTTCATGATATGATACAAAAACAAAAAGTGTGAGCATTAACCCAAATTCGACTGCCAGGGATAAGAGAAAACTCACGTGTTCCTCTAGGGACTCTAAAGTTTCCTTCCAAATCGACATCCAGGAAACCATCAGGTGCCTTCCATCGTCGGGGGAACTCAAAGAATTGGCACCGGAGTGGGCCGCTACGGAGGAGAAAGAGATCGTACCACCACCTCTTTGTCTTTGGAGTCCATGACTCCAGTCTCCTTGACAAAGCGACAGTCATCGGACGATGACGATGTTGTTTGACTACAAAAAATCTAGAACTCCATTAGAAGAATAGATTTCGGGAGGACAAGATGAACTCTCAAGAATGGAAAAAACTAAAGGGAATATGCCCGAGAGGCAATAATAAAGTGGTTATTATCTTATTCCATGTTTATGATAAATGTTTATTTTGCATGCTATAATTGTATTAATTGGAAACATTAATACATGTGTGTTTAATAAACAAAATAGAAAGTTCCTAGTAATGCCTCTCATATAAACTAGCTCATTGATTAACAAGATGATCAAGGTTTCCTGATCATGGACATTGGATGTTGTTAATAACGAGGTCACAACATTGGTGGAATGATGTGATGAACATTCATCAGAAGTATAGCATTAATATCAGAGTCATTATGTTTATATTTCTATAACATCATACGACGTAATCTTAGTCCTTAGACCATGAGATTATGTTAATTGCTAACACCGGAAGAGTATCTTGATAACATCAAACGTCACACTGTAATAGGGTGACTATAAAGGTGGGTTCAGTGCTATGAAGGTGTTATGTTGAGGCTCATGGATCAAGAGTGGGATTTGTCCATCCCGATGACGGATAGATATACTCTAGGCCCTCTTGGTGATATCACATTGAAATAGCTTACAAGCAAGTGATGTGATCACTAGAATGTTATATCACGGGAACGAGAAAAGAGTGCATGTCGGTAACGAGATCAAACTAGTTATTTGGATACCAATGATCAAATATCGGACATGTAATATATCGCAAGGAAAAGGGATTTAGTTACGACATTAAAGGTTCACACGATCACAAGGGTGATCGTTGAATATGTGGGAGTCAGTACGGTGTCCAGGTCCCATTGCTGATTATTGATCGAAGAGGGCTCTCAATCATGTCTGCATTATTCCCGAACCGTAGGGCGACACACTTAAGGGATACCGACACCATTTAGGAGCAAATATGTTTCGGATAAAGATTAAGAAATCGCTGGAATCATTTCGATGGAAACCAGAATTGTTTCGGGTGAAATTGCAGAAACTGGTTCTGCGTGTGATATTGAAATGTTGCAGGGTTTTATGTGAATGTTTGTGAATTAATGTAATTAACAAAATTCTGAATAAAATAAATAAAATAGTTTTATATAATGAGAGCTTGCATTAAATTTGGTGGAAATTTAATGCATATGTGAGTGGAATTTTGAGTGGAGACTTTTTATTGGAGTGGGAGCTCCACCCAGATGAATGTGGAAGGGGTGGGGGCACCACCAAGGCTGACACGCCATGGCCCTTGGGTGCCCCCCATCTTCCCTATAAAAGGCCCCCCTCTCCTCCTCACAACACACACCTCCTCGTGAAGGATCTCTCCCCCCCTCTAGTTATTCCCTATGGTCTCGGATTAGCGAGATACATGATCCCGGTAGCTTTATCTGGAAAGAAGTTGTTGCTTCCGCTACACCGCTGTAGCGAGAAGGTGGAGGTTGTTCGGTGGATCAAACGTGTGTGCAATCACGAATGCACCGCTACTTTGCGGTGCTGGACCTGATGGTGCTGGAGCTGCTGGACCTGAAGGACTTCATCACGATCTTGAGATCGGCAAGTGTACGACTACATCATCCACGAGTTCCAACTCGTTAACAAAGCTTTGTTGTCTTTGAGGGTAAGTTATCTATGGATGTATATCCACCCGTTGCTTTTATCTAGTAGATAGATCTTGGCGTATAGTTCCCATCGTAGGAATTTTTTTGTTTTCTATGTTGTGAACCCAACAAAAATGTACCCATCAAAATTGTCAAGGTCGAAGGGGGCCTCAGATGCCTTCTTCAGAAGCCTCAACTTCTTTCGTGAAGGAGGAGCCATGGCACGCACAGGCACGGCAGCGATCGGCTCCTCTACTACAGTAGAAGAACCCTCCGATGTTGACGGTGATGAGGCATCTGAGGCCTTGCTTCTGGAGCACTTGCGAGTCTCGTCGGACTCGGGGGCTTAACGTTCCTCCTCCACGGGCACGGTGGAGCCGGACTCGTCCTCTTCTTTGGCTTCACGAGGAATCACTCCCTCAGGCTGAGGAGGCAGCACGGTGGTCACCTTCCAATCCTAAAACCAGGACCAAACATCAGTATAAAAGACACCCAGTAGGCAATCGAAAAACAAGACGAACTTTAATAGAAATCCACCTCAGGCAGAGGATGACTCGCACAGAAGGGAGGCACGACTGAGTCACCAGGGAGTTCCTCCTTGGCGCTATGCTTGGTCAGCAGTCGAAACCTCTTGTCTACTTCACCCAAAGAGATGACCTATGGCGAGATGCAAGTCACATCGCTAGCACCAGTCCAACAGCACATTGGATGCACCCTAGCCTGCGGCGGCTGCACTCGATGGTGCATCCAAGTGCAAATGACATCTGCGCCACATATTTCCTTGCCTATGCGGCGTTCAAGGTCATAGACACGCTGGTACATAGTCTTTGTGTCCTTGGCTTCGCCAGGCATCACAATGTTCTTCCACGACCTCCTCCTCTTGCAGGCTTCCACCGGATCAAATGGCGCGAGTCCATAGTGTTATTCATCCACTTTCTGGTCATGAATGTAGAACCACTTTTCACTCCACCCTTGGATATGTCTGTTGAAGTTGATGGAAAAATAGGTGACATTGGAGTCAACATGGATACCTCATCCTTCTATATCGTAGACTACCGATCCAGAGCCCAACTGTCGTTTGAGTTTGAAAAGTTATTTGAAGAGGCCAAAGTTTGGCTCAATTCTGAGCTAGCACTCACAGAGGGTAATGAAGAAAGCGATATGAAGGATGGAGTTCGAGGTCAGCTGGTTCATCTAGAGCTCATAGAAACAAAGCAACCCCTCACAAATTTGTGAAGGCGCAGATAAAGACCATGAATAATGAACGCGAGGAACATCACCCGAAACCCGACGGGCGAACTGGGGATTACCTCATCGCCGGGGATTTGGAAGACACTCCTCCGATTACATGCGAGAATTCAGGAGACACAGTTAAAATCAAAGATTACGCACGCCTGGTCAAATACAAGTCAGAAATGGGACCCACTTTTCGTCACATCTCGTCAAAACCGCTCATGTGGACAACTGAGGTCATCTCACTGTCAGCAATAACGTCATTAACTCCAACAGGAGCACTTTCTGACTACTCTAGTACTTAATCGAGTCTTCCACTCGACCAATGTAACCTCCTAGCATTAGGAGCCAACGAAGGGTACAAATAGGAATCTAATTTTGTGCATACATGCATTTGCAAAAATCAGGGTAAATTTTTCCCCAAATAAAAACCTAAAGGGATCAGAGTTTCTTTCACTAACTAGAGGTAGGAATAGCTCTTGTTAGTTACTGCTATGAATTTTTACATGACCTTTAGGAATTATTGAGTCTTCTGGGAAGTTATTTTGAATTCAAGTTTGAAATTTAAATCAATTTGAAAGTATTTGAAAATTAGAAATTAGTAATATTGAATTGTTTTCCAAAATACCTTATTAACATTGTTTGATTATATTATAAATATGTTAAACAACAATAAATATTTAAGGCAAGGAAAAATTGAATAAGAAATGAATTCTTATTTCTTTATTCCATGATAATAATACAAATGGTGATAAATACACCAACAACAGAATATTACTAAGAATGGAAGCTAAAGAAATAAAACTTTATTAACTTCTAATAATAATACATTTACAAGATCCTTTACAAAAAGATTAAAAAGAAGGTTACAACTAAAATCTATACTACTTATCTATTCCTATACAAAATCTTGAGTATCCAAATCTTGTTCCTGCAAATAAGATAAAACAACTAAAAAGATACAAAAGGGTTAGTTAGTTAGTTTTACTCTCAGTGGTGAACAGTGAAGTACACTGTTCATATTACATCACAGAGTAATAAAAAGGGGGTCAAGTTTCACCAGGACAGTAACTACTAAAAGGGTAACTGGTGAAGATTATTTCATTTGATCTGATCCACAACCAGGCCACACGACTAGACCACATAGCTAGCCAGCTTAGTCACCAAAATGCATGGAGCGTGCTGTCAAGATAGCAGCAGCAGTACAAGCACTCAAACTGAGCACTCAGCCAAAGCACAGCTATAGGTAACTCATTTCTCCTTCTCGAGCACACACTCAGAGCTCATTGAGCTTGTCAAAGCCTTAACAAAACCACCAGCCAGATTACCAAATCAACCACCAGTTCACTACCATATGGTGACATAAGGAGAAGGTTGTGTAGGAGGATAGCAAGGGCAAGTTCTAGATCACAGGAGACTAGGAGGAGCAGGAGCAGCACCAGGAGGTGCAGGCCAAGATCAAGCCAGCAAGAACCAGTCCACAAGAGTAAGCCACAAGCAACACCATCACAGTAGCAAGCAACCTATGTGGTGAGTTATAAGAAACCATCGTATGCTAAATCTTAGATGAGGATGTGTTTTTTCTATTTGATCTTCTAATAAAAGCACCCAAGTGGGGTGTATCTTAGGAAACCACTCCAATACCTTAGTATGGGCATCATTGATCTTGGAGAATAAAGCATGCTTCTACATCCACATACACAACAACTTTAATTGAATGTTCTTGGGCACATCCAATGGGTGGCAGCACCTCAGAAATTAGTTCATCTTAAAGCTCTATAGTACATGGCATGGAGTAGCAAATCATTTTCCTATATGTTGTAAGAATCATGGTATTAAACTGATTGGCAAAGCACACTTAAGAGAGAAACATTAGATGAAAACCTTAGTTTCTATCTATCATTGCCTCAAACCAGCGTCACAGGCTAATTTATCCAATGGAATGTTCTGCAACTTGCAGACACTATAGAACATAAATAAAACAGCCTAGTATCTAGATAAAGCATGTGTACCACTCAAATGAGGGTGTCACAATATCCCATCCTAACCATGCAGTTTCTAGCAGGGATTCCATAATACCATGCTTTCAAAAGAACACTTAATCATTTTCCTAACATAACAATTATGAATCATATTTGACACTTCTGTATTCTATCATCTGCAATTATCAAAGAATAATTGGATTAGATATCCAACTCCAATTCTTTCATACCAAAGCATATCAACAATAATTAGAGAACTAATCTCAATCCAGATAATAGCCATGATGTCACCAATCCAATACAGGACAGTAAGTAAAAGTTCAGTTAATAGATTACTGACAGAAATAACTGTCAACATTGAAAACCACAGTATAGCGGTGAACCCTACACAACCAGATTCAGTAGGAAACCACTTCAGATAAACATGGCATCAAGGGATCAACCCTAGCGCAGAGGACAGACAGAATGAGGGTTCATATATTGCAAGCACTCAAAGGGTAGCAAGGTAAGCCAGAGACTAAGAGAGGGAGAGGAGAGTACACACAGCGGCACGGGGAGCACCCGTGGTCCTCGCGGAAGTAAGAAGAGGAAGTAGAATCATCGGCGAGCACACACGGCGGCACGGGGAGCACCCGAGGGCGCTGCAACTCGCGCCAAGCCATGGCACAGCGGCCACAGCCACACAGGCAGCAGCGGCGACACCACAGGACCGCCAGAATCACAACATAGCACCACCAAGGCGGCCAAACTCCACATCACGGGCAACCCCCAAAACCTAGGGTTCGGGGTGGAGTCAGCCTGGACGGGAGAGGGGCTTGCAGACAAATCGAATCGGACCAAATGGCGGAGCAGTGTCGACTACCTCGCCACACACCACGGCGGCGGCCAGAGTAGCCCAGGGCGGCCGGAATCAAGCAGCGATAACATCGGTAGTGCGACGGCTCTGTGGGGACGAGATAGAAGGTGAGCGAGAGAGAGAAGGGGAGGAATCGAGTGGCACTAGGCCGCTCGAGGCAGAGGGGTTTGACCAGCCCAGATGGGTCGAGCCAGGGCTGGACTAGCCCAATGGGCTAGGTCCAATTTAAAAGGAAAAGCTTAATTAAATTATTAAATGACCAAAACCCCCCTATGACTTAAATGGATCTAAGAAATAAAATAAAAATCCTATAAATATAAATAAAATATAAATGGACTCATAGAAATGTCCTCTATTTAAGAAAAATAACAAATGGAATTTTAGGTAATTAAATTTAAAATTATTATTATTAAGGTAAATTCCTTTGGAATTTTATTAAAAAATTACCAAACACATAAAATTGAATAAAATGCAAGTTTGTATTTTTGAAAGGTAAATTAAGTTTGATAAAAATAAAGTCTTCTTTCCAATTTTAGTTAAATATTTAAAACTGTTAAAAACTAAATAAGTTCAATTTTAAACTCTTCAAATAATACTAGTCATTATAAAAATACTAAATATAATGTTTATGAAAATTTCAAAGACTTTAAGTAATACTTTTCTTTTAATTAAAGAAATTAGCAAACTTTTACTAAGAGGGCAAGACACGCATATATGGAGATAATAAACCTTGCATGACATTACTATGCATTGCATATTGCTTCTTTAAATATTGTCCTTACCGGGCAATAATGGTTCTCTGTAGAAACCGGATCTCAAGGTCAGGTGGAAGCATCCGACTTCATTACCTTGCAGTCACAAGGCAAGTTCATCACTTGCTCATGTCCTTTGAAGAGTCTTTATAAAAGTATTTGAAAACTATGTGTTATCACCTATGTTCTAAAGGAGACCCAAAATAAGTATTTTCCAAACAAATAAAATGCTATTATCATCCTAAGTGATGATAAATACTAAGAATTATAGGGGAATCTAAGATTCCAATTGCAAAACAACTAGGATTTAATTACCCATGACATCAATGATTCTAGCATCGTATATTACGCTTTAACCATTTGATTTGGAATGGGACAGAGAAGTTAGCTCGATCTTCTTCCTTTCATATGTAGGCAAGATGACCTTATCATGACGTTGTGATTCCTTGTGCAGATCCAGCATATGGGTGGGCACCCTTAGGACCCATGGTATTGGTATCTAGATTATCTGTGAGCGGCTGCCGGAGGTATAGTCAGACCTTTAAGGAGCTTGCCAGGGGCATAGCCGGCTCATAGAGTCTTCGGGAACTCATCAGGGTTGTAGCTTGCCTAAAAGGGGACTTAACATAGATGTAGCTCAGCCCAAAGGATCGTGCAGACATATGGGGTCATGGAGAGGGGTAGTGATTGGCTTGGATCACCTATTTGGACCCACATCACGGAATTGTGGACGGGAAAGTACGCCCGGTTGTGCAACAAGGAGTTTATCTCCCATGGGTAAAGCAACACACCTTTGCAGAGTGTAAGAAATGTAACTTCTTACTCCCTGTTCTAGGAAGGAGCTACGAACGCAGCAGGAAAGGAACTCCATGAAGTTCTGGTCAACCTGTGAAGACTGATGGGCATAGTTTTTGATAATAAAATCAATCTTTGAAGAAATGTTTATGAAAACGACATAGAGCCAAGTACTAATAGTCCGAGGTGGTAGATAGAGCATGAAACTTCCCACCTTGCATATAATGAACTTGCTGGGTAGCGTTGTTACTGACCCTTTCGTTTGAACCCCTTGCTTAGACTCTGAGAAGCCAGAATACACTTCGATGTATGCGACTGAAGGGCAAGAGGATGTCTACTACGAGGAGCTAGACCTATCCAAAGGAGTGGAAGGGATGGACTACGAAATATTCTATGGAGTGGAGGGAAACAAGTCCGAGTAGTTGCCTTAGTTATTAGTAAACCAGTTGAGCCGAGTAGCCTAAACCTTATAAAATAAGTTGTTGAGCTCAATTCAGAGTATGAGTTTGAACTTTGCATCTTCCGCTGAAACTACTTAAGTTTGGTTTGTAATTTTGTATCACTTGAAGTTTGGAACATCTAGTTTTGTAATAATAATGAAGTGTGTATGTTTGTAATGTGGACCTGCAATGTTTCTGTTGTACCAATCTGAGGGATGTGATATTTACAGAACGGTGTTCTGTGGGTGTCATGTCAACCAAGTATGGTCCAAGGGTTGGAGTATGCGACTCCTGTTTCTAGGTCTTGAAGGCGATAGGCGCCACCTGGGATTACTTCTGTAACCAAGTATCGTCCTTCCCGGGGGACTCGAGCTTGAGATGCCCCTACTGCTTCAGTCGTAGGACCAGGTCACCTTCGACGAAGGATCTGGGGCGAAGCCTTCTACTGTGGTAGTTGCGCAGGTTCTGCTGGTAGATCGTGGATCTTTCTGCGGCGATTTCTCTCGCCTCGTCGAGGAGGTCGACGGAGTCTTCGAGTGCAAGAGATGACTCTTGTTTGCTGTAAGCGACTATGCGTGGCGCCTTGTACCTTACTTCGGTGGGTAATACCGCTTCTGCCCCATGGACCATAAAGAATGGCGTGTAGCCTGTGGCGCTGTTTGGAGTTGTACGTAGGCTCGAGAGTATGGATTGGAGCTCATCTGGCCAGCAACCCGCGGCTTGTTTGAGTGGTCGAAGGAGTCGCTTCTTGATGCCGCTACAGACGAGCCCGTTTGCTTTTTCCACCTGACCGTTGGTCTGTGGATGCGCGACTGAGGCATAACTAATGTTGATCCCCAGTTTTTCGCAGAATTCTAGGAACTCCTTGGATGTGAAGTTCGTCCCGTTGTCAGTGATGATGCTGTGTGGCACGCCGAAGCGATAGATGATGGACTCGAAGAACTTGACTGCGTTGTGCCCTGATTGCTTGGTTACTGGCATGGCTTCGATCCACTTGGTGAATTTGTCGACTGCGACCAAGAGGTAGACGTATCCTCCTTGCGAGGACCTTGGAAGTTTGCCAACCATGTCGAGACCCCATTGTGCGAAGCGCCAGGGAAATGGAATAGGCCGCAACTCCGCGCCTGGTGCGTGTGGTTTGTCCACGAATCGCTGACAAGCGTTGCACTTTTAGACTATGTCCTTGGCGTCGCGCATGGCCGTGGGCAAGTAAAATCCAGCTCATAGAGCTTTGGCAACGAGGGCGCGACTGCCGGCGTGGCGTCCGCAGGTTCCTTCATGTATGTCGAGGAGGACTGCTTTTCCATCGGCCAGGGAGACGCATCGCTGTAACACGCGTGTGATACTGCGTTTATACAGTTCGCCGTTGATAACGGCGAATGCCTTGGAGCGTCGTGCGATGTGCCATGCGTCCGTCGGGTCGTCTGGTAGGCGCTTGCTGAGGAGATATGTAATGTACGGCTGTGTCCAAGATTGTTCTATCATCATGACGCTCATTGGCCCTTCGAGTCCTGTGTCTAGCTCCAAGTCATCGAGTGCCATTGGCTCATTGGGTGGCGTAGCCCCCGAGTCCATTGCTGTGCTTGTTTTCTTCTCTGTGGCCTTTGGCTTGATAGAGCGTTCGCAGATGCGCTTGAGAAATACCCCAGGTGGTATGGGGGCGCAGGTAGAGCCTATGTTGGCGAGTGAGTCCGCCTCCTCGTTGCTTTCGCGACCTACATGTCGTAACTCGCAACCATCAAAGTCTCCCTCGAGTGTATCGTAGAGGTCGCGGTATGCGATCATGTTGTCATTGAGTGCGTCGCACTCGTGCATTGTTTGGTTGACGACCAGGTTGGAGTCGCCATATATGATGAGCCTCTTTGCGCCGCAGGCTTTTGCTATCGTCATCCCGTGCAACAGGGCCCCGTATTCAGCCTCGTTGTTTGAGGCTGTGAACTGCATTCGCAGGATGTATTTCAGCTTGTCTCCTTGAGGTGACGTCAGAATGACGCCTACTCCTGCTCCGTCCTTCCGCTTGGATCCGTCGAAGTGCATGGTCTAAAGGTAGGACATATCTGGCTTGTCCGGGAGTTGGTTTCCATCCAATGCACGAGAAAGTCAGGGAGAACTTGCGACTTGATTGCGTCGCGTTTTTCGTATGTGATGTCTCGTGGAGACAGCTCGATTCCCCAGAGCGCGACTCGTCCCGTGGCGTCGGGGTTATTGAGGATATGTCCCAATGGGGCGTCGCTGACTACCACGATTGGGTGTTCCTGGAAGTAATGGCGTAGTCGCCGGGGGGTCATGAAGACGCCGTACGCCAGCTTCAGGTAGTGCGGGTATCGCTGTTTTGTTGGCATGAGGACCTCGCTGAGGTAGTATACGGGCGCTGTACGCCGTGGACCTTGTTTTCCTCGGCCCGCTCGATGATGAGCACGGTACTAACCACTTGGTTGGTAGCGGAGATGTATAGCACTAGTGGCTCCCTTTCTCATGGAGTCACCAGTACTGGCGAGGTGGATAACAGGCGCTTGAGGTGTTCGAATGCTTCTTGCGCTTCCTTGGTCCACTCGAATTTGTCAGCTTTGCAGAGGAGCTGATAGAAGGGCAGTGCCTTTTACCCCATTCGACTGATAAATCGACTGAGGGCCGCGATTCGTCCGGCTAGTTGCTGGACGCCTCTTATGTTCTTTGGCTTCTCCATGACCAGTATGGCCTTTATCTTTTTCGGGTTTGCCTCAATCCCTCTCGCGGAGATGAGATACCCGAGCAGTTGCCTAGATGGTACGCCGAAGGCGCATTTGTCTGGATTGAGCTTAATCCAGTAACGATCGAGGTTGGCGAATGTTTCGCGCAAGTCATCGATTAGAGAGGCTTCCTCCTTGGTTTTGATTACTATGTCGTCGACATAGACTTGGATGTTGCGACCCAATTGCTCCTTGAGGCAAGCCTGCATGCACCGCTGGTAGCTGGCTCCCACGTTTTTTAGCCCGAAGGGCATTGTGTTGTAGCAGAACACACCGAAGGGCGTTGTAAACGCGGTCTTCTCTTGGTCTTCCTCCTTCATTCGAATTTGGTTATAGCCTGAGTAGGCATCGAGAAAGCAGAGGCGCTCGCATCCAGCGGTGGAGTCGATGATTTGATCGATTCGTGGTAGCGGGAAGTGATCCTTTGGGCAGTGCTTGTTTAAAGAAGTCAAGTCTACGCACATCCGTAGGATATCCGTGTCCTTTTTTGGCACCAGCACCGTATTGGCGAGCCAAGTGCTTTCCTTGATCTCACGTATGAATTTGGCCTCGAGGAGTCTATTGATCTCCATGCCAACTGCCTGCGCTCGTGGCTCATATAGTCGCCTGATTGTTTGTTTGACTGGCCTTGCGTCGGGGTTGACGTTGAGTGCGTGCTCGGCGAATTCCCTGGGAACTCCTGGCATGTCCGCAGGACACCAGGCGAAAATTTCCCAGTGCTCACGGAGGAATTCGACGAGCGCGAGTTCCTATGCGGGACTCAAGTTGTTGGCGATGAGGGCCGTTTTGGCGGGATGTGTCCGATGGACCTGCACCTTCTTTGTGTGCACGGATGAGTCGAAGGAGAGATCAGGTGAGCTTGGCCTGCTCAGGGGAGACATACTATTGTCTGTCGTTTCCTTCAATCGCGCGAGCTCCTCCTGCATGCCATAGGACTAGGAGATTCTGTTGAATTCCCTGTCGCAACTGTCGGATCGCTCAAAGCTTCCGTTGATCGTGATGACGCTGTTGGGACCTGGCATTTTCATCTGCAGGTAGGCGTAGTGGGGTACCGCCATGAACCTAGCGAACGCGACGCGTCCGAGGATGCAGTGGTATTGTGAGGGCCAGTCGACGACCCCAAAGTCAATGCGCTCGCGCCTGAAGTTCTTCGGGGTGCCAAAAATGACGTCGAGGTTGATTTTGCCTAGGGGGTATACACCTTTACCTGGGACGATGCCATGGAACGTTGTGTCCGATGCCTCCAAGCAGGTTAGAGGAATCCTCATTGCTCGCAGTGTACTCGCGAATATGAGGTTGATGCCGCTTCCGCCGTCCATGAAGGCGCGACTCATGTCGACACCTCCAATTTGCGCCTCGAGAACGAGGGGGCAATGGCCTGGGCGAGGTACTTGAGGTGGGTGGTCGCGTTTATCGAAGGTGATGCACGACTCACTGCCACTGAGGTACTCAGTGGTGGATGGTGGTGAGTGCATGGCCAAGTTGACTTGGCGAGTGATAGCTTTCTGCACCCTATTGGAGGGGCGCCCCTTTTGGATCATCATGGTACCCATGGCCCGTGGGTACGGTTCTCCTCCGTGGTGCTGGTCCGGTGCAGCTCCGTTCGGGGGTGGCCCTGGTGGTGGTGGCGGTGCGCCATGTGCCACGGCGCCTGGAGCGGCCCCGTAGCCTCTTTCGACTGCGTTGCAGTTCACCCGAACCAATCCCTCGTGTATCTTGAGGAACTCGCGGCAGTCTTTGAGGAGGTGGCTGGACTTTCTTTTGCCGTCATGCTTGTCGATGTAGAAGTGTACCGTGCATGGTCCGGACAGTTTCTCCTCGATGGAGGTCGCGGTTGCCTCGTCGCGAGTGCGGTGTTGCCACACTTGCATGGTCTTCCCAGAGTCGCGGTATTCGCCACTACGGTATCCGCTGTTGCGGTTGTCGTCGCGTCTTTCGGCGTAGCCGGCTGCGACCATATTAACGTCGTCACGGTCATCATAGATGCGCATGCGGCGTTTGCCTCGACGGTCGCGTCTGCGTTCGAGCTATGCTTCTTCATCAGAGTGAGCGCGGTTCTTCACTGAATCTTCTCCATTAGCCCATCGATTCGCGATTTCCATTAGGTGGTCGATGGTCTGGGGCTTTGAGCGGCCCAGCTCCTCCCTGAGCTCTAAACGGCGAACGCCACCGTTGAATGCATCAATCGTGCGGTCCTCTAAGATGTTTTCCGCGGAATTCTTGATGATGGACCACCTTCGGATGTATGAGCGCAGTGATTCGCCAGATTTTTGCTGGCAGCATCTCAATTCTTTGATTGATGCGGGCCATTTGTACGTGCCCTTAAAGTTGCGCACGAAGCTATAGACCAGCTCATCCCAGCTGCGAATGGATCCGCGTGGGAGGCTATTGAGCCATGCTCGGGCGGCGCCCTGAAGATGTAGCTGCAAACATTGCATGGCAGTACTTTGACTGCCTCCGTGGAGTCTGACGGAGGAGATGTGGTCCTCTAGCCAGATTTTAGGGTCTTGTAGGCCGTCGAACTTCGGGTTTTCCGACGGAAGTTTAAACCCCTTAGGTATTCGTTTCTGCCTAATGGATCTGCTGAAGCATCTGGCGCCGCAGAGCTCCCCGTCTTCCTCCTCTGAGTTAGTCGACCGGGCACGTCATGCTCTTGATTTGTCGATCTTACGTTGTGTGAGGTCGTTGCGCGCGTCGTAGTCGCGATCGTGTCGTTGCGAACGACGGCGTCGTGACAGGTCGTGGCTGTCATCGCTAGACGAGGGCGAGGAGTAGCGTTTTACTAACGTTTTGCCCTTTTTGGGGTCTGGTACTGGCTGCTTGTCGAGGGCGGCCTCGATTAGCCCCAAACCCGCGATCGTAGATCGGTGCATGGAGGTTCGGAGATCTCTAGCCGGTGGCAGGTTGTTGAGGAGGTACATGGTGGCTGCCATGACCGCGGCCTGCGGCGTTCTGGGGACCATGTTGCCTCTTGTGTCGACTGTCATAGAGCTGAAGTCGAGGACTTTCGCGGCGTCTATGCGCTCTTGTTAGGTGAGGTGAGCCATTCGTGACTCCTCTTCTTGGCGACATACTCGTTTCCTCGTGAGGAGGATCCTCCGTAGGAGGAGAGCCCAGGACGACAAAGGCTCGATTAGTCCGCCGCCTTTTTGCGCGCCTCCAGCTGCGCGATTGCTTCTTTTTGGCGCTTGAATTCCTCTTTCAGGAGCCAGTGGTAGGCCATTAGTAATTCTTGTGGGGATCCAAGGGGCAGAGGTGTACCTTGTAGGGCTTCGCGGCAGCGCTCTCACTCTTGCTCGTTGAGCCTGATTACGACGCGTTCGCCGGTTTGCTCATTGATTATGCTGGGAGGTTCGACTGCTCCACCGTTGGCGCCGTTACCGCCGTTGCCACCGTTGCCGGTGTTGACGACGCTGCGATTGGCAGAGGTGTCCCCTGTGTTGATGACGGCGCACATGAAGTGATTGGTGAAGCTGTTGCTTCTGCAACTTTCAGATTCGGAACCGCAGGTTCCATCTTTTGTGGCCAGATCTCTTAGATCGGAGTCGCGACTGCTGTCGCTGATCGTGTTTCCGACTGCTGCCGGAGTATTGAGCTCGCTGAGGGTGCCGATCAATGGAGGGAACCATGATGCTGGGGCAATCGCCGGTGTTGTCGGTTGATCAGGCATGCGAAGCGTGCCCATCTGACCAACTTCGAAGCGGAAGCTCCCAATCGCCAAGCTGATTCCATCTCCCACGGACTCGAAAGGCGGGCGGGTGGCCGGTGTGTGGACGGTGAAGTTGAAGGCGCCGAAGAGCTGGCGAATCTCCGCTGTTGCGGAGTTGTAGATCGCGGTTGATGGGGCTGAAGAAGCCGCAACATCAGCACTCCCACTTCCCACAGACGGCGCCAATTGACGAGGGTTTAACTCATCAATGCCCATTGTTATGGACTTGGGTTTTGGAGAAGGAGGGAGTGCTGGAGACATCTATTGGCTAGCAAATAAGCACACAGGGGACAAAGGATTTGCCCAGGTTCATGCCTCGTAGAGGTCCCTACTCCTGCTTTTCTGCTCGTGGAATTATCAAGGGAGTCGAAAGTTACAATGGTGCGCAGATGCAATCTGGCGAGGGTTGTCGAAAACTAGGGTTGCGTGTGTCCTCCTCGCCGCCCCCTCCTAGCCTTTATATAGATAGGCTAGGTCTCAGGTAGCAGGTCGAGTCGGTTACAAGTTAGGGTTTTCCCCTTCAAACTTTCTATCTTTAGCTTCTTCTTGTCTCTCAAGCAATCGAGAGTCCGCAGATCACTCGAATCCTTTCGTCTGGGCCTTGGCGACACCGTGGGCCTATACGTATTTACACCGTATATACCAAGTTTGAGTACCTGCAGGGTATACCCATGTCAACCATACTTTCAAAAGAACACTTAATCATTTTCCTAACATAACAATTAGGAATCATATTTGACACTTCTGCATTCTATCATCTACAATTATCAAAGACTAATTGGATTAGATATCGAACTCCAATTATTTCATCCCAAAGCATATCAACTACAACCAGAGAACTAAACTCAATCCAGATCATAGCCATGATTTCACAAATACAATATAGGATAGTAAGTAAAAGTTAAGTTAACGGATTACTGACAGAAATAAATGTCAACACTGAGAACCAGAGTATAGAAGTGAACCCTACACAACTAGATTTAGTAGGAAACCACCTCAGATAAACATGGCATCAAGGGATGAACCCTAACACGGAGGGATGAACCCTAACACGGAGGGATGAACCCTAGTGGAGAGGATAGACAGAATGAGGGTTCATATATTGCAAGCACTCAAAGGGTATCAAGGTAAGCCAGAGACTAAGTGAGGGAGAGGAGAGGAACTCACCCGTGGTCCTCGCAAAAGTAAGAAGAGGAAGAAGAATCACCGCCGAGTGCACACGGCGGCACGGGGAGCACCTGAGGGTGCTGCAACCCGCGCCAAGCCAACGCACGGCAGCCACAGCCACACGGGCAGCAGCAGCGACACTACAGGACCGCCGAGGCGGTGAAACTCCACATCAATGGCAACCCCGAAACCCTAGGGTGGGGAATGGAGTCAGCCTGGACGGGAGAGGGGCTTGTAGAAGAATCAAACATGACCAAATGGCGGAGCGGGGTCGGCCAGCTCGCCACACACCACGGCGGCGGCCAGAGTAGCCTAAGACAGCTGGAATCGAGCAGCGATAGCATCGGCAGCGTGGCGGCTCTGCTGGGATGAGATAGAAGGTGAACGTGAGAGAGAAGGGGAGGAATCAAGTGGCACTGGGCCGCTCGAGGCCGAGGGGTTTGACCAGCCCAGATGGGCCGAGTCAGGGCTGGGCCAGCCCGAAGAGCTAGGTCCAGTTTAAAAGGAAAAGCTTAATTAAATTGTTAAATCACCAAAATCCCCCTAGGACTTAAATGGCTCTAAGAAATAAAAATCCTAAAATATAAATAAAATATAAATGGACTCATAGAAATGTCTTCTATTTAAGAAAAAAAATGGAATTTTAGGTAATTAAATTTTAAAATATTATTATTAAGGTAAATTCCTTTGGAATTTTATAGAATTTTACCAAACACATAAAATTGAATAAAATTCATTTTTACAATTCTAAAAAATAAGTGCTCTTATAAAAAAATTAGTTTGTATTTTTGAAAGGTAAATTATGTTTGATAAAAATAAAGTCTTATTTCAAAGAGTTAAAAACTAGATAAGTTCAATTTTAAAAGAGTTAAAAACTAGATAAGTTCAATTTTAAACTCTTAAAATAATACTAGTCATTATAAAAATACTAAATATAATGTTTATGAAAATTTCAAAGACTTTAATTAATAGTTTTCTTTTAATTAAAGAAAATAGCAAACTTTTACTAAGAGGGTAAGACACGCAAATACGCAGATAATAAACCTTGCATGACATTACTATGCATTGCATATTGCTTCTTTAAATATTGTCCTTACTGAGCAATAATGGTTCTCTGTAGAAACCAGAGCTCAAGGTCAGGTGGAAGCATCCGACTTCACTACCTTGCAGTCACAAGGCAAGTTCATCACTTGCTCATGTCCTTTGAAGAGTGTTTATAAAAGTATTCGAAAACTGTGTGTTATCACATATGTTCTAAAAGAGACCGAAATAAGTATTTTCCAAACAAATGAAATGCTATTATCATCCTAAGTGATGATAAATACTAAGAATTGTAGGGGAATCTAAGATTCCAATTGCAAAACAACCAGGATTTAACAACCCATAACAGGAGGATTTAACAACCCATAACAATTCCAATTGCACCGTATATTACACGTTAACCATGAGATTTGGAATTGGACGGAGAAGTTAGCTGGATCTTCTTCCTTTCATATGTAGGCAAGATGACCTTATAGTGACATTGTGATTCCTTGTGCGGATCCAGCATATGGGTGGGCACCCTTAGGCCCCATGGTTTTGGTATCTAGACTATCTGTGAGCGGCTGCAGGAGGTATAGTCAAACCTTATGGAGCTTTACAGGGGCATAACCGACTCATAGAGTCTTCGAGAACTCATCAGGGTTGTAGCTTGCTTGAAAGGGGGCTTAACGGAGATGTAGCTCAGCCTAGAGGATCGTGCAGACATATGGGGTCGCGGAGAGGGGAAGTGATTGGCTTGGATCACCTACTGGGCCCCACATCACAGAATTGTGGAAGGGAAAGTATGCCCGGTTGTGAAACAAGGAGTTGATCTCTCATGGGTAAAGCAATGGACCTCTCCAGAGTGTAAGAACTATAACTTGTTACTCCTTGTTCCGGGAAGGAGCTACGGACGCGGCAGGAAAGGAACTCCATGAAGTTCTGGTCAACCTGGGAAGACTGATGGGCATAATTTTTGATATTAAATCAATCTTTGAAGAAATGTTTATGAAAACTTCATAGAGCCAAGGACTAATAGTCCGAGGTGGTAGATAAAGCATCAAACTTCCCACCTTGCATATAATGAACTTACTGGGTAACGCTATTACTCACCCTTTCGTTTTAACCACCTACTTAGACTCTGAGAAGGCAGAAGACACTTCAATGTATGCAGCTGAAGGGCAAGAGGATGTCTACTACGAGGAGCCAGACCTGTCCAAAGGTGTGGAAGGGGTGGACTATGAAATAAACTATGGAGTGGAGGGCAACGAGTCCTAGTAGTTGCGTTAGTTATTAGTAAACTAGTTGAGCCGAGCCACCTAAACCTTATAAAATAAGTTGTTGAGCTCAATTCGGAGTATGAGTTTGAACTTCGCATCTTCCGATGAAAATACTTAAGTTTGGTTCGTAATTTTGTATCACTTGAAGTTTGGAACTTATGGTTTTGTAATAATAATGAAGTGTGTATGTTTATAATGTGGACCCACAATGTTTCTGTTGTACCACTCCAAGGAATGTGATATTTACAGAACGATGTTCTGTGGGTGTCATGTCAACGACTATAGTGTACTACACATGCAGTGGTATGCTGCGTCACTGCAACCAAGAACTCGGGGGCTACTCCTAACAAGAGCGCTGGCCGCGCACCCGATGAATTATACAGACTTCCAAGCATCATGACAATGTATTTTCTCACAAAAACCCTTCACTTGAATCAACGATTCAAGTGTGGACTCACGGTTACTCCCATAGGTAGCGCTGAAAGCATATTCGACTGGAACAAGCAAAAGACGACGACAGTCGCAAAATACTTATAGTCCCCACTCGAGGCTACGACTCGAAGAGGCACTCTGAGGATACTCCCATAGGGAGCGCTGGTCGCGCACCCTATGGTTTTTCTTATACATGACTGTGTGTTGACTACGTCCACATTCGAAAGCTCTAGCGACTCTGCCTCATATTTTCCCTACAAAGATATTGCATTTCCTGGGCCACTCGAATCGTCTCTGCGATGATAAAATTCAGATGCCACGCCTGCGGCGTGAAGATAAGACCTGAATAAGGCCTGCAACGCACCTACGGCGCTCTACCTGACATAATCCGTGCCTACATGCACGATGAAATAAGCGTTAATGGATGCATCGAGTGCTCACACTTATATACTAGGATTCGACTTTATAAGACATCCGCGGCCTAAGTCTAATTACGCTAGCACTTTTCTGAATTTGAGTCTGGGGACTCGAGTTTGAGTAGATTGCGTTGTTTTTCCGCAAGGAAGTTGACTAATCCTGATACGTTGGATGAATCAGGCATGTATATTGACAATGCCTATGATACAAATTAGAACACTCGAATACATGCTCGACTA
Organism: Avena eriantha; assembly: GCA_910589775.1. NCBI lineage: Eukaryota > Viridiplantae > Streptophyta > Magnoliopsida > Poales > Poaceae > Avena > Avena eriantha. The sequence continues at coordinate 112,969,560 of OU342740.1, forward strand.
TGCACTTGAATCTGCGATTCAACCGGACACTCGGGGGCTACTGACGTGGGCATACCTTACAGGTACTAGAGCTTGGCATATACGGTCCAACATTGAAGAAGCTCACGAAGTTGCAAAGGCCTAGCCAAGATTCGGGTGACCGAGAGATTCTGACTGCTTGCAGCACATGGAAAACTTAAGATAGAAGTTTAATTGGAAAACCCTAACTTGTAACCGACTAGGACTGCTATCCCGAGACCTAGCCTATCTATATAAAGGCTAGGAGAGGGCGGTGAGGAGGACAATCACAACCCTAGTTTCCATGCCATCGCCAGATTGCATCTTTTCACCCCTATAACTTTTGACTCCTTCGATAATTTCAAGAGTAGACAAGTAGGAGTAGTGTCCTCTACGAGGCCTGAACCTGGGTAAACTTTGCGTCCCTGTGTGCTTGTTTGTTAGCTGATCGATGCCTCCAGCGTTCTCCATTTCCTCGAACCTAAGTCCATCTGCGATGGGCATTTGATGAGTTAACCCCTCGTCACCAGTCTTGATCCAACAATCAATGTTTAAAGTTAATTCATATACTATACAGTGGTGGTATGGTATTGTAAGAGATAATACAAGATAATAAGTACTGCGAATGGCTGATCTAATGGTAGGCCTCGTAGGAGCAAGGTGCTTGAGAGTTAACACAGTCGGTGGAAGTACAATGTACATCAAGAACCTCGTAAGAAATGAAAATTGCATCCAAGTCCATGCATTTAGCACAAGGACCATAAAACTGAGCAATGAAGTACTATGTGTTTTGAGGTTTGCACATACTAGCATTCATCATGCTAAAGACTATCAGTAGAATCTTTCTAGATGCTAAGAATGCAAAATAAGATCCATCGTTTATTAGCAGTGCTTGGATTTGCCAGTCTTGATCAAACGGTCAATATTTCGTACACGATAAAGTGGTATATATGGTATTGTAAGAGATAAGACAAGATAAATATAAGATCAGAAGTACTGCGAATGGCCGATCTAATGGTAGGTCTCGTAGGAGCGTGGTGTTTGAGAGTTAAGACGGTCGGTGGAAGCACAAGTTACATCAAGGACCTCATAAAAAATTAAAATTGCATCCAAGTCCATGCATTTATTAGCACAAGGACCCAAAAACTGAGCAATGAACTGTGTGTTTTGAGGTTTGCGCATATTAGCGTTCATGGTGCTCAAGACTATCTGTATAATCTTTCTAGATGCTAAGAATGTCATAAAAAGCTTGGAAGGTCTTATAGGAGCGAGGTGCCTGAGAGTTAACACGGTGGGTGGAATTACAAGTTACATCAAGGACGTCATAAAAATTAAAATTGCATCCAAGTCCATGCATTTAGGACAAGGACCCTGAAAATGAGCAATGAAGAGAGTGTTTTGAGGTTTGCGCATACTAGTGTTCATCGTGCTAAAGACTATTAGTAGAATCTTTCTAGATGATAAAATGGAAAATAAGATCCAACGGTTAGCAATGTTTGGATTTGCCAGTCTTGATGCAAAGGTCAATGTTAAAATAAGTTGATCCCTATACTATGAAATGGTGGTATGGTATTGTAATAGATAAGATACATGATAAAGATAAGATAAGAAGTACTGCGAATGGCTGATCTAATGGTTGGTCTCGTTAGAGCGAGGTGCTTGAGAGTTAACACAGTCGGTGTAAGTACAAGTTACATCAAGGACCTCATAAAAAATGAAAATTGCATCCAAGTCCATGCATTTAGCACAAGGACCCTGAAACTGAGCAATGAAGTACTTTGTGTTTTGAGGTTTGCGCATACTAGCGTTTATCGTGCTAAAGACTATCAGTTGAATCTTCCTAGATGCTAAGAATGGAGAAGAACATCCAACGGTTAGCAATGTTTGGATTTGCCAGTCTTGATCCAACAGTCAATGTTCAAAGTTAATATGTACACTACATGAAGTGGTATGATATTGTAAGAGATAATATAAGATAAAGATAAGATGAGAAGTATTGCGAATGGCCGATCGAATGGTAGGTCTCGTAGGAGCAAGGTGCTTGTTAGACGGTCGGTGGAATTACAAGTTACATCAAGGACCTCATAAAAAAATAAAAATTGCATCCAAGTCTGTGCATTTAGCACAAGGACCCTAAAACCAAGAAATGAATTAAGTGTGTGTTTTGAGGTTTGCGCATACTAGCGTTCATTGTGGTGAAGACTATCAGTAGAATATTTCCAAATGCTAAGAATGCAACAGAAGATCCAACAGTTAGCAATGTTTGGATTTGCCAGTCTTGATCCAACGGTCAATGTTCAAAGTTAATCCGTACACTACATGAAGTGGTATGGTATTGTAAGAGATAAGAAACGATAAAGATAAGATAAGAAGTATTGCTAATGGCCGATCGAATGGTAGGTCTCGTAGGAGCCAGGTGCTTGAGAGTTAACACGGTTGATGGAAGTACAAGTTACATCAAGGACCTCATAAAAAATGAAAATTGCATCCAAGTCCATGCATTTAGCACAATGACCCTAAAACTGAGCAATGAATTAAGTGTGTGTTTTGAGGTTTGCACATACTAGCATTCGTCATACTCAAGACTATCACTAGAATCTTTCTAAATGCTAAGAATGGAAAAGAAGATCCAACGATTAGCAATGTTTGGATTTGCTAGTCTTGATATAACGGTCAATGTTCAAAGTTAATCCGTACACTATATGTAGTGGTATGGTATTGTAAGGGATAAGACAAGAAAACAATAAGTTAAGAAGTATAGTACTACGAATGGCCGATCTTTTGAATAACCTTCCCTCCCGATGTTTGGGAAGCAAGTGAAAATTTCGAAAACCGGAATAGTTTGAATTTTTTGTGCCGCCAAGGACGAAAGTGGTTTCCTTCCTATGTACTCCTCATCCCTACTCCACACCATAGCTCGCAGGCCAAACATGCCAGATACACAGAGCCGCCGTACCAAGGCACACGTGCGCACCACCACGCTGTGGATAAGGGGAGAGAGATCAGCTGGGCCAGTGCGTGAGGGGAAAGGGCGGGAGAGATGGAGCATAGCAAAGGATAGAGAAAACGCACGATTTGTTTTGCGTGCATAGGTCCTGAAATTTACTACTAGTAGAGTGTACACTGTAAGGCCGCCGGAGTAACACATGTCAGGAACTCATCATAACTTTGCTCTGACATGGAACCGCCTTCAACTCCTCTTCGCGGCTGCCCTCTTCCCCTTCCAATGTTTTATTCTCTCAGCATGTACAGTGCGTGGATAGAGGTGAGCATATGTCTAAGCAAATTGATATACTACTCCCGCATTGTGTAAAAAAGCACGCCTTAATAAGGCCTACTATGTGGCATCCGCTAAGGTTCACCCTATTCATAGTGGAAGAAATAAAGTTATCTTTAAGCCTGAGGTGCACCTCAAGCTTGTGGGTTGACCATAGAGAATAGAAAAATCATTTTCCCTCTCTCCTTATTTCATGTGATCATTTTTAAAAGGGGTTCAAAATTTTCAAGTTGCAAAATCTTAGTAGCTAGAAGTTGAACCAGTTGTCAAAACTCTTTGTGATTTCTGATATATTAGTTGACCGCTCGATGGGTACCCCCAAAAGCTTTTTTCATAAAACTTTCAAACCAACCTACAATATATTACTTGTAGTTCAAATCTGGCCTTATTTCGATACATCGACATAAAGTCATTCAACAAGTGGGCGGGGTCAGCTAGGAACCTTGATAACTCATAAAACATGGGAACCGTAAGTAAAAAACATTGGTCCACCTGGCTAATATGTCTAGAAACTTGGCTTATGGCATTGAGATCCATATTCTTCGGACTTTCTTTACGGAAAAGAATCACCTTGTCATCACTCATAAAACTGATAATTTTCTTTCCTAGTAGTTGGAAACTGACACCGACGACATTGTTTACTACAAGAAGATGCACAAATCTACCTATGAAAAGAGATTTAATTCAAGAGCAATCTATCGCACTTACTTGTAACTAAAGTTTGACTTAACTACGTTAAATTGTCAAGAAGTCACCAAAGTGCGTGAGGTTAGCTAGGAAGCTTCAAAAATCCTAGTACTAAAAACTTGGGTATTACATATAAGAAACCGTGGTCCAGTTTCTGTGATAATTGGGGCGGTTGCATTTTCTTTTAAGCTTGGAAGGTCTTGTAGGAGCGAGGTGTTTGAGAGTTAACACGGTCGGTGGAAGTACAAGTTGCATCAAGGACATCATAAAGAATGAAAATTGCATCCAAGTCCATGCATTTAGCATTAGGACCCTGAAACTGAGCAATGAAGTGTGTGTTTTGAGGTTTGCGCATACTAGCATCAAATGTGCAAAGACTATCAGTAGAATCTTCCTAGATGCTAAGAATGGAAAATAAGATCCAATGGTTAGTAATGTTTGGATTTGCTAGTCTTGATCCAACGGTTAATGTTCAAAGTTAATCCGTACACTATATGAAGTGGTATGGTATTGTAAGAGATAAGACAAGATAAAGATAAGACAAGAAGTACAGCGAATGGCTGATCTAATGGTAGGTCTCGTAGGAGCGAGGTGCTTGAGAGTTAACACAGTCGGTGGAAGTACAGGTTACATCGAGGACCTCATAAAAATGAAAATTGCATCCGAAGTCCATGCATTTAGGACAAGGACCCTTAAACTGAGCAATGAAGTGTGTGCTTTGAGGTTTCCACATACTAGCGTTCATCGTGCTAAAGACTAGCTATAGAATATTTCAAGATGCTAAGAATTGAAAAAAGATTGAACGGTTAGCAATGTTTGGATTTGCCAGTCTTGATATAATGGTCAATGTTCAAAGTTAATTAGGTAGCAAAGTTTGACCTAATTTCATGAAACGGTTAGAAAAGTGTGACCTAAGTTCATTAAACAGTTAGGATGCAAAATCTTAGCAAGAAGATGAACCTATCGTCAAAACTCTCTGTGGTTTCTGATATATATTAATTGACCCCCCCCCCGATGGGTACCTCCAAGAGCTTTTTCGTAAAAATTTCAAAGCAACCTACAATTTACTTGTAGTACTCCAAATGTTACCTAATTTCAATAAATCATAATAAAATTATTCAAGTGGGTGAAGTTAGCTAGGAAATTTGAGACCTCATAAAACATGGGAAATCGCAAGTGCATCATGTTGGTCAACTATATATGTGTGAAAACTTGGCTTGTGGCATTCAGATCAATAGTCTTCGGGCTTTCTTGATGGGAAAGAACAATCTAGTCATCACTCAAAAAATTAAGAATGTTCATTCCTAAGATAGCTGGAAACTCACACTAGTGACATTGCTTACTACAAGAAGATTGTCGTGGTATTGCCAATGAGTACACCATGGAGGGGTCCTCACAGTGCATGTTTAGAGACGTGAGGTAAGGAGAGAGTTGGGGGGTACGAGGTAACATAGTTTACCCAGGTTCAAGTCCCACAACGGTGGCAAAACTCTACTCCTGCTATAAATCACGATAATGGCAATACGTGGAGTTACAGAGATTGGTTCGCTATGTGAGGGTGCTATGAATCGTTTTAAGTTGTGCCCTAAAGGCTCATGCATGTTCGGTTTATAAAGGCACCATAACCTAGTGTTATAGGGAAAATACCTTGCCGTAGAAGATAAATAGTTCTACACTAATACAAACTAGTGTTTTGTGTGTTGCACTCCAAGGCTCCGGGTACATCGGTGAATCCTGCGTAGCCTTCCTTAATCTGGCATGGGCCTCCCTTCTGGATCCGTCTAACTAGGCCGCCCAGCAGGCCACATGCCTTGCTACCAATTGTGGGCCACCCAGGTTAGCCGGATTAGATACATGCTATGATGATACCCATTTAGCATATCCCAAATAGTAGGCCCCGGAGGACTTTGAAATATTGCACCGTCTTGCTTATTAATCTTGAATGCTCCATCGATGTGATGCCAGCAATCCATCAAGCAATATTTCAAAGATCTCCCAAAGAACCCTACAATCCTCTCCGACTTCGTAATGTAACCGGAGATTCCTTGAGTCTTCATTTCTAGAGATGGACATTTTCCACCTTCGATGGAATCTTCAGACATGACTCTTCACTGCAACTATCAGGAGGATGACGTAGGATACAACCTATCCTACCTCGAAACTCACAGAATATAGAGAATTAATCATTAGCTATTTTTACACGCGCGAAATCCAAAACGGTAAAGCGGCAAAGACGGAGGACATGGTGAAATTACCGCGCACGCTCATCTCCATGTCGGCAAAACTCTGCCCATAGGATCCTCCTGCACAAATCTTGATGCCATGTCTATATAATTTGACTGCGGCTAGATTATTATTTTTACCCGCACTCGCTCCTGTGTCTTCGTCTTCGTCCAGCCAAACGACCGTTCGAGCTCCTCATCGGAAAACCCTAGCCAGAGCTTCCCCCTTCTGTCCATCCACTCTCAGTGGCGCAACTCTGCACCTTCGACAACGGCGACTCCCGAGGATACAACAGAGCCATCTCTAGGAGTGACGGTCCCACTAGAGGGGGTCATCATCCCTATCACCACCGTGGTGGAAACCACTAGCGACGACCAAGGACGGGCAGCGCCAGAAGACGCTGAAGAGGATAATGACTCCAACAAGGGTGTGTGGAGGGGCTCCGACCTCTCAACCGAGGATCTGCAAGAACTCATCACCGAGAGGTATCTCCCCGCGGCGGAGGGTTTGGCCTGGCGGCTGGCGTGGGCCGACGAGGTGACTCCTTCTTCCCAAGCCAGAGAGAAGGTATACCTCAAATCCCAGCTGGTACGTGGCGTAAGCCTGCTAGTCTCTGACTTCTTCCTGGATGACCTTCACCACTTCCGGGTACTTCCCCACGACCTCTCTCCAAACATTATACTCGTACTTAGCAACTTCATTGCCTTGTGCGAAGGATACCTAGGAATAAAACCTCAGTTAGATATGTTTGTTTACTTTTTTACCATCAAGAGAGAGTCCATAGAATCCAAGGATGAGCTGCGGATATGCAGAACTATTAGCTTTAAGATCCGGCCTAGCCGGCGCTTCCCCGACATAGTTGGTCATGAATCGTGCAAGAATTGGCAGCGCACATACTTCTATTGCACAGACATTCCTCTCCTTGACCATCTTGAGACGTACCCCGATTTCGTCAATGGAGTTGCCGCTGAAGCACCCATCTGGAGGTCCCCTACCACTCTCTCGTCCAACGAAGAAGTCAATCGCACCGTAAGGTGGATTGAATGGCTCGTAGACGGAGGTCTAACGGGCTTGGACCTAGACATGTGCTGGTTCACTAGGCAGATCTAGCCTCTGCAGCACCGCACCGAGCTGATGTGCAAGTACACCAAGAGGCAGATGGATCCTATGCATATTTCGCATGCCAACTTTTCCACTGACTCCATCAAGCTCCGGCTAAAGGACATAGTTAAGGTGAAAGACAGGAAGCATGGCTTCAAGATGACCTATGACATGTTTGAATGCGGCAAGTGCCTAGAGGTAGCTTATGTTTCCTTTGTTGCTCATTACATATATACTCTAAGGCTTTTCCGTCTTGAAGTTATCAATCTAGCACACCTTTGCTTCCCAGCTGGCGACCTTGGCAGAAGCGGTCCTCTAGAGATGTTGGCAATAACTCCTGTACTTATACTTTGTATGTTTCTGGATGAAAGTCGGTGTTAGCCTGAAGCGGTCCTCTAGAGATGTTGGAGGGTCAAAAAATATCCATGATATGTGGACCAGGGATGTGGCCACCAAGCCTTCTCCCGCTACTGCTCCCCCTAATCCTGCCATCAATCCCATTACTGGTCCCACTGGGGCGTCATCCCCCGCCATCCCTAAGATCTCCGCCATGGAGACAAATGTCAATCCAATCTTTGATGTCTGAGACTCTGCCGAGATGGACGTCGCTCCCAGCGGACAGGCGACGCAGGAGAGTACTTCGTCCAAAGTGGCCGAAGCTCCGGCTAAGGATGCCACCAAGAAAGAGAAACAAGTAAAGTAAGGAGAGGCGGCGGAGGCAGTTCTGGCAATTGACAAGGCGGGAGCCTCTAAGCTATCAAGTGCTATGATAACGCATCAGGCGACTAGGGCATCATCCATGCCTCTGGCTTGAACAACTCCTGTGGCCACGACTCCTCCGACATTGTGCTTGGATAACCTTATTGCACAGGAAAATGTCGTGTATAACAATGTTGACGTCTTCCATACTACATATGCCAATTTGGCCAACAATCTCAAAGTTATTGCCACTGTAAGTTTTTTAAACTTTACCTCTTATCGTATAACATATCCCTCTATAGCCCCCAGGCTCATAGGAAGATAAACAATAGTTATTGGCCTCAGTGCTCCTGAGAACTAAGAGTAGAACTTCATAGTGTACCCCCGAGCGTCTAGGTGAAACTAGAAAAACGTTCCGGCTAGATGCTCTAAGAGTAGCATACTAGTCTTTAAAATTTAGTCATGTAGCCCTCGAGCGTGTAGTTGAAACTAGATAGTTCCGACTAGATGCTCTAGAGAAACTAAGCATGTTTCTTGTTTGCAGAATGAGAATAGACGGAGGATAGCCACCAATGAGAGATTTGCTGCCTTGCGGAAGGAACTAGACCTTGAACAGGGTAAAACAGCCTTTCTGAAGCAATAGATCGAAAATAGCCAGAGTTTGTTTCTTTTAACAGCTCCTTACTTTTCCTCATGGATTCATTTCTGCCGTCTTCTTATAGTGTTTTCCATTTTATGTCTTATAGAGGCCATTGCCAAAGCCAAGAGTATCGTCGAGCAATCCAAGCATATTCTAGAGCTTGACGATGAGACTGAAATTTAGAAGAAATACCTGGCTAATGCTGTCAAGGGACATGAGGAGGTGATTAAGGCTATGCAAGAGTCTGCTGATGCCGAGATGCAGCACCTGAAGGAAGAAATTGAGAACCTCAAGGAGCAAAATCAAGCTGCCCAAGAGCAAAAATCTCGGAGCCTTGAGGCATACATGAAGCTTCAGGACGAGCATGGCATCTTGGTGGAGACATGCATGCAAGCAGAATCCAGCATCTTCACTACGTTTCCTTCGTCTTGGTCAATTATGTACCTTGGACAAATGTATGATGTGCTTATACTCATGGTCCTTGTATCTACAGCTCCCATTGGCTTGGCCAACTTGGGTGAAGGTGCTCCGGACCCCAAGGAATGCATGATTCTTGCTGGCAACTTCGTCAACACCGCCATCACTCAGGCCAAGGAGATACCCCAACCTTTGGGGATAAACATCAAGGCAACAGACTCAGCGGCCAAGTACTCAGAAATCCTACGACGAGCCCCCGAGAAAGTTAAGGACTGCAAAGCCTCTTGTGTCCGGGATGGTGCAAGGATGACCCTGTCCTTGGTCAAAGCACACTATGACAACACCGGCATCGATCTGGTGACCTCAGGCATGCCCAAGATGGACGAGGAAGGGAAAGAGATCGATAGCGATGCTATTTGGAACTCCCTCGCCGGCTACGACACCAGAGTTGCCAAGATGGTCAAGGCGGACGTCTTCGTGCCTACCGAGATTATTGATGATGACATGGCTTCTTCTGAGTCTAGCCCCTCTCCTTCCGAGTTTGAGGAGCTATCCCGGCATGGCTCTCCTGTTGCTGATGATGCCACCAATATTTGTATTAATTGTACCCTATAGCAGAGACATAAAACAATATTTGTATTAAATGTATCTCTACAATGTGTATGTGGAAAAAACTGATGAATTTGTAAGGCGGAAAAACTTGTACTCAACTTTCTTGTTACTTATCTGTTTCTAGCATGTATATATTTTTTAAGCAAGTGTTGATTTATCCATTATTTTAGTTCGTATGCTTGAAATTTCGTGAGACGGAAGACTCGCATCAAGAACCTAAGAGCAAAATCATCGGCTTTGAGTGCCGAGAAGTCACTACTACGGAATACACATAAAATCTTCAGAAACTGTGTAAACCAGAAAACTTAAGCTAACGCCCGTAGGCGGAATTTTCAAAAGTGCAAATGCAAAGTAGCACATAAAGGGTTTATATGATCCAAAAATGAAAAACTAAAGGAGGTAAAAGACTAAGAGAATATGAGTGAACCAAATGCTTTATTTCATTGATCATATAAGAAACTTATTACATAATATAAAATATGCTAATTGTAAAAGGGACGTAGATGTGCTATGTTCCATGGCCGATCTGTCTCTGGGTAATCATCATCGGAGTCACGTAACTTGCGCTTCTGATTTTTAGGCCTATCTTTCAACTCACGAATATGGCCGAGGTAATAGGAACCATTTAGCTAAGCTTTGCTTATGACGAACGGTCCTTCCCATGAAGGGGATAATTTTTGTGATTTCTCCTGCTTAAGTTTAAGCACAAGATCCCCTTCTTTAAATGAGCGATGCTTAACGTGGCGACTACGGTAGCCACGCAGCTTCTGCTGGTAGATGGCAGATTTCTGGCGTGCCAACACGTGCTCTTCCTCGAGTAGGTCCACAGATAAGCGTCTGGATTCTTCAGTGTCATCTTCCTCATAGGCGACAATTCTTGGTGCATCATGGAGGATGTCGGATGGTAGGACAACTTCTTCTCCATAAACCATGAACAAAGGAGTCAAGACGGTGGATCTGTTGGGTGTTTTTCTTAAACTCCACAATATAGATGGTAATTCTTCCGCCTAGGCTCCAGCTACTCTGTGTAGCGGTGCCTCTAAGTGTGGCTTGATTCCGTGCAAAATTAGTCCATTGGCCCATTCAACTTTTCCATTAGACTGTGAGTGTGCCACAGATGCTAGCTCAAAGCGGATGCCTTTTTCATGACAGTACTCCTCAACTTCTTCAAGAGACAAATTTCTGCCATTGTCGGTGATGATGCTTTATGGGAGACCAAATCTCACCACTAGATCCTAGATTTTTTTAGGGATATTGCCCCATCAAGCTTTCTAATGGGTTTAGCTTCAATCCATTTTGTCAACTTATCCACTACTACTAACAAGTGTGTAAATCCACAGGGTGCTGCCTGCAAAGGTCCCACCATGTCCAGCCCCTAGACTACAAACGGCCAAGTTATTGGTATCGTTCGCAGTTCTTCAGCTAGAACACTTGGTTGTATTGCATAGAATTAACACCCAAGCCATGTTTATACCAACTTGTCGGCGTCCACCTTGGCAATTAGCCAGTAGAATCCTTGTTGATGGGGATATGCTGAATGGGGTATGCTGTGAGGAATGGAACTTAACTTCCAGACCCCCCTGTGTTTATTCATCAATCCCAAGATCAATATTGACGACATAGCGAAATGTATATCATTGCAGACGTACAAAAGTAATTTATTACAAAGACTGGATAACAACATAGTAAAATGTCTAGTGACATTTATTACATCCATAAAACACAGCAGAAATATAAAACGCGTAGTGACTCCATCTCAGCCACAAGCAGTCAATGTAGTCCACGGGGCCTCATTGATCAACATCATCATAATAATCATAGTCATCTCCTTCTCCATAGTACTCTGAAGTATCAACAAAAGCATTGCCATGAGTACATGACGTACTCAACATACCCCTTATACAAAACTTATAATTTCTACATGTGGCTTTATGTGGAGGTTATATGGTACTTTTCAAAGCCAATTTTATTTGCAATATGGTAATAGTTTTGATAAAAGCGGTTTCAGGCAAAAACATGTTTATCATCAATGTGGTATTTGTTAATAGTGTGATTGTCCACGACAACTCACACAGTTCATAGATTCTAGGATAAGGATAGGTGCAAAGAGGGAAGTAGCAAGACAGGTTCCCATATGGCAAGAAAGATTCATGTGTCGTCCATGACCATGGACAAAGCTATTCGAATAGGTTTACACTCTGTAGAGGTTGTACACTTTTCCCACATGAGACAATCCCGTCTTGTTGCCCACCAGTGGACGCTGGTCTAGTACAAACCTATTGGTGTACCGACAGAGAGATTGTGACGAGGTCTTTTAGGTAGATCCCCAAAAGATGTGATGAGCCCACCGGGTATGGCGCATGGAACTGAGAGTACGTCCCCGAACCGGTCCCCCATCTGTGCCGAAGGTTCCCCCGCAGGCAGACACCTCATTCGCGGTACGGCGACATCGACACCAAAGGCTGACTAACCTACTTGACCAAGCCTGTGGGGCCCCCGGATTAATCCTCCGAGAATCCCTATTATGCATACAGCCACGATCCCATGATCAGTTAGTTGTGGCACATAACTAACAAGTATCAAAGTAAACATCCAATACATAACAAATACATTTTATACCTTATTTGCCATTATGGCTACATCGATCAACAACAGCGGAACTTCATTAAGCGTAGAGCCTGAGCCATGCCTTAACCTACAGGCAACTGACTGGGATAACTTCCTAGCCCACATAGCCGTAAACTTCATCCTCTTCTTGATGTCTGACTAGGTTAATAGCCAGGAACAATGCAAGTGAGTACTTTGAATGTACTCGCAAACCACCTTAAGAAAATAATAATAACAAGAGGATATGCAATATGGTTGTGGTAGTAGGAGGGCTTCAAGGGAGGTTCCTTTCTCAAATAGTTTCTCTTGTAGATATAACATCTACATATCTTTGTTGAAAACTCTTGTAACTCATTTTTGAAACCTTTTTGAAAAGTGTTGGAAAACACTAGGATTGGGTCACCCATTTGTTCCTCCTTCCGGTCATCCCATGACCAAACTCCTTTTCTTCCTTTCCGACCATCCCATGATCAAAACGAGTATTCCTTCCGACCATCCCATGGTCAAAACATTTCCAAAGCCATTGCTTTTCCGAAATCCTTTATGAAATCAAAACCAGCATCGCTCTACAGCAACCTGCCCAACCGTCCATGACCTTGGACACGGCTATTCGAATAGATTTACACTCTGCAGAGGTTGCACACTTTACTCACACCATCCGGGTACACTACCTTGATCTACACCGATCATGGGTCGAGTAACCGATCAAGACTCTCAGGATGCCACTCCATTATAAGTGCCTACCCTATGAGTGTTGTTCCCCTCAACACCGGGACATCGGGTACCGAGGACCAACCGGAGCGCATTTTACACTTCGCACAGTGGGCACTTTCAATGAGGGGCTCATAGTAACGCCTGGCTACCCGCAGACAGTTTGTTTCTTCTCCAGGTCGATGTCCCACATGGACCTTTACGGGAGAAGGCCCAGCCTCCGGGGATCGCGGTCCCCTGTAGTAGTTGCGAGGCAGCTTATACCAGAATAGAGAAACATCAAATCCAGCCCTGTCACATTCCAGAGTAATGTGGTTGCACGGGTTAATTGTTCTAACAAAACTGCAAAGAACCGGGTTCATTTTCATAAACCTTTTTCCTCCATATTTCCTTTAGCATTTTGTAAAACAAAACCATTTCCTTTCTCAACATCTCTTGGGAGGTCCCACCTCACCAAGGTTTATCATAAAACTTTTGGTAAAACTTTTTCGGAGGTCTTCCCATCCTCTAGTTTTGCTTCGGCTAAAACGGGGTCTCCAAAGGGGTATGGTGTAATACACCATCTATCATACGAGGGTTAAATAGGTGTCGTCAAGAGGGTTGTACTTAATATTACAAAAGCGTAATGGTTTGGAGAAGCCAAGCCACTAGGAAGTAGAGATTATCATATAGTGAAACAATGCAGTTTTCATAAAGCAGTAAGTAAAACATGCATAAGTAGAACAATAGGACAAGGCTTATGAGCAAGAAGGTGGATTGCCTGAGATCAGCAATATGGCAAAAATATGTCCTTGGACTTCTTCTTTAGAATACCGTAATAACCAATATAAAATTCTCCTCCTTGTCTTTGATACAATCGCAACTATTGTCGTCGGGAATCCCACATCATGCAAGCGACAAAGGCCACAATCAACACATGGCATACAAGCATCAATACATACAGCAAACAAAGATACATCACACGATTTACTTCAGTAGGTTTTGAACAAATTATACTAAGGCAAAATATTTCATTTTAGTTGCATTGGTGGAATTACTATTAAGATTCTACTGGCCAAAACTACCCACTTAAGGGGTTTTAATCCAATGTCAAGTTATGTATGATATCAGTATGAAAAAATGATATCATGATCTAGGTATTGATAAAATGAAACCAACAAAAGTGGTTTCACTATTTTATCAATTTCCATTGATTTACTATGTATTTTATAGTAATTAAAAACTCTAGTTTTAGGGAATAAATCACTAGAAATGTTCTGTAGGTCCAAAAATTACTTCCTTGGATTTTTGTGGAGGGTTTGCTGTACTTATTCACTGAGAGTTGGAAACATGTCAAATTATTTACCAGAATGCCCTCAGGAAATTCCCAAAGTCAATTATGTAGCTGTTTTGCCTTTTTCACCAAATTAATTCTACATAAGATTTTGATATGTTCCCAAAGGTAAATGATAGGTACTTTGAATACAGTTCTGTAGAAATTGAAGTCACCCATTTTGGAGTGCTAGAACTCTAGTAGTGATTTTTCTACTGAAACTACCCTAGCCAGAGATGATTAATTCACCAAAGTTAAACAGAGCATCAATAAAATTTGATCTCCTGGGTTTTGATAGAACTTAGTGTACCACATCACATGGAGTTGTAATTAGATCAATACATTTGATATATTGGCCTAGAGAATTTCCTAAAGTCAGGGATGCCCTGTTTTTGTTATTTTTACTAATGACAAACTTCTGTTCACCTTGGCATAAGGCATATGCTAATTGATTGGTATACGAATTACCTTCCAGGAGAACTTTGATTCATCCCAAATCAATATGTAAAACTCCCTGAAGAATTTATTTAGTGCAAAAGACAACTTTTAGTGTATTAATTGCCAATAAATAATAAAAATTATTTTTGGCAAAAGACCAGTTCTGCATGTTGCAGAAAACATATAGAAACTACAATAATTTTAGTTCTGGTCAATTTGGGTTGGTTTCCATTTTCAAATGGATCTAAACCAACAGTGGATTTACAGGTTTGTAAAACAAGGTTTAAAAAAAAAAGGAAACAAGTGATGTTGGGCCAGCGTCAACCATCCCGAGCAACACAGCCATAGGCCGGCCCATTAAGCGCCACATCGCGAGAAGGAGACGAGTTCACACTCCCCAGGGCCGAGCCCACTGGTAAGTGGCCCGGGGAGGCCGAACCGGTAACTTGCGACGAGGGTCGTTCGACCCGGGTGGGATCGACGATGTCCGCTCTTCTTTTTCCCCTAGCAATGGAATAGAAGGAGGGAACCCTAGGGGTGGCGCGGCGGGCCTAGGGGCTTACCAGAGAGGCGGAGAGGCGCTGAGGAGGGGCGGAGGTGAAGCGGCGCGCGACAGCAGTCCCGACGAGGGGCGGTAGAGGCCGGTTTCACGACTGGGGGGTACCTCACGGGGCCAGGACCGAACGGAGCTCGTCGGAGCTTGACCGTGGCGACAGTAGAGGGGGTCCTGGGCCAAAAGAAGAACATCATTAGAGAGAGGAGGAGGAGGGGGTCACCGCAGGGTGACATGCAGAAAGAGAGATAGAGAGGCGAAGGGGAGGGAGCTTTGCTCAGATCTAGAGCCATGGCCGAGGCACCTTTCTTTCTTCTTGCTGGGCTAGACAAGTCAGGGGAGAGGGAGTGGTGCTCGGGGGAGGTGAGTAGGAGTGGGAGGGAGCAAATGAGAGGCCGAGAGGGGGCTCTGGTGGCCTTTGGCTTATTTAACTCGAGGGGGAGGGTGTATGGTGGAATATGTCCAAGGGAGGGCAGGGGAAGGTCTATGGCCTCCCCATTGGGTGCTGAGAGCGGTGGATAGGGGGTGTGGGGTGTGCTGTGTCGTGGAAAGGATCCAGAAGGAAGGGGTGGGGCTGTTGCCATTAATTCCCAAGATTTTTCAGGATATGGGGCCACTCTCTTTCTCTCCATTCCAAGCAAAAAGGACAAGGATCTAGGGGTTGCTACAGTGGGTGGCGACCAGAGGAGGTGTGTTTGCTGTGGAGGAGTGTTAGTCAAGGTGGAATGAGGTTTGGAAGTAATTTGATTAGTGTTTTTGTGTCATGATCCGAATTGGCATAAGGGGTGGTTATGAGGAAAGTCCTTATTTGTGATCTTGGAAAGATGCTATAATGTTACTGGTGGATAGGTATGGTCAAAGTGAATCACCAAGAATAATTTGGGATTTTTCAAATAAGTCTAGATGCACTTTGTTTCAATTATTCAAATAGTGGAGAAATCGTTTTTAGGAATTTATTTGGTAGTTTTAATTGGATAGGTGGAGTTTTTTATGTGAGATGGTCCCAAAAGTGAATACACACTTAGGGGAATTTTCTCAAGATTTATTGTGGCTTAAAAGTATTTAAAACTATTATTATTCCATTTCTGCCATTTGAGAAAAAGGGAAAAAAGAAATAATAAAGGATCTGAAAAATACTTATTTTTTAGATGGGAATGTAGGGTATGATATATGGACCTCAATTGAGCCAAGAGTTGGGGAAATGCTTTGACAAAAACGAAACTTTCCCTTGGGAAGGGAGTTTTGGAGATTTTGTCTATTAAAGAGATTAGTTAGATTTGGAGCCATAATAAATATGGATAATATTTGATAAATCTTGATGATCAAGGTGGATGATGTAGACAAGGTGTAGCAAGCATTTGCAACCTTGGGATTGTAGAATCCAAGTTGATTTTGGTGAAAGCTAGAGATTTAAGGATCTTGGGTAAGATTGTTTTCATGCCACCAAAACCTTGTTGGATCTTGGAGCTCAAAGCTCCCCTTGGGTCATGGGCTATATGGATATATAGAACACTTGATGTAACTCAACATGGTGTAGAGGTTTGAGCTTGATCCTGCTGGAGCTCACCAAGGCAGACTTTCAAACTTTGAATAAAAAAAGCCTGCCAAAGCAGATTATCAACTAGCCGTCAAAACCTTGTGGGTTTGAGAAGCACAAAGATCCACTTGGAACAAGTGAAGTAGTTATTGATAGACCTATATGAGTAGAACAGAACCATGCAAATATTTGGTCCATAGAAGGTTGGATGATGGTGTGAGCTACTGTCAAAGTAGGCATGTTGACTAGATTTGTAGGAATAGTTATTTTCTTGCCTGCAAGACCATCAGGAACAAGTGGCTTAGAAGATCATATAACCAAGGGAAAGAGTGGTACACCATGTTGGTTAGTCCTTAGGATGGTTAACAAGATGGTTCAATTTCATTTCCAAAAATGCACAAGGGTTGAGAAAATGAGGCATTCAAAAAGGTGATGTCGGAAATAGTTTTCCAGACTTAACCAAATTTGGCAGAGTTAAGGTTTTTAACTAGAATGTGGGTGGTGATGATTTCGATGGGAGACAAGGTACCCAAGCATCATCAAGTGGATGATGTTGAAGTGTAGAGGGAGTAGAAGAGATCCATGCTTGATATTGGTCTTCATTGACTTAGAACTTCTAGAATGGATCACTGCAGAATTGATCTAGTTAAGGGTTTTAGATGAGCACCTAGTGGCTAGGGATTAGAGCCAGCGTTGTAGTTGTGCTTAGGATTTGGGGGTTTCAAGTATATTGATCCTAGTGATGAGCTCCTAGAGTATCTCATACTACTCCTAAGCAATCAAGTCAAACAGCAGATCAAGGCAACTCATCTTACAAACAAATCAACTACTACTTGGGTTACCATCAAGCTTAGCTTGAGGTAAGGATAGGTAATTTTGAAAGGTTGGAGTTTGAATAAGGTAAGAGCCCTTGGTATCCCTACCAAGAGTAGAATTCAAAAGCTTTATAAAAGGTTTTGGAGATCCTAGAGGTAAGAGTAGTTGAAGGTTCTGTCTTGAGAACATAAGGAGGTTATAGCTCTCCATAGTTTTGTCAATAGAAGCTACTAAACTAGTTTTCGTTACATAAGCATCTTGGCTCATGGTTTGAAATGCCAGGACATTTGAAAATATGTAAAATGAGCCAGGATAGTTTTGTTAAATAGCTTTTTGAAAACTGAGGTTAAGGTAAGGAGTATATCATAAGCTATACCATCAGAGGCATAAGCACAAACAACAATAAACAAGCACTGCACACTTAACAATTTTTTTTTGTTCCCCCTGATTTTTGCATTCTGGACAACTAGTCAGGGTTATTATAATTGGGATGTTACAAAGCCAGTGCCCATTATAGCATGTGGTTGTACGTTGGTCACAATCTTCAAATCCAAGAATTATTAGGCCCTCATGCGGCATAGATGACAGATTGCTCCCTCCATCTAGTGAAGGGCAACCAATCACTCCTTCCTTTGATCCAGCTGTCGCCCGCGCTAGTGTTTAGATGATAAATTCACCCAGAGCAGAATAGAGTAGAAGATAGCAACAATAGCTAGCTCAACGAGCTCAACAAGTTTCAAAAGTGTGTATCTGACCCGAGGGTCATCCAATTCATCCGAAGAGGGGAGATCAAGGATCCTAAATATTTTTTAGCATAGCTAAGCAATTCTACTCAACAAGATTAATATCTAATCTCTACTCAGGGTAGTGTATGGCGATAGGTGTATCTAGTATGTGTGTAACCAAAATAGCAACATATTTGTCAAACAATAAAAACATGCACTTGTAAAACATGGGATAATTATGTAAAACATGCACCTGTATCTAGTTGATGAACCCTTTGTATTTCTCAATAACCTTATTATGTCCACGTCCAATCTCGTCACTCCCTACTCGTCATAGCAAAAAAATTACAACCAAATAAATACCAAAACAATAATCTCCCAAACCAAATGAAGTACAAATATGAAAGAATGTGTGGGTAGGTGTGGATATGATAGGACAACTTGGATAGAATTGATAAAGTGAGTTGTTATAACTCGAATAAGAATTCAGATAGTATGGATATACTATTAGCATAGATTATCTCAACATAATGTTGTGATAAGATATATAGATGGACTTGCTAGGTTTAGACGGCTCGAGGTATATCGGTCGGTCTACCGTTCTGAACTAATAGTAACACATATTAGGAAAATAGTTTTGTTTTGTCATAGCTACTATAGGTGGCATAGATATATTATACAATGCACAACCACACTATATTCTAGCAAGTCGTACAATTAAGTATACCAGTGATAATAAAGGCATGCAAGAAACTATTGTGACCATACACGCATACTACAATAGATCATATGAGCTAAACATACACATGCATGCTTGCAGAATCTAAGATGACCATAATTGGTGCATGCGATGATGAGCAACATCTATAATTGCATGATCATGGATTTATCAAGCAATACTGAAGGTAGCATGGTATTTAAATGCAACAATTGACAGTGTTATGCTCACATTAAAATTACCTGCTAGTCTACTACTGAACACGATGAAAAACATGCACTAAATAAATCCTAGCAAATTAACATGGTACTACAAGCAGGATGCAGATATTGTGCTAACTATAGTTTACAAACTACCTGACATCATGATCTACTGGTTTCGTCGTAAACCTAATTGGTTACTTCCAATTACGTAAATCAATAGTTCAAACCGCACTCAAAGGTAGGGCATTTCCCTACACTAACTGATTAACAATTCAAAAGATGCACTTAGTACAATAATTAAATCTAGTAGTTACTCATGTAGCTAAACTTGTATAAACAAGTGTGAGACTATACCGAGAACCTGCTTCTACTTATGCTAAATATGTCTACAACTAAGCATACGTAAATAATTTGTAAAAGCTATTACCTGACTAGCATATGTAACCTAGTAGATGATATTCGATTCATAGAGATGCAAAGAATTCAAACTAGACACACACTAAAAACCTAAATTGCTAGCAGTTGTACAAGCAGTACACTAGGCAGATGCAATACACAGACATGAATAATGTACTGATATCATGTCTGTTTTTAACATAGGTTGCTAAACATTGAACATATACGCATCTAACACTACTGTTGTGTTCCTAAATATATTTTGAAGCTTTTCCATATTGGTCTTGAGATCAATAGACCTATACATTGTGGTCTAGTGCGCCCATGCCAGTTGATGGCATTCGGTTCACCGGCACTGCGGTCATCTAGAGAAACTACAGCTAGAAATCACGTCTAGGAGGTAGATACATGCTAATCTAACGCGTGTGTGCAACGAAAGTCATGGATGCTCACCGAGTGTGATGTAATTGTTCGATGAAGATGATGAACTAAGTTTGAAGAGCAGCGTAGCATGGTCGTCGTGATCGAAGGCTTGAATTGCTTGTATAAGATTAGGTTCTTCTTCTACTTACAGACGTGATGGCGCAGCAGCTCGGCTTCTCATGGTTGAAATCATTGGAACGGGAGCGGCGCCGGCCTGACGGAGTTTGCTCGGACTTGACGATCTAGGCTGAAACCAGCAGCCCTTGGGGATGAAAATTGAAGGCGTGTGGATTGCTAGATAAAGGGCTCTCTGAAGTATTTGTAGAGGAACGCCTGAACGCTTCAAGTGACGTTTCCATGGTGGATAATTAATGCCCGAGTGAAGAGCACGTGACCTAACTGCAGCAGCAGTTTCTATTCAGTTTCTTCGAGGCGTTTCAGCCGACTAGGCTTGCGTGCGGGAAGACGAAGAAGTACGACGTTTCAGTCGTGGACTTTGGGCATGTTGGTTCTGCTGGGCTGGGCGCGGCTGTTTGGAAGAAAAATAGAAGTGCGTCGCTCGAGTGTTGTACATGCACTAGTCTCACTCAGTCTCACTCGGTCCAGTCCAGGCGTGAGTGTTGCTATAGCTAGACGATGGGGCATAGTCTGCGGCTGATCATCAGTTCGGTGGTCAATCGAAAAAATAAAGAATAAGAGGAGAGAGAGAATGCAAGACTCGATGCATGCAACATCGGACATAAGAAAAGAATAGAAAGGAAAAACAAGGTGACATGCTAGTGCACTTACATGCACGTGCATGCTATAGCCAAAAGATTAACTTCAAATAGGAATTTAGAAAGAGCCATATGAAAAAGGAAATTGCCAATTTAAAATCAGAACTCAAAAATAAAACACAAGAAGAGAAATTTATCTCCTTCGATTATAAGTCAAATTAATTCCAAATGATTAGGAATTAATTTAAACAGCACCAAAAAAAAATTTATTTGACGTGTTACAACATCCAATGGTTAAAAAAATTCGATCCGTAAAAATCAGGATGTTACATATGCCCAGCAGGACGTTTCGGCTGGACCAGGGGCCTTGCGAGTGGGCCTGCAGGACGGCGACTGGAAGGAAGCCTGGTGACTAGAAACTGGAGGCTCAGAAGCATAGCTGAAGCCCAGTCGGATTAGGTCAAATGCTCCTAGTCGACTGATTCAGTGGTATATCTATAAATCCTAGCGAGGTACCCCTATATAAGTCTCCATAGGGTTCTCTTTGTACTCACGTTCCATCATACACCCCTTCCAAGCGACTCGCTGCCTAGCCGCTAAGCTCGCCACCCTTGTAACTCACTCGCTGATAATATAATCTAGCAGGAGTAGGTCTTTACCCTATGGGGGGCCGAACCTAGGTAAACTCATGTGTCTCAGCCCTCATCTCGCTCCGCAGATGGACGCCCGCGCTTGCCCTCAATCCTATCAATCGCTACCCCTGGTAGAGACTGTCGTGGTCATTCCCACGACAGTGGCACCCACCTTGGGGGCATGGCCCATCTGACCTGAGTTCTTCAGTGACACCCTATTCGCCAATCAATCGGCTGATCGCCATTGGCCGCAAGATTGCTAGCGGCAGGATCCTCCAGCTCCTGCCCAGCAGCTACATCCCGGCGTCGCGCCCGATGACGTACATCACGGTGATGTCGGTCGGCACCATCAACTTGTTCGTCGGCTTCACCGACGTCGTCGACCCGATGGGAACGATGATCGTCGGCGGATCACCACCGTGTTGCGATCTGCTCTCGGAGGACCAGATCCGCTCCATCAGCCGCCTCGCCACCGAGTAGACTCGGACGCTAGCAACGCGACCGGGACTGATGCCGCCGCAGACGACGCGACCCTCCACGACGACACCGATTCGGGGACCCCTGCCTCGCTCGCGGGATCCATCACCACAGCATCACGCGAGGACTCCATCACACGAGTATCCAATCCTGAGGACTTCAAGGACCCCTCCATCCTCGGGATCTTCGACTCTGACTCCGGATCAGAGTCCCCTGAAGACTTCTACACCAGATTCAATCGCTTCAACGCGATCTACATGGCCGGCAGCACGAGCGCCCCGCCAGATCCCTTCTGCACGCTGATACCGCGACCGCGACGGCAACAGAGGTTGAAGAAGCCCGCCTGCCACTGGAGGAGGCATCGCGCAGGGAGCAGGCCGAGCGCAAGAAATTCTGCCTCAAGCGGGAAACAGCGTAGGAGCTATCGCTCTACCGTCAATGCCGCATCAGGACCCGCCTGCACTCCAATGTCCAGGGCCACATCCTGGACTTTAACAATGAGAGAGACCTCGCGCGTGCGGCTTAGCGCGAGTACTACGAGAACGCGTTGCCCGGCGGTAGCAACCGCCCACCACCTAGGGAACCTACGACTGGAACCCCACCACCACCGATAGGTTGTGTGCCCCCGCCGGACCAGCCGCGAATCATCATCTCGTTGCAAGCCCACGACGCCAATGGGCTCCCGTTGTACTCCACCCCAATGGACAACGTCTTCGCGGTAGATGCCACAGTCGCCCACCTCGACATCCAAGGAGACGGCGCGCCGCAGATCCAATACGCCAAGTCCCTACTCTCTAGGGCCGTCGAGCAGCAAGCCACATGAGTCGACCCGCGGGGGCGGATGTACTCCCGCTCATCGGGAAGCAGGGCGGCCTCGAGCGACCGTCCGACTATCGCCAACATGCTCAACTGCCCACCGCCCGAGCCCCTGCCTCTCCAACCACGGGCCACCAACCCTGCGCTCTCCACCAACAAGCCGCGACCTGCGAACAACACGGTTGCCGCCAAGGACCAACAGATCAACGCACAGACGCACATCATCAACAATCAGGCCTAGTGGGTCTGCCAACCCAATGATCTTAGGAACACCCTCACTAACCGCGGCAACCCCGAGCAAGCGGCTCGCTCAACCGAGTCGGCCCCTAGTGCTTAGGACCAATGATCGGAGGCGAGAAGTATCCCACCAACTTGAAGGCACCCAAGGAGATCGAGAAGTACGATCCGACGTAAGACCCATCGGTGTTGCTGGACGCGTACCTTATGGAGATGGGAATCGCTAGCCACACCAACCTGCTCGCCACTCGCTACCTTCCCTCGATGATAGAGGGAGCGACCAGGAAATGGATCAACACCCTCCCCGCCGACAGCATCGACTCGTGGGAGGAGATGCGAGACGCCTTCGTCAGGCACTTCGAGGGCTCCTGCACCCTCGCCACCACCATCGAAGACCTGGAGCGCTGCATCTAGGGACAGCGTGAGTCGACCCGCTACTAGATCCAGAGGTGGCAGGAGTTGTGGCTCAAGGCTTCCAGCATCCACCCGGACACTGCGATCCACGGTTTCCAGAACGTGTGCTGGTACGAGCCCCTGGTCGCCAAGATCAAGAGCTTCTACCGAACGCTCGACAACATCCCAACCTCCTCGAGATCACCAAATGCTACACGGACGAGGACTGCAAACAAGATTCTGACGACGAGGCGGGGGAAGACGCCGCGCTAGCAGCCACGACAACAGGCGACAACGGGACATGCACTACAACAACAGTTGCATCACCGACAAGCGACATGGTGATGGGCGAGTCGACTTCGTCGCCAATACCGACTACGGGCAACGGGACCCGAAAAACTTCTATCGCGAGGGATGAAACTATCGTGACAGAGGAAATTACCGCGCCAACAACACGGCGAGGCTGAAATTCGACCCCGCCGCCTTCCTCAACCAACCTTGTGTCTACCATAGTAGGGAGGGGAAGCCTGCCACCCACACCGCCGCAGACTGCCATTCTCTAAAGGAGATCGAGAAGGCAAGGAGAGTGATGACCCACAAGTATGGGGGTTGTATCGCAGTATTTTCGAGGGAAGTGAAACCCAATTTATTGATTCGACACAAGTGGAGCAAAAGAATATTTATAAGCCTTAATAACTGAGTTGTCAATTCAGCTGCACCTAGAAACAATCTTGCTCACAGCAGTTTATCAGTAGCAACAGTTTTGTAATAGAAGTAGCAAAGTAATAGCAGTAGTAAAAGTAAAGACAGTAGTAACAATTGCAGTAAATAGTAGTATTCAAGCGCGGTAGGCATAGGGATGGATGTACGAGTATTGCATGGACAAAACAATTCATATAGCAATCAAGACATAGGGCATTTGCAGATATATAAGATAAAGCATCCAAGTACTAAATAATCATAGGAATGTGTTCCATAGATAGTCATACGTGCTCGCAATGAGAACTTGCACAACATCTTTTGTCCTGCCAGCCCGTTTGTAGTGGGGCCTCAAGGGAACTGCCAGCCCGTTTGGAGCAAAGCATTAATACTCTGTGAACACATGTGATCCTCACATCAAAGCCATTCCCTCCGGTTATCCCATTGCTGTCACTTCGGGGCTTTGGTTCCGGACAACAATATGTGTAAACAACTTGCAGGTAAGACCATAAACAATACTATCATCATGAATCAATAACATGTTCATATCTGAAATCATGGCACTCGGTCCCTAATGACAAGCATTAAGCATAACAAGTTGCAACAAAGTCAAAAAGCACTAATAATAGATACTAGGCACCATGACCTAACAATCTGATGCCATTACATGAACGATCTCATCCAATCCCTACCATCCCCATAGCCTACAACGGGGGATTACTCCCTCATAGATGGGGGAATCATGGATAGTCAATGGAGAAGCGATGGTGAAGATGATGGCGATGATCTCCTGCAATTCCCTGTCCGGACAGGGTACTAGAATGCAGTTTCTGGTTCTAGTTTGTGGAATCTGATGGTGGCGGCAAAGCGGAACTCTTTCTGGTGAAACGTCGACCCCCCTTGTTTTTAGGTCAAGAGGCATCTTATAGGTGAAGAGGGAGGCCGACGGGGTAGTCTAGGCGGCCACACCACCCCCTGGCGTGGTCACGCCTGGCCCGCGCGGCCAGGTGGTGTGGGCCCCTCGTGGCCTTCCTCTGTCTTGTCTTCTGGCTCCGGGAGTCTTCTGGTGAAATAGGATTTTTGGCATATTTTCCGGGATTTTTCCTGATAGTTGATTTTCTGCACAAAAACTAGACACCAAGGTAATTCTGCTGAAAACTGCGTCAGTCGATGTTAGTTGTATCCAAATCATACAAATTTAGAGAAAATACAATAGCAAAAGTGTTCGGGAAAGTAGATACGTTTTGGACGTATCAACTGCCCCAAGCTTAGCTTATTGCTTTTCCTCAAGCAATTCAGTTGAAAACTAAGTGTGATAAAATAAACTTTCATGAACACATTTGCTTCATATGATGTATATATTCTTAGCATATGATCAAGTACTTAGACAACTTATAATGAGTATGCAAATAAGGATACTCAATAGTTATTGCAAGTTATGAAGAGATTCCAACTCAAAAATAATAAGTAGCATGAAACATAAACATAAGCAACATTGCAATGCTCATAAAAAGGTATGATAGAGTGGTATCTCGCTTGCCTTTGATTGTAGGGCAAACATAAATGCCAAGGCACCTCTGAAGTTCAATTGAAGACTAGAAGTAAAGATATCAGAGATACAAGCATCAAAGTCATGACACAATTAACCAAGATTTGAAAGAAGCACATTACACTAAGAATGACAACTATGCTCTCAAAAAAGTGCTCATAGAATAAGTGGTGACTCAACAAGGAAGTGAAAAAGGTTTTGAAAAGTTTGAAAAGCTTCCAAATGCTGAAAGTATGGTACTCATTAGCTTTGAGATCTCATTGCCCCTATCATAAGCATCTTTAAATGGTTAAGGTAAAAGTGAGGTCCAATACGAGTTATATGCTTGACAAATCATAAACTGGAAATCTCATGTCCCTTGAGTACGAGGGCCGCTCCTCATGATACTCAACTTTAGTTACCGATAAGTTCTTGTCATAGTAAATACATGCGTATCGTAGAGAACCTCCAACGGGGTACCCCTTGCCCGATGATATGGAAGAATCCACATATCAAAATGACAAGGCAAACAGACAACGAGCATCTCAGCAATCTTCTTATTTACCATGGGAAAATGATGCTTTTTTCTGTCTTTCCTCTTTTCTCATATCTTTTTTTCTTTTTATCTTTTCTTCTCAATCTCTGTCTCTCTTTCTCTTTTTTTATAAGAAGAATGCTTCATAGATTGCTCATTATGGTTACGCTCCAGGTTTCCACCATGATTAGGCATGGATTAGACCAATGGCCCAGGTGTTTCTCTAACACATATACATAACTCCATAGACTTACAAGCTCCCCTTTTATTTCAAACCAACGACATCCGTAAACAAAGGAGCATCATATCAACTGGGTATATATTTACAGGTATTGAAAGCATTCCTCATGACAGCATGGTTCTGCTAATCCCCATCCTATAATTTGCAAGCATATAACTTTCAGGGACAGTCACAATAGTTCATGTTTATTAGGTGCAAGAAATAAAGTGTGCTATCAAGTTCGTGAGAGCTTTACTAACAAACTTTCACATAATAAGCAAACATTTTATTCAGAAGAAAGTAAGGCATAATAAATATGCAAGGAGTAGCAATGATTCTAATAGGTAGATATGGTGGTCACTTTTGGCAATATTGGTTTTGGGGGAGTTGGATGCACGAGTAAAGCTTATACTCAACACAAGTGAAGGATAGCAATAGAGAGGGAGCGAAAAACGAGAGAGCAATAACTGTCATAATCATGCTGGCAACAAAACAGGACTAATTATGTCATGAAAGTGATTAAAGAACCCTGAGGCAAAATAATTCATCGAGGCTTAACTGATTGTTTCAGTCATATGGATGCATGAGCATCTGCCAAGTTAATTCAAGTGAAACATTCAGAGGAGGATACCATAGTGTCATACCAAGTTATGAATAGAACAATGCAAGCAAATATTCATATGACATGCTACAGACTATTAGCAAGATTGAGCTAATCATAAGAAAGAAATAACTACTAAGTATCCATAAATAACATACACCTTACATGAACGGACTAAGCATGCCCACAATGATGAGTATATGTACAAAAATGAAAACAAATAGAGTTCATTACCAGCCTCTTACCACACCTCAAGTTGTTATTAAGCTTCATTATTGCCCTTCACTTGTCTTTCTAGAATAATAATATGAAACCAAACTCCACTGAGGACTGTTGAACCCTGCAAAGAACTTCACAAAACCATAGAAGAACAACCAATATTTTTTTGGGTTTTTGATTTTTAAAGGAAAGAACCAAAAGGAAGAAAAAAAGCAAAGCAAAATCTTTTTGGGTTTTTCGAATAATCAAAACAAAGCTAAAAGGAAAAAGGAAAACCAAAGCAAAAAGAAAAAGAAGCAAACAAAGAGAAACAATGAAAATATTTTTGGTCTTTTTGTGTTTCGGAAAGCAGAAAGAAAGCGAAACATGGATATACAAAGTACCGACTGAACATGATAAGTAGATGAGCGTGATGTCAGTGTACCTCTCCCCAAGCTTAGGCTTTTGGCCTAAGTGGACATCAACCCCAACGCGGGTAAGGATTCCAAGCCGGTGGGTCATCATAGGAATGATCGTAGTTACGTCCTTGAGAAGAAGAAGAAGCTCCCCAATCACAGGTAGGCTGCTGGTACGAGGACTCCCCCTCATTTGAGGGATGTACCGAATCATCTGTAGCCTCCCTTCCAGTATCTTGCTCCTGCTGGGAAAGCTCCCCTGGATACGCATCTAGCTATTCCTCAGTGAGTGACCATCCTACCCTGGTATCAAGATTAAACAAAACAGGCGCATGCAGAAGAACAACACGCTCTGACTTACTCCTTCTCCAAATAGCCTTAAGAAAGGTTATTTCATCAAACAAATCACTCAAATTAGCCAATGAAGAAATGAATTTATGTTGTATCATGGAATTAAGGTCAAGCCTCTCTATCAGAAACTATAGGTCTAAATGATGAGGCACTAAACCATGCAAAGCTAATAAACGAGAGGCAATGAGGCCTCCACAAATTCCACCTTTCTCGCAGTTAGAAGCAAGACGGAAAGCTATCAAGGGACCAAAATTGTAAGTCCTATCTTGCTTTAAAGCAGCTGAGATAAATTCTAGATCACATGAGGATAATTTATTAGCAGTTTTCCTAGCGAGAACTGACTTGGCAATAAAGTAGGCAAAGTAGCGAATAGACGGGAGATGAATATTACGAATTTTTACCACTCTCCTTTGAGAAGCTGCTCCCTTGGCAAATCTCTGCATACAAGTCCATGAGTGGTGTAGGTCGCTCCCTAATCTTTTCACACGATCCCCACTGAGGTACTCTAATAGCTGCACAAAAATCATCAAAAGGAAGGTCGACAGCTATATTGTAAATTTTGTAGTGAACCATGGGGTTAGGCAAGGAGCAACTAAATCGAAATTCCTGCACCAGAGACATAGTTAGCTTCATAAATTGGTAAGGTTCATCTCCCACAAAATTCTCCAATCTTGCATTAGCAATTAAGGTATGGAAATCTTGAGAAATCCCTGCAGCATTCATGAATTCGGGGCATGGATAGATAGAAGGAAAAACTTCCTCCTCATAGTGAACCTTCATAACCGCACGCACCCTTAATTCATGTTGGTTGAGTTGGTGTTCTTCCATCCTCTTTTCTGAAATTTTAGACAACCATCATACAAGTGATTGCAAAGTTATTACAAAATGTAAGGAACTACTTATAGGAACTTGTAAGAGGCCTAGACATGCATCAAAGCAATTTCTCCAAGCATTGAACAAGCTTACAAGCTCACATAACCTTTCACCTACAATAGGTAAATACTCAAGATATAATCCACTAAACACAAATCTACTTGGACAAGCGGAGGAGTCACATACCGGAGAACCAATGCTCCAAAAATCAGCAGAATAGATGGGCTGAGCAAGGAGATCGAAAAATTGCGAGCAAGAACAGCAAGAACGCGAGTTTGGGAAATGAACTGGTGTTTTCTCAGGAGAGAGAAAGAAGTGGCAAGTGAGAGAGTGAGTGGAGGGACAGGGGTGGCCCACACCATGGCTAGGCGCGCCCCTGGTGTGGCCGTGCCACCAGGTGGTGTGCCTGCCTGGTGGGCCCCCTGGTAGTCTCGAGGCACTTCTCTGTCCCTTTTTTCACGTAAAAATTTAATATGAATTTTATGGAATTTTTCAAGACACTTTATTTTTGAGCAATTATCAGGTATTGATAAATGATTTTTCTATAGAAGATGATTTTGAAATGATGCAATAACAAGACAAAACAAAAACTTCAGAAGTTCTAAGACACTCTAATAAGTAAGAAGCTAACAACAAGAAAGTAAACTAAGTGAAAGCAAAAACTAAAATGGATAAAGTAAAAGTAAGCAAAGATAATTATGCTGAAAACATTGTTTTGTTCATTAAAATCCCTTTGCTCACAAGGTTATTCAGGTCTTGTCACCAAAACAATTTTATGTGAAACAAAACTTCGTATTCCACTCAATTATTATGTTACCTCAACCTTCATAGCAATGGTCCCAATCATAATAGTTTAATATTTTTCTCGTGGAATGGGACAATATATTTCTCCAACTTGGATGCCCTCAATATTTTCAATTGAATTTAAGCCATAATTCCTATCAATCTTCTTTGCGAAATAGACAGTATGCTCTTTTTCATTAACATTAAAAGTTACCTTTCCTTGATTACAATTAATAACAGCTCCTGCAATATTAAGAAAATGTCTCCCAAGAATATTAGACATATTGTCATCTTCAGGCATTTCAAAGACAACAAAGTCAGTTAATATCAAGCAATTATGAGCCACTTGAATAGGTACATCCTCACATATACCAACAAGAATATTAGTTGATTTATCAGCCATTTGCAAAGATATATCAGTTGGTATTAGTTTTTCCAATTGAAGTCTCTTATAGAGAGAAAAAGGCATACCACTAACTCCTGCTCCCAAATGACACAAAGCAGTTCTAACATAACAATTTTTAATAGAGAAAGGAATAGTTGGAATCCCTAGGTCTCCAAGTTTCTTTGTAACCTTACCATTAAGGGAATAATTAGCAAGCAAAGTAGAAATTTCTTCATTAGGGATCTTCCTTTTATTAGAGACAATATCCTTCATATACTTTGAATAAGGAGGCAATTTAATAGCATCAGTCAAAGGAATTTGCAAAAATAAAGGTTTCATCCACTCACAAAACTTGTTGTAGTGTTGATCTTCCTTTGACTTGTGTTTCTTATCAGGGAAAGGCATAGGTTTTTGGACCCAAGGCTCTCTTTCTCTATCATGTTTCTTAGCAACAAAATCTTCTTTAGTGTATTTAGTATTCTTCGTGTGCCTTTCAGGTTCTTCTTCTATTTTTTCTTTATCAGGAGCATCATTTTCCTCATTACCACTTTCAGTTTCAGCATCACAGACAGATATACTATTAGGATCTATAGCAGGTTCAGGAGATTCTACAATAGTTTTATGTTTCTTTTTTCCTTTTCTTAGGAGAAGTGCCACTATTTTCAATTTGTTTAGAATCCTGCTCAATTCTTTTAGGATGCCCCTCAGGATATAGAGGATCTTGAGTGGCATCACCACTTCTAGTTCTAATTTCATAAGCATGTTTTTCTTAAGCAGCATTTACTAGCAAATTTTTTTGTACTTTAATAAGATGATCAAATTGAGTTTGAACCATTTGGAAATGTTTAACAAGCATTTTAATATCATTACAGGTTCTTTCAACAATATCTTTTAGCTCAATAATATCTCTAGAGTTTTCCATTAGATGATTTTTCACTCTTTTATTAAAATTATCTTCCTTAACAATAAAAATATCAAATTCTTCTAAGCATGGATCAAGAGGTTTAGAGTAAGGAATATCATCTTCATCAAAATGTTCGAGAGAGTGTACCTCAATAGTGGATGAGTGGGAGATTGGCTTACATAATTCTTCTATAGGACGTAAATTCGTCATGTCTTCAGCTTTAATTCCCTTCTCCTTAAGACATTTCTTAGCTTCCTTCATCACTTCATCATTTAGTTCAATAACTCCCCTCATTTTTGATGTTGGTGTAGGCGCATGCACAGTTAACTTAGGTGTAGTTGGCTTAGGTGAAGTCCAATCATCATAATTCTTGCTTATTCTAGCCATTAATTCCTCAGCTTCTTTAGGAGTTCTATTCCTAAAAACACAATCAACACAACTATCCAGGTATGTCCTAGATTCTTTAGTTAGTCCATTATAATATATATCAAGAAGCTCATTCTTAGGTAATGGACATCCAGCCTGTGCATGAATCAAAGCACAAATCCTTACCCATGATTCAGGCAATATCTCTTTTTCTACCTGTTTAAAATCAAAAAGTTCCTGCAAAATGGCATGTCTAACACTAGGAGGAAAATATTTCTGAACGAAAGTACTAATCAAGCAATCAGGGCTATCAATAGATCCAGGAGGTAAATTATTAAACCAAGTTTTAGCTTCTCCTTTCCTTGAAAAAGGGAAAAATTTAGCAACAAAGTAGGTGCGCATCTTAATATCATCAGAAAATAAACCACTCATGGTAGAAAGCTCAGTCATATGTTCTACAGCAGTTTCATTCTTTGTCCCACAAAAAGTTTCTTTCTCAACAATAGTTCTATAAGATAAATCAAGAGAGAAATCATAAACCTTATCTTTAATGTTGATGGGAGATGTAGCAAACTTAGCATTATGAGATAATTTAGGTATAACAATATGTTTCTTAAGAAGACTCTTAATAGCACTTTTATCATGAGTGTTTTGACATTCTTTAATAAATTCATCAGTCATCTCTATATAACAGTCTTCAATATCATAGCTCTCTCTAGACTGAGGTGAACAGACAGGTGTAGTAGTGTCTTCATTAGGAGTTTTAGTATTTCCACCTATAGTTCTAGCAATCGTAGCATCTAGGAAAGGACCTAATGAACCACTCTTATCAAGCATAGTAGAAGCAGCATCATAAGTATCAGAAGTTTCAGATTCAGCAGTAGTAGCAGTATGTGTAGCATGTGTATGTGGTGGTGTAAGGAGCTTACTCATCACATATGGTGAATCAAGAGCAACAGAGGTGTTCAGAACTATACCTCTCCTTGTAGTGGATGGTAAAATAGGGACCTTGCCATCACGAGACTTACCCATGATGGATGGATGGCAGCGAACAATAGTGATTCCAAGTGAACTTGATAAATAGAGCTATGCTCCCCGGCAACGGCGCCAGAAAATATTATTGATGACCCACAAGTATAGGGGGTGTAATACAGTATTTTCGAGGGAAGTGAAACCCAATTTATTTATTTGACACAAGGCGAGCCAAACAATATTTCTAAGCCTTAACAACTGAGTTGTCAATTTAGGTGCACCTGGAAACAATCTTGCTCACAACAGTTTATCAATAGCAATAGTATTGTAATAATAGCAGCAAAGTAATAGTAGTAGTAAAAGTAAAGACGGTAGTAATAATTGTAGTAAATAGTAGGATTCAAGCGCGGTAGGCATAGGGATGGATGGACGGGCATTGCATGGACAACAAAATTCATATAGCAATCAAGACATAGGGTATTTGTAGATAAATAAGATAAAGCATCGAAATACTAAATAATCATTCGCATGTGTTCCATATATAGTCATATGTGCTCGCAATGAGAACTTGCACAACATCTTTTGCCCTGCCAGCCCGTTTGCAGCGGGGCCTCAAGGGAACTACTTCAATTAAGGTGCTCCTTTTAATAGAGCACCAGAGCAAAGCATTAACACTCCGTGAACACATGTGATCCTCACATCAAAGCCGTTCCCTCCTGTTATCCCGATTACTGTCACTTCGGGGCCTTTGGTTCCGGACAACCATATGTGTAAACAACTTGCAGGTAAGACCACAAACAATACTATCATCATGTATCAATAACATGTTCAGATCTGAAATCATGGCACTCGGGCCCTAGTGACAAGCATTAAGAATAACAAGTTGCAACAAAGTCAAAAAGCACTAATAATAGACATTAGACACCATGCCCTAACAATCTGATGCCATTACATGAATGATCTCATCAAATTCCTACCATCCCCGTAGCCTACAGCGAAGGATTACTCACTCATAGATGGGGGAATCATGGATAGTCGATGGAGAAGCGATGGTGAAGATGATGGCGATGATCTCCTCCAATTCCCCATCCTGGTAGGGTGCCAGAATGGAGTTTATGGTTCTGATTTGCGGAATCTGGTGGTGGCGGCGAAGCGGAACTCTTTCTAGAAAAATGTTGAACCCCCCTTGGTTTTTAGGTCAAGAGGCATCTTATAGGTGAAGAGGGAGGCCAAGAGGGTAGCCAAGGGAGCCACACCACCCCCTGGCGCGGCTAGGCCTGGCCCGCGCAGCCAGGTGGTGTGGGCCCCTTGTGGCCCTCCTCCGTCTCGTCTTCTGGCTCCGTGAGTCTTCTGGTGAAATAGGATTTTTTGCATATTTTCCGGGGTTTTTCCTAATAGTTGATTTTCTGCACAAAAACTAGACACCCAGGTAATTCTGCTGAAAACAACGTCAGTCCGTGTTAGTTGTATCCAAATCACACAAATTTAGAGAAAAATAATAGCAAAAGTGTATGGGAAAGTAGATACGTTTTGGACGTATCAGCGAGCAAGGGAGGACCCCAACAATAACCCACCAAGGGACAACATCAACGCTGGCAGATTCGGCAATGCTGTCGGCTCGCTGCACACCTTCACTGGGCTCGGCACCAAACGCGCGAAGAACGTGCTCGCCTGTGCAGTCGCTATCAATGCGGTGACCCAGGTCGATATTCCCCATCAACCGGTTTAAGCAAAGCATCACCTGTAGCCGCCAAGACCACGTGCCCAGGATCGAATATCAGGGGTGGGTTGCCCTGGTGGTCAGGCCCAAAGACGCTGATGGACGACAGAAGCTCCAACAACTCCTGGAGTCAGCGATCGAGTCGACGCTCACCACCTTCCACGGCATCGTCCCTGGTCGGAAGGCGTACCCGATCGGCAAGGTGACGCTGCCAATCACCTTCGGCACATTGGAAAACTTCCGCAACGAGCTGGTGAACTTCCACAACCCCTACCACTGCGTCCTGGGGTGTCAACACCCGGATTTTTAATCCCAGATGCCCGTTATGCCATACCACGCAATCCCAGGATTACCATTTTTGCGAGACATAACGGATTGGATATTACAGTACATCATCCATTACAAACCATACATAAGGTCTTACAGAAATAAGGATCTCATGATCCAGCCTTAATACAACAAGTAGCGGAAAAAAAAAGATAAGCGTAGCGGTGGGGTCCATCTTTAGAGGCACAGGCAATGCTGACGAAGGCAGATAGTCCTAGTTATCATAGCCGTCCCGCTGGCCATCATCTTGGTAAACTCCTTCATAGTCTGGCCATGAGAATAGCCAGGGACAAAAGCCATGAGTACTCTTTAAGTACTCACAAACTACCACTAACAGATAATAAAGTTCTAAGTTAAAGTGCTAACTCTATGTTTAAATATAAAGTTAAGTTTGAAACCTAAGCTGAGTGCTGAAGCAAAGAAAGATAAAATAAAGTTCTAGAATCACTTAAGTAGGGAAGCTATTCTCATAAACACAACCCTGTTGTGATCAAGTCAAAATTCATCATTCCTTTCATAAGTCATTTCGAAAACATCTGACAACAAAACAGTATGGCCATTCCAACTGTCCATAACCGCGGACGCGGCTATTCGAATAGTTTGACACTTTGCAGAGGTGGTACAGTTTCACCACAAGACTCGATACATCTGACAGGGATAACACTAAATCATCAAACTGAGTATGCAGATAATCAAACATAACCTTCCCTTTACACACCCTAGTATAAGCACCTCTCCTATGAGCATGGCCTCCCAACCATGACCATCTGTCATCTTGGGCACTGCATAGGTGGACAACATCGAGAGGTAGCCTCAGCTCAAACCTCTCCCACGAGGGAACTAATACTAATGCATATAAATTTCCAGCTAAGCCTTACCCAATTCAGGTAGTGTGGTTGTACGGTAAATTTGGAATGGTATCGCATCCGAATCCAACCATTAGTTTTATAAAAGGGTTAAGGCTAATGCCTCAACATTTTCATCATCGTAAACCATTTGTGTTTCTCAACACATGTCAAAACATCTCAATAGTATGACTCATCATTCCAAGGTTTTCATAATTCATTTTCACCAAGTGTTCCCATCTAAAGTGACTCAAGTTATTATCTACTCTAAACTACTAAGTTAAGAATGTTCACTAAGGTGGAAAATGATGGGGTCAATCTCATGCCATAGAATGACATCTAAAGGATTCTATATAGGTCAAGTTTTATACTCTTTATGCTACCTTCAAAACAAGTAAAGAACTTTGGGTAAAGTAAAGGAAGTAAAGCTTGAAAATAATACTTGGAGCAAGTACTAGTCCAATACTGTAACCAAAGCATGCCTAAAGCATCTTTGCTCAAGTCATCTAGCTTAATTCTAGCTTGCTAACAATAGCTTGCCTTGGTTGGTGCAGTGGTTGAAGTTTTCTTCTTCTTCTTGGTAAAACTCCTCCTCCTCAAAAGCTTAGTCGGTACTATCGTCTATAAATACATATGGAGTACACATTCACCAAACAATACTTAACTAGTCTAATTAGAATTCTAAGACACACATTTGATGATCTATTATCATCACAAGCATCACAAATTTAATTCAATAGTTTCACCCTTTTTATTTTAGAAAAGTAATTTCTACTCCTTGAAAAAATTAACTAAGATTTAATATTCACCACTTAAAATATGGGATCATGTGGACACATGTCCTCACCACATATTCTAACATGTCAGAATGTAATTTAAGGGTTGGATCATAATTACTTTGGTTTAAATTCTTTATTCAATGATTTAAAGTGACTAGAAATGCCTATATAACATTATTTTGGTACTAGTCCAAAGTCACTGCATGTAAACCTTAATATTATTGAGAGTTGGAAACAGCTCAGAATCTATCTTGGTTGATTTTATAAAAATGTTGCAAGGTGCAAATTCTTCTGTTTTATTATTTTTCCTACGAGAGATCTATAACTCTAAATGAATTAAATCCAATGGTCTTGGGTATATCTTTTCAGTAGCTTTCCAAAAAAATTGGAATCACTTAATTTGGATTTGTAAATCTCTCTAAAATGATTTTTAAACTAGGGGACAAAACTAAGTTTAAACTAAAAATAAAAATCCTAATTGAAACTAACTGGGTCACGCAGGGAACGCTAACGGGCTGGCCAATTGTCACTCTGCAGCGCGGGGCTCAGCTGATAGGGGGGTCCACTAGTCAGCGGCTCATAATGCGCGAAGCGGTACGGGGCAATGTGGAGCGTTGGATTAGAGTGGGGATCAACGGCTGGGGATGATCGTCGATGACGAACCTGTCGTCGGCAAGCTCTAACCCTAGCGGCTCAGTGGGGGTGCATAGGGGGCGTACCAGGGCTCCAGCTACGATGGCAAGGCGGGCAAACGGACTGGTGGTCGACGGCGAGCTCAGGGACAGTCGAGGCAGCTCCGGGGGTGGTCGCAATAAGCGGCGCCCTTCCCCAGAGGCGGCCTGCTTCGGCGCAATTCCGATGAATGGCTGCTCCCATTGCTCCGGTGGGATGATTAGTGAGGTGAGGGGAGGTGAATGGTGTGTTGAAAACGGTTTGGGGTGCCCTCCTTTTATAGGCTCGACGACGGGACAGCGTGGCATGGCCAATCAACAGTGACGACATGTCTACGGGCTGCTAGCGGCATGGCTGCCGGTGGCGATCGACGCGTGGTCTCTTGGCGGTGCTCTAGGACTTTAATGCGGCTTAGGGGCGGTGGTATGCGGTTGGGCGGAGCTGGTGCTCTAAGCGGCAGAGACGGCGGCTTCGACGGCGAGCCGTGGCTGTGAGGCATTGGACAGCGAATGGGGGTGTCTGGCGTGCTCCCTGGGTCGTGGCGACGCGGTGGGCGCAGGCTGCGGTCGAGCGGCAGATTGTGCACGCGTGTCGGGCGTGGCGCTCTGGCGCGTGCTCGGCATGGTGCAGTCGCACTAGGCGCGGCAATTTGGCGGTGGTCCACTGCTTGGCCTGGCTCGGGGAGGGGAGAGAGGGTGGCGGTGCGGTGCTGGCCAGCTGCTAGACATGGTGAGAGAGGGGGAGGTGGTCTGCTGCGGCGGTTGCAAGTTTTGGCTGGCGGCATGTGCTCGGCATGCCAAGGTCACTAGGGTGTAGGGCAGTGGTTTTAAATGGCCTTGTTAGATCATCTAGGGACAAAGGGAGCAATTGGGGGTCAAATGGGAGACAAGTTTGGCCAGAACACTATTCAAAATAAAGAATTTGGTTTTGTTTGAAATCTGTCCACAAGGTGTTTGATGAAATGGCCGCATGAACTTTACTTTTGAATTTTGAAAAGATTTTTGGTGGGTGTACTAGTACTAAGCTTGAGACTCTGTGGGTGCTTGGGTTTTGAAAATTGAGCTTGTTTGAGTGGTTTTTGAAATAGTGGGATCTTCCTATATGAAATAGATTCAATTTTAAACTGTCAATTAAAATTAGTTTTTGAATGTTTTTCGCAGATCACAAAGTGGGCCTTGGTACCTCATTATGTGTACTAGCAAGGGGTGTAAAGATCCACAATTGTTTCTGTTAGGTTTTGAGTACTAGGAATAGCCAAAGTAGGCATGATAGTTAATCTGGCCAAAATGACCATTCACTTCATTTATTCATTTTGATTTTTTTTCTTCAGGAAATGTTTGGGAATGATTTATATGATGTTTATTTCACCTAAGAATCATTTTACAAGCAATGAATCACAGAACCATGGCAATTCAAAACTCCTAATTTAAATGCACATACACATGAATGCTTTCATATTTTTGAATGGAAAAGTTTTTGTTAACCCTAATTTTGATGATTTGGATCTTGATAATATTGGATTAAAGTTTTGGGATGTTACAAACCTTCCCCCCATAAAAAATATCTCGTCCAGAGATTTACAAATAAAACTAGGAACAAAAGAGATCTAGCAATTCTGTGCTAATGTAATCTTCGCGCTCCAAAGTGGCTTCCTCCTCGGTATGGTTGCTCCATTGAATTTTGAGAAACTTGATACTCCTAGTCCTGGTGGTTCTATAACCTTCCTCTAGGATACGGATGGGCACTTCCCGATAGGTCAGGTCATTGTTGATTTCTACAGCTCTGTGATCGATGTTCTTGAAAACTTTAGTCTTCTCGAGCACTTCCAAGAATTTGCGAAGTAACGAGATATGGAACACATTGTGGATGGCTGACATCTCTTCAGGCAGTTCAGGCAGTTCCAGGCTGACATCTCTCCTTGATGGTTCAGAATCTTGAAGGGCACGGTATATCTGGGGGCTAACTTTCCTTTCAGACTAAAGCGTTGGGTTCCTTTTAATGGAGAAACCTTGAGATATACAAAATCTCCTACATTGAAAATCAGGTCTCTCCTTCTCTTGTCAGCATAACTCTTCTGTCTGGATTGGGCGGTCTTGAGGTGCTCACGGACTTTGTGAACCTTCTCTTCGGCTTCTCGGAGAATGTCGGGTCCAAAGATTTGACTCTCTCCTACTTTTGACCAATTCAAAGGGGTACGACACTTTCTTCCGTATAGGAATTCAAATGGTGCCATCTGCAAACTAGCTTGATAACTGTTGTTATATGAGAATTCTATGAAAGGCAGCCAGTCTTCCCATTTTGATCCGTATTCGAACACACAAGCTGTAAGAATATCCTCTAAGATATGGTTTCTATCAGTCTGTCCATCAGTTTGCGGGTGATAAGCGGTACTGAAGTTCAACTTGGTTCCCAATCCTTCTTGGACCTTCTGCCAAAATCTCGAGGTAAAGTGGGTTCCTCGATTTGATACTATGGTCCTGAGGGTTCCATGTAGACTAACAATCCTAGCAATGTACAGCTCTGCTAACTTCAAACTCTAGTAGGTAGTCTTGATAGGTATAAAGTGGGATACCTTGGACAGTCTATCAACTATGACCTAGATGGAGTCATTTCCCCTATTGGAAGTAGGCAAACCGGTGATAAAGTCCATTCCTACGGAATCCCATTTCCATTCCGGAATCTGCAATGGTTCCAACAGTCCTGCAGGTCTCTGATGCTCTGCTTTGACTCTTTGACAGATGTCACACTTGGCAATGTAGCTTCCGATTTCTCTCTTCATCTTGTGCCACCAAAATTTCTCTTTCAAATCTTGATACATCTTCGTTCCTCCGGGGAGGATAGAATAAAGAGTATCATGAGCTTCCTTCATGATAACTTGCGTCAGCTCCAAATCTGGTGGCACACATATACGGCCTTTTGTACCATAGTACTCCTTCTTTGTCTTCCATGAATCCAGGTACCTTTCCTATACTAATACGACGTTTGATGCATTCGATACTTTCATTCCCCTTCTAGGCTTCCTTGATTTGGCAAATCAAAGTGGGTTGAAGTGCAATGCTAGCTAACAATCCTTTGCTAACTAATTTAGTCCTGAACTGCTCCAACTCTTCATTCAAACTTGGTTGCTTCTCCTTGATCATGGTGTTTAGCCTACACGACAATCTACTAAGAGCATCCGCTACGACATTGGCTTTGCCGGGGTGATAGTGAATGTCAAGGTCATAATCCTTGATTAACTCTATCCATCTCCTTTGCCTCATATTCAGCTCCTTCTGAGTGAAGATATACTTTAAGCTCTTGTGATCTAAGTAAATCTCACAGCGATTACCCATCAGATAATTATGCCATGTCTTCAATCCAAGAACCACAACTGCTAGCTCAACATCATGGGTCGGATAGTTCTTCTCATGCTGCTTCAGTTGCCGAGACAGATACGCGATGACTTTGCCTTCTTGCATCAACACACATCCGAGACCAATCTTGGATGCATCACAATACACATCAAACGGCTTCTTGATGTCTGGCATGATCAATATTGGGGCTGGTATCAATCTCTTCTTCAACTCATGAAAACTGGCTTCACATTTGTCGGTCCATTGAAACTTCTTGTCCTTCTTCAACAATTGGGTCATGGGTCTGGCGATGCTCAAGAACCCTTCTACGAACTTGCGGTAGTATCCCGCTAATCCGAGAAATGCCCGGACTTGGGTTTGAGTGGTTGGGGCTTCCCATTCTTCGACATCTTTGATCTTGGCAGGATCAACAAAGACTTCTCCGGCAGACACAATATGTCCTAGGAATCCTACTTCTTTCAGCCAAAACTCACACTTGCTGAACTTGGCATATAACTGATGCTCTCTCAGGGTTTCTAGGATGATTCTCAGATGTTGCTCATGGTCTTCTTCTGACTTGGGGTAGATAAGGATGTCGTCGATAAACACAACTACAAACTTATCTAGGAAATGCATAAAGATCTTATTCATGAGATTCATGAAATAAGCAGGGGCATTGGTTAATCCAAAAGCCATAACCGTATACTCGTATAAACCATAGCGAGTAGTAAAGGTGGTCTTTGGAATATCCGTTGCACGAATCTTAAGTTAGTGAGAACCAGTCCTAAGATCAATCTTTGAGAAAACATGGGCTCCAGTCAATTGATCAAATAGATCCTCTATCTTTGGCAAGGGGGTACTTGTTTTTGATGGTGGCATCATTCAACTTTATGTAATCTGTGCACAAACGATTGCCTCCATCTTTCTTGTCAACGAATAACACTGGTGATCGCCAAGGTGACGCGCTTGGTTGAATCAAGCCTTTCTCTAACATGGCATCCAACTACTTCTTTAATTCGACTAACTCTGAGGGGTACATGCTATAGGGTCTCTGGGCTATGGGTCCGGTTCCGGGGATTAGTTCGATAATGAACTCAATATCCCTATTCGGGGGCATACCTGGAAATTCATCTGGGAATATGTCGGGGTATTCACAGACTACTCTGACTTGGTCAATGGTGGGCAGGGCTACACTCTTGTTGCACTTGAATTTACGGGGTAAGGTTTCAAAGATATGCTGTACTGTTACTCTAGAGCTACTGGTCATGGTGATGGCTTTCTTAGCATAGTCTATTATCTTTATGCCTTGACATCCAGTCCATACCTAGTACTACTTCCAATCCTTTGGTTCCAAGTACAATTAGGTTGGCATAAAAATCTATCCCATGTATTCTGATAGGCACGGCTTTGCAATTTTTTCTAGCTTTGGTCGTTGAACCGGGGATTTGAAGTATCATGACATGCTTCAGGTTGGTTTGGTAAATCTTACTAGTGCATGCAAATTCTTCAGTTTCAAACGAATGCGATGCTCCCGAATCAAACAATACTCTTGGTAAAACTGAGTTGACAGAAAACATACCCAACACTACATCTGGCGCTTCTTGGGCTTCTTCTGCATTCATGTGGACGAGACGACCGTTGCGGTTGTGAGGGTTCCCTAGGGCCAATCTTCTTCCTGGTTGAACGCGACGCTGCTGTTGAGCCGGGGCATTCACATTGGCATTGGCGGCAGTCTTCTTGGGAGACTCATTGGAATAGTGACCCTTCACTCCACACTCGAAACAAGTGATTTGGGACTTGTCCTTGACTGCGACAGGCACAACATTGCTGCCAGTTCTGGGTGCAGTGTTGTTGTTGTTGCTCTTGGGAGGTGGATGGTTGAAATTGTTGGCATTGCCGGAGTTGTGATGGTTTCCTCCGGACTTCCCATTGCCTCCGCTACAGTTGGGGTAGCTTGGGCGAGACGTTGGGGGTCGGTTGTTCCTTGGTGCATATCCTGGTGAAGGGTTGGGACGGTACTTCTGGTGACTGCTGGATCCAGATTGATGCATCATATGATGTTTGCGGTTATCATTTGCATGGTTAATCCTCCCTTCCATCTGAATGGCAGAGTCGACTAGCTCTTCGAGATCCTCGAAACGGATGTTGACGAGGACGGTTTGCATTTCATCATGCAGTCCGTTCAAGAACCTCTCCTTCTTCTTGGCCTCCGAGTTGATCTCGTCAGGTGCATATCTGGCAAGTGATAGGAATCTATCACAGTACTCCACCACAGTCATTCTTCCTTGCTTCAATTCGCGGAATTCCTCTTTCATCATGTTGACTAGACCTTGCGGCACGTGGGAACTTGACTTTTAATGCTTTCCATGTCATAACTTGACCATAGTTCATTAGGCGGATACTGTTCCACCGAGCTCTTGCATCTCCCGCTAGATAGTGAGTGGCAAAGAGAACTTTCTTATTTTCATCAACTCCTGCAACTTCTGAGTTGTTTTCCATTGTCTGCAACCATTCATCAGCATCTACTGGGTTTTCTGATGTGCTAAAGATTGGGGGATTTGTATTCTGGAAGTTCTTCATCTTGGATCCTTGATGATCCTGATTTCCATGTCCCTGGTTGTTGAGAGACATCTGGGCGATCTGCTGCAATGTTGCTAAGTTGGCTTGGCGCTCTGCCCTGCTTGATTCACGGTCTGCGATGAGATTTTTCAAGATCTGCAGCATTGGGTCTTGCGACGAGCTGCTCCCTCCTTGGTTTGCACGAGTCATCTGAAGATTGAGATAGATATAGGGGTAAGAGGGAAAGTTCTAAGGTTCATGGTTTTGGTTTTAAAGCTAAAACTTTTAGTTTGACTCAGGTTTTGCTACTAACTTCATTTCATTCATGCAAACAAGCTCATGATACAACACACACCACAACAATCAAAGGAAAAACAGATGGTTTGAAGAACCATTCTGCAAGCTACGATAAAGTGGGACCGATACATCTCATGCTACGACAGTGCTCTAGTGCATCTACGCATCGTCGATGAAGTCGGAGTCCTCATCGTCAGTGTAGAAGTCCACGGCATCCTCCTCCAGAAAGTCATCATCATTGCTGAGGTAAGAATCCATGTCTGCTTGGATGTCTTGACCCTCCTCTTCCTCTTCCTTTGCTACAAGTTGAGCTTCCTGCTCCTTAATGGTCTTCTCGAGGTCGGCCACCTTTTTGCGAAGACGGGCGATGGTGCGATCCTTCTTCTCGCACTAGAGGCGAAGAGACTGACGATCCTTGACTAGAAGTGAGAAAGTCTGGGCCTTCTGGTCGGAAATGGCACGGTTCTGGTTGGGTAGCTCCCTGGCATTGTCCAGTTCCTTCTGACGGTCATACAACAGGAGGTCGAGGTTCTCCACTTGGCGCTTCGGTGCTGGATGACTTGGCATCTCCATCGGCATTCCCATGAAGTCACTTCTTGCATACTGAGTAAAACAGGTTCCTTGGATTTGGTTGACCCCGAGGGCACATAGACGTGCGAGAGCTTCATGCATTGCCCTGGCTAATCCATCTAGCCAGTTGTTCTCTCTCACGGAGAACTAATTTCTCCCAGAAGTTGGTGCTTCGATGTTTCCTCTAAGGTCCGCGGTGACTAGCCACTGTAAGTCTCCTCCTGGGGGTCCTGGAAGTTGAGCTCCAAGAAACTCCGGATTTGGGCGTCCCAGTAACTCCGAGAGTGAATCCAGATCCCTCTCGAAGATCTGCTGACCTCCGTTTCCCAATTGGTAAAACTTGCTGAACTGAGTCTCCATCTACAAGAATTTAGGATGAGGAAATTAGTGAAGTGATCAAGTGTGTCAAATTTTAAGTAGTAACGTAATAATTTTGAGGAACATGAATTTTTGAGAAAGAATGAATTCACAAGGATAAGAGAGGAGCTAGTTTTTTGTAAATACTCACTTTGGTTTTGAAACTAATTTTTGTTTGGACGTCCATTCTAACTAGGTTCTCCTATGGTCAGGATGGCTCTGATAGCAACTTGTCAACACCAGGATTTTTAATCCCAGATGACCGTTATGCCATACCTCGCAATCCCAGGAATACAATTTTTGTGAGACATAATAGATTGGATATCACAGTACATCATCCATTACAAACCATACAAAAGGTCTTAGACAAATAAGGATCTCATGATCCAGTCTTAATACAAGAAGCAGCAGAAATAAATGATAAGCATAGCGGTGGGGTCCATCTTCAGGGGCACGGGCAATGCTGACGAAGGCAGATAGTCCTAGTTATCATAGCCGTCCTGTTGGCCATCATCTTGGTAAACTCCTTCATAGTCTGGCCATGAGAATAACCAGGGACAAAAGCCATGAGTACTCTTTAAGTACTCGCAAACTACCACTAACAGGTAATAAAGTTCTAAGTTAAAGTGCTAACTCTA
This sequence comes from Avena eriantha, assembly GCA_910589775.1. NCBI lineage: Eukaryota > Viridiplantae > Streptophyta > Magnoliopsida > Poales > Poaceae > Avena > Avena eriantha. The sequence continues at coordinate 113,013,850 of OU342740.1, forward strand.
TGTTTAAATATAAAGTTAAGTATGAAACCTAAGCTGAGTTCTGAAGCAAAGAAAGATAAAATAAAGTTCTAGAATCACTTAAGTTGGGAAGCTATTGTCATAAACACAACCCTGTTGTGATCAAGTCAAAATTCATCATTCCTTTCATAAGTCATTTTGAAAACATCTGACAATGAAACAGTATGGCCATTCCAACTGTCCATAACCGCGGACACGGGTATTCGAATAGTTTGACACTCTGCAGAGGTGGTACACTTTCACCACAAGATTCGATACATCTGTCAGGGATAACCCTGAATCATCATACTGAGTATGCAGATAATCAAACATAACCTTCCCTTTACACACCCTAGTATAAGCACCTCTCCTATGAGCATGACCTCCCAACCATGACCATCTGTCATCTTGGGCACTGCATAGGTGGAAACATTGAGAGGTATCCTTAGCTCAAACCTCTCCCATGAGGGAACTAATACTAATGCATATAAATTTCCAGCTAAGCCTTACCCAATTCAGGTAGTGTGATTGTACGGTAAATTTGGAATGGTATCGCATCCGAATCCAACCATCAGTTTTATAAAAGGGTTAAGGCTCATGCCTCAACATTTTCATCAACGTAAACCATTTGTGTTTCTCAACACATGTCAAAACATCTCAATATAATGACATATCATTCCGAGGTTTTCATAATTCATTTTCACCAAGTGTTCCCATCTAAAGTGACTCAAGTTTTTATCTACTCTAAACTACTAAGTTAAGAATGTTCACTAAGGTGGAAAATGATGGGGTCAATCTGATGCCATAGAATTACATCTAAAGGATTCTATATAGGTCAAGTTTTATACTCTTTATGCTACCTTCAAAACAAGTAAAGAACTTTGGGTAAAGTAAAGAAAGTAAAGCTTGAAAATAATACTTGGAGTAAGTACTAGTTAAATAGTGTGACCAAAGCATGCCTAAAGCATCTTTTCTCAAGTCATCTAGCTTAATTCTAGTTTGCTAACAATAGCTTGCCTTGGTTCGTGCAGTGGTTGAAGTTTTCTTCTTCTTCTTGGTAGAACTCCTCCTCCTCGAAAGCTTGGTCGGTACTATCGTCTATAAATACGTACGGAGTACACAATCACCAAACAATACTTAACTAGTCTAATTAGCATCCTAAGACACACATTTTATGATCTATTATCATCACAAGCATCACAGGTTTAATTCAATAGTTTCACCCTTTTTATTTTAGAAAAGTAATTTCTACTCCTTGAAAAAAATTAACTAAGACTTAATATTCACCACTTAAAATATGGGATCATGTGGACACATATCCTCAGCACATATTCTAACATGAGGGAATGTAATTTAAGGGTTGCATCATAATTACTTTGGTTTAAATTCTCTATTCAATGATTTAAAGTGACTAGAAATGCCCATATAGCATTATTTTCGTACTAGTCCATAGTCCATGCATGTAAACCTTAATATTATTACATATTCAGATAGATATAGTGAAATGTGATTTTTGAGAGTTGGAAACAACTCAAAATCTATCTTGGTTGATTTGATAAAAATGTTGCAAGGTGCAATTGCTTCTGTTTTATTATTTTTACTAGGAGATATCTATAACTCTAAATGAATTAAATCCAACGGGCTTGGGTAGATCTTTTCAGTAGCTTTCCAACAAAACTCGAATCACTTCATTTGGATTTGTAAATCTCTCTAAAATGATTTTTAAAATAGGGGACAGAACTAAGTTTAAACTAAAAAGAAAATTCCTAATTCAAACTAACTGGGTCACGCGGGAAACGCTAATGGGCCGGCCCAGAGTCACTCCGCAGCTCGGGGCTCAGCTAACAGGGGGGTCCATCAGTCAGCGGCTCATAATGCGCGAAGCGGTACGGGGCAATGTGGAGCGTTGGATTAGAGTGGGGATCAACGGCTGGGGATCATCATCGACGACCGACCTGTCGCTGGCGAGCTCTAACCCTAGCGGCTCGGTGGGGGTGCATAGGGGCGTACCAGGGCTCCAGCAATGACGGCGAGGCGGGCAAACAGACTGGTGGTCGACAGTGAGCTCAGGGACGGTCGAGGCAGCTCCGGGGGTGGTCACAATCAGCGGCGCCCTTCTCCTCCAGAGGCAGCCTGCTCCGGTGCAATTCCGGCGAACAGATGCTCCCCTTGCTCCGGCTAGAGGTGTGGGACGATCAGTGAGGCGAGGTGAGGTGAATGGTGCGCTTCAAATGGCTGGGGCTGCCCTCCTTTTATAGGCTTGACGACGGGACAGCGCGGCGTGGCCAGTCGACGGTGACGACATGGCTACGGGCTGCTGGCGGCATGGCTGCGGGCGGCGATCGACGCGTGGTCTCTTGGCGGTGCTCTAGGATTTTATGTGGCTTAGGGGTGGTGGTATGCGGTCGGGCAGAGCTGGCGCTCTGAGTGGCAGAGACGGCGGCTTCGACAGCGAGCGGTGGATATGAGGCGCTGGACGGAGAATGGGGGTGTCTAGCGTGCTCCTTGGGTCGTGGCGACACGGTGGGCACGAGCTGCGGTCGAGTGGCGGCTTGGTTACGCGTGTCAGGCGCGGCGCTCTGGCGCGTGCTCGACATGGTGTAGTCGCACTGGGCGCGGCGGTTTGGCGGTGGTACACTGCTTGGCCTGGCTCAGGGAAGGGACAGAGGGTGGCGGTGAGGTGCTGGCTAGCTGCTAGACATGGCGAGAGAGGGGGAGGTGGTCTGCTGCAGCGGTTGCAAGTTTTGGTCGGCGGCAAGTGCTCGACATGGCATGGCATGGTCACTAGGGTGTAGGGGAGTGGGTTTAGATGGCCTTGTTAGTTCATGTAGGGACATAGGGAGCAATTGGGGGTCAAATGGGAGACAAGTTTGGCCAGAACCCTATTCAAAATAGTGAATTTGGTTTTGTTTGAAATCTGTCCACAAGGTATTTGATGAAATGGCCGCATGAACTTTACTTTTGAATTATGAAAAGATTTTTGGTGGGTGTGCTAGTACTAAGCTTGAGACTCTGTGGGTGCTTAAGTTTTGAAAATTGAGCTTGTTTGAGTGGTTTTTGAAATACTGGGATCTTCCCATATGAAATAGATTCTATTTTAAACTGTCAATTAAAATTAGTATTTGAATATTTTTGGCAGATAACAAAGTGGGCCTTGGTACCTCATTATGTGTACTAGCAAGGGGTGTAAAGATCCACAATTGTTTCTGTTAGGTTTTGAGTACTAGGAATAGCCAAAATAGGCATGATAGTTAATTTGGCCAAAATGACCATTCACTTCATTTAATCATTTTGAGTTGTTTTTCTTTGGGAAATGTTTGGGAATGATTTAGATGATGTTTATTTCACCTAAGAATCATTTTACAAGCAGTGAATCACAGAACCATGGCAATTCCAATCAACTCCTAATTTAAATGCACATTCACATGAATGCTTTCATATTTTTAAATGGAAAAGTTTTTGTTAACCCTAATTTTGATGATTTGGATCTTCATAAGCTTGGATTAAAGTTTTGAGATGTTACATGGGGCGCCAGGCATTCACCAAATTCATGGCGACCCCACACTACGCCTACAACATGATGAAACTCCCTGGGCCAAGCGGCATCATCACCGTCCACGGAGACCCCAACATGGTTGTGGGGTGCGAAGACAAAGGCGCCAAGCTCGCCGACACCGTCATCACAACGGAAACCAACCACACGGATAAGCTTGCGAAATACGCAAGCAACGTTAACAAGGACGACCCCACCATCCTGAAGAAGCCCACCTCCAGGGGAATAGCTTTCAAGGCGACCACGCACACTCGCACCGTTGAGCTGGTCCCAGACGACTCCAGCCAGACGGTCTGTTACGGGGTAACCCCGTGGGTGGCTCGATCTTCACGGATCTCGTGGTCAAATCGATAGGAAAGCAAGGGGAAAGGGAGAAGGTAGCGGAAGCGGACGCACACCTCGCGAAGAACACAATGAACACACGCAGAACACACACGATACAAGGCCGATTGCTCTCTCCGGTGGCCACCGGTCCGATAGAATCCTCGCAAGGAAAGATCGGTCAACGTGCTCTCGTCAATCACAAGCGGAGAGGGAAGAACACCTTGGAGAGGGTTCTGACATCTTGGCAAAGGGAGACTGATGCCAAGGCCTTGTACAACGAGGGAGGCGAGATGCAAACTCCAACAAGGTGGTGATGATAGTCAATCGCCTTTGGTAGAAGTGGATGAGGCAAAACTAGAGATTCCACAAAGGGGGGTTTTCTTTAGTCTATCATATATGCCTAAGGGATACATGAGGGGGTGGGGGCTCTATTTACAGGCCAACCACAAGTTCAGGGGTAGTTTGGGCATAAAACTAGGGTTTGGTGCAAAATAGAGGGGTACATGGGCCAAGGGCCCAGCTCTTGGCTCGCAGGCCCATCACTTGGGCTGGACAGTCCGGGTCGGAGTGACCGGACAGTCCGGGGTAGCCGGACACTCCGAGTAGTGTTCGGGTAGTGTCCGAACTGGCCTTCTGAATGTCCATGCCAGGTTGGGGCTCGGGCAGGCCGGACACTCCGGCCGAGTCGCGCCGGACACTCCGGCTGGTTCTGGGCGGACACTCCGGCTCAGTCAGCTTCAGGACAGGTGCAGCTTCAGGGCTCGTGGGTCGACGCGGCAGGGGTTCATACCTGATGATGCACAAAGGAGTGGTATGAAGTAGCAGGCCATCTAGGTGTAGGTCAAAGTCACATGATGAGAGGAGCGAATTCACCTTATCTTGAAGGACCTTGGCTCGGGCACGGGTCATCGGTCTACTTGGGGGACTCGATGGTGTAGATGTAGGAGCGTCCGTAGGACGGGCCGCATCAGCTCCCCCCTTCAAAAAGAGTCATCCTCGACTCTTCATGCTCATCCAAAGAAGATGATGTCGAGAGACCTTATGGATCCTGAGGTTCACCATATAGTCGTCCTTGAGAAGCTTGATGTGGCAACTATTCAATGTTCCTTCACCTTCCGTGAAGCCTACAAAGCTCAAAACAAAAGCGAAGCAACACTCAAAGAGTAGCCAATTCATGAAGATTATAGCATGAGTCCTCAAGTAGAAGGAAGTCACCGTATGATGTAGAGATAGCTCATTGAAGGGTAGCCCTAGGTAACTCTCTTCAATTCGTCTTGTCAACTCTTTGTCCATAGAGGTTGACACGTATGAATTGTACCTTCACGCAACAAAGACCAAGAAACATATGTTTGTGTGTGATAGAGGAGCATGTCATTTGTGGCATGTCCATTCCTGTTCACAACACTATTAGCATAACTCAAGTATAGCAAACGAAATGCGTATGCAAGGTCAAAGTGCATGGAAGTTAATTGAACATCATCCAAATGTGGGAACTCAAAAACTCCATATAACATCTTAGTGTGGCACTCAAAGCAATTGACTAAAATATTGATCAACATCTTTGATGCAAAGCTAGGAGAATTCAGCAAAAACACATGAGGAAGAATATCCAAAGGAACATCATTATGTGTGCAAACCAACCATTGGAAAGAACAATTGTTCAATATGTTGGATGCCATACACATATCATCAAAAGCCAAAATCATGGGGGTATGAGTATCACAAGCTGAAACACAAGCAACATGTTTGCAAACAAACCAAATGAAAGAGAAAGTGGTCCTTATGTTTGTTGCAACAACAATACGAGAGACTTGGAAGCTCTCGTGACAATACATGCTCAAAATGGTATTATGGTTGCACACAAAACATCGGAAAGATAAATTGTTAAAATTTTTTGTAGCAACACACAAAGCATCACTATCCAATAGCAACGAAACATGATTGTCACAAGGTTAAATAATACCATTAACATGCTTGCAAGCAAACCATATGAAAGAGCAATTTTTCACCATGAAAGATGCAAAGCATGCAAAAGGTATCAGAGCTGGGTTCGTTCTTGAACTCACTTGGGGGATGCTCTCTAGAGCTCTTTTTGTCAACTCGTGCTCAACTGATGTTGACATTCTCTTGCGGGTACCTACACACATTAAGCACAAAAGGAAGAAAGTATGTGCATGGTAGAGAAACACATCATCCATCATGACGTATCTCTTCTTGTGCACATCACCATTAGTGTCAATCAAGTATGAAAAATATGCATGGTGAGTATGCAAGTGGGGACCATGCTTATCATGGCAATCATCAAAATCTCCAAAATTTGAGAAAGCTATGGGGGCCATCTCAATAGAATACATATGATAATTATTGTTGCAAGCAAAACAAGTGAAAGAGCAATCATTCAACTTATTGCAAGCAACGGGAGAAATTGTAAAACATTCATGACAAAGCATTGTCCGATGGTTATCATTGGTAACATCATTGCAAGCAAAACATTGGAAAGATCAATTGTTCAACAAAGTTCAAGCAATGATATCATCAACATAACATTTATAACATGGCATGTCTATGGCAACATCATCACAATCAAATAAGTGCACATGCTCAACATTATGAAAAGGCAAAGTATCACATGGAAATATCAATGAAGCATATGTGATATCACAAACATCATCCATAGCATGCAAGTCATCACAAATCATCATGTCCACTAGTGGGATAATGGCATCATCAACACCCATATTGTTACCTTGTTCATACCTCTTGTATGAACTAGGTGTTGTGGTAGCATTGGCCTCCATGTCGGCGACTTCTTCATCATCCATGGGGATGGCATCATCTTCATCCACCATGTACATCTTCTTTGTAGGAGGCATCATCATCTCTAAGCTTGGTTCTTCTTGATCCATGTAACCTAGCACATCATGAGATAACACACTAGAGGTAGAAGGTAAGTCGTTAGAAATCAAAGTGGTCTCACGTGACCTATCAACTACCACTCTCAACTCACTAGGTGTATCACTCATGCCCTCCAAGTGGAAGCACTCAATCTCACGTATGGTGGAGTCACTCATCTCACTCTTGTTTTCACTCAAGTGGGCTAAGTGTCTCTCATACTCACATGGGATTGGTACCACATCATCACTCAAGCATATGGGGGTAGGCTTCGTTCTCTAAACTCCATGTGCCTCCTTTGGTGAAGGGAAAATCCCATGCTCACCAATCTTGACCTTGCCATTGCCATTTTGCACCTTGGCTTGTGTAGTCCTCTTGGCGTACTCGTCCAACTTGGCGAAGTAGAGGTCTTCGTCTTCCTCATCCATCAAGTTGCATGTGTCAACTAGGACATCATGTTTTGGCATTGAAGCTTGATGGCTTGGAGGAGAGCTTGCTCTTGGTGCCATTTTGGTGGTGGCACGAGTAGTTGAAGGTGCCTTATGATGGTGTCGACAGAGGTCATTGGCATGCCTTGCTAAAGTTTGATGTAGATGGCGCACTAGATCATCCACATGACGCTCGCGACGATGCTCCTTGTCCTTGGCACTCTTCTTGTGATGGTGGTGCATTCTTGAACTTGGTTGAGCATTATGGATGGTTCTCAACATGTATTATCTGTGTTCATGGCGAAGATGGCTTGAACGACGTCTTGTATCCTCTTGATGTTGGTGATGATCACGAGAGGATGTATGTCGATGAAGATTATTGCTTTGTGGCGCCTCCTTTGGAAGATGATGTTTGGGCGCCACTCTTCTTGGAGTGGATGGCATTTTATGCCTTAGAGGTAGATGCACTTGACACCTTGGAAATGGTCGTGCTTGGCGCCTTGGAGATGATGGCGCTTGGCGGCTTGGAGGTGATGGCGGTCGTCGCCTTGGAGATGGTGGTGCATGACGCCATGTAGGTGGTGGCGCTTGACGCCTTGGAGGTGGATCATCGAAGTAGGTGGTGCCCTTTGGTGTTGCATGCTTGGCCTTGAAGGTCATGGTTTCTTGATGATGCGTCTCCGCAAGCTTGGCATAGTAGTCCTCCATCTCCAATCGGTGGAGGTATTCTTCATGGCTCATGGAAGAGCCCTCGAAGTGGGTGAAGCTCACCATGTCCTCCATGCTTGGTGAGGCGTCGTCGTTGTAGCACTCGAAGTCATCCATGCTTGGGGAGTCGTTGTTGATGTAGTACTCCATATCCCCCAAGCATGTGGAGCCATTGTCGGTGTAGCGCTCCATGTACTCCATGCATGAGGAGCCATTGTCGATGTAGAGCTCCAAGTCCTCCATGCTTTAGTAGCCGTAGTTGATGACGTGCTCCATGTCTTCCATGCATGTGGATCCATCATAGGTGCAATGCTCCGGGTCCTCAAAGCATGCGGAGCCATTGTCGATGTAGTGCTCCATCATGTCCTCTATACTTGTGGAGTCGTAGTCATGGTGGCTCATCATGGATTCTTCATATAAATCATCCTCGGTCCGGAGTCCCTAGACATGATTCACAAGACCAAGTGGTGTATATGGAAGTGGTAGGGGGTTAGGAATGCAACACCAAACCTTACTTTACCTTGGAAGATAGTATCGTGCAAGTGGCAACACTTGAGAGCAATAAAAACCAAGCAAAGTGAAGTTCACACGGAACACCAAAACCAACTAACCACTAAAAACACACACACAAAGCTTATGGTGGATGGGTATGGAAGGTGGCATGTCAAGAACCTATCCGAAATCAAGATGTTGTAATGGCAAGTAAAGAACCACGATGATCACAAAGCCAAACAAGTCAATCCATAAGAGGAAATATGTACAACAAAACACACACGGTGGGATAAATGGGACTTGCGCGACGGAGAAAGTGAGCTAAGAACCAAAAGATCACCTAGCGAAGACTATAAGCTCATGTCGCACAAGTGCAAGGAGAGACGCTAGTTCGATTGCAATAAAATTAGTGAGCTACAAGATATGCACGATAAGTACCACCTATTTGATGTTCATCGAGCTTGCGCTTCTTATTCTATGAGGCACTTGTTTCTTTCTTTCTTTTTCTTCTTTATGTTTTTTCTATTTTTTTCTCTTTTTCTTTTCTTTTTCACTTGCCCCTTCCTTGTGTCAACAACTATACAAGATAACTATATGAGATAACGCGCTAACAACTTTTGCTCGGAATTCTACAAGGTATCAAATGTGCATATCCCAAGCAATCATAGGAGGAACTAGTCTCAATAGGTGTTTGTTGAATGCAAAGATAGTGTAGCTCACAAAGGAATGCAAGTGGGGAGAAGTCGCGAAGTTTTATACCTTTCGTCGTTGATCTTCACCCTTTATTGGTGGATTCCGCCTTGCTCACGGAATTTGGATGGATTAGATAGCATGAACCACGGATATGATGATGTAGAGCTCTTTCTCCTCTTCAAAACGAGCTAAAGAACACCAAAATCCGAGTTTGTATGCAAAAGTTATGCTCAAAATCGTGAAGCAGATTTTTCTGTCAGCAGGGGGCGGACAGTCCGGGGCGCGCAGGCCGGACAGTCCGGGCGGGGCGGAGATTCCGGTCAATTTAGGCCGGAAACTCCGGTGGGGCAGATATTCCGGTCCGTTTTAGTCGGATAGTCCGGACCGGTCAAACCAGAACTTCCAGAACACGAACAGGACGAGTTTTGGCGGAAAAACTGGGACCAAAACCTCAAATTGATGGGGGAAATCAAGGAATTAGGCTATGGAAACGCATGGGAAGGTAGATCAACAAGTTTAGCAAATAATCCACGGATCAAAACCTACCAAAGCGCACTCAAATCACAGATCGGTCCAAAACAAGAATTGGGGTTATTTTTTGGGGATTTTTGAATTTATGGGGGAAAAGACCAAATCGAGGAGAAATCCGTGGCAACCAAAAGCTAATGATACCATATGGTATGGGTTGACACAAGATCCACTCAAATTTGTCGCTATTTTTGTGGTTTTTCAAGAAACAATTTGGTGGGGAAGAACGAGGATGAAATTCGTGGCAACTTGGGCTCTGATGCCAGATGTTATGGGGTAACCCCGTGGGTGGCCCAATCTTCACGGATCTCATGGTCAAATCGATGGGAAAGCTAGGGGAAAGGGAGAAGGTAGCGAAGCAGACGCACACCTCACGAAGAACACGATGAACACACACAGAACACACACGATACAAGGACGATTGCTCTCACCGGTGGCCACCGGTCCGATAGAATCCTCGCAAGGAAAGATCGGTAAACGTGCTCCCGTCAATCCCAAGCGGAGAGGGAAGAACACCTTGGAGAGGGTCTTGATGACTTGGCAAGGGGACACCGATGCCAAGGCCTTGTACCACGAGGGAGGCGCGATGCAAACTCCAACGAGATGGTGACTATAGTCGATCCCCTTTGGTAGAAGGGGATGAGGCAAAACTAGAGATTCCACAAAGGGGGGTTGTCTTTAGTCTATCATCTATGCCTAAGGGATACATGAGGGGGTGGGGGCTCTATTTATAGGCCAACCACAAGTTTAGGGGTAGTTTGGGCATAAAACTAGGGTTTGGTGCGAAATAGAGGGCCCATCACTTGGGCCGGACAGTCCGGGTCGGAGTGACCGGACAGTCCGGGGTAGCCGAACACTCCGAGTAGTGTCCGGGTAGTGTCCGAACTGTCCTTCTGAATGTCCACGCTAGGTTGGGGCTTGGGCAGGCCAGACACTCCGGCCGAGTCGTGCCAGACACTCCGGCTGATTCCGGGCGGACACTCCGGCTCAGTCAGCTTCAGGACAGGTGTAGCTTCAGGGCTCGTGGGTCGACGCGGCAGGGGTTCGTACCTGATGATGCACAAAGGAGTGGTATGAAGTAGCAAGCCATCTAGGTGTATGTCAAAGTCACATGATGAGAGGAGCGAATTCACCTTATCTTGAAGGAGCTTGGCTCGGGCATGGGTCATTGGTCATTGGTGCACTTGGGGGACTCGGTGGTGTAGATGTAGGAGCGTCCGTAGGACGGGCCGCATCACGGTCACCATCGGGACGAACATGAGTCCCGCATAGGAAAGCGCGCTCATTGGGTTCCAGTGTGAGAATCACGACATCTTCGCATGGAAACTATCTGACATGACTGGTGTCCCGAGGGAACTCGCTGATCACAAACTGAACGCCGAACCAAAAGTGCGACCAGTAAAGGAGTCGCTACGGCCCTTCAATGAAGAGCTCCGCTGAGACATCACCGAAGAAGTACAACGTCTACTCGCTAAAGGCTTCATTCGGACCATCAAGTACTCCAAGTGGCTAGCAAACCTAGTCCTCGTTGTGAAAAAGAACAACACCTGGAGAATGTGTATCAACTACACCAACCTCAACAGCGCCTGCCCGAAGGAGGAGTTCGTCCTACCGCGCATTGATTAGATAATTGACTCCACTGCGGGATCGGAGTCGCTGTGTTTCCTCGATGTGTGCTCTGGTTACAAACAGATAAAAATAGCGGTTGAGGACGAGGAGAAGACGGCGGTCATCACACCATTCAGCCATAGCGGTTTGTTCCTGCACCCCTGCGCATGAATTTTTCATATCCAGCCAGCGAGAGAGGTAGGCACGAGAGGTTTCATCCTTTTCTTGTACGCACCACTGTAGGTCTCTCACAGTGCAGGGACGTTTGTATGTACCCTCAAAGTTCTTGGTGAAAGCTTCATGCATGTCCAACCAATTGCATATTGATTTCTCCAGCAAGTCGTCGATCCATTGCCAAGCGGTGCCGGTTAGCACAAGTGGGAGGTACTTGACGGTGACATTACGGTTTCCCCCTATGATGTGAATCGCTTCGCTATAGACCTGCAACCACGTGGATGGCATGTCAGTGTCGTCATAGGGCTTAAAGGTCTTGTCTATCCGGAGACCTTTGGGGTAAGTTTTGGCCCAAATTACTGGTCCAAAACAACATGGCCAAGGTATGGGAGCTCCCAAGCTTCTTGGATCTTGTCTAGCCGTGAACGTGCATCATGCGGCTCTAGTTGCTTCCCTTTTCCGTCATACGGAGGGGAGTTGTGGTGCAATTTATGAGATCCACGGTGTCCTCCACCTTATGGCTGCTAGGTGGCGACGGTGGAAGTGGAGGCGTAGGGTTGGCCTTCTTGCTGTTCCCCTCCTGCAACTCCTCACACTTGTTACGGTTACTTGTCGGACGTGGCGCTTCCTTGTAGGATTTGCTCCTGTGTCCTTCAACGCTGTTGCGCTCTCTAGCATACCGGGGCTATTCTCCCTACTTGTGTATAACGATACTGACCTGGGGACGCCTAGGAGGTGGCATGCTTGTACGATGGCACGACTGTTGTTCCTCGTGATGCCGGGATGGTGGTGGAGGCAGCGACTGACGAGGGCGAGCCTTTTCTCCGTGATTAGAGGATATGGGTATGGGGTCAGCCCTATTGCGCGCTTCCCTCCGCCTTTAATCCTTGTAGCCCGTGTGGGATCCCTCGTCACGGGGAGATCTTGGTCTTATGCGGCTGTTCAGGGTTGACTGGCAAAGCTCTGGATTGGACTCAAGCCTCTGCGAGGTACCCCTCTCCTGTTGCTTGCATGCCTTGCCAACGAGGTCGTACACCTGAGCAACTTCTTCTAGTGACCTGTCCTGCTCTAGGAGGGTCTTGGCGATGGCAATGTTGAGGGCGGGAGTTGGCATTACTTGCCTCCCCTCTGAATCAATGTATGGGGTGTATTTTTCCGGCTTGGATCCGCCATATCCCAACTTGCACCAAACGCCGGGGTCTTCTAAGACATGAGCTGGTGCTTTCTTTGCTTTGTGCTTTAGTAGCAACTGCTTGTATTCAACCTCCATAGCCCTTGCCGCCTTGATATATTGTTGCGCCTTGTCCATGACTTCGTCCAGCTTAGCGCCCTGCTCTGCGACGCACTTGTCCTCCGCTAGGATTGCTACACGCTTCTAATCAAGCTCCGTAACGCTCCGGATATGGGCTCGACGAGGAGGAGTGCACCATAGATCGCTTTGTCGGCGGGAGTAACCAATGGGTTGCCAGCTATAGACGTTGATGGTGGCATTGGTACTGGTTTGACTGCTTGGCAGTACTAGGGGCTGTGGTGAGTTCCTGCGCCTGTAGCGGGTGGATAACCAGAGGGGGCATAGCCTTGGCTGGAGCCAGAGGCTCAACGGCTTTCTTGGATGCTGCCGCTCTGGTAACCGCAGGCGTGGGCGGAGCTATCTCATGCTCCAGTTCCTGTCTGTCTTCTTCCATCACGCTCACAATGGCCACTAGCTCCTAGTGGGATGTGTTGGCTTTCTCGGCGTGCTCCTCCTTCTCGATCTCCTTCTCAATCTCCCTCATAACAACATCGTATTCCTCCGAATTGGCATCTAAGCTATCGCCATCCATATTGATGTGTGCGTATAGCGCGTCAAGGATGGATTCAGAGTTGGCTTCAGTGTTGTTGACTGCGGATGTGGAGGGTGATGGAGGTAGGCCGTTATTGTTGTTTACTCCAGCCTCAGGCCCAAACATAGCTTGGGTGTTCTCCTCGGCGTCCGTGTATTCATTGACAATTGCGACCATCTCGCCAAGGGTGAGAGGGCCTACGGCCTGCCATCTTTGCAGCGTATGCCGGAGCAGTGTTCGGGGCGTGAGCCCTTCCACAGAGTGGTAAATGAGTTCGTCGGTGCGATCACCCTCTAGGGCTTCCTTCACGCTCATCCATCTGGCAAGGTATTCACGGGGAGGTTCTCCGTCCCTTTGAATGCATTTGGCCACTATATACATCACTTGGAAAATTGAGAATGGTCTTTCCTGATAGTTGGACACTCACACCGATGAAATTGTTTACTACAAGAAGATGCACCCATCTACCTCCGAAAAGACATTTAATTCAAGAGCAATCTATCGTGCTTACTTGTAGCTCAATTCTGACTTAATTTTGTTAAATTGGCAAGTTGCAAAATCTTAGAAAGAAGTTGAACCTATGATCAAACCTCTTAGTGGTTTCTAATATATTAATTCACCCCATCCCCCGAAGGGTACCTCTAAAAGCCTTTTCATAAAACTTTCAAAGCAACCTACAATTTACTTGTAGTTCAAATTCGAGCTAATATAATTTCAATAAATCGGGATAAAGTCATTCAAGTTGGAAGTGTTAGATAGGAAGTTTGAAAGCACATAAAACATGGGTATCGTCAGTACAACATGTTGGTCCGCTATATATGTCTGAAAACCTTGATTGTGGCATTCAGATCCATATTCTTCGGACATTATTTACAAAAAAGAACAACCTTGCTTGTCATCTCTTGGAAAACTGAGAATTGAATGTTCTTTCCTGATCACACTGACGACATTGTTTACTACAAGAAAATGCACCCATCTACCTCTGAAAAGACATTTATATCGAGGGAAATCTATCGCGCTTACTTGTAGCTCAAGTTTCAACTAATTTTGTTGAATTATCAAGATGCAAAATCTTAGCAAGAAGTTCAACATGTTGTCAAAACTCTTGGTGGTTTCTGATATATTAATTGACCTCTCACTGGGTACCTCCAATTTATTTTTCATAAATCTTTAAAAGAAACCTACAATTTAGTTTTAGTTCAAATTTGACCTAATTTCGATAAATTGCTTGAAGTCATTCAAGTGTGTGAGTTAGCTAGGGAGTTTGAAAACTCATAAAGCATGGGAATCTAACTCCGGACTTTGGACTTCCTTAATAGAAAAGAACAATCTTGTCATCACTCTAAAATATTGAGAATGCTCTTTCCTAATAGTTGGAAACTCACAACAACAACATTGTTTACTACAAGGAGATGCACCCATCTAACTCCGAAGAGACATTTAATTCAACAACAATCTATCGCGCTTACTTGTAGCTCAAGTTTAACCCAGTTTCATTGAATGAGCAAAAAATAACTTAAGTGTGCGAAGTCAGCAAGGAAGCTTGTAAAATGCTAGTACTAAAAACATAGAATTATAAGAAACGATGGTCCACTTTTTCTGATAGTTAGGGCGGTGGCATTTTCTTCTAACTGTGGTAGGTTTCGTAGGTGCGAGGTGCTTTACTTAACACGGTCAGTGGAAGTACAAGTTACATCAATGACCTCATTAAATGAATATTACATCCAAGTGCACATATTTAACACGAAGACCCGGAAATTAAGCAATGGAGTGTGTTTTGAGGTTTGCGCATACCCGCGTTCATTGTGCTAAATTGTAAAGACTCTTAATAGAATCTTCTAGATGCTGGAATGAAAAAGATCCAACAGTTGGGAATGTTGGGATTTGCTAAATATTAATATCTACAATATCAGATGTATACTATATGATATATTAAAGTATGTTTCATTGTGTTTCAACAATATTGATTTTTTTCAATGGGTATACTTTTTAATACTGTATATAGTTGGTCAAACATGGTAACATTTGACTTTGACTAAGCCTAATATGCTGAGTAATATTAAACAAAGGGAGTATAGGATAAGATTAGGAAAACAACATTTTCTTGAGAACCCTCGCAAGATTTTTCTTAGCATCACAGATCTGAATATTACATTGACACTAATGATTAACCAAACTGCAAACAGAGCAAACCCAAAATCATACGGAGTAGTAGTACAACTTAACGACTTCTAGGGGGAGTCCGTCGGTCTTCTCAGGCGACCTGGCAGCATACTCCGCGTGCAACTTGGTTGCATTCTCCGCGGTACCATCGCCAAGCAGGGACTCATGGATGTTGGGAAGCACGCCACTGTGCGTGATGGTAACGCCGGCCAACAGCTTGCTGAGCTACTCGTCGCGCATGACGCTGAGCATCACATGCCTCAGGATGATGCGAATCTTCTTGCTGTCATTCGTGGCTTGCCCGACGAGCTATAGCACCTTGGTGGTGAGGTACACGAGAACGGACGCGAGGTAGACGGGAGCCCCAAATCCTATGCGCTGGGAGTATCGACCCTCCTTGAGGTAGCGCTCGATCCGACCAACATGGAAATGCAGCCCGGCCTTGACGGACCTCGACACCTGCTTCTTCATGTGGCTGTGTTGTTCGAGACTACGACCTGGAGTGGCCAGAGCTAGATTTGGAAGCTGGTGACATGTCTCTTTTTGTCCACTGCCTTTGGCGCCTCCACCTGGGTCTTCTTCTTCTTCCCATGGGGAGCTCCGGTCTTTGTAGCCATAGGTGCAAAGTCTTAAAGGATAAAGGGGAAGAAGAGAAAGAAAGCTTAATTGTGGAGGGCCGGTGAAGGTGCACAGGTCCCTTGTATTGAAACTTTAACATCGCCGTCTTTATTGCTTTACAAGTATGAATTTTTAATACTACTAAAAGGTTGTGTGCATCAATCGATACATACGCCAGGGTTCTACTCCCTTTTTTAAATTTTTTACCCTAATTGTTTTGAGTTGTGATGATGTCCAATCTATTCTAGAGCCAGCTCTACACCTCCGCCCCTTGGATGTGAACCATTGTTTTTTGGTGTACTATTGTATAATATGTCCATGACCTTGGTCATTCTTTCCATGTTTCCTTATTTTCTTTCACTTTTTTGAAACATGGTCAGATGTGTCAGCATGAAAATTCATACAAAGAAGTTGTATCTTTCAAAACAATAGTCGGCTTTCAGTATGACTGTGTGGGTACAATAATTAGTATATATGAATTTCTGACAAATTTACAAGCAATCTATCACGCACTTGTAGCTCAAATTTTACCTAGTTTGGTTTTATGACAAAATGTCATTTAATTATGCGAAATTAGCTAGAAGGCTTGAAAATTCATGAAACTTGTTAACCATGAAACATAGTCTATTTTGTGTGAAATTTAGTGTGTTGTAGCATTCGGAGCCATACTCTTTGCCTTTTCTTTAAAAAATAATTATATGTGGCACTTCTAAAATTACTGAATAAAATTTTATACATAAAAGTTGAAAAGTCTAATTAACAACATTAGTATGCCATGCCAAGATGCACCCCATCTACCAGAAATGGACATGATATTTGTCATTATTTAACTTGAAACCCAAGTATGTTAACACATCGATGGTCATATTGTGAAGAAGTGTTTTTAAACCTTGTCAAAATTCATGTTTATCATTTACGGAAGAGGACATCATGCATAAGTGCTTAACTTTTTTTATTGTTTTCTTTACTTTTCTTTAATTTATACCAAGAAACGGGACAACTGATGCAGATATGACCTTGACATTGGTAACTTGGCTTAAAATGTGAACAATGTTCATACATGGTTGTGACCATATTGTGTAGCAAGTTTTTCGAAAGTTGTCCAAATCCATGTTTGTAGATTTCCTCCAGCAAGCACAAATATAAGAGGGCACCATTTAAGTTTCAACTATGTATCATTACACCACCCAAAAAACTATGTATCATTACACACATTGAAATAAGTATTTTCATATAGTACTAATATGCGGTGGAAATTATTTATATTTTGCTAGAATACAATGAGTGCACTCTAAGAAAAATTCTCCGGACGTACTTAATTACTAAAAAACAAATCCTATCACTTGGAAATTGAAAAGCATTTTACTAAAAGTTCAGAACTCTCATTGACAACATTATTTACCAAAGTCAAGATGCTTCCTAGAACGAGATATAGTACATTTCCCTCCTCTACTCTGAACGCCATTTAATTTTGCACCCGGGCACGCTTCTTCGGGATGGGGTGGGAAGAGACCTCCTCGTCATTGTCCTCGGCCTCCTCCCTATAGTTTTCTTTGGCCTCCTCATCAACATCGACCTCAGACTGCTCCTCTTCCTCAGTCTCATCTTCCATCTTATCGGAGTCGCTCGGTGTTGGTGGTTGCGTCCCTTCGAAAAAGTGCTCCCAGTGGCTATCTTCTTCATTAGAGGAGTCAGACAACGACGGCAGCCATGACCCGTCGACTGAGTCTAGGCTTCCAAGCGGAGTTTTAGGGCCTTTCCCATATTTTAGGTCAATCGACATGTTCTGGAGAGAGTTGTCATATGATATTTTGGAAGGACATAGAGAGAGATCGAGCTCTAAGCAACAGTAGGTTGGGTGTTTTTGGTGAAAGGAGGGGTGCGTACTGTTGAAATTTATAATAACTATTTATAGTTGTCCTTATGTTAATACCTTGAAAAGTATCCCAATAATATCATAAATAGATTGTACCAGAGTCATCCTGTCAAAAAAATGGATTATACCAGACTTGTCGGTTCTTGATTTTTCTCGGCCCAAAGAATTCAGGAGGTTCCCACTTTATCCAAAAATTAAGAGAATCATGGAGATCCTATTGAATTACTCGGTGTATCTTACTTCCTCCGTTAAAAATTAAGTGTCTCTAGTAGTACATGCTTATCAAGCTACAATACTACTAGTATATGTATAATCTTCACAAAGTTGTGTCATCGAACTTGATTGATGGTGATATGGTGTGGGCCTCATATTTTTTTGCACCGCTACATCTGAGACTAGAAGTATAATCATTGTGTGAAAGCTTACACGGGAAGGAAGGAGAAAGGGAGAGAATGATGGATGGATGGTGAGAGGGGGTGAAGGAGAGAGAACATCTACTAGTAGTATGTGTACCAGTACCACGTGTCAGGAACCCATCGTAATATGTAACTTTTATTCTGAAGTTAGATATGAACCATGGTCAACTATGTGTGAAACCATTGGCTTAAAAACATCACCGCCTCACTAGGGAAAATTGAATTTCTTTTTTCCTAATTGTTGGAAACTCCCACATGAAACAATGCTTACTACACCAAGATGCACCCATCTACCAAACTATAGTGGGAACTCTATCAGATTGTAAACTATGATGTCAATATGGAATTGATGACCTTGGTCATTCGGGTTGAAATAAACCCGATAATGTCCATACACATGGTAGGATAATATTGTGAAGCTATTTTTCCAAAATTTGTCTAATCCCATGATTACCGTTTTCATGGCACGTTGTGCACAATACATGATAGTACATCATGATTAAAACTTTTGTTTTTTTGGCTTGGCTTGTTTTCATAAAGAAAGATGAGAAAGGGAGATAGATGTGAAGGATGGTCTAGGGTGGTTTCCTGCCTACCCAAGGGATCTGGTCAAACAAAAGGGTCTAGCGGGTTCCTCATGATAATAGGTGCCATTGGTTTCAATATCACCTGCTTTGAATGATTTTTGATTGAGTTAAACTCCATTATTCAAAAGGTCTAGAAATAGGTATTATGATTCAAACCGAAGTTTTGAACTTGGAGAGGGAGGGTCAATGGTACAGGTAGGTGGGTATGGTCAAGATGTACCTCCTAGAATTATTTAGGAATTTTCTGATGACTTTAGCTCCTTTTATTATAAAATATTCAAAAAGTCCTTAAGCAAAGTTAATGAATTCATTTGAAATTTTTGAATTTTCCAAGCTGGGTTTTTAGTGTCAGGAGATCATAAACACCATTTAAAACATTGGATAATTTTCTCAGAATTTAACAAGGCAGAAAAGTATTTAAAACAATTATTTTTTCATTTCTACCATTTAAAGAAATAAGCGAAAAGAATTAATAAAACTCTTCCAAAATTTTATTTTTGAAGTGGGGACATAGGATATGAGATATAGGCATCAAATGTGCATAAATTTGGCAAAGTTTTCTGGATAAAAACAAACTTTCCTTTAAAGAGGGAGTTTTGAGTTTTTTGTAAAAGAGGAGAATTAAAAAGCTTTTGTGCCAAAATAATTATGGAGACCTTTTGCTAATTTTTTATATGCAAGGTAGATGATTTCCACTTAGTGTATATATGATATGCAACCTTGGGTTTTGAAAATAAAACTTGATTTTTGAAGGAAAGCAAGAGGTAAAGGACCTTGGGCAAAGTTATGTTTGTACCGTCAAAACCTTGTTGGATCATGGAGCTCAGAGCTCCCCTTGGGTCATGGGCTACATGGATGGATAGAACAAGTGATATTGATCACCATGGTACAGAGGTTTGAGGTTGATCATGATTTATCTCTCCAAGGATTGATGCCAAACTTTGAATAAAATAAGGGTGCCAAAGCAGATTATCAAATAGCTTAAAAAACCCATGTGGGTTTTATAAGAACAAAGCTCCAATTGAAACAAGTGAAGTAGGGATTGATAAAACTTCATTATTAGAGAACAGTCATGGAAGAAATGAGTCCAAATAAGATAACATGGAGATGTGAGATTCTACCGAAGTAGGCTTGTTGATAAGATTTGTATAAAAGGTTATTTTCTTGTCTACAAAATGATCAAGAGCAAGTGGGTTAAAGATGATATAGCCAAGAGAAAGTGTGGACCTTGTAAGTCATTAATATGGTTTAAAATATGGTTCAAGTTCATTTCCAAAAAAAGAAGAAGGGTTGAGAAATAGAGAGACTCAAAAGTGAGACATTGATAACAGTTTTCCAGGCTTAGTCATTTTTGATTGATTTACGGTTTTTGACTATAATGTAAGAGAGGATGGTTTTGAGACGAGTCAAGGTTCCAAGGCATCATAAGTGGATGATGTTGAAATCTAGATTGGGTAGGAAGATCCATGCTTGATATGGGACTTCATTGACTTAGAAGCTTGTAGAAGGGATTTAGTCTAAGTTGAGTTAGTTGAGGAAGTATATGATAACTTTATTGGATAGAGATAAAATCAAGCTTGGATGACTTACTTAGGGCTTGTAAATCTTAAATTAGCTTGATCCTAGAGAATGAGCTCCTAGGGTAACTCATACTACTTCCTAAGCAAACAAGACAAATGCAGATTAAGTCATTCTTCTTAGCAAGCCACTCAACTACTAGTAGGGTTACCATAAAGCGTAGAATGAGATAAGGATGGGTATTTTGAAAAGGTTGGAGTTTTGAATAAGGTAAGGTCATTAGTACTTCTACCAAGAATAAGATTTAAAAGCTTTAGACAAGGTTTTGGAAAACCTAGAGGTAAGAGTAGTTGGAAGTTCTATCTTGAAAACATACGGAGAGTATATCATATAGATCTCCTTAATTTTGTTAATAGAAGCTAATAAAGTAATTTTTTTGTGAAGGCATCTTCGCTTAAGTTTTGAAATGCCAGAACATTTGAGAATATCTGAAATAAGCCAAGACAATTTTGTGAAATAACTTTTGTAAAATGAGGGTGAGGTAATAAGGAGTGTACCATCTAATACATAGCCATATGCATAAACACAAGCAATCATGCAAGTCAGTACTGCATCTCTACACAAGAGAAGTTTTTGTCCCCCCTAATTTTTGCATTCTGGATAATTAATCAGGGTATCTGAAATTGGGATGTTACAGACCTTTCCCCCTTACTGGAATCTCGTCCCGAGATTCTAGAGACTATAGTTAGAGGAGATTGTGAGTCAGGGTTAGTAATATGTGTCTTAAGCATACTGACTTATGGGCTTCGTCTTTGAACATGTTTACTGTGTCAGTGAGGTTGATCTTCATTCTTCTTGGATGCATAGAGAGTTGAGCATATTTCAGACCCAGTTGTGATGGACACTCTTATTTTCCAATAAGATTCAATATATTGAGGAATTAGGCTGGGCGAACTACCTCTTGTTGGAACTTTGTGAAGTACTCTTCTAGGATAGGATCTATAGCTTGAGGTATTATCTATAAGGATCCATGGTGTTTCCCTTAGAGGTTTATCATATCCTATTCGGCAACTTCGGATCAAACTCCTGAGGTCGTTTCTGGCGGATGGTTACTCTATTTTGTAGGAAAGATGCGGTCTTTCCACCTTAGGGTTAAACTATGGTAGATCAAAGATAACGTAGGTTCTTCCTTCTTGAGAGTCGTCGGAGAATACTAGGTGAATATCTCCATCTTCCGTCGAGAGTTGATATCTTAGGAAGATGTCCTCCCCCGGGGGGTCCTAAGAGGCTCATATACTACATTATTGGTACTTAGCCTATTCAAAGCTTTTGAAAACACGGATCTTCTGAACGGGTTAGAACTGATGGCGTTAGCAAATCTGTGGTTCAAGTGGGTCTCCAGCTGAAGTAGCAGAGGGTTTCGTAGAATCTTCAATTAGTTTCTCATTTGATGACTTATGAGTTGATGCCTGGTGAAAACACGTCAGATCTAGAAATCCTCCTGAAGTATCTTACGGTAGGCAGTCTTTGGGGTTTGAATGGGAAAGATATAGTCTTTCCACCTTAGAGCATCACTAATGTTCTTCGAGAAGGGTGTAGATCTTCTGCATGGGAGTGCTGGCGTGATGCTGGAGGAATGTTGTATTTCCCTAGGGTCTTGAGTTGAGTTCTTCGAGTGTCATCCCTTTTCGCATGAACCTTTTCGTGGGTTGTTTTCTAATGAAGCCTTGAGAGGTTATTTAAGGGATGGTAGCATTTTACAACACTTCTTGCTAGTCTTCAGTTTGAGTAGAGGCATCCAGCTCCAGAGGAGTTATCTTCACTTGAAATATTTGAATTACTTTGATCAACGGCGGAGTAGACTCGATGTCTTCATGCCTCCTTGTCTACGGATGTTGGGGATATGCTAAATGGGTATCACCATTGTATGTCTCTAAACTGGCTAACCTGGGTGACCCACGGTTGGTAGCATGACCCATGGCCTTCTGGGTGGCCCAGTTAGACGGATCCAGAAGGGAAACCCATGCTGGATAAAGGAAGGCTACATCGCAGTCACCGACCTACGTAGAGCCTTGGAGTACAAGACATGAAGACTAGTTAGTATTAGTGTAGGACTCTATAACTTGTCCGGCAAGGTCGTTTCCCTATAACCGTAGGATCTGGCGCCTTTATAAGCCGGGCCTGTGGGAGCCTGTAGGGCACGATTCATAACACCTCGCATAGCGAACCAATCCCTGTAACTCGGTGTATTGCCATTATAGTAATTTATAGAAGGAGTAGAGTTCCACCACCATTGTGGGACTTGAACCTGGGTAAGCTATGTTACCTCGTACCCCCCAACTCACTGCCCTCACCCACCTCTCTAAACACGCTCTTTGAGGACCCCTCCAGGGCGTACTCTTCGGCAATACCACGACAGTTGGCCCCCACCATAGGGCAATAGGCACTTCTACCTACCGGGTGAGGTCCAATCTCTTCGCGGGAATTGGTAACACCGTAGCCATTGGGCATGTTCTCTTCTCTAGCAACGTTTCGATCGTCCCTCTAGACAAGTTTTGGATCCTGACTAAGACAAACCCCACCCGCTGCTCTGTTGTCCCAATCGGGGACATCCACATCTTCATCAGCGAAACCCACTCGGGTCCTTGCTCCCAGGAAGTCGGAAACTCATCAAGACCCGCACGGACCGCCTCCGGGCAGGATACGTTCGCGAAAGGATGTGTCCCAGATATATCTTCGGAGTTTATCGGCTCAGATCAGAAAAATTCAAGGCCCACCCAAACCGCCCCTGTGTAGGATATAATGGTGGAAGGACCCTGTAGATATGCTTGGCTTCCCGGAGCATTCAAGAAACAGAGGTCACACTTTGTCAGCGTCATCACCATTTTTCGTCGGATTGAGGACAAGTACGCCATGAGGGGGTCCTCGAGACATGCGGAAGAGAGGGGTGTGAGACGTAAAGTATTCCGGGACGGTGAGCATACAAGTTTACCCAAGTTCGAATCCAACGGCTTTGGACGGATCCTACTCTTGGTAGCAATCCAGTAGTATGGCAGAGCCGGAATATGGGTTACAAGGGTTTCACCTGTGTGGGTTGAGATAGTAGACTATTGTGAGAGTGCTCTAAAGGCTTACCCTAGGACAACTTATATAGATATCCGGCCTAGGGTTTACAGGTGAGACCTATCCGACTACGACTTAGAGTCGGTCACAAAGTACATCTTGAACTACAAGTAACATAATAGGCCTATGTCAGAAAGTCTTCTGGGCCTTCCCGTAGCCAGACTGGACTCTGTCTCTTCTCCCTGACTGGGCCGTCTGTGAAGCAAAGCTCTAACCTGAAATGGGCCACCCTGGTCAGAAGCAAAGTGAGGATACCCGGAAAGTATATCCCCAACAACAGCACCCGGAATCCTCCAAGATCCAAAGTCGGATTTCATCATCGTCTAGCTTGATCTTCGGCTTGCAGAATCTTGAAGGGTTCCTGAAACTTCAAAAGAAAGGATAGGATCCGGGTATCAAATGAGTCGAGCCTATGAATACATTATTCGGTTTTCCATCTTGAAATTCAAACTAAACCAGAACTTGGTCTCTAACGTAACCTGACACCAGTCATGGTCAAGTCACGTCACTAACAGACATTCCCGTCAGCATGACCGTTGGTGGGTTTTCCTTTTGCGAAAGCGAGGCATCGTTTTAATGTGTGTGTGGAGATCGAGGCGGCGTAATAATCGCGTGGGGGTTACCTAGCTCCTTCCGCAATGCGTGGCACGGTTATTGTACACATTGCACGAATCTTGGCGTGGACGAAGGGTATAAGGGGTTGAGATTCTCTCCCTCTTCTCTTCACTAGCATTTGCGTCGCTTCCTTCCTCCCAATGCCTCCCATAAAAATAGAGCTCCTCTGCCTCCCCAAAATCTTCTAGCACCGCCCATCCCTGGTCACCACCCTACGGAACAATGGTTGTGACCTCATCTTACGCCGCCGCGGCGACGGCATCGACGGCTATGGTGGCGGAGAAGGAGAGCTTCCACGGGGTCTGGATCCCCTGTGTTTTGGATGACGCCAAGATCCGCGTCGTGGAGAACGAAGGACTCCTCCACACCGGTGACTGGCGGAGTGGCTACGGATAAACCGTCCCTACTCCTCGCACCGACGAGCGGGTGCACTTCGGCACCCACCTCGATAGAGGTTTGAGTTTCCCACCCTTAGACTTCTTTTGTGAGGTTATAGATCACTACTGAGTTCAAATCCATCTTCTTCCCCCAAACTCTCTCTTAGAGATGAGCGCGTATGCTTCTTAGTGCGAGGGGTATCTTGGCATTAGGCCAAGTCTCAGTCTTTTCCAGTTTTATTTTCATACCCGGAGAAACTACATCACAACCGGTATATTTATATTACCAGCACTCTTAGCTTTTCCGTTAGGAGAAAACGAGTCTATCCTCGGATTAAGGCTAGTGAGTCGGTGAAACAGTGGCCATCCACTTTTTTTATCACAAGGATATTCCTGCTCCCCGCAAAGCTACTCCTTTGACGACTTTTGTTGATGGTGCTGCCACGCCCCAAGAGTCCTGGGATGCAGAAGCGTCGGCTCTTAGTGACGGTCTGCTTCTTGCCAAGAGTTAGTTTGAATATCTAATGAAGCACAAGGGCCTTAAGGGGTCCGACTTGATTCACTGCTGGCTGGCACGCCGGATCCAACCTCTTCAACATCATGGAGACCGGCTTATGCATTCCATTACGGCGTCCAAGAAGGACACTCTCCGGATCTTCTCCAGTCCTTACACGGATAAGGAATACGAGTCCCAAATCAAGTGGTTGATAAGGGAGCGGATCGAGAGGAAAATCCCGGAGCTGTCTTTGGACATGCATATGGCTGAAGATCCTGTGGTGCCGGTAAGTTTCTAGTAGTAACTCGAATTATGTGTTCATCTTTACATTATTGTCTCTTTTCGCAATATTGAGATACTTCTACCTTTTAGCTTGCTAACCTCCTCGAGTTGAAGATTGCTCCTCTCAAGGGATATCCTCCTGAGATTTCTCAAGATGATGGAGAATTGATTCCACTGCCGGAGACCTTTACTCAAAAACGTAGGGCTCTGATAGTTGCTATTGGCACAAAGGAGGTGCCCATTGTGAAGAGGTAACTTTCCTAACAAAGTTTCTATATTATGTTTCTTAATTCTTTCTAAGGTGTAACGTTCTTTGTTCTGTTACCTTCTCAGAGCTAAACAGCTCATCAAGGGCAAGGGGAAAGGTGGCTCGTCGAAGCCCCTACGCAAATCCGAGCTGAATTTGACTTCTCCTGCCACATCACCTCCGACTCCTGCCCCTCAGCCTTCTACAACGCTGGAGATTACTCCATCTCCGACTATTGCAGAAGATCCGGCTCAACAAGCAGAGCCAATGATCCTCGGATCACAAACTGACGTCACCATGGGTGACTTAGGTTTTGATAAGGGTGAACCCCCCTCGGGTAATGATCCCTCGGCAGAGGTCTTCGCTAAAAACCTCCTCAACAATCCGAGTCTTGCCAAACTTGGAATTACTCGGAAGTCTGTGGAGGAGATCCAACGGCTAGCCCAGCAATGCTTGGAAAGCCGGAATATTACTGCCAAGGAGGAGGCACAAGAAGCGGAGGACATCAAGTACTCTGAACTCCTTGAGCAGATCCGTATTTGTGATGAGGGGCTGAGAACTGGTGTGCGTCCGACACCAGCAGTAATCCGGCTAACCCTCGCCGAGAAGGTTAACACCGAGGTGTCTATGAGCTTAAGAAAGCTCACGCATGAACATCATGTAAGTCGAATTCCAACTCACCTTTTTTACTTCATTTCATATCATATCCTCTAGCCCCCAAGCATGAAGTTGGATAGACAATCCGGATTTATGCTTCCCTAGGATGCCAAAGAATGAACTAGTGTAGCCCCCAAGCCTCATGCTGAAATTAGTAAAAATATTAGCCCGAGTCTTTAGTAGACTTCTGACTCTGGGTATTCTGACTTATAGGAAGTTAATTCTTATAACTAGGAATTGTTGAGGAATATCTACAACAAGCAGAGAGAGATCAGAGCTCTCCGGCTTGAAAATCCTAAAGGATGAGGCTGAAGGTAAACATTTTAGTCTTTGAACCTTGCTCTTTAGATCATAGTCGAATTATTTACTCAATTGTTTGTTCTTTTTTCTTATAGCACTGGTAAAGCAATCATGTGCTATGATTGAAGAATCTAAAAATCTGAAGACCCTGGAGGTGGAGAACACCAACCTACATCGGAAGCTGGACAAGTTCAAGGCAGATCACGAACGGAGCATTGCTCAAATTCTTGAATCCTCTACCATGGCCACCGACGAATGTGATCGAAAGATCGCGGCCCAGGATCAAAAGATCTCGGATATGAACGATGCTTTGTTCAGAGAGAAGGACATCACCGAGGCACTCCAGGATGAACTCCAGAGCCTACGGGAAGAGAAGACCAAAGTTGACAATGTCATCTTCGGTATGTTGACTTCCTTCTGACTTTCTTCTTTTTCCGACTCTTGGTGTTCGGATTTATTTTACTAACCTTTTGCATTACATGCGCAGGTCCTTTGAACTTACTAGATTAAGCCGCCGCTGAGTCTCGCACTAGCCGGCTTACCCAAGTCAGCGATTTACTTCATGATTTCCGCCAATCCTTGGAGGATATTGGCGAAGTTCTCAAGGTTCTAGACATGCATAGAATGTCCGGCTTTGAAGTGCGAGACAAGGCCAAGGAGATGCCCCAGGTCATCCAGGATTGGAACATGTCCTACACGTGAAACATAGTGTAGAACGCTCTCACCATGGTTATGAGCCACCATGGAAGAATGGAAATCTGGCAAGTAACCAGAGGGTATTTGACTGTGGATGAAGACGGACAAGAGCAGGACATCAAAGCCATCATGGACTCCTATGCTTGATATGGGTGCCACAGAGCTGACTTAACCAGCTATGCACTCATTTCTTCACTCGCAAGGAGACGCCTCCTCCGCCTGCCGAGGTAACAATAGAAGTCTCCGATGATGAACAAACGGTTTCGGATTTGAACATCTCGAAAAGATATCGAGGAGAGGCTGATGTATCCAGTGAGTCGGCAGCTCCTACCTCTCCCCCTGCATCATAGAATATCAGAAAAAAAATGTGTTATTCTGAAAACAATTTAGGTTGTAAATAAGTAGTATAATACTTTTGCTACTGCTAAGATTTGTTATTTCTACTTAGCACTTTTGGCTTTAATTTTATGTGCCTGAAACGTTTACATAAGCACTTTTTTTGTCTATGCTTATCGTTTATCTTCCTTTACACCTCGTCCCTTTTGTGAGACGGCAACCTTCAACACGGAAACTTTGCCGAGCAACGGAGGTCAATTGCCTAACCAGTTTAAACTCAGAAACAAAGTTGGCTTCCAGTACAATCAATTCACTACTCGGAATATGCCCACATCCGGCAATCAGATAAATAACCACAGTACCAACTAGCAATTTTAGATTTATACCCGAAGGTAGCAATTTTAGAATCGGAAATCTTAACCAGAACATACATGAGCATAAAGTACTTTCAAGTATTCTGGGATTTTTGACTGTGACATGAGCATTCGGAAATAAGATGGTAATATAAAACTTCTCAGAACAAATGAAGCAACCAATACTTTATTTCTTATGGAACATGTACACATATATGATTACAAAGAAAGATAAATTAAGAATAAAAGGGACGTAACTGAGCAATATTCCACGGTATGTCTAATTCTTCTGGTCTGTACTACCTCCAGCTCTCTTTCTTTTCTTAGTAGCAGGTCTTTCTTTGACTGGCCGCATATTAGTTAGATAGTAAGAACCATTGTGCAATACTCGGCTAACTTAAAAGGGCCCTTCCCATATTGGGGAAACTTTGTGCTTTCTTTTCTGCACAAGACGGAGAACCAAATCGCCCTTATTGAAAGACCGGTTTCCAACTCTCTGGCTATGATACTTGTGTAACTTCTACTGATAGTCTATTGATCTCATCTAAGCAACGACGCGAAATTCTTCAATTGAATCGAGATCATTTTGTCGAGAAATTTCGGCATCCTCTTCGATATAAGCCGCAACTCAGGGAGAAGTCTAAATCAAATCCAATTGACCAAGAAAAAAGGTGTGTATCCAGTTGACCTGTTCGGAGTTATTCGTAAGATCCATATCACAGAAGGTAATTACTCTACCCAAGCCCCCGCAGCATGTCGTAGTGGTGCTTCGAGTCTTGGTTTTAGGGCTCGTAGGATTAAACCATTTGATCTTTGGACTTGTCCATTATCCTATGGATGTGCGAGTGACGCAATGTCAAGCCGGATATTTTGTTCGTTGTAGAATTCGGCTAGCTCTCCCATAGAGAAGTTACTCCCGTTGTCCATGATAATACTATGCGGGTAACCGTATCGGATTATGACATCCTCAACAAATCTTCTAGATGTTGCTCCATCACAACTGGTGACAGGTTTAGCCTCAATCCATTTTGTGAATTTATCCACCATCACTAAGAGATGAGTAAATCCACTTGGAACATGTTTAAACGGACCTACCATGTCAAGCCCCCAGACCACGAAAGACCATGTTATAGTTATTGTTCATAGCTGATCAGCCGAAACGTGAGCTTGTTTGGCGTACTTTTGACAGCCTTTGCACGTCTTGACCAGTCGTTCGGCATCTGCCTTGGCTGTAAGCCAGAAAAAACCGCGTCGGAAAGGTTTTGCCACTAAAGATTTGGCTACAACATGGTTACCACACTCGCCTTCGTGGATTTCTCATAATATTTCCACTCATTCTTCCGGAGATACAACGCTAAAAGACTCCAGACATGCTCCGCTTATAGAGCTCACCACTAATTATTGTATAGGCTTTTGCTCGTCGGATGATTTGTTGGCTCAAAACCTCGTCTTCGGGTAGTTTGCCATCTACCAAGTAGTCAAGGTAGGGTTGACTCCAGTTGGGGATTATAGCCAGGACTGCTACTAAAGGTGAGTCGGATTTGGTAGGATATGCTTCGTCTACTCCTTTTATAGAGGGAACTTTGAGGTGCTCCAAGAAAGCGCCATCCGGGACCTTTTTCCATTCAGAGCCTATTCGAGATAGTGCGTCTGCTTCCTCATTTTCTGTTCTCGGGATGTGTTGGACCTCAAACCCTTCGAACGATTTAGATAGTTCATCCACAACAACTCTTTACGCTGCCATGTGTTTATTCGCATTACTGATATCCGATACTTGTTGGGCAAAAAGATCCGATTCTCCATAACACTTCAAATGTCGAATGCCGATATCCTTAGCAATCCGGATTCCATGCAGCAATGCTTCATATTCGGCAATGTTATTCATCGTCGTGAAGTGGATCTGCAACACATAGAAAGTTTATCTCCTTGGGGTGATTTGAGCACCACGCCAGCCCCCGAGCCCCCAAGCGCCTTAGACCCGTCAATGTGTAAGGTCCAATATTCCGACTCTGGGAGGGTCATATTATCCATTATCTCTGTCCAATCATCAACAAAGTAGGTGAGGATTTGGGATTTGATTGTTGTACGAGGTTTATACTCAATGTCAAAAGCTGAAAGCTCTATGCCCCATTTTGCGACACATCATGTAGCATCGATCTTGTTGATTATATCTCTCATGGGAGCCGTGCTCACCACGGTAATGGGATGTTCCTGAAAATAATGTCGTAACTTACAAGATGCGAAAAGCACACCATAAGCTAGCTTTCAATAGTGCGGATACCGCTGCTTTGATTCAGTTAGGACCTCGCTGAGATAGTAAGTCGGACGATGCACCAGGTGTTTCTGATTTTCCTCTGGTCTCTCCACCACCATGACGAGACTGACGACTCTATTTGTCCTAGCAAGATAGAGCAACATCGGTTCCTGTGGTTCCGGTGCTGCAAGGATAGGAGCAGATGAGAGTACTGCTTTCAGTTCTTGTAGTGCAGCTTCAGCTTCGTCAGTCCAAACAAACTTTTTGGTCTTTTTTAGGAGCTTATAGAGTGGTGTGGCTCTTTCACCGACCCATCTTACAAACCGACTAACTGCATCAATGCAACCGGTTAGTCTTTGAACGTCCTTCAGGCGAGTTGGCCTGGAAATATTGCGTATAGCCTTAATCTTGTCTCGGTTCACCTCTATGCCTCTTTGAGACACGATGAAACCTAAAAATTTTCTGGCTGATTTTCCAAAGAAACACTTCTTCGGGTTAAGCATTATGTTTTATTTTTGTAGATTGGCGAACATTTCCTCCAAGTCAGAAATTAAGGTTTCCTTCTTTTTGGACATCACCTCAATGTCGTCCACATATGCATGTACATTGTGTCTGATTTGGTCAGGGAGGCAACGCTGCATAGTGTGCTGGTACGTAGCTCCTGCGTTCTTGAGCCCAAAGGGCATCATAATAGAACAGAAGGTTCCAAAGGGGGTTATGAATGAAGTTTTGACTTTGTCTGATTCCTTCATGTAGATTTGGTGATAACCGGAATATGTGTCGAGAAAACATAGGAGTTCCGAGCCTGTCGTAGAATCGATAACTTGATGAATTCTAGGTAGAGCGAATGGATCTTTGGGACAAGCCTTGTTCAAGGCAGTATAATCAACACACGTCCTTAAATCAGTGGTGTCCTTTTTAGGGACCATTACAGGATTGGCCGACCAATCAGTATAGATGACCTCTTCTATGAATCCGGCTAACTCGAGCCGGGCTAGTTCCTTAGCCATTGCCTTACGCTTTTCATTACCAAAACGTCTTAGGAACAGTTTGACGGGTTTAGCATTCAGGTGTACATTTAGAGAGTGCTTGGCAAGTTCCGTAGGTACTCCGGTCATGTCAGATGGCTTCCATGCGAAGATATCTTGATTTGCTTAGAGAAACTTGACGAGCGCGCTTTCCTATGCGCTATCTAGGCCTACACCTATCTGGGTCACCTTGGAGGGGTCATCATCCTTCAACGGCATCTTCTTCGTCTCTTCCGATGCCTTGAACTCCAGATTCGGCTTTGTCACCTCCTTCTTCGTCGTGGGCATCTCGAATGAATCAATGGTCTTCTTGATCTCCTGGTACTCCTAGGCGTGCAACACGGCTTTAACAAAAGCGGATTTTCCATCCTTGCACTCTCGCGCCTTCTCCGGGTCTCCCCTAATGGCGATCACGGCGTTGGGACCTGGAATTTTCATCATATTGTAAATGTAACATGGACAAGCCATAAAAGCCTAGTAAGCCGGACGTCCAAATATAGCGTGTTACGCGCTCTTGAACGGGACCACTTCGAAGGAAAGTGCCTATGTCCCATCGTTCTTTGGAGTTCCAAAGGTGACATCCAAAGTGATCTCTCCCAGGGAATTTGCTTGTCTTCCTGGGACAGCTCCGTCAAAGATCACAGAGCTGTGATTTAGCTGCGTCTCCGAGGTCTGCATCCAGCGTAGCGTTTCGACATACATGGTATTGATGTTGTTCCGTCGTCCATGAGAGTATTGGAGAAACCATAGCCATCAATAAGTTGATTGACGTCTAAGGCGTATTTTCCTCGCATGTGCAACTTAGGCGGATGATCAGCACGGTCAAAGGTGATTTCCACTTCCGACCAATCCAAGAATTGTGGGATAGCAGGAACAGTTGCATTGAGCTCATGCAGAACTGCTTTCTTGACCTTTGTTGGTTGAGATCCAAGGAAAGTGACGTAAGTGTCTTTCTTCATTCGGAAGTTCTTCTTTCCATCCGGCTTGGGATTTGAAGAGTCAGCTTCCTCCATGTCGATATCTTCCTTGATCTCCTTCTCTTTTTCGGGATTCTTCTTTCCCTTCTTCCTCTTAGCCCTGTAGCCAGCGGCATCATCATTCTTGATGTCGTCATTCAAAAGACACTCGTTGTTTGTGTGAGACGAGCCCTCACTGGAAATGTCGGACTAGGAATAGGTGTTGCCAGGTTGCTGGTCTCCTCTTTGTTGGACCCTTGATGTCCCACGACCGCGTCCACGGCCACTGCCGTGCCCTCCTCATCCTCCAGACCCGAAAGTAGCAGTGACCACTGCCATTTCCGCGTTGGGTTTTTCTTACGAGGTGTTCTTGCGCTTCTGAGCTTGTTGCTTTAGTTGTTTTGCCGACTATGGCACAACTAGGGCGTTCAGTAATCCCTCTACATCGTTGTCAGCATCTGCATATTTGCTCGTTGTTTCTATCATCTCTCCCAGATCAGTGACCTTATGACACTTCAAGCGATGACGTAGTAAACCAATTGGGAGTCCTGCAATGAAAGCATCAATCGCAATTTGGTCATTAACTCCTTCACGTGATTTTTTGGTGTCGATCCATCGTCCGAGGTAATCTTGGCAAGTTTCTCTGGCTTTTTGGGTGCAACGCTGTTGGTCTCCGACCGTACAGGGCCTTCGATATGTGCCTTCGAAATTCCGAAAGAACGCGCTTTGCATGTCATACTAGATGTGGATGGTGTTCTCCGGAAGTTCATTGAGCCATGATTATGTTGTCTTCCACAACATAAGTGGGAGATATCGGGTTGCGACCAAGTTGTTGCCACCTTTGGTGATGCAGTAAGCCTGGAAAAAGATCCTGCAGCCAACTATCTGGCCGGGCCACACCATCGTAGGTTTGGATGTGTCTTGAGATAGGAAATCCTTCCGGGAAGTTTGTTTGTCGAATACGCGGTCCGAAACACTTTGGGCCTACATAGATATTATCTGACTCGTAGCGCCACGCCTCTATGTTGGAGTTAATCCGGTGTCTCGCGTCACTTGGTGACAGGGAATGCCATCTTGGTTGTTCGCTATAGCTGTTGTGCCTTGGAGCCGGACTTCGGCTTCTGACACCACCTCCTCTGCCATGATGCCCTCCTTGACCTCCTTGAGAGCCGTTCTGATGGCTGCTTGGTGGAGAGGGTGGAGCAGATGGATTGTTTTCGGCTGATCGCCAGCCTCCATCCGGAGCGTCCCTATTCCGGTTCTAGGGAGGGTCTTCATTGCGACGAGCCCCCTGCCGGCTTGACCCAGCACGGTGTCCGTCGTTCCTTCGTCCGTCACTCCCACCACAGTGGGGTTCAGCCGGAAGGCTTGTGTGTCTAGGAGGTGGCATTCTTTGATGGTCCTCCTCCTGACGTTTCTCTTTGTCTTCTTCCCTACGATCGTTCGACCCTTGCCGGGGAGGATTTCTCGGATACAGTGCATCAATTGCCTCCTGCTCTGCAGCTGGAGCAACATTGCGCTAGTCATGTGCGGTTCTATGGCGCTGCCCCGAAGATCCAGTTCTTGAGTAGTTGTCTTCCTGAAGGTCGGAACGGTGATGCTGCTCCGGAACACGTTGGGGCCTTATGTCGTTCCAGGCCGGATACATGCGACATTGGTCAGATTGAGAGAACAGTTTTCTTCTCCCGGATTTCGCAACCTTCTGCTGATCCAGACCCTTGGTGAAGCGGTGGACATGGAACTCCTTGAACTAGATCACGTCAGGTGGACACCGGTGAAGCGGATCCGGTACGATTGGGTAGCTTTCGGTGGCGAGGAAGCATAGCTTGGGCGGTCGATGACGCCATTGGCGGCGAGGAAGCAGATCTTGGGCGGTCGATGACACCATCGGCGTGGTGAACAACACCGCAGCTGCGGTGTAGTGGCAGAGAGACCCGGTGAACCAGATCCGGTGGGTGAGCGTCGGTGAAGCGACTCTGCATCGGCTCACAAGACCAGAGATCAAGCCGGTGCTGAAGGAAATATGCCCTGAGAGGCAATAATAAAGTTGTTATTATGTATTCCTTATATATGATAGATGTTTATTTTGCATGCTAGAATTGTATTGATCGGAAACATCAATACATGTGTGTTTAATAAACAAAAAGGGTTCCTAGTTATGCCTCTCTTATAGACTAGCTTGTTGATTAACAAGATGATCAAGGTTTCCAGATCATGGACATTGGATGTTGTTAATAACAAGGTAACACCATTGGTGGAATGATGTGATGAACATTCATCCGAAGTATAGCATTACGATCAAGTCATTATGTTTATATTGCTATAACATCATACGGAGTAATCTTTATCGTTAGACCATGAGATCATGTTAATTGCTAACACCTGAAGAGTATCTTGATAACATCAAACGTCACACCGTAACAGGGTGACTATAAAGATGGGTTCAGTACTACGAAGGTGTTATGTTGAGGCTCATGGGTCAAGAGTGGAATTTGTTAATCCCGAAGACGGATAGATATACTCTAGGCCCTCTCGGTGATATCACATTGAGATAGCTTGCAAGCAAGTGATGTGATCACTAGAATGTTATATCATGGGAACGAGAAAAGAGTGCATGTCGGTAACGAGATCAAACTAGGTATGGAGATACCGATGATCGAATCTCGGACATGTAATATATTGCGAGACAACGGGATTTACTTACAAGCGTTAAAGGTTCTCACGATCACAGAAGTCATCGTTGAATGTGTAGGAGTCAGTACGGATCTCCAGGTCCCGCTGCTGATTATTGATCAGAGATGGGGCTCGATCATGTCTGCACTATTCGCGAACCGTAGGGCGACACACTTAAGAGTTACCGGACAAAATTTTTGAGCACATATGTTTCAGACGAAAGAATTGCAAAGCGCGGGAATTGTTTCAATAGAAACCGGAAATTGTTTCGGGTGAAATTGCAGAAAGTGGTTCTGCATGTGATATTGAAATATTGCAAGGGGCTATATGTGCATGTTTGTTAATTAAAGTAATTAACAAAATTCTGAATAAATTTAATAAAAGAGTTTTATTAAATGAGAGAGCATTAAACTTGGATAATTTTAATGCATTTAAAGTGGAGACTTTAAAAGGGAGTGTGAAGAGGCATTTTAATGTGGAGGGGTTACCACCACATGAATGGGAGAGGTGAGGGGTCACCCCCATGCGCCGGCCATGGAGAGGAGGGGCACCCCCTCCTCCTATAAAAGGCCACCCATTCCCTCCTTCATCCTCACACCTCCTTGTGAAGGATCTCTCTCCCCCTATAGAATTATTCCCCCATGGTCTCAGATTAGCGAGATACATGTTACCGGTGGCATTTCGTATGGAAGGAGTTGTTGCTTCCGCTTGATCGCTGGAGCGAGGAGGTGGATGTTGTCCGGTGACTTGAACATGTGTGCGAGTACGGGCTGCTGGGTTGCGGCGCTCAGACTTCCTCACGATCTTGAGATCGGCAAGTGTATGACTACATCAACCACGAGTTCCTACTCGTTAACAAAACTCGTTGTCTTCGAGGGTAAGTTCTTGTTGGATGTATGTCCACCCGTTGCTTTGTACCTAGTAGGTACATCTTGGCGTGTAGTTCACCCCGTAGGAATTTTTTTGTTTTCTATGGTGCGGACCCAACAGTGGTATCAGAGCCTGATCTATGCGTAGGTGCTTTGCACGGGTAGTACACATATGTTTATATGTGGGCGATGATGATCATGTTATTGCATCTTCTATGTATTTTGGATATTGGTGGCAGAGTGGGACGAAGCAGCCCGGACGAACCTTACATGTCATCGTACATGAGACCGGTTCCACGACTGACATGCAACTTGTTTTGCATAAGTGGCTGGCGGGTGTCTGTCTCTCCTACTATAGTCAATATCTGATTTACAACGAGTTGCTAATAACTTAGTTATCCTCGTTGTGGTTCATGTTCGTAGGTGTGAACGGTTCTATCTCCGAAACCCCAAAGCCACGTAAAACATGCAATTTATAAATTAGAGGCGTCTAGTTTAGATCGTTGCTGGGCTAGTGTATTGATATGGTATTGTTGTAAGTAGATGTATGATAGATACTCTTACAACACATTCAACGTGTAAGTTCCATAGACCTTGGCCTTACACACAAAGGAATGATAGAGATCATACCACGATGCAAATTATAGGGATCAAATGCATGAACCATATCATCTCACTTTACACATTAGATGTTAGCATCTTATACTGCTAGTTTGGCGCTTTTGGTAGCATTATAAGATGATCCCTCATTTAGATATCAAGATACAATGTGTCCTTCCTTAAGTATGCACTGTTCTATGGATCGTGTTTTGAGACATCACGTGATGATCGGGTGTATTCGACCCTACGCTTTCATACAACGGGTTGATGGCTCAATGCACGGTGCCCAGGAAAGTGCTTGAAGGCAGTGTTGATGTAGAGTTAGTTGGGAACCCCAAGAGGAAGGTATGATGAGCACAGCAGCAAGTTTCCCTCAGTTATGAAACCAAGGTTTAATCGAACCAGTAGGAGCAAGGAAACACCTCAAAGGTTTTTCTAGCTGAGCTTTGGCAGGGCGCACTACCGGTGCTAGTAGCAACGTCGAGACCTGCACAACACAAACACAGAACTTTGTCCCCAACTTGCGATGAGTATGTCAATCTCACCGTGTTTGGCGTAAAACAAAGGATTAAACGTATCGAATGGAAAGAAGTAAAAGTTTGTAGAAAGTAAACACAAAGCAGTAAATAGTTTTAGATTATATGTAAAGAAAAGGACCGGGATCCATAGTTCACTAGAGGAGGCTCTCCTTAAGATAGATAACATGCTGGGTGAACAAATTACAGCAGGGAAATTGACAAACACCGAGAAAGCAATACATGCATATACTAATCATCTTGACTCCTTTGAGACTTGATTGGGTATTACAACATTATACATAGACCGCCATCCAACTGCATCTATGACTAATAATCCACCTTCAGGTTATCATCCGAACCCCCTCCAGTATTAAGTTGCAAGCAACAAATTATTGCTTTACGAACTGCGTGTAAAGTAAACAATACGATTATTCTATGAACAAAGGATTGTTGTTTTCTCCCTAGTAGCAACAACACATCTAGTACCTTAGAGATTTCTGTCACTTCCCTATATTACCAGAGGCATGAACCCACTATCGAGCGTAAATACTAACTCTTGGAGTTGCTAGCATCTACTTGGCCAAGATAGCTACTAACAACGGAAAGCATGTAAGATCTCAAATAACAAAGACATGATAGAATCAATAATCAATCTGAAATAGCATCTCAATATCCATCGGATCCCCGCAAACACAACATGCAGAATTATAAATAGATGATCTTGATCATGAACGCAGCTCACAAGATCTAGACATGAAAGCACAAAGGAGGAGAACCAGCCATTTAGCTACTACATGGATCCGTAGTCCAAGGATGAACTACTCACGTATCACACCGGAGGCTTGCATGGTGATGAAGAAGGCCTCCAGGGTGAATTCCCCTCTCCGGCAGGGTGCCGGGAAGAGCTTCAGATCCCTCCCGATCTAGGGATGGAGATGACGGAGGCTATAGACTCTTTCATGGATTTTTGATCGGGTACTTAGGGTTTACGTCCCGAGGGCATCTTATAGTCGGAAGGGGAGGCCGAGGGGGTGCCTGGGCTGGCCACACCACCCCCTGGCGCGGGCCAGGCCTGGCCGCGCGGCCAAGTGGTGTGGCTGCCCTCTGGCCCCTCTCCGTCTCGTATTCTGGCACTTGATGACATCCGGAAAAATAGGCACTTGGGCTCTTGTCCCGTCCAATTCCGAGAATATTCATTTTCTGACTTGTCTGGAACCAAAAACAGCAGAAAACAGGCAGCTGGCACTATGGCTCTCGTGAATAGGTTAGTCCAAGAAATCATATGAAAACTAATCCAAAGTTGGAACAAAACACAAGAAAGTGGATAAAACCAAGCATGGAACATAAAAAATTATAGATACATTTGCAATGTATCAACATCCCCAAGCTTAACTCCTTCTCGTCCTCGAGTAGGTAAGTGATAAAAAGAAAGAATAATTTTTTAGGTGACATGCACCATCAAAGGCTTGATCAAAGTATTTGTAAAACATTCAAAGATGGGATCGTAGTACTTCAATCATAGCATGAAAGACAAAGTTCTAGCAATAAGCAAAGAAACTATGATGCAACATGAAAAGGCACAAACAAAATATTCATGAATAACAATGCTTTGCAAGACGTTTGTTTTTTCTCATAAATAAAACATAGCATAATAGTATTCAGCTTGTCCCTCAATAGAGTAGCAAATATAAATGCATAGGACACCTTCAAAGTTCATAAGAGTGACTAGATACAATAGTTTAAAACAAGCAATAACAAGTTATGCATCAATCAACTAGTCTTGGGACAATGCACATAGAACTAAGAATGGCCACTATGCTCTCAAAGTAGGTGCATAAAGATAGAAGGTGGAGACTCAATATAATGGTGGAAGAAAGGCCTTTTGTAAAAGGAAGTAGGGATTCAAGTCTCATAAAGAGCTTCCAGAAATTATGATACTTATAGCTTTCAGCTCTCATTGCCCCTATCATAAGCATCTTGAAGTGATTAAGGTTAAAGTGAACAAACTACGGTGTACATGCTTGAAGAAGTATAAGTCAGAAATCTCATGTCCCTTGTATACGAGGGCCGCTCCTCATGCTACTCAAGTTTAGTCACTGGTATGTTCTTGTCATCGTAAGTATATGTGTATCATTAAGAACCGCCAATGGGGTACCCCCTTGCCCGATGATATGGAAGAATCCCCATATCAAAATGACAAGGCAAGCAGACAATGAGCATGTCAGCATTCTTCTTATTTACCATGGGAATATGGTGCTTTTTTCTCTCTTTCCTCTTTTCATAGTATCTCTTTTTTTGTTTTTCTTTTCTATTTTTTTCTCAATATAGGACTCTTTTTTTATAAGAAGAATGCTTCATAGACAGCTCATTATGGTTACGCTGCAGGTTTCCACCATGTCAGCATGGATTAGACCAGCGGCCCAGGCGTTTCTCTAACACATATACATAACTCCATGGACTTACAAGCGCCCCTTTCATTTCACACCGACGACATCCATATACAAAAGAGCATGATATCAACTAGGTACAAGTACCAAGTGCAATGTTGAAAGCGTTCCCCATGAAAGCATGGTTCTGCTAATTCCAGACAAATAAGTGCAAGCATATACAACATAGAAGACACAATGGTTCAAGTTTATTAAGGGCAAGTAAAGTAAAGTGTGCCATCAAGTTCGTGAGAGCTTTAATCACTAGTTTTCTCATAACAAGTGGAAGGTAAAAAAAAGCATGAATGTACTTGGAATAGCATAAGCTAGTAGGTGGTATGGTGGACTCATTGGAATAACTTGGTTTAGGGAGTTGGATGCATGAGTGGAACTCATACTTTGTTGTGGAGGCTAGCAATAGACTGGGAGCGACAAACTAAGAGAGCAATAATGGCCATAATCATGAATAGCGACAAAACATCATTGATCAAAGCATAAAGTGATACTACAAGTTGAAAACTAAAGGATCATAAAGGCTATGGTGACTTGAGACAGTCATAACATGGTGTAAGCATGCGCCAAGTCAACCCAAATAAAGCATCAAAGGAGAATACCACTATACTATGCTTTAATATTCTAAAACAACGCATGATTCATCCAAGGCACATTAAGCAATCTCAATTGTTTATAACAAGTCATGCTACAACAAAGAATACTAAGCATAAAGCAAAAACAATATAAAGCATGGCATGACAAAGCATAGGCCACAGTAAAAACAAGCTCTTTTAACCACATAAGTATGAACTTTCCTACTCTTTTCCAAACCAAACCAAACTATTTGCAAACCAAAGTATGAAAGAGGGATTCCAACCAATTTATTCAGCAAACTAAGAAAACCAAAGAAAACGAAAACCAAAATGAAAACCAAAAAGAAGACGCTCCAAGAAAAACACAATTGTGCATGAAACAATAAAAATGAAGCGTTTCGATGAAACCTAGAATTTTTATTGATGAAGAAGGGGATGCCTTGGGCATACCCAAACATTGACGCTTGTACTTCTTGGATATTTCTTGGGGTGACACGCGTGGCATCCCCAAGCTTGAGCTTTAGTCCATCCTTCATCTCATTACTCATTCCTTCCATACACCTGAAATTTTTCCTTCATACAAAACTTCACACAATCTCATTAGCAACATTAGTGCACTTAAGATAAATAAGTCTCAAGGTTCAGTTCTAAGACCAAATAAACTTCCATTAGAACACTATCTACTTTATCACTTCCTCCAAAAATCTCAATTCCCCGAAAGAACTCAAGAAGGAACCAACAAGAAGCAAATGCAGAAAATGGCAGAAATCTGTCAGAACAGAACAACAGGTAAAGACGAATTTTTTCGAAGACATTATGTTGCTCAAATGAAAAAGTGTTCAACAACGAAAGTTATATAACAACCTGGGGCAGAAGCACAAACAATTACAGCTCAATCCGACATATAGAGCTCTCTCACGAATTTTTATGGTGAAGCACAAAAATCTGTTTAGGGACAGCAACTTTCCAATCATTACTTCACTCTCATTAGAGGTTACTCTTGGCACAAAAAGCAAATAAAAATGATAAGGAGAGGTTATTACAGAGGTAATAACTTCCAAGACTCATCTAAAACTCTTGGGTTATCTCCCAACAAGTACTTTTGTTTAACGCCTTTAAGTTAGGCATAAGAAGCAAAGAAAGAATCAAGTGTTCTCAAATGAAGAAGTATTAAGACCAAATTTTGTTTTCATAGGAGAAGAAAAAGAAATCTTTTCTCTCTTTTTAGGGAAGTGTTATATACCTTTCTTGAGTGGGAGTTGATATTTAATGGTGCCTTCTTTCATATCAATGATGGCACCAACAGTTCTAAGAAAAGGTCTTCCCAAAGTAATAGGACAAGAAGCATTGTATTCAACATCCAAAACATAGAAATCAACGGGGACATAGGAATCGTTAACCATCATAAGAACATCATTAAGACTCCCCATGAGTTTCTTTTTAGCATTAGCATCAAGTGGGACATTCAAATAACAGTCTTCAAGAGGAGGAAAATCAAGCATATCATAAACCCTTCTAGGCATAATAGAAACACTACTATCAAGATCACACAAAGCTTTGAAATCAAAGTCATTCACTTTCATATTAATGATGGGTTGACAACCATCTTCTTGCTTTATAGGAATATAAGCTTTATGTTTCATCTTTTCTTCTTTAATCTTTATGAGAGCATCAATAATGTGTTTTATAAAAGCCATGTCCATAGCACTAGCATTAGGACTTTTGGCAAGCTTTTGTAGGAACTTAATAACTTCAGAGATATTGCAACCATCAAGATCAAAATCAACTTTATCATCTAAAGTAGGAGGACTATTACTAGCCTCAACACTAGTGATGGTGATAGTAGAAACACTAATGTTTCTAGCAATTTCATCTTCTCTTTCCCACTTAGCATGTAATTCAGCTAATAGTCTAACATTTTCATCAATTCTTACTTGTATAGCATTAGTAGCTGCAAAGGGATTCTCATTAGCTTCAGGTTTAGCAGCCATTTTATTCAAAGTAGATTGACCTTCAGCCAAAGATGTTATATTTCTTTCAGCATTAGAGAGTTTTTCCTCAATAGTTTTATTGAAAGCAGTTTGTTTACTAATAAACTCTTTAATCATAACTTCAAGTTCAGAGGGAGCACTCTTTTATCGTTGTAAGAATTCCCATAAGCATTACTATTGTTGGGAGGATATGGCGTATAATTGTTGTTACCAAAATTGTTCCTATAAGCATTATTACCATAAGCATTATTGCCAAAGTTGTTTTTTCTTATGAAGTTCACATCAACTTGCTCTTCTTGAGCAACCAAAGAGGCTAGAGGAACATTATTTGGATCAATATGGGATTTCCCATTAACAAGCATGGACATAATAATATCAATTTTATCACTCAAGGAGGAGGTTTCCTCAACAGAATTTACCTTCTTACCTTGTGGAGCCCTCTCAGTATGCCATTCAGAATAATTAACCATCATATTGTCCAAAATTTTTGGGGCAGCACCCAAAGTGATGGTCATGAAGGTACCTCCAACAGCCGAATCCAATAGGTTCCTTGAAGAATAGTTCAATCCTGCATAAAAAGTTTGGATGATCATCCAAGCAGTCAGTCCATGAGTGGGACAATTCTTTACCAAAGATTTCATTCTTTCCCAAGCTTGAGCAACATGCTCATTATCAAGTTGTTTAAACTTCATTATTTCACTTCTCATGGATATAATCTTAGCAGGACGATAGTATTTTCCAATAAAAGCATCTTTGCATTTAGTCCAAGAATCAATACTATTCCTAGTTAAGGAATTCAACCATTCTTTAGCTTTTCCCCTCAAAGAGAAAGGAAACAATTTCAGCTTAATAATATCACCATCTATATCCCTATGCTTTTACATCTCACAAAGTTCAACAAAGTTATTTAGATGGGAAGCAGCATCTTCATTACCAATACCAGAAAATTGCTCTCTGATAACAAGATTGAATAAAGCAGGTTTTATCTCAAAGAAAGTATTTTCAGCCACAGGTGGAGCAATAGGTGTGCTCATAAAATCATTGTTGTTGGTGCTAGTGAAGTCACACAACTTAGTGTTTTCAGGAGTAGTCATTTTTTTGGGTTTTCAAATAAGAAAGCAAACAAGTAAAACTAATTTTTTTTGTGTTTTTTGAATAACAAAACAAGCAAAAAAAGCAAAAGAAACTAAGCAAAACAAAAACAACAAAGTAAAGAGATTGGTTATGAGGGACTCCGCTTGTGAAGATGTCCTTGACTCCCCAGCAACGGGGCAAGAAAATCGCTTGATGGATCAATGCATGGCGCCCAGAAAAGTGCTTGAAGGCGGTGTTGGTGTAGAGCTCGTTGGGAACCAAAAGAGGAAGGTATGATAAGCACAGCAGCAAGTTTCTCTCAGTTATGAAACCAAGGCTTAATCGAACCAGTAGGAGCAAGGAAACACCTCAAAGGTGTTACTAGCTGAGCTTTGGCAGGGTGCACTACCGGTGCTAGTAGCAACATGGACACCTGTACAACACAACCACAGAACTTTGTCCCCAACTTGCGATGAGTATGTCAATCTTACCGTGTTTTGCGGAAAACAAAGGATTAAACGTATTGAATGGAAAGAAGTAAAAGTTTGCAGAAAGTAAACACGAAGCAGTAAACAGTTGTAGATTGTATGTAAAGAAAAGGACCGGGTTCCATAGTTCACTAGAGGTGGATCTCCTTAAGATAGATAACATGCTGGGTGAACAAATTACAGCGGGGCAATTGACAAACACCGAGAAAGCAATACATACATATACTAATCATCTTGACTCCTTTGAGACTTGATTGGGCATTACAACATTATACATAGACTGCCATCCAACTGCATCTATGACTAATAATCCACCTTCAGGTTATCATCCGAACCCCCTCCAGTATTAAGTTGCAAGCAACAGATTATTGCTTTACGAACTGCATGTAAAGTAAACAATACGATTGTTCTATGAACAAAGGATTGTTGTTTCCTCCCTAGTAGCAACAGCACATCTAGTACCTTAGAGATTTTTGTCACTTCCCCAAATTACCAGAGGCATGAACCCACTATCGAGAATAAATACTAACTCTTGGAGTTGCTAGCATCTACTTGTCCAAGATATCTACTAACAACGGAAAGCATGCAAGATCTCAAATAACAAAGACATGATAGAATCAATAATCAATCTGAAATAGGATCTCAATATCCATCGGATCCCTGCAAACACAACATGCAGAATTACAAATAGATGATCTTGATCATGAACGGAGCTCACAAGATCTATATATGAAAGAACAAAGGTGGAGAATCAGCCATTTAGCTACTACATGGATCCGTAGTCCAAGGATGAACTACTCACTCATCACACCGAAGGCTTGCATGGTGATGAAGAAGGCCTCTAGGGTTAATTCCCCTCTCTGGCAGGGTGTCGGGAACAACTTCAGATTTCTCCCGATCTAGGGATGGAGATGACGGCGGCTACAGACTCTTTCATGGATTTTTGATCGGGTACTTAGGGTTTACGTCCCAAGGGCATATTATAGTCAGAAGGGGAGGCCGAGGGGGTGCTTGGGCTGGCCACACCACCCCTTGGCGCGGGCCAGGCCTGGCCGCGTGGCCAGGTGGTGTGACCGCCCTCTGGCCCATCTCCGTCTCTTATTCTGGCACTTGATGACATCCAGAAAAATAGGCACTTTGGCTTTTGTCCCGTCCAATTCCGAGAATATTCATTTTCTGACTTTCCTGGAACCAAAAACAGCAGAAAACAGGCAGCTGGCACTATCGCTTTAGTTAATAGGTTAGTCCAAGAAATCATATGAAAAGTACTCGAAAGTTGGAACAAAACACAAGAAAGTGGATAAAACTAAACATGGAACATCAAAAATTATAGATACATTTGCAATGTATCACGGGTGTAAAACAGTTTTACTAAGGTTTTTACTTGGCGAGCCTAGCATGTACAGACATGGCCTCGGAACACGGACCGAAAGGTTAAGCATGAGTCATATGGTTGATATGATGCC
Source organism: Avena eriantha (assembly GCA_910589775.1). Lineage (NCBI taxonomy): Eukaryota > Viridiplantae > Streptophyta > Magnoliopsida > Poales > Poaceae > Avena > Avena eriantha. The sequence continues at coordinate 113,058,660 of OU342740.1, forward strand.
CATATAGATGCCCGCCTTTGAAGCTACACCAACTCACGTGATGATCGGCCTTGGTGTAGTGGATTTGGTTCATGTAATCACCAAAAAGGCACGAGGGATATCGTTTTTGAGTGGGAGTTCATTAGTAATTTGGATTAGTTGAACTCAATCTATCATAAACTGAGTCTAAATACACTTTACAAACTTTGTTGTAGATGGCACCACCTGCTTTTAATTTCAATGTGTTCATGGAGAAAGAGAAACTTGCTGCGAATGGTAGCAACTTCACCAAATGGGCTATGAATTTGAGGATTCTCCTCACTGCTGCACAAAAGCAATATCTTCTAGATGCGCCGCTAGGCCCCCCACCAGCTCCTGATGCCCCTGACAAAGAAAAGAATGTCTATGTGACTTGTTAGGACGACCACAACTTAGTTCATTGCGGCATAATGTATGGGCTGGAGCCAGAACTTCGAAAGAGTTTCAAAAATGGTAATGCCTTTGATACCATGGGAGAATTGAAAATAATTTTCGATACCCATGCTGCCGTAGAGAGTTATAATGCTACTAAAAAGTTCGTTAGCTGCATGATGGAGGAGAATAGCTCCGTTAGTGAGCATGTACTCAAAATGTCTAGGTACGCCGATAAGCTTGTGGCCTTGGGAATAACGACTCCCATTGACTTAGGCATACATCATGTTCTCCAAGCTCTGTCACCTAGCTACAAGAGCTTCGTGATGAACTATAATATGCAGGGCATGAAGTAGACTCTTCCCGAGCTTCTGTCAATGCTTAAGACTGTAGAAGTGGAGATTAGGAAAGAACATCAAGTGTTGATGATCAATAGGACCACCGGTTTCAAGAAGGACAAGAAAGGTAAGCACAAGGGAAAGAAGGGTGGAAAATCTATTGCCGCGCCTGAAAAGAAACCCCGAGCTGGCCCTAAGTCCGATACCGAGTGCTACTATTGCAAGGGGACTGGCCATTAGAAGCGCAACTGCCCCAAGTATTTCGCGGACAAGAAGTCTGGCAAGGCAACCAAAGGTATATGTGATATACATGTTATTGATGTGTACTTGACTAGTACTCGCTGTAGCACCTGGGTATTTGATACGGGATTAGTTGCTAATATATGGAACTCGATTCAGGGGCTGCGGAACAAGCGACAACTAGCAAGGGATGAGATCACAATGCGGGTCGGCAATGGATCAAGAGTTGATGTGATCGCCATCGGAACGCTACCTCTCCATATGCCATCGGGATTAGTCATAAACCTAAATAATTGTTATTTGGTGCCTGCACTTAGCATGAACATTGTATCCGGATCGTGTTTGATGCAAAGTGGTTATTCGTTTAAATCTGAAAACAATGGTTGTTCGATTTATATGGATAATATCTTTTATGGTCATGCACCTATGTTGAATGGTTTATTTCTGATGGATCACGATAGTAATATTACGCACATTCATAATGTTAATGCTAAAAAGATTGAACTTGATGATGATATATCTGTATATATGTGGCACTGCCGTCTAGGTCATATTGGCGTTAAACGCATGAAGAAACTCCATTTTGATGGACTTTTGGAATCACTTGATTTTGAATCATTTGATACATGTGAGCCATGCCTTATGGGCAAGATGACTAGAACACTGTTTTCCGGTTCAATGGAACGGGCGACAGATCTATTGGAAATCATACATACTAATGTGTGTGGAACAATGAGTGTGTCGACGCGAGGTGGATATCATTATTTTGTTACTTTCACGGGTGGTTTGAGTAGATACGGGTATATCTATTTTATGAAACACAAGTCTAATTTTTTTGAAAAGTTCAAGGAATTTCAGAATGAAATGGAAAATCATCGTAATAGAAAGATCAAATTTCTACGGTCTGACCATGGAGGAGAGTATCTAAGTTACGAGTTAGCACACACATGAAAGAGTGTGGAATAGTTTCACAACTCACGCCTACCGGAACACCACAACGTAATGGTGTGTCGGAACGTCATAATCGTACCTTATTGGATATGGTTCGATCTATGATGTCTCTGACTGACTTCCACTGTCATTTTGGGGTCATGCATTGGAAACAACTGCATTCACTTTAAATTGGGCACCATATAAATCCGTTGAAACGACACCATATGAATTATGGTTTGGAAACAAACCTAAGTTGTCATTTCTTAAAGTTTAGGGATGCGATGTTTATGTGAAGAAACTTCAACCGGATAAACTCGAACCCAAAGCAGAAAAATGCGTCTTCATAGGATACCCTAAGGAAACGATTGGGTATACCTTCTATCATAGATCCGAGGGCAACGTTTTTGTTGCCAATAATGGATCCTTTCTTGAGAAGGAGTTTCTCGCAAAATGTGTGAGTAGTCGGAAGGTAGAATTCGAAGAGGTTATTGAACCTTCTCTTCATGAAATCGCGAGTGGCGCAGCACCGGAAGTTGTTTCGGAGTTGACTTAACCTAATGAAGAGAGAGCTAATGATATTGATCATGAAACTCCGAAAGAGGAAACTACCAAACCTCGCAGGTCAAGCAGGACACGTGCAGCTCCTGAACTGTACGGCAATCCTGTTGTGAATTTCATGGTTGATGAAATGGATGACCCTGCGACGTATGAAGAAGCGATGATGAGCCCGGATTCCAACAAATGGCTAGAAGCCATGAAATCCGAGATGGAATCCATGTACGAGGACCAAGTTTGGACCTTGGTGGACTTACCTCACGATCGAAAGGCCGTTGAGAATAAATGGATTTTCAAAAGAAAAACTGATGCTGATGGTAATGTGACCATATATAAGGCTTGACTTGTCGCAATGGAGTTTCTACAAATTCAAGGAGTTGACTATGATGAGACATTCTCTCCAGTAGCGATGCTTAAGTCAGTTAGGATTATGTTAGCAATTGCTGCATATTTCGATTATGAAATATGGCAGATGGATGTCAAAACTGCGTTCCTCAATGGTAATATTGAAGAAGAGTTGTATATGATACAACCTAAGGGTTTTTTCGATCCTAAGGACGCTAATAAGGTATGCAAACCTCAATGATCCATCTATGGACTGAAGCAAGCATCCCGAAGTTGGAATCTCCGCTTTGATGAGGTGATCAAAGAGTTTGGATTTCTCCAAACTTATGGAGAGGCTTGTATTTACAAGAAAGTGAGTGGGAGCAATGTGGCATTTCTGATATTATATGTGGATGACATATTATTGATTGGAAATGATATAGATCTTTTAAACAGTGTTACAAGTTATCTAAACAGCAAATTTTCGATGAAAGACCTTGGTGAAGCGTCATATATATTAGGCATTAAAATCTATAGAGATAGATCAAGGCGCCTAATTGGGCTATCGCAGAGTACATACATTGATAAGATATTAAAGAGGTTTAATATGGACGAAAGTAAGAAGGGGTTCTTACCTATGTTGCAAGGCAAGACATTGAGTAAGACTCAAAGTCCGGCTACGACGGAAGAAAGAGAGATGATGGATAAGATCCCCTATGCCTCGGCCATAAGCTCTATTATGTATGCCATGCTATGTACAAGAGCGGATGTGGCACATGCTATTAGTTTGACTAGTAGGTACCAATCTGATCCATGGTCGGAACACTGGATAGCGGTAAAGAACATCCTCAAGTACTTGAGAAGAACTAGGGATATGTTTCTTATATACGGAGGTGAAGAAGAGCTAGTCACTAAGTGTTATGTCGATGCTAGCTTTGACACCGATCCGGATGACTCTAAGTCTCAATCCGGATACGTATTTCTCTTGAACGAAGAAGCAGTTAGTTGGAGGACTTCCAAACAACCTGTGGTGGCTGGATCAACGACGGAGGCGGAATATGTTGCTGCTTCAGAAGCGGCGCAGGAAGCGGTTTGGATGAAAGAGTTCATGAAGGAACTAGGTGTGGTTCCTAGTGCATTGGACCCAATAGTGATCTATTGTGACAACAATGGAGCCATAGCCAACGCAAAGGAACCGAGGTCTCACAAGATTCCAAGCATATTAAGCGCTGGTTTCACTCCATCCGCGAGCATGTCAAGGATGGAGATATAAAGATTTGTAAAGTACACACGGACCTAAATGTAGCAGATCTACTGACTAAAGTTCTCCCTAGGGAAAAACATGATCAACACCAGAACTCCATGGGTGTTAGATTTATCACTATGTGAACTAGATTATTGTCTCTAGTGCAAGTGGGAGACTAAAGGAAATATGCCCTGAGAGGCAATAATAAAGTTGTTATTATGTATTCCTTATATATGATAGATTTTTATTTTGCATGCTAGAATTATATTGATCGGAAACATAAATACATGTGTGTTTAATAAACAAAAAGGGTTCCTAGTTATGTCTCTCTTATAGACTAGCTTGTTGATTAACCAGATGATCAAGGTTTCCTGATCATGGACATTCGATGTTGTTAATAACAAGGTCACACCATTGGTGGAATGATTTGATGAACATTCATCCGAAGTATAGCATTACGATCAAGTCATCATGTTTATATTTATATAACATCATACAAAGTTTTTAGTCCTTAGACCATGAGATAATGTTAATTGCTAACACCTGAAGAGTATCGTGATAACATCAAACGTCACACCATAACAGGGTGACTATAAAGATGCGTTCAGTACTACGAAGGTGTTATGTTGAGGCTCATGGATCAAGAGTGGAATTTGTCAATCCCAATGATGGATAGATATACTCTAGGCCCTCTCGGTGATATCACATTGAGATAGCTTGCAAGCAAGTGATGTGATCACTAGAATGTTATATCACGGGAACGAGAAAAGAGTGCATGTCGATAACGAGATCAAACTAGGTATGGAGATACCGGTGATCGAATCTCGGACATGTAATATATCACGAGATAAAGGGATTTAGTTACAAGCGTTAAAGGTTCTCACGATCACAGAAGTCATCATTGAATGTATAGGAGTTAGTACGGATCTCCAGGTCCCGCTGTTGTCTATTGATCACAGAAGGGTCTCGATCATGTCTGCATTATTCGTGAACCATAGGGTTACACACTTAAGAGTTACCGGACACCATTTTGGAGCACATATGTTTCAGACGAAAGAATTGCAAAGCACAGGAATTGTTTCAATAGAAACCAGAAATTGCAGAAAGTGGTTTTGCATGTGATATTGAAATACTGCAAGGGGCTATATGTGAATGTTTGTTAACTGAAGTAATTAACAAAATTCTGAATAAATTTTGATAAAAGAGTTTTATTAAATGAGAGAGCATTAAATTTGGAGAATTTTAATGCATTTCAAGTGGAGAATTTAAAAGGGAATGTGAAGAGGCATTTTAATGTGGAGGGGTTACCACCACATAAATGGGGGAGGTGAGGGTCACCCCCCCCATGCGCCGGACATGGAGAGGAGGGGCACCCCTCCTCCTCCTATAAAAGGCCACCCATTCCCTCCTTCATCGTTACACCTCCTTGTCAAGTATCTCTCTCCCCCTCTAGAATTATTCCCCCATGGTCTCGGATTAGCGAGATACATGTTCCCCGTGGCATTTCGTCTAGAAGGAGTTGCTGCTTTCACTGGATCGCTGGAACGAGGAGGTGGAGGTTGTCCGGTGGATTGAACGTGTGTGTGAGTACGGATGCACTGCTGGGTTGCGGCGCTCGGACTTCCTCACGATCTTGAGATCGGCAAGTGTACGACTACATCAACCACGAGTTCGTACTCATTAACAAAACTCGTTGTCTTTGAGGGTAAGTTTTTGTTGGCTGTATGTCCACCCGTTGCTTTGTACCTATTAGATCGATCTTGGCGTGTATTTCACACCGTAGTAAATTTTTTGTTTTCTATGCTGCGGACCCAACAGGTGCGTGCGGTGGCCGTGGAGGCGACAGAGGAGCTTGGGATTTTTTGGAGGGCCGGGGGGAAAAACTATGGGAATCAGGACCACTGTATAGGTGAATGGCAATATAATTACTATCGTGCCCCTGAGGCACTGACTTTAGCGTGCCCATCTATTGTCTGAGCAATGGGTAGAACAGGAAATTTAAAGACAAAAGTTTTTGAAACAGAGGGGCGCGAAATGCTTCAAGGTCGGTGTGTGATATTGCCGCTCGATTGAGATTTGAATTTGGCCCATGTCCAGCTAATAATAATACAAAAATGGTACTATCCGGTGGGAGATTTTGCCGCAAAGCTTTTGAATCGGTGGGCCGGGAAATGCTTCAAGGTCGGTGGGTGATTTTGTCGCTCGATTCAGATTTTGAATTTGGCTAGCGTCCATCTAGTAATAGAAAAAGGTAGTAGACCTTAACCTATCTGTCCAGGAAATCAAAGCCGAGAGTCACATCAACTGATCATCCATATCCATAGTAGTAAAAGGCACGTGACACAATTTCCATACCACTATATAGTGCTTGACACTTCTTTTCAAAACAAAAAATGACTATGTTGCTTCACAATTTCCATACCACTATATAGTGTATGTATAACTTCGAACATCGGCAGTTGGATATAGATTGGCAAAACTCGACATTGTTGACCATTGGATCTCTTTCAATACATTTGATGATGTCATGTCTAGCATATATAGGATCCCGTTATTGTTAGACTCTAGCACCATGAATATACTATGCACAGAAAGTACAGAGAACATGGTTTTGAATGCCACAAGCCAAGTTTCCAGATATAGTGGACAATGTTTTATGTATGATTCCCAAGTTTTATGAGTTTTCAAAGCTTCTGAGCTAACTCGGACCAGTCAAATGATTTTATGTCTCTATTAACAAAATCATCTCATATTTGAACTAGAAGCTCTAGAAAGTGGTAGATTTCTATCAAAATTCTACGAAAATATTTTGGTGGTATGCATTAGGTAGTTAATATTTCGAAAACAATCGAGAGTTTTGACAAATTCAAATTCCTGCTAAGGATTCGTATCTTGACAATTTTGAACACGTTTTGAAACAATCGCATGTAATAAAGAAAAACAGAAAAAGAAATATTTACGCATGGCATCCTATCACATCACGTGTACAGCCTACCAGGAAACTGATAACCATGGGATTTGACAACTTTTGGAAACCAGCCACGCCATATTTTCCCACCATGTATGAATATTATTAGGTTTCAACACTGATGATAAAAAAAGGTCATGGCCATATCGACATCATAGTTAATGTACTGTTCCCACATTAATTTGGTATATGGGTGCATCTTGGCGTAGTACGAAAAGTTGTCGGTGGGCCTATTTTTTGTTTTTTTAACGGGACAAGGGATGATTTTGCTCTTTTTCTCCGAACACACTCCATCTTTAGAGCAAGCAAGACTGACGATTAAGTCTGCATTTGTGTGCATACCTCGTTCTTACATCAATGCATGTGTGACCAACATATATGCAACCCAAGAAGCCTAGGCCTCAAATAGATTGAGAAGGCCATATTTCAAAAGAAAAGCAAAACAATCTACTGCCATTGATCAAAACAAGTACCCGTACAAGAGTATTAGTTCTACAAAATACTTTAATAATAGCAATATCAGCACATTGTAGATATTCGATAGCTTTTGAAAGATTCAACAGTACAGGCCGTATTCTGCACTCGACCTGAACAATTCCTAGTACATAGGAATTATTACAAAATATATTAGCAGTTCCAGAACTCTATAGAAAATACTCGGTAGAAGTATAAACCAACTCTTAGTAGAACCTTAATCTACCTAGGAACGATTACATGTCCCATCATATACTCCAAGAATGCATGAGAGAAAGAGAGAGGTCAAAATCACCACAAGATCTGTATGCCAACGATTCGGCGTGTCCAGGTCATGGCCGGGTAGCGCTTGCTTTCCCACCTGGCATGCTTCTCTCGTTTTACCATCATCTCTGGATCCTCGTAATAGGCTTTCACCTATTCACCCTTAGCAAGATAGATGTAAAATTCACGGACCATTCTAGCCATTTCCACCACTCCAATTGCGAAAGGAATCTACCACTAAAATAAACAAAGTAATTTATAACAGAGGGACTAGAAAATTACATATACATTCATATTAGGATCATCAAGAGAATATTAAGATGTGATATCTCACAATGGGTTGATGTCGTTGTCTATCCAAGATTGGTACTCCACGAGAAACTCCGACCAACAATTGAGGAGCTTGACAATAAGTCCCCTCTACCGACAGGTAATGGTTGTGAGCCTCTAGCGTAGCTTTGGCTGGCGGCTACCCAATCTTTGGATCAATATCAAACTCAAGCGGATAGAACCCACGTCAATCAACCAATGGTGATATCCTCACCTCGTAGTCCTCCAATTCCCACACCGTGGATCTTGCGCGGCTGACGGACATGACAATCTCCGTGCTGTGCCCGTCAATCTGGCCGATGAATAGCATGCCCATCTTCCTAGTGCCGATTACATTTGTTCTCCGCGAGCACCCTGCAGGCATTGACTTAGACGGGTCCCATTGTTTGACGCTGTAGAGGACTGTGGGCACCTCGATCGAGTGGGTGGATTTGAGGTGCAGATACAACATTAATTTGTTGCCGACACAGTTGCATCCTGGCTCCGTGCAGATAAATAGGTTGTGGATGCAGGAGATCATGTTGGCATACATTTCATTGAAGGAGACTAGTTCTGGGCAGTTGTAGTTTGGGCAGCTGTAACCTTGTCCGCCGACAACTTGGCGGTGTAGCTCCTTGGAGCATGCGGCCAGCCGGATGGCGCTTTTAGCGTCGAGACGCTGAGCAATTTGGTTGACGACATTGTCGCCGACCTTGTTAAAGCCGCTGCACCACTAGCTCTCCCTCGAACCTCTCCAAATATTGTACAGACGATTCGTTCTCGCGTTGAGGAGGATTGGGGGCGAGGGCGGATCTATGAAGAACTATTTGGGTTTTTTCGAAGGAGAGGGGTGGTGGTCTAGAAGGAGAGATGTACCGGGCGATATGGCGAGGAAAATGTGTGATCAACGCGATGGAGAGGATCCCAAATGTGTCCAGGCGGCGTCGGTGAGTGTGGATAAACTAAACGGAGATAGGGAAGATGCGATGGCTCTTTGAAAGAGGCTTTTTCTTTTGTTGTAATAAATTACCCATGTCACCTCCTGGCGTAGTATAGTCTCATCATGTCGGTTTGACTAGACACATTATTTATTTACAGGTCCTAGTGTACTAGTACTGTACTATTTGCATAAGTAGGAGCGTGAAGTAGGAGTAGTAGGTAGGGGTATTACTCTACCTCCGTCCTGAGGAATAATAAGGCGTCCTCGTTTTTGGTGTTTCTCTTTGACCAAGATTTACTCTAAATATATAGTATAAAGAATGTTGGTCGAAAATTAGCATTTTTGGGAAGTTTTACTCTACCTCCAACAGTACGAGTACTAATTTTACACAAATTAATCAAGTGTATTAGTTACTCTATTTATTCGGTCAAATTTTACGCAATGTAATGAAGTATGTATCTTCTCGGCACACCCGTGCACACCTGCTAGTTGATCTCTCCCTCGTCAGGAGTGTGGCGCTCAGCACATGTGCCATGGTTAGGGTTGCAACCGAAATCCCGTGAAAGTCCTTCCTCTAGTTCATTTTGAAGTTTCTATAGGAGTACTTCAAAATGAACTATAAGCAGAACTTGTCGCTTGATACATACAAAACGTATCTACTTCCGCGAACACTTTTGCTATTGTTTTCCTCTAAACTTGTGTGATTTGGATACAACTAACACAGACTGACGTTGTCTCAGCAGAATTACCTTGATGTCTAGTTTTTGTGTAGAAAATCAACTATCAGGAAAAATCTCGGAAAATATGGCAAAAATCCTATTTCACCAGAAGACTCATGGAGCAAGAAGACGAGACAGAGGAGGGCCACGAGGGGCCCACACCACCTGGCCACGCGGGATAGGCCTGGACGCACCAGGGGATGGTGTGGCCGCCTCGACTACCCCCTCGGCCTCCCTCTTCGCCTATAAGATGCCTCTTGACCTAAAAACCAAGGGGGGGTCAACGTTTTTCCAGAAAGAGTTCCGCTTCGCTGCCACCACCAGATTCCGCAAATCAGAACCAGAAACTCCATTCTGGCACCCTGCCCGGACGGAGAATTGGAGGAGAATCATCACCATCATCGCCACCATCACTTCTCCATCGACCATCCATGATTCCCCCATCTATGAGTGAGTAATCCCCCGCTGTAGGCTATGGGGATGGTAGGGATTGGATGAGATCGTTCATGTAATGGCATCAGATTGTTAGGGAATGGTGCCTAGTATCTATTATAAGTGCTTTTTGTATTTGTTGCAACTTGTTATGCTTAATGCTTGTCAGTAGGGCCCGAGTGGCATGATTTCAGATCTAAACATGTTATTGATTCATTATGATAGTATTGTTTGTGATCTTACCTGCATGTTGTATATACACACTATTATCCGGAACCAAAGGCCCCGAAGTGACAGCAATCGGGATAACCGGAGAGAATGGCTTTGATGTGAGGATCACAAGTGTTCGTGGAGTGTTAATGCTTTGCTCCGGTTCTCTATTAAAAGGAGCACCTTAATTGCTAGTAGTTCCCTTGAGGCCCCGCTGCAAACGGGCTAGCAGGATAAAAGATGTTGTGCAAGTTCTCATTGCGAGCATGTATGACTATATATGGAATACATGCCTATGATTATTTAGTACTTGGATGCTTTATCTTATTTATCTGCAAATGCCCTATGTCTTGATTTCTATATGAATTGTCTTGTCCATGCAACGCCCTTCCATCCATCCCTATGCCTGCCACGCTTTAATCCTACTATTTACTGCTATTGTTACTACTGTCCTTACTTTACTACCGCTAATACTTTGCTACTTCTATTAGAAAACTATTGCTACTGATAAACTGCTGTGAGCAAGATTGTTTCCAGGTGCAGCTGAATTGATAACTCAGTTGTTAAGTCTTATAAATATTCTTTGGCTCCCCTTGTGTCGAATCAATAAATTGGGTTTCACTTCCCTCGGAAATACTACGATACACCTCCTATACTTGTGGGTCATCACCGCTTTCAACTCTAACATAGGTACGATGGCTATGTGTGTGTCTATCGTGTGTTCATCAGCTACGTTGTGTTTGTGTGCATATGAAGGAACCACTTTGGGTGTTGGGTTGGGGCGGCGGAAAAAAGTAGTCACGGATTAAACTTTTCGGGTTTCGATTTTTTCACTTGCTTCGTCCCAAACATCGCATGGAAGGTTATTAAAAGGATCAACACTAACAACACTTGAGAAGGGATATTGTACTTGGTATGTATATATAAATATATACACGTAGGCAGCCTGAGAGAAGGCATCCCAAGAGGGCCGCATCGAAGGTTATTACAAACTACTTTAGAAGAGATTATGGGGTTAGAGAAGGCAGCCCGAGAAGGCTGCAGCAAAGAGGTGTTGAAAGCGGTTCGATGTCAGAGCAAAGTTATGAAAAAAAAGATAGAAATAGAGCCATTGTAGTACCATGGCACACATGCGCATCGTCACACTATGGACGAGGGAGATATCAGCTAGAGGATGGATGTGATGGAGCAAAGGAGAGAGTAGTACACAATTTATTTTCCTTGCATAGAGGAGGAGTATCAAACTATAAGGCTGCAGGAGTGAGCACCACGTTGATTTTCTTTGTTAAGAAAGTACAAGTGGACCTCATAAAAAATGAAAATTGCATCCAAGTGCATGCATTTAGCACAAGGACCCTGAAACTTAGCAATGAAGTGTGTGTTTTGAGGTTTGCGCATACTAGCGTTCATCGTGCTAAAGTAGAATCTTTCTAGATGCTAAGAATGAAAAAGAAGATCCAATGGTTAACAGTGTTTGGATTTGCCTATCTTGATCAAACATTCATTGTTCCGTACACCATGAAGTGATATATATGGTATTGTGAGAGGTAAGAGACAAGATAAAAATAAGATAAGAATTACCACGAATGGCCAATCTAACTTTAGGTCTCGTAGGAGTGAGGTGCTCGAGAGTTAACATGGTCGGTGGAAGTACATGTTACATCAAGGACCTCGTAAAAAAATTGCATCCAAGTCCATGCATTTAGCACAAGGACCCTGAAACTAAGCAATGAAGTGTGTGTTTTGAGGTTTGCACATACTAGCGTTCATCCTGCTAAATACTTTCAGTAGAATCTTTCTATATGCTAAGAATGGAAAATAAGATCCAATGGTTGTTAGCCATGTTTGGATTTGCCAATCTTGATCAAACGGTCAATGGTTTTAACACTCTCTAGTGAAGGTATGATATTGTAAGAGAAAAGATAAGATAAGAAGTGTAACATACCAAAATTTTAATCAAGGTTATAAGATTCAAATCACCCAATTCAGGGTTAACAAAACCTTTTTGCCATCTAAATAAATAAGTATGCATATGTGAGTTGCATTAATATGGAATTGTTTTGAATTGCCATGTTTGTTTGTTCTAATGGTTGTAAAATGATTCTAAAATGAATGCCACATCATCTAGATCATTCCCAAGAAAAATCCAAAGAAAAAGAAATCAAATAGAATTAATAAATGGAAATGGTCACTTTGCCATTTTAATCAACTAGGTCACTTTAGGTGTTCCTAGCACTCAATTTCAAACAGAAACAATTATGGATCTTTGCACCCCTTGATAGTACAAGTAAAGATGTCCCGAGGCCCACCTTGTGATCTTCCAAAAACATTATAAATTTAAATGCCATTTGAAAATGGAATCAAGTGTATGTACCTAGATCCACTTTTTCAAAAACCACTCAAATGAAATCAATTTGAAAAATCCCAGCAACCAGAGATGCTCAAGCATAAGACAAACAACTCCACCAAAAATCATTTCAAAATTCAAATATTTGTTTCTTTCGGCCATTTTGTCAAACATCTTATGTGCAGAAGTCTGGCACAAATCAAAAACACTAGTGTGAGCAGTGTTCTGGCAGATTTGGTCTCCCATTTTGCAACCACAACACCCCCAGTATACCCCCTACACTTTGCTAGCCCGGACACTCACTGTGCACACGACCAAATGGTCATGGCCACCATGGCCGAGCCCGTTTGAATACCCCCACCGTCGACAACCCTACCCTAGCGCTGCCAGCCTCGCCCACCTTGTCTAACACGTTGCTCTTTCTCCACTTCCCCCTCCAGGCCAGCCCTAGCTCGAGGAGAGAGCGAGAGGAGAGGCCAGGAACTGCCACGCCCGCACCGTGTCTGCCATGCCGACGCGCACCCGCCGTTCATGAGCTGTGCCCGCTCAACCCGACCTCGCCTTGCTCCCTCCACCAGCCCACACGATCACTAGTGTCCCAGGAGGCTAATGGCCAAGCCCGTTCCCTCGACCGTGCCTCGTAGTCGCCGACCGCCGCGAAACTCGCCGTGTGGTAGCGTGTGCTCAGCAAGGCTCGCTTCTCCCGACCACCTTGCACTGCATGCGCACTTGCATGACGACCGCCAGGGCACTGACCACCGTCCTAGCCCACCGCTGACGCCTGTAGCTCGTTGTATCGCATCCCCCATCGAGCTCCGCCCATGCCAAGATGTGCCCCTTGCCCCGCTATAAATAGAGAGCCTCCCGACACCAATTCTTCACACCACCTCCCTTCACTCCACCTCAGAAACCTCCCAGAGCCCCACTGGAGAAAGCCGCCTCCCGTAGCACTCCAATTTCACCAGAGACCGCCACGGAAGGAGGAGAAGGGCACGACTGATCCAAGCCATCTCCAGGGATGTCGCTGGTACCAGGAGAACTGCCATCCTCGACTAGTCTATTTGCCCGCCTCGCCGACCCTCGCTGGAGCTCCGGTAAGCTGCCCAGACCCTCGCCGACCGTGCTAGGGTTCGTCCCTGTTATGCACTGTTCCGGTGTGGACGATGGCTGTGAGCCATTGATCTAGGATCTAATCCTACGGCCACCATCCTCCCAGACTGGTTCGGCAGCCCCTATCCCACTGACAGGTGGTGCCATCACTTAAGCCATCTAGGGAGCTGCGTGAGTGTAGTGGGCCGGCCCATTTATTTCCCGTGTGACCCTGTAGATTCAAATAAATCCTTTTCCATTTCAGACTTAAACTAGTTTCTGTACATTAGTTCAAAAATCAATTCAGGGAGTTTGACAAACCCAAATGGAATGATTCCTATTTTGTTGGAAAGATAATGAAAATCTCTATCCAAGACCGTTGTTTTTAAATCAATTAGAGTTAGAGATCACACCTAGAAAAAATAACAAGACAGAGGCTTTTCACATTCAAACATTTTTCTAAAATCAACCATAATAGTTTTTGAGTTGATTCCACCTCTCGAAAATCACATTTGAATATACCTATCTGAATATGTAAGAATATTAAGGTTTGTATGCAATGACTTTGGACTAGTACCAAAATAATACTCTATAGGAATTTCTAGTTAGTTTAAATCATTTAAATATTGAACATAAACTTATTAAAATGTGATCCAACATTTAAATCACATTCCCATGTATTATAATATGTGTTGATGACATGTGTCCACATGATCCCATGTTTTAATTGGAGAATATTAAATCTTAGTTATTTTCAAATTACTTTTCTCAAATAAAATAAATGAAACTAGTTCATTAAATCTATAGATGATTGTGATGATGATGGATCATCAAATGTGTGCCTTAGTGTGCTAAATAGACTAGTTAAGTATTGTTTGGTGATTGTGTATCCCTTATGTATTTATAGACGATAGTACCGACCAAGTCTTCAAGGAGGAGGAGTTCTACCAAGAAGAGGAGGAAGAGAATTTCTACCACTTCACCAACCAATGCAAGCCATCATTAACAATGCAAGCTAACCCTTGCAAGCTTGATAACTCAAGCAAGATGCATTAGGAATGCTTGGTTATACATGTTGACTTATACCTACCCCAAGTTTTACTTCCTTTTACATTACCATAGTTTCTTACCTTGTTTATAGATAACATAAAGAGTATAAAACTTGGCCTATCTAGTTAGCTTTAGATGTCATTCTATGGAATGAGATTGAGATTAGCATCCCACATTAGTTAACACTTTTAACTTAGTAGTTTGGAGGTAAACCAAAAACTTCATCACTTTAGATGGGAATACTTGGTGAAAATGACTTGTGAAAACCTTGGAATGATGAGTCATTCTATTGAGATGTTTTGACATGTGCTGAGAAACACAAATGGTTTATGATGGTGAAAATGTTGAGGCATGTGCCTTAGCCCTTTTATAAAAACTGATGGTTTGGTTCGGATGCGATACCATTCCAATTTTACCGTACAACCACAATACCTCAATTGGTTAAGGCTTAGCCGGAAGTTTATATGCATTAGTATTAGTTCCCTCACGGGAGAGGTCTGAGATGAGGCTACCTCTCAATGTTGTCCACCTATGAAGTGCCGAGGATGGTAGATGGCCATGGCTGGGAGGCCAAGCTCATATCAGAGGTGCTTATACTAGAGTGTGTAAAGGAAAGGTTATGTTTGATTATCTGCATACTAAGTATGATGTTTCAGGGTTATCCCTGACAGATGTATCGAATTTTGTGGTGAAAGTGTACCACCTCTGCAGAGTGTCAAACTATTCGAATAGCCGCGTACGCGGTTATGGACAGTTGGAGTGGCCATACTATTCCGTTGTCAGATGTTTTCAAAATGACTTATGAAATGAATTGTGACATGACTTGACCACAACAGAGTTGTGACTATGACAACTAAGTTCCCACTTAGGTGATTTCAGACTTTATTTTATCTTTCTTTGTTTCTGAAATCATCTTAGGTTTCAAAATTAACTTTATAAATAAACTTAGAACTTAGCATTTCCTACTAGAACTACCTTACTTGTTAGTGACAGTTTGGGAGTACTTAAAGAGTACTCATGGCCTTGTTCCTGGCTTTTACCATGGTTAGACTATGAGGAGGACTACCCTGAAGGAGGACAGCAGGACTGGTACGACAAGTAGGATCATCTCCCATCGTTAGCATTGCCTGTGACACTGAAGATGGAGCATCTCGCTACGCTATTTGTTCCGCTAATTGTTTATATTAAGACTAGATCAGGAGATCCTTTATTTGTGTAAGACCTTATTATGGTTTGTAATGGATGATGTACTGTGATATCCAATCTGTTTTGTCTCGCAAAAATGGTAATCCTGGGATTGCGATGTATGGCATAACATGCATCTGGGATTAAATATTCGGGTGTTGACAAGTTGGTATCAGAGCCATCCTGACCATAGGAGACCCTAGTTAGAGTGGACGTCCGAACAAAAACTTAGTTTCAAAAACAAAGAAGTCAGTATTTATGAAAACATATTTCCTCTCTTACCCTTGGGATTCTTTCTCTCAAAAAAAATACATGTTCCTCAAAAACTCTTACATTACTACATAATATGTTGACACACTTGATCACTTCACTAACTTTCTCATCCTAAATTCTTATAGATGGAAGTTCGGTACAACAAGTTCTACCAGGTGGGCAATGGAAGCCAACTGATCTTTGAGATGGATCTGGATGCACTGTCTGAGTACTTAGAGCGCCCACATCCGGAATTCCTTGGAGCTCAACCCAATGGACCCCTAGGAGGAGATTTACAATGACTAGTAGTTGCTGATTGTTAGGGGGATGATCCCAGGTACCCCAACCAGGTAAGAAACAAGACAGTTGGATCGCGTCCGGCTGACCAGATGCAGCCGGACAGGGCAGGATAGGCCGGCTATCCCCCGGTAGCTGGATCCGCATGAGGCAGCCGGATACGGCGACGTAGACGGACATAATCAGTGAGACAGGACGACGTGCGTATCAGTGCACGGTATGCCCTGTACGGTGACAAGACTGGCAACCACTCCGCCATACCGAAGACTTTGCGAAGATGACGCAAGAACAGTGGCATGTGCTGACGACGGGCTCGCACGGCGTCCACTATACCTACGACAGCCATACCGCTCGTACTCCGACAAGACATGCCATACTGGATACTGTAGATGACTAGCCGGCTGGGACCCACCTGTGGGGCTCGCCTGTCGGACTAGCCAGTGAGACCTTTGCCTCTCTGCCTATATAAGGAGAGGCAAGGCCTTAGTAGAAAGGGTTGGTCATACAGCATTTAAGGCAGTAGCTAGCGCGTATAGCTCGAGGAGCACTTGTAGTTTGTGTATTCCACATAGTCAGATCCGGCAGGAGTAGGGGCTTTACCTCACTGCGAGGGCCCCGAACCTGGGTACTTCTTGTGTCCCGCTACGCTCGCTTTTACCCAATCCCGCCTGCGGACGCCGTCTATAGCTTCCCTGCTAGTCCTCACACCTCTATCTAACCTCCTCAGGTACTGTCGTTCCCAATACAATGACAGTTGGCACCCACCCTAGGGAAAGATGGCTTCGACCAGAGTCACGTTCTGCACGGGACCCCGCACTTCAGCCCGTGAGCGCGTGGCCTCCGGGCTGGTGCTCACGCTTGGCAAGTTTGACTGCGTCATCGACAACGCCTCCTGCTTCGCCGGAACCTCCTTCCCGGCGAACGACACCGTCCTGCTATTCAGCGATCTCCCCGTCTACGTCGCCACCGTCCCGGAGCGTTTCCCTAGGGAAATCGTCTCTGTCACGGAGCTGCCGCGCTCAGGCGGCATTGCCTCCGCCGCATCCCATGGCGTGGAGGTCATGATGGCCGGTTCCAGCTCACATCCCCGCCAGCTGCGGGAGCGAGGCGCGGACGAGGTCGGAACTTCTGCTCCCCCGCAGCCCCGGAACCCGGTGGAGGATGCCATTGATCGGCTCCTGACGCCGGTTAACCTTGGGGATAACCTGGAGGAAGCGGAGGCCAACTTCAGCAGGGACAGACAGATCCTCCTCCATGAGGCCATGGAGCTGGCGGCAGCCAGAAAGCAGCTCGAGATCACCCGACATGAGTACGACCGCGCGCACGGCCTTACCCTGGCTACCGCGGAGCCGAGCCGGCGCGGGCAGGTACGGCGTCGGGGCGGCGAGCTGGGCGGTAGGATGGAAAAGGACGGGGAACCGGATCCCGCGCCTGCCCTCACACGGCCCACCTACAACACGCCCATCAAGAACCTGCGTGCAGCGCGAGCCGCGGCAGAGGAACTGCCCAGCCTGGAGGGCGAGGAGCAAGCCCGCTAACACGCTCACATGCAGGAGCTCCTCCACGTCGCGGACGAGCAAGCCGGTGCCAACCGGCAGATGCAGGAAGACCCTAGCTACTCCACGGGGAGCAGGCTACCTGCCAACAGCAGGGGCGCGCCGCGCGACACCCAGCAGGCGTCCTCCCCTCAGCCGCCCAGGGCCCGCAGTAGGCGTCGCAGCTCTGGCAACAGGGGCCAGCCGCGCCAGGAGCAGACGGTGAACAGCAACCCGCCACCTTCCCCTCCGCCAGCAGGAGCGCCCAATCCAGCCGGTTCCCGTCTATCGGGCTGGGTGGGAGCACCCAACCCGGATTGTCTGGATGCCCGCGACCGCATCGAGCTCCTCGCTCAAGCGCGCGTCACGGAGGAGGAAGATTCGACCGGCCCGGTTTGTTTCGGACCCTGCATCAGGAATGAGCCGTTTCCGGATAGGTTCTCCCTGCCCAGGGACACCCCCAAGTACGACAGCAGCATGAAGCCGGAAGACTAGTTGACCGACTACGCCACGGCAGTCGGCATCGCCCACGGGAACAAGCGCACAGCCGTGCGCTACTTCCCCCTCATGCTAACCGGGTCGGCAAGGACATGGCTCAATAGCCTTGCGCCCAACAGCATCAATGCCTGGCCTGACTTCGAGAAGGTGTTCGTCCGCAACTTCAACGGCACGTACAAGCGTCTAGGGCGCCCCCGCGACCTGGCCTTGTGCGTCCAAGGTGACCGCGAGACAGACCGCGAGTACCTCGCCAAGTGGACGGAGCTGCGCAATACTTGCAAGGGCATCCTGGAGAGCCAAGCCATCAGCTTCTTCATCGAGGGTTGCCGAGAGGGCACCATGCTTTGCCACCGGCTACTGTGTGACGAGCCGAAAACCATGGCGGAGCTCATGACGGTTGCGGACCAGTACGCCACGGCGGATGCCGCCATGAAGAAGCCCCTCCGAGTAAATGCGGACGGCCGTCCGACCCCCATGGGGCCGGCTCGCGACCGACCCAGCAATTCGGCTGGAGAAGCCGGATCCTCCAAGCGCCACGGCAGCGACAACCGGTGCCATGGGGACTGCAAGGCCGGACAGCAGAAGCCTCGCTACCACGCGCGGCAGGTCAATGCTGTGGAGGGCGCGCCCGATGCACTGGCTATGAGGCAAGAAGGCAGAAGCCACGGCTCACCTTCGACCAAATGTTTGACGGCCCGTGCAAGTGGCATAGCAGTCCCTTCAAGCCGGCTACGCACACCACCCGGAATTGCAGCTGGACCCGCCAGCTAAAGGACCAGGGCAACCAGCCTAGTCCCCCGCCTCCCCCACCAGGTGGACCTCCACCACCGGCTAGGGGAGCCGACAATGATGGTAACGGCGGCAACAACAACAACAGCTACCCCCAGCGGCACGCCACCTACCACCTCTTCGAGACGGAGCAGGACGACAAGCACAGCCGCAAGCTGGTCGGAAACCCCCAGTACCTGGAGTCGGGCAGATCAGCCTGAGCATCTACCGACTCCCGGGGGCTACACCATGGTGCTCGATCCTCTCATCGTCTCCAACGTGCACACCTGCCGATTCTCACGTGTCCTCATCGATGGAGGCAGCAGCCTCAACCTCCTCTACCAGTCCTCGCTGGAGAAGTTGGGCATTCGTGAAAGCGACCTGCGCCTGACTACAACGACGTTCCATGGTGTACTGCCGGGGCCAGCCTGCGCCCCGCTGGGGAAAATCCAGCTGGACGTCATATTCGGGACCGAGGAGAACTTCCGTCGCGAACCAATCTGGTTCGAGGTGGTAAATCTGACGAGCTCCTACCACGCTCTCCTCGGGTGCCCCGCCTACCTCAAGACGAAGATGCCGGGACCACACGGCGTGATCACCGTCGCCGGCTCCCTCAGGCGGTCGATGGAGTGCGCCTCAGCCGGTTCCAAACTAGCAGAGGCCCTCATCATAGCCGAAGAAAAGCGCGTGATCGTGCGCAATGTGGCCATGGCCCAGCAGGACATTCCGGCTAGCAGCAAACCGGCTGGAGAAGGAGCCTTCCAGCCGGCAAAGGAGACGAAGAGGATCCTACTCGACCCCTCCGACCCGACTAAGTTCGTCACCATTGGTGCCGGCTTGGACAGCAAATTGGAAGGCGCGCTCGTCGACTTCCTCCGTGAGAATCGGGACATCTTCGCATGGTCCCCCAAGGACATGTCGGGTGTGCCGAGGGAGTTCGCTAAGCACTCACTTCATGTGCTCCCAGATGCCAAACCGGTCAAGCAACCTCTGCGACGGTTTGCAGAGGAGAAGAGAAAGATAATCGGCGACGAGATCACCCGGCTCCTTGCAGTCGGGTTCATCATGGAAGTGTACCACCCGGACTAGTTGGCGAACCCAGTCCTGGTGCTGAAGAAGAACAAGACCTGGCGCATGTGTATCGACTACACCAGCCTGAACAACACGTGCCCGAAAGACCCCTTCGCCTTGCCCCGTATCGATCAAGTCATCGATTCCACGGCCGGCTGTGATTTGTTGTCTTTTCTAGATTGTTATTCCGGGTACAATCAGATCCGTCTAAACCCGGCTGATCAGATTAAGACATCATTTATCACCCCCTACGGGGCTTTCTGCTATGTAACCATGCCTTTCGGCCTAAAGAACGTAGGCGCCACTATCAGCGATGTATGCAGAAATGCTTGCACTCGCAGATAGGCCGAAACATGCACGCTTACGTGGATGACGTGGTCATCAAGATGATGGAGAAGAGCACCCTCCTCGAGGACCTGGGAGAAACATTTGGCAACCTCCGCTAGTACCGGATGAAGCTGAACCCGGAGAAGTGTGTCTTCGGAGTACCGTCCGGCCAGCTACTCGGTTTCCTTTTATCACAACGAGGTATCGAGGCGACTCCGGAGAAGATCGCGGCCATCGAGAGGATGCCCGCCCAGGAACCTGCTTGGGGTCCAGAAGTTCACCGGGTGCCTGGCCTCCCTCAGTCGCTTCGTCAGCCGGCTGGGGGAGAAAGCACTCCTGTTGTACCAGCTGATGAAGAAGATGGACAAGTTCTCCTGGACTTCGCAAGCCGACACCGTGTTCCATGACCTCAAGCGCATGCTATCCACAGCACCGGTTCTAGCCACGCCGGCTAGCAAGGAGCCGATGTTGCTCTATATAGCAGCCATCAGCCGGGTTGTCAGCGTCATCCTGGTGGTGGAGCGCCCCGAAGAAGGCAAGGCTCAGCCGGTTCAGAGACCCGTCTACTACCTCAGTGAGGTTCTCTCCCTCTCCAACCAGAACTACCCCCACTACCAGAAGATGTGCTACGGCGTGTACCTAGCACGCAAGAAGCTCAAGCACTACTTCCAGGAGCGCCTGATTAAGGTCGTGTGCACTGCACCCCTTTCGGAAATCATCGGCAACAAGGATGCCACCGGCCGAGTCGCCAAGTGGGCCATCGAGCTCGCCGCCTACTCCATCCAGAACGAGCCCCAGCTCACGATCAAGTCTCATGCGCTGGCGGACATCCTCGTCGACTGGGCCGAGACCCAGTATCTCCCACCGGTTCCGGATTCGGACCACTGGCGGATGCACTTCGACGGGTCGAAGATGCTCGGGGGCTTGGGAGCCGACATCGTGCTCACCTCACCCAAAGGAGACCGGCTGGAGTACGTGTTGTAGATCCGCTTCAAGGCCTCCAAAAACGTAGCCGAATACGAGGCACTGGCATACGGGCTCGGCTGGCCAAGGAGATCGGTGTCAACCGGATCCAGTGCTTCGGTGATTCGGACTTGGAGGTGCAGCAGGTGTCCGGAGAATGGGACGCCAGATATGCAAACATGGCTCTCTACCGATTCCACATCCAGAAGCTCAGCGCCTCCTTCGATGGGTGGGAATTTCACCACATCCCCCGCATCAACAACGAGGCAGCCGATGGGCTCTCCAAGATCGGATCCACCAGGCAGGCTATCCCACCAGGGGTCTCCTTGGAGCACCTGCGCAAGCCATCCATCAACCCGTCACCAGAATCAGACTCCATCGTATGGGCAGGAAGCGTTCCGGCTGACGGAACAGCAGAAGCAGAGCCGGCAGAGCCGCCGAAGAAATAGATTCGAAGCACCAATTCTGGCTAGGCAGTGCCTTCCGGCTCGCAAGACCCGGGGGCTGCCGGCTCGCTTAGTGGCTCAGGGGCTGCCGTCCCGGGTACGCCACCGGGACAACCCCCCGACATCCGTCAGCCGGAGGACAGGAGCGTCCTCGTCATCCTGGAAGTGCCATCCTGGGCACAGCCCTTCATGAGCTACATCGCCTATGGAGAACTCCCGAACGACGAGGTGGAGGCCAGGCAAATCCGGCGCTGCGTGCACACATAGACCATCATAAACGGCGAGCTGTACAAGCGAAGCGTATCCGGTATCTTCCAAAGATGTGTCTATGTGGACACGGGCTACCGGCTACTCAAGGATATCCACCAGGGCGAGTGCGGGCACCACGCTTCGTCAAGGGCGATAGTCGCGAAGGCATTCCGCCATGGTTTCTATTGGCCCACCACCTTCGAGGACGCTGAGCAGCTGGTCCGTGCATGCAACGGGTGCCAACGCTTCGGAAAGCTCAGGCACATGCCAACTTCGGTACTCAAGACCATACCGATCACCTGGCCCTTGGCAATTTGGGGCCTTGACATTGTCGGTCCTTTCAAGTGAGCATGCGCGGGCATGACCCACCTGCTGGTAGCGGTGGACAAGTTCACAAAGTGGATCGAGGCCAAGCCTATCCGGAAGCTGGATGGAGCGACGGTTGTTACCTTCTTCACCGACATCATCAACTCCTTCGGCTACCCCAATAGCATCATCACCGACAAAGGCACGAACTTCGCCAAGGGGGCCTTCGCTCGGTTTTGCAGCAACAAGGGCATCCGACTAGACCTCGCCTCCGTCGCGCACCCGCAATCCAACGGGCAGGTCGAAAGAGCAAACAGCTTGGTGCTAGTCGGCATCAAGCCACGTCTCATCGAGCCGTTGGAGCGGTCACCCGGATGTTGGATCGAAGAACTTCCGGCTGTGCTATGGAGCCTCCGCACCACGCCGAATAGGTCAACCGGCTACACCCCATTGTTCCTGGTCTACGGATCGGAAGCCGTCCTCTCCGCTGACATCGAGTTCGACTCTCCTCGCAAGCTCCTCTATGACGAAAAAGCCAACCAGGAGGCGCGGGAGGACGGGGTAGACCTCCTGGAGGAGGCCCACGAGCTGGCCTTGTCCAGATCAGCCCTGTACCAGTAGCGACTACGTTGCTACTATTCAAGCCGGATCTGCCCAGTCGCATTCCGCGAGGGCGACCTGTTCTCCGGCTGGTGCAAGACACGAAGGGCATGCACAAGTTATCGCCACCTTGGGAGGGCCCCTTCATCATCAGCCGGGCACTGCCCAACGACTCCTACTACCTCATCGACGCGCAGCAGCCGCGCAATAACAAGATGGACAAATTAGATGAGGAGACCGAGCATCCCTGGAACGTGGCCCTGCTGCGCCCGTTTTACACCTAGTCACAAGGCAGTGTATGTATCCCGAAAACCCCATGAATGAAAATGCAGACCCCCACGAGAATCTCGGGGGCTCCTTACTAGAAATGTGTATGCACATGTTTTCTGGTTCAAATTTCCCGGCTTCGGCAACCTCTACCCGGGGGCTCGCCGGCTGGCCCGACCTGCTAAGTCAACAAACCAGCTGAGTAGTGTGCGACGATGTCAGACGCCCACTCTTCGTCTCAGCTACAGACCGCAACCCGGCTGTCCGGCTAGCAAGAGCAAAAGCCCGAGGCATCCCACACGAAAAACAGGGAGGAGACGCGACAGATCGGGTGTCCCGGCCCTGCAACTAGCTCGAACCAGTCCAGTTGCTAAGCCGTCAGTACCGTGCGTAATGTACTGTCAGCTCCCTTCGATTCCGGCTGCAGACCGCAACCCGGCTGCTCGGCAAGGACGCAGCGAAAACAGCAGAGCGCACGGGAAAGCGACTAAGTGTCTAGAAAGGGACAAGCCAGTTTTCAAAAAAACAAGCCGTTTTCTGGCTACAATTTGGTAGACTGACCTACTAACCTATGTGGACATGTGTGTATTCGTATGTACATTTTTGTCCGACTACCCGAGTCGGAATTCAGGAGAAGGAAAGAAGATTCGAAGCCCTGGCCTTCATCAAGCGCTCCGAATCTCGGGGGCTACACCCACTGGGTGCGCTCGCGCGCCCCTAGTGGAATCTTGTAGTTCCCAACCGGCTAAAGGCGTTTAGCCAGCCGTCCGGAGCCCAGGTGAGGGCAAGGGCTGGAGCAAGAGAACACAAGGAAGATTTGAAGCACCTGGCCACGCCAGCTACTCCGAATCCCGGGGGCTACACCTAGTGGGTGCGCTCGCACGCCCCCACTGGAATGTTAGTTCCCCCGGCTGAAGGTGTTCAGCCAGCGAAAGAAACCGACTGAGATGAGTCTAGTCGGATAAAGATAGAAGAATTGGGAACGAAGGAAGATTCGAAGCACCTAGCTGCGCCAGCTACTGCGAATCTCGGGGGCTACACCCAGTGGGTGCGCTCGCGCGCCCCCATTGGAGGTGCAGTTCCCCCGGCTAAAAGCGTGTAGCCGGGCAAAGTAAGCCGGATGAAGTTAACCGGCAAAGTATTGAAAGAAAATTCGAAGCACAGAAGTTGAAGGAAATCCAAGCAAGGTCAATATTAACAAAAAGAAAGGAGGCGAAGCTCCCATAAGTTACCCGACATCAGAGACAACCGGTACAGACAGACAAGTTTCACACATAACTGAAGCAAGACAAATACACCCGGCATCCCGGGGCGATAACTGGACGGCAGGACCCTTGCCGCGAGGGAGATCTTGGCCAGCAGAGATTGATCCGGTTCCAGCACCTGCGTGCGGCGGCATCGGGCCCTCCACGTCAGGAGTGCCGACGGACTCCGAGTCGGTGAGCACCTCATCGGGATCCACGTAGTCGGCAATCTTGATGGCGGATCCGCGGAGCTCTGGATGGGCTAGGCGGATGGCGGCGAGGTCGGCTCCGGCACGGAAGCCACCGTCGATCTTCTCGACGCGAGCGTCCTTGTACCAGGAGAGCATGAGGGCCAGAGCCATCTCTGCTCCGGCCCGCGCCGCCAAGTCCCGCAGCCGGTCCACCGCAGCCAGCACCTCCCCCACCTTCGCAGCCAGCTGTGCCATCGTCTCCTGAACCGGAGCTTCCGGCCACATGAAGGAGAAGACGTCCCGCGCCGCCTGACAGAGCTTGGCAGCTTCCTCGCCAAGAAGGACGACGAGCTCCTAGGCCGTTGGCTGTGCTCCCGGCCAGTTCTCCTGCAGCCGGTTCTAGGCTAGCAGGTCTATGCCGGGGTAAAAGGCTGTCAGAAAAGACGAGTCAGATCCAGCTACTGGATCCGGAAAGAAAGGAAGACAGGAAAAGGAACTCACCCTTGGCAGTGTGGCCGACCTGCATCAGCTCCTCCACCAGCGCCTTCTCCTTGACCGCTAGCCATTTGATCTCCTTCTCTTGGTCCTTGTTCTGGGCCTCGAGAAGGGTGAAGGCTTCGGCCCGGCTAGCGAGCGAGGCGTCGTGCTCCTTGATGGTGGCCGCCAGATCGTCCACCCTCGCGTGCCAATCCTTGTTCTGCAGACGCATAGTGGAATTGGACTTGCTCAGCCGGTCGTTCGCTTTCCTCAAGCGATCGATCTCGCGCTGAGCGCACACAAGGATGGATGCGGAAATTCCGGCTATCAGTAAAAAAAAGAGAAGCGAGCTTACTCTGGGAAGTCCCGTTGGCGGCAGCAAGCTTCTGCTCCAACGTCCCGTTCCCGCCGGCTGCTGCCTCTAACAGCCGGATCTCCTTCACCGCCAGCTCGAGCGTGGCGGCAAGGTCCGACAGCGAGGCGGCAGAGGAAGCGTCGTCGTCCACAGTGTTGACAGCCAAGGACTCCTTCGCGGCAACCACCGCCGTTTTCCATTCCTCCCTGGGCTCCTTCGGAGTTTTCGTCGCCAACAACAACGAGCTCCTTGTCGGTAGCCCCCCGCACGCCCGTGGAGGAGCCTTCCGGCTGGGAGGGCTCCACTTCCGGCTGGGGACCTTCCGGCTGGGCGGAGGCGGTTGGCTCAGCTCGAGGGGGAGGCGAAGGACGCACCTCGGAAGAAGGAGGGGCGCCAGTTGGCGCAGTTGGGGCACGGGGCGGCGACCCGGCTGGCGCTCGTGCCGGTCTCGCGGCTCCAAAGGAGACCAGCGTGCTAAAGAGAAGAAGGAGAAGGCAACAACAAAATAAACCAAAGTCAGAAAAAGAAGAAAAAGGGCAAACAGACAGAAGGCGCCGAAGGAAGAAGGGGGGAGAAAGAACATACCTCGACACAATTGGGGGCGGCCCCTTCTTCCGGCCGATGCGGCTTGGTGGCAGGGCGCCGGACTGGCTCCTCTTGGGAGTTGGCTCCTCTGTCATAGGCCGGCGGGAGCCGGAACGGCTGGAACCGCTCCCGCCTGCATCGCCGTCCGTCGCGGAGCGCGTCGCCGGATCCGCGGTTGGCGTAGCCTCCTCCTCCTCGTGCACCTCCGCGTGGGGGTTAGCAGCTGGCTCGTCATTCCGGCTGGGGAAGGCATCGCCGTCCCCGTCCGATTCCTCGCCGGACCGCCGAGCGCGCGGCTCGGGCAAGTTAGGCGTGAATACCTCGAGGGGAGCCTCGCCCTCCTCGCGAAGGATGCAGGCGAAGATCTGCCGAATACAAGAAGTCAGTCAGACAGAACAAGGAAATAACACAGAAAGAGCAAATAAAGTTTCCGGCTATAAGAACTTACCCGGGGCGCGCGGTTCTCCTGGCTGTACGGCCCCAGACTGAACGTCCAGTTCTCCGGCAGCCGCTCCTTGCTGATCGTCCACAACCACTCCTTCAGGTTGTGGTAGAGAGGATCGCGGCGCGACAGCCGGGTCGGGTCCAGCCGACCGGAGTAGTAGCACATCTTGTGCGCCCGCTGCTGCATTAGCATCATCAGCCGGGACATCCAGCTAAGAGTGATGTCCCGGCCGGTTAGCCGGCAGGTGACGAGGCAGCGCATACGCTGCAGCATCGCGTCCGTCTCCGCCTTGTCGCCGTGGAACTTCAAGTCCCGGTTCTGCCGGCTGGACTCGACATCCTGGAAGGCCGGAAGATTTATCCGGTCGACGTTGGTGATGTTCTTGACGTAGAAGTATGACTGCTGCCACAGCCGTACCGTGTCGTGGAGCAAGAACTTGGGGTAGCCGGATTGGGAGCTGGAGTAGATGGAGGTGTCGCCACAATCGACTAGCGGCCCCTTCGTGTACTGCACCTGCGGCCGGACTCTGAAGAGCCGGTAGAAGAGCCCGATATCCGGCTAGATCCCGAGATAGCTCTCGCAGAATGCCATGTAATGCGCCAGCGTCCCAATGGCGTTGGCGCCGAGGTGGTGAAGACGGAGGTCAAAGATGGCGAGAAAGGTCAGGAGGAAGGGGTTCACTGGAAGGGCGAACCCGCGTGCCAGATGTGAAAGGAAGACGACACGCTCCCCCTCCGCTGGGTGCGGCGATGCCTCTCCCGCCGGCGCCAACCGCACCGCCACCTCCTCCTCCGACGGGAGAACGCGGGTGGCGTGGTACTTCGCGATCTGGTCTTCAGTGACGGAGGAGCCGCACCAAGCCCTGCGGTTGACGGCCATTTCTGGCTGGTGGAGGGGAGCAGCGACGGAAGAGTGGCGGTGGCCCGTAGCGTCGACGACGGCGAGCGGGCGATGCAGAAGGCAGGAGCGCAGAAGCAGGAGCACGCGAGGGAGAAGGAGACTACAGCGAGGGAGCGAAGGAAAGGAACCCCCCCCCCCCCTCGTCCCCCGCGGCATCCCTTTAAAGGACCGGAAGGGCAACCGTCGACGGGGCCACGTGGCGCGCATCCAGGCGACCCACACCCCAACCGCCGCCTAGGATCTGGTGTGCCGAGGCAGGATGCGCAGAAGATCCGGGAGCAGGAACCGAAGCGCCGGACAGCAGTTTCACGAGGCGACGTGCGACAGGACGTTACGCTGCCCGCCGAAGAGCAATGATGGCGCGTGCGCGCGTGGCCGGCGTCAGCACTGACGTCACGGGTAGCGCAACCGCCAAGCTCAGCTGGACACAAATTAAAAAACAAGAAGGAGCGCACGCACATTTCGCCTGAGGGCGGAATCCACACGCGCTCGGGGGCTAGTGTCAGGGGGATGATCCCTAGGTACCCCAACCGGGTAAGAAACAAGACAGTCGGATCGCGTCCGGCTGACCAGATGCAGCCGGACAGTGCAGGATAGGCCGGCTATCCCCCGGTAGCCAGATAAGGAAGACGCAGCCAGATACGGCGACGTAGCCGGACCCAATCAGTGAGACAGGACGACGTGCGTATCAGTGCACGGTACGCCCTGTACTGTGACAAGACAGGTAACCACCTGACCATACCGAAGACTTTGCGAGGATGACGCAGGAACAGTGGCCTATGCTGACGACGGGCTCGCACGGCGTCCACTGTGCCTACGACAGCCATACCGCTCGTACTCCGACAAGACATGCCATACTGGATACTGTAGATGACTAGCCGGCTGGGCCCCACCTGTGGGGCCCGCCAGTAGGACTAGCCAGTGAGACCTTTGCCTCTCTGCCTATATAAGGAGAGGCAAGGCCTCAGTAGAAAGGGTTGGTCATACAGCATTTAAGGCAGTAGCTAGCACGTACAGCTCGAGGAGCACTTGTAGTTCGTGTATTCCACATAGTCAGATCCGGCTGGAGTAGGGGCTTTACCTCACCACGAGGGCCCCGAACCTGGGTACTTCTTGCGTCCTGCTATGCTTGCTTGTACGCAATCCCGCCTGCGGACGCTGTCGATAGCTTCCCAATACAACGACACTGATCTTCGAGGCAAGTTAGAGGCACCAATGTCCGAGAGGATTCAGTTCACCGTGAGAGAGAACAACTGGCTAGATGGATTAGCTAGGGCAATGCATGAAGCTCTCGCTCGTCTTTGCGCACAGAATGTCAAGTTGATCCAAGGAACCCGCTTTGCTCACTATGCAGGGCGTGATTCTATAGGAATGCCTCTAGAGATGCCAAGTCACCCGAAGTTGAATCGTCAAGTGGAGAACCTTGACTTCCTGCTGTATGACCGACATAAGGAATTGGATAATGCTAAAGAGTTCGCCAACCACAACCTCGCCATTGCCGCCCAAAGGCCCATACTTTCTCACTACTAGTCATGGATCGTCAGTCACTTCGCCGTCAACGCGCAAAGAAGGATCACACCAACAACCTTCTTCGCAAGAAGGTGACCGACCTCAAGAAGACCATCAAGGAGCAAGAAGCTCAGCTTGCAGCAAAAGAAGAAGAGGAGGAAGGTGTAGACATCCAAGGGGATATTGACTCATACCTCAGCAATGATGATGACTACCTGGAAGATGATGACATGAACTTCTACACCGACAATGATGACTCCCACTTCATCGATGTTGAGTAGATGCACTAGAGCACTATCGTAGGAGTGAGAAGTATCGGTCCCATTGTATCTTAGCTTACATAATTGTTCTTAAAACCATTTATTTTGCTTTCATGTTGTGGTGTGTGTGTTTGTAACGTGTGGTTTGCTTGAATGAATGAAAATAAGTTAGTTTGGAAAACCTGAGTCAAACTCAAAGTTTTAGCTTTGAAACCAAAACCATGAACCTTAGAACTTTCCCTCTTACCCCATTATCTATCTCAATCTTCAGATGACTCCTGGAAACCAAAGAGGGAGCAGCTCATCGCAGGACCCAATGTTGCAGATTCTGCAGACACTCATTGCAAACCGCGAAGCTAGTAGGGCAGAGCACCAAGGAAATCTCGCCACTTTGTAGCAGATCGCCAAGATGGCTCACAATAATCAGAACCATGGAAATCAGGATCATCATGGATCTAAACTCAAGAACTTCCAGAATACCAATCCCCCAATCTTTAGCAAGTCTGAAGACCCACTGGATGCCGATGATTGGTTACAGACCATGGAGAATAACTTAGAAGTCACTGGAGTGGATGCCAACGAGAAAGTTCTGTTTGCCAGCCACTATTTGGCCGGAGATGCAAGAGCATGGTGGAACAACACCCGTAACATGAACCACGGTCAAGTGATGACGTGGGAAGCCTTCAAGGTCAAGTTCAGTCGCACCCATGTGCCGCAGGGTTTAGTCACATGAATGAGAGATGAGTTCAGAGATCTAAAGCAATGCAGAATGACTGTAGCGGAGTACCGTGATAGATTCATGTCACTATCTAGGTATGCACCTGATGAGATCAACAAAGAGGCCAAGAAGAAGGAGAGATTCCTGAACGGACTGCATGATGAGATGCAGACTGTACTCGTCAACATCCGTTTCGAAGATCTCGAAGAGCTAGTCGACTCTGTCATTCAGATGGAATGGAAGATCAACCAAGCAAACGACAACCACAAATGTCGGATGATGCACCAAGCTAGATCTAGCAGTGACCAGAAGTATCGCCCCAACCCGTCTGCAGGATATGCCCCGCCGAACAATAGACCCCCAATGTCTCGTCCAAGCTACCCCAATCGTAGCGGAAGAAAAGTGAAGTCCGGAGGTAACAACAATAACCACCCCGGCAACTCCAACAACTTCAACCGTCCATAGCCCAAGAACAACAACAACAACACTGCACCAAGAACTGGAAGCAATGATGTGCCCGTGGCAGCAAAAGACAAGTCTCAGATTACTTGTTTTGAGTGTGGAGTGAAGGGTCACTACTCCAATGAGTGTCCCAAGAAGATTGCCGCCACTGCCAATGTGAATGCTCCAGCTCAACAACAGCGTCGTGTTCAGCTCGGAAGAAGATTCTTCCAAGGGAACCCTCACAACCGCAACGGCCGTCTCTTCCACATGAATGCCGGAGAAGCCCAGGAAGCGCCAGATGTCGTTCTGGGTATGTTTTCTATCAACTCAGTTTTAGCAAGAGTGTTGTTTGATTATGGAGCATCGCACTCATTTGTCACAGAAGAATTTGCATGCACTAGTAAGATTCACCCAACCAACTTGAAGCATGTCATGATAGTTCAAATACCCGGCTAAACCACAAAAGCTAGAAAAAATTGCAAAGCTGTGCCTATCAGAATACATGGGATAGATTTTTATGCCAATCTAATAGTACTTGGAACCAAAGGTTTGGAAGTAGTTCTAGGAATGGATTTGATGTCGGAGCATAATGGATTGATCGACTATGCCAAGAAAGCCATCACCATGACCAGTAACTCTAGAGTATTAGTAGAGCATATATCCAAAACCTTGCCCCGTCAATTCAAATGCATCAAGAGTCTAGCCCTACCCACCATAGACCAAGTCAGAGTAGTCTGTGAATACCCCGCCTTATTCCCAGATGAATTTCCCGGTATGCCCCCGGATCGGGATATTGAGTTCATTATTGAACTGATCCCCGAAACCGGACCCATAGCTCAGAGACCCTATAGCATGAACCCCTCATAGTTAGTGGAACTGAAGAATCAACTGGATGTTATGCTGGACACAGGTTTGATTCAACCAAGCGTGTCGCCATGGAGATCGCCTGTTTTGTTTGTCGACATGAAAGATGGAGGCAATCGTTTGTGCACAGATTACAGGAAGCTGAATGATGTCACCATCAAGAACAAGTACCCATTGCGAAAGATAGAGGATCTGTTTGATCAGTTGACTGGTGCCAGCGTGTTCTCTAAGATTGATCTTAGGACTGGTTATCACCAACTTAAGATTCGTGCAACGGATATTCCAAAGACCGCCTTTACCACCAGATATGGATTGCATGAGTATACGGTCATGTATTTTGGATTAACCAATGCCCCTGCTTATTTCATGAATGTCATGAATAAGATCTTTATGAATTTTCTAGATAAGTTTGTCGTTGTGTTTATCGTCGATATCCTTATCTACTCCAAGTCAGAAGAAGAGCATGAGCAAAACATGAGAATCATTCTTGAAACCCTTAGAGAGCATCAGTTGTATGCCAAGTTCAGCAAGTGTGAGTTTTGGATGAAAGATGTAGGATTCCTATGACATATTGTGTCTGCCGGAGGAGCAGCTGTTGATCCCGCCAAGATCAAAAATGTTGAAGAATGGGAAGCCCCAACCACTCAAACCCAAGTCCGTGCATTTCTCGGATTAGCCGGATATTACCGCAAGTTCGTTCAAGGATTTTCAAGCATCGCAAGACCCATGACCCATGATGGCTCAATGCACGGCGCCCAGAAAAATGCTTGATGGCGGTGTTGATGTAGAGCTTGTTGGGAACCCCAAGAGGAAGGTATGATGAGCACAATAGCAAGTTTCCCTCAGTTAACCAAGGTTTAATCGAACTAGTAGGAGCAAGGAAACACCCCAAAGGTGTTACTAGATGAGCTTTGGCAGGGCGCACTACTGGTGCTAGTAGCAACATGGATACCTGCACAACACAGCCATAGAACTTTCTCCCCAACTAGCGATGAGGTTCTCAATCTCACTGTGTTTTGCTGAAAACAAAGGATTAAACGTATCGAATGGAAAGAAGTAAAAGTTTGTAGAAAGTAAACAGAAAGTAGTAAAAGATTGTAGATTGTATGTAAAGAAAAAGGACCGGGATCCATAGTTCACTAGAGGTGGCTCTCCTTAAGATAGATAACATACTGGGTGAACAAATTACAGCAGGGCAATTGACAAACACCGAGAAAGCAATACATGCATATACGAATCATCTTGACTCCTTTGAGACTTGATTGGGCATTACAACATTATACATAGACCGCCATCCAACTGCATCTATGACTAATAATCCACCTTCAGGTTATCATCCGAACCCCCTCCAGTATAAGTTGCAAGCAACAGAATATTGCTTTATGAACTGTGTGTAAAGTAAACAATACGATTGTTCTATGAACAAAGGATTGTTGTTTTCTCCCTAGTAGCAACAGCACATCTAGTACCTTAGAGATTTCTGTCACTTCCCCTGATTACCAGAGGCATGAACCCACTATCGAGCATAAAAACTAACTCTTGGAGTTGCTAGCATCTACTTGGCCAAGATAGCTACTAATAACAGAAAGCATGCAAGATCACAAATAACCAAGACATGATAGAATCAATAATCAATCTGAAATAGCATCTCAATATCCATCAGATCCCCGCAAACACAACATGTATGATTACAAATAGATGATCTTGATCATGAACGGAGCTCACAAGATCTAAACATGAAAGCACAAAGGAGGAGAACTAGCCATCTAGCTACTACATGGATCTGTAGTCCAAGGATGAACTACTCACGCATCACACCGGAGGCTTGCATGGTGATGAAGAAGGCCTCCAGGGTGAATTCCCCTCAATGGCAGGGTGCTAGGAAGAGCTTCAGATCCCTCCCAATCTAGGGATGGAGATGACAGCGGCTAGATACTCTTTCGTGGATTTTTGATCGGGCACTTAGGGTTTTCGTCCCGAGGGCAATATATAGGCGGAAGGAGAGGCCGAGGGGGTGCCGGGAGCCACCACACCACCCCCTGGCGTGGGCCCAGCCTGGCCGCACGGCCAGGTGGTGTGGCTGGCCCCTGGCCCTTCTCCGTCTCGTATTCTGGCACTTGATGTCTTCCGGAAAAATAGGAACTTTGGCTTTTGTCCCGTCCAATTCCGAGAATATTCATTTTCTGACTTTCCTGGAACCAAAAACAGCAGAAAACAGGAAGCTGGCACTGTGGCTCTTAGTAATAGGTTAGTCCAAGAACTCATAAGAAAAGTACTCCAAAGTTGGAACAAAACACAAGAAAGTGGATAAAACCAAGCATGGAACATCAAAAATTATAGATACATTTGCAATGTATCAATATCCCCAAGCTTAACTCCTTCTCGTCCTCGAGTAGGTAAGTGATAAAAAGAAAGAATAATTTTTGAGGTGACATGCACCATCAAACACTTGATCAAAGTGTTTTGTAAAACATTCAAAGATGGGATCATAGTACTTCAATCATAACATGAAAGACAAAGTTCTAGAAATAAGCAAAGAAACTATGATGCAACATGAAATGGCACAAACAAAAGATTCATGAATAACATGCTTTGCAAGACGTTCGTTTGTTTCACATAAAGGAAACATAGCATAATAGCATTCAGCTTGTCCCTCAATAGAGTAGCAAATATAAATGCATAGGACACCTTCAAAGTTCATAAGAGTGACTAGATACAAATAGTTTAAAACAAGCAATATCAAGTTATGCATCAATCAACTAGTCTTGGGACAATGCACATAGAACTAAGAATGGCCACTATGCTCTCAAAGTAGGTGCGTAAAGATAGAAGGTGGAGACTCAATATAATGGTGGAAGAAAGGCCTTTGTAAAAGGAAGTAGGGATTCAAGTTTCATAAAGAGCTTCCAAAAATTATGGTACTTATAGCTTTCAGCTCTCATTGTCCCTATCATAAGCACAACTAATAGGATATGCTTGACAAGTTATAAACCGAAATCTCATGCCCCTTACTTACGAAGACCGATCCTCATGCTACTCAACTTCAGTCACGAGTAAGCTCTTGTCATTGTAAGTATATGTGTATCATTAAGAACCGCCAACAGGGCACCCCTTGCACATGATACGGGAGCTTTCCCATAATCAAAATGGCAAGGCAAGCAGACAATGAGCATCTCAGTGATATTTTTATTTGCTATTTGCATAGGTTTTTATTGAGGATGCTTCATAGAGTGCTCATTATGGTGATGCTGCAAGTTTCCACCATGATTAGGCATGGCTTAGGCTAGCGGCCCAGGCGTTTCTCTAACACACATACAAAATCCATGATCTTACAAGTTCCACTTTTATTTCACACCGTCGGTATCCGTAAGCAAAAGAACATGATATCAACGGGGTACAAAGTACTAGTGCAATGTTGAAAGCGTTCCCCGTGAAACATGGTTCTGCTAATTTCAACTTATAAAGCGCAAGAATATACGCAACAAAGAAGGACCCAATGGTTCAAGTTTATTAGATGCAAAAAGTAAGGTGTGCCATCAAGTTCGTGAGAGCTTTAATCACTAGTTTTCTCATAACAAGTTTAATTTGGAAGGTAAACAAAAGCATGAATATACTTGGAATAGCATAAACTAATAGGTAGGTATGGTGGACTCTTTGGAAAAACTTGGTTTAGGGAGTTGGATGCATGAGTGGAACTCATACTTGGTTGTGGAGGCTAGCAAAAGACTGGGAGCGACAAACTAAGAGAGCAATAATGGCCATAATCATGCAGAGCAACAAAACATCATTGATCAAAACATAAAGTGATACTAAAAGTTGAAAACTAAAGGATCATAAAGGCTATGGTGACTTGAGATAGTCATAACATGGTGTGAGCATGTGCCAAGTCAACCCAAATAAAGCATCAAAGGAGAATACCACTATACTATGCTTTAATATGCTAAAACAACGCATGATTCATCCAAGGCACATTAAGCAATCTCAATTGTTTATAACAAGTCATGCTACAGCAAATAATACTAATCTTAAAGCCAAAACAATATCAAGCATGGCATGACAAAGCATAGGCCACAGTCAAAAACGAGCTCTTTTTACCACATAAGCATGAACTTTCCTACTCTTTTCCAAACCAAACCAAACTATTTGCAAACCACTGTATGAAAGGGGGGGTCCAACCAATTTATTCAGAAAAGTAAGCAAACCAAGCAAACGAAAAACCAAAACCAAAACGAAAAAGAAGACGCTCCAAGAAAAACACAACTGTGCATGAAACAATAAAAATGAAGCGTTTGGAAGAAACCTGCGATTTTTATTGATGAAGAAGGTGATGCCTTGGGCATCCCCAAGCTTTGACGCTTGTACTTCTTGGATATTTCTTGGGGTGACACGCGTGGCATCCCCAAGCTTGAGCTTTAGTCCATCCTTCATCTCATTACTCATTCATTCCATACACTTGAAAATTTTCCTTCATACAAAACTTCACACAATCTTTATTAGCAACATTAGTGCACTCAAGATAAATAAGTCTTAAGTTTCAGTTATAACACCAAATACACTAGCTACTGTAGCACGTACCTCAAAAAGCTCAATTCCCCAAAAGAACTCATGAAGGAACCAACAAGAAGCAAATGCAGAAAATGGCAGAAATCTGTCAAAACAGACCAGCAGGTAAAGATGAATTTTTTCGAATACCTTCTGTTCTTCAAATCAAAAAGTGTTGAACTAACGAAAGTTAGATAACAAACTGGGTCAGAAGCCCAAAACATTACAGCTCAATCCGACATACATAGCTCTCTCACTAATTTTTACGGTGAAGTACAAAAATCTATTTCGGGACAGCAACTTTCCCAATCATTACTTTTCTCTTATTAGAGGTTACTCTTGGCACAAAAAGCAAATAAAAAGGATAAGGAGAGGTTATTACAGAGGTAATAACTTCCAAGACTCATCTAAAACTTTTGGGTTATCTCCCAATAAGTACTTTTCTTTAACGCCTTTAAGTTAGGCATAAGAAGCAAAGAAAGAATCAAGTGTTCTCAAATGAAGAAGCATTAAGACTAAATTTTGTTTTCATAGGAGAAGCAGAAGAAATCTTTTCTATTTTTTTAGGGAAGTGTTCTATACCTTTCTTGAGTTGGAGTTGATATTTAATGGTGCCTTCTTTCATATCAATGATGGCACCAACAGTTTTAAGAAAAGATCTTCCCAAAGTAATAGGACAAGAAGCATTGTATTCAACATCCAAAACATAGAAATCAACAGGGACATAGGCATCATTAACCATAATAAGAACATCATTAAGACTCCCCATGAGTTTCTTTTTAGCATCATCATCAAGTGGTACATTCAAATAACAATCTTCAAGAGGAGGCAAATCAAGCATATCATAAATCCTTCTAGGCATAATAGAAACACTAAAGATTTGAAATCAAAGTCATTCAAATCATATTAATGATGGGTTCCCAACCATCTTCTTGTTTTATAGGAATAGAAGATTTATGTTTCATCTTTTCTTCTTTAATCTTTATGAGAGCATCAGTCATGTGTTTTGTAAAGGCCATGTTCATAGCACTAGCATTAGGACTTTTAGCAAGCTTTTGTAGGAACTTAATAACTTCAGAGATATTGCAACCATCAAGATCAAAATCAAATTTATCATCTAAAGTAGTAGAAGTATTACTAGCCTCAACATTAGTGGTGGTAATAGTAGAAACACTAATGTTTCTAGCAATTTCATCTTCTCTTTCCCACTTAGCATGTAATTCAGCTAATAATCTAACATTTTCATCAATTCTTACTTGTATAGCATTAGTAGATGCAAAGGGATTCTCATTAATTTCAGGCTTAGCACCCATTTTATTCAAAGTAGATTGAGCTTCAGCCAAAGATGCTATATTTCTTTCTGCATTAGAGAGTTTTTCATCAATAGTTTTATAGAAGGAAGTTTGTTTACTAATAAACTCTTTAAGCATAACTTCAAGTTCACAGAGAGCACTCTTATTATTGTTGTAAGAATTTCCATAAGCATTGCCATTGTTGGGAGGATATGTCTTATAATTGTTGTTACCAAAATTGTTCCTATAAGCATTATTACCATAAGCATTGTTGCCAAAATTGTTATTTGTTATGAAGTTCACATCAACTTGCTCTTCTTGAGCAACCAAAGAGGCTAAAGGAACATTATTTGGATCAATATGGGCTTTCCCATTAACAAGCATAGACATAATAATATAAATTTTATCACTCAAGGAGGAGGTTTCCTCAATAGAATTTACCTTCTTACCTTGTGGAGCTCTCTCAGTATGCCATTCAGAATAATTAACCATCATATTGTCCAAAAGTTTTGTTGCAGCACCCAAAGTGATGGTCATAAAGGTACCTCCAGCAGCATAATCCAATAGGTTCCTTGAAGAATAGTTCAATCCTACCTAAAAAGTTTGGATGATCATCCAAGCAGTCAGTCCATGAGTGGGACAATTCTTTACCAAAGATTTCATTCTTTCCCAAGCTTGAGCAACATGCTCATTATCAAGTAGTTTAAACTTCATTATTTCACTTCTCATGGATATAATATTAGGAGGAGGATAGTATTTTCCAATGAAAGCATCTTTGCATTTAGTCCAAGAATCAATACTATTCCGAATTAAGGAATTCAACCATTCTTTAGCTTTTCCTCTCAGAGAGAAAGGAAACAATTTCAGCTTAATAATATCACCATCTATATCCCTATGCTTTTTCATCTCACAAAGTTCAACAAAGTTATTTAGATGGGAAGCAGCATCTTCATTAACAATTCCAGAAAATTGTTCTCTCACAACAAGATTGAGCAAAGCAGGTTTTATCTCAAAGAAAGTAGCTTCAGGAACAGGTGGAGCAATAGGTGTGCTCATAAAATCATTGTTGTTGGTGCTAGTGAAGTGACACAACTTAGTGTTTTCAAGAGTAGTAATTTTTTGGGTTTTCAAATAAGAAAGCAAACTAGTAAAACTAATTTTTTTGTGTTTTTTGAAGAACAAAACAAGCAAACAAAGCAAATAGAAAACTAAGAGAAACAAAAACAACAAAGTAAAGAGATTGGTTATGAGGGACTCCCCTTGTGAAGATGTCCTTGACTCCCCGGCAACGGCGCCAGAAAATCGCTTGATGGCTCAATGCACTACGCCCAGAAAAATGCTTGATGGCGGTGTTGATGTAGAGCTCGTTGGGAACCCCAAGAGGAAGGTATGATGAGCGCAGCAACAACTTTCCCTCAGTTATGAAACCAAGGTTTAATCGAACCAGTAGGACCAAGGAAACACCCCAAAGGTGTTACTAGCTGATCTTTGGCAGGGCGCACTACCGGTGCTAGTAGCAACGTGGAGACCTGCACAACACAACCACAGAACTTTGTCCCCAACTTGCGATGAGGTTGTCAATCTCACCATGTTTTGCGGAAAACAAAGGATTAAACGTATTGAACGGAAAGAAGTAAAAGTTTGTAGAAAGTAAACACAAAGCAGTAAAATATTGTAGATTGTATGAAAGAAAAAGGACAGGGATCCATAGTTCACTAGAGGTGGCTCTCCTTAAGATAGATAACATGTTGGGTGAACAAATTACAGCGGGGCAATTGACAAACACCGAGAAAGCAAGACATGCATATACTCATCTTGACTCCTTTGAGACTTGATTGGGCATTACAACATTATACATAAACCGCCATCCAACTGCATCTATGACTAATAATCCACCTTCAAGTTATCATCCGAACCCCCTCCAGTATTAAGTTGCAAGCAACAGATTATTGCTTTATGAACTGCGTGTAAAGTAAACAATATGATTGTTCTATGAACAAAGGATTGTTGTTTTCTCCCTAGTAGCAAGAACACATCTAGTACCTTAGAGATTTCTGTCACTACCCCAGATTACCAGAGGCATGAACCCACTATCGAGCGTAAATACTAACTCTTGGGAGTTGCTAGCATCTACTTGGCCAAGATAGCTACTAACAACGGAAAGCATGCAAGATCACAAATAACAAAGACATGATAGAATCAATAATCAATCTGAAATAGCATCTTAATATCCATCGAATCCCCGCAAACACAACATGTATGATTACAAATAGATGATCTTGATCATGAACTGAGCTCACAAGATCTAAACATGAAAGCACAAAGGAGGAGAACCAGCCATCTAGCTACTACATGGATCAGTAGTCCAAGGATGAACTACTCACGCATCACACCGGAGGCTTGCATGGTGATGAAGAAGGCCTCCAGGGTGAATTCCCCACTTCGGCAAGGTGCCAAGAAGAGCTTCAGATCCCTCCCGATCTAGGGATGGAGATGACAGCGGCTACAGACTCTTTCGTGGATTTTTGATCGGACACTTACGGTTTTCGTCCCAAGGGAAATATATAGGCAGAAGGAGAGGCCGAGGGGGAGCCGGGAGCCACCACACCACCCCCTGGCGCGAGCCCAGCCTGGCTGCGCGGCCAGGTGGTGTGGCCGGCCCCTGGTCCTTCTCCGTCTCGTATTCTGGCACTTGATGTCTTCTAGAAAATAGGAACTTTGGCTTTTGTCCCGTCCAATTCCGAGAATATTCATTTTCTGACTTTCCTGGAACCAAAAACAGTAGAAAACAGGCAGCTGGCACTGTGGCTCTTGTTAATATGTTAGTCCATGAAATCATAAGAAAAGTACACCAAAGTTGGAACAAAATACAAGAAAGTGGATAAAACCATGCATGGAACATCAAAAATTATAGATACATTTGCAATGTATCAACCCAATTGTTGAAGAAGGACAAGAAGTTTGAATGGACCGACAAATGTGAAGCAAGTTTCCAAGAGCTCAAAAAGAGATTTATTTCAGGCCCAATATTGATTATGCCGGATATCAAGAAGTCGTTTGACGTGTATTGTGATGCATCAAAGATTGGTCTCAGATGTGTATTGATGCAAGAAGGCAAAGTCATCACATACCTGTCTCGACAACTGAAGCAACATGAGCAGAACTATCCTACCGATGATCTTGAGTTAGCAGCTGTTGTTTTAGCTTTGAAGACATGGCGTCATTACCTTATGGGTAATCGCTGTGAGATTTACTCAGATCATAAGAGCTTGAAGTATATTTTCACTCAGAAGGAGCTGAATATGTGGCAAAGGAGATTGATAGAGTTAATCAAGGATTATGACCTTGACATTCACTATCACCCCGGCAAAGCCAATGTGGTAGCGGATGCTCTTAGCAAATTGCCGTGTAGGATAAACACCATGATCAAGGAGAAGCAACCAAGTTTGTATGAAGAGTTGGAGCAGTTTAGAACTGAGCTAGTTAGCAAAGGATTTTTAGCTAGCATTGAACTTCAACCCACTTTGATTAGCAAAATCAAGTAAGCCCAGAAGGGAAATGAAAGTATCGACGGAATCAAGCGTTGTATTGGTACAAGAAAGGTACCTGGATTCACTGAAGACGAGGAAGGAGTTCTATGGTACAAAGGACGTATCTGCGGGCCAACAGATTTGGAACTGAAGCAAGTTATCATGCAAGAAGCTCATGATACTCTTTATTCTATCCACCCTAGAGGAACGAAGACGTATCAGGATTTCAAGGAGCAATTTTGGTGGCACAAGGTGAAAAGAGAAATCGGAAGCTACATCGCCAAGTGTGATATCTACTAGAGAGTCAAAGCGGAACATCAGAGACCCACATGACTGTTGCAACCATTGCAGATTCGGCAATGGAAATGGGATTCTATCGGAATGGACTTTATCACCGGTTTGCCTACTTCTAGTAGGGGAAATGACTCAATCTGGGTCATCGTTGATAGACTATCGAAGGTAGCTCATTTTATACCTGTCAAGACAACCTACTAGAGTTCGAAGCTAGCAGAGTTGTACATTGCTAGAATTGTCAGTTTGCATGGAACCCCCAAGACCATAGTATCAGATCGAGGAACCCAATTTACCTCGAGATTTTGGCAGAAAGTCCAAGAAGGATTAGGCACCAAGTTGAATTTCAGCACAGCTTATCACCCGCAGACCGATGGATAGACTGAAAGAGTCAACCAAATCCTAGAGGATATGTGAAGAGCTTGTGTGTTAGAGTATGCATCAAAATGGGAAGATTGTCTACCTTTCGCAGAATTCTCATACAACAATAGTTATTAAGCCAGTTGGCAAATGGCCCCATTTCAGTTCTTATATGGAAGGAAGTGATGTATCCCTTCGAATTGGTCGCAAGTAGGAGAGAGTCAGATTTTCGGACCTGACATTCTATGAGAAGCCAAAGAGAAAGTTCACAAAGTCCGTGAGCACCTCAAGACCGCTCAATCCAGACAAAAGAGTTATGCTCACAAGAGAAGGAGAGACCTGACTTTCAATGTCGGAGATTTTGTGTATCTCAAAGTGTCACCATTGAAGGGAACCCAATGTTTTAGTCTGAAAAGAAAGTTAGCCCCTAGATATATCGGACCCTTCAAGATTCTGAATCGCGGCGGATAAGTATCGTATCAACTAGAACTGCCTGAGGAGATATCAGCTATCCACAATGTGTTCCATGTCTCATTACTTCGCAAATGCTTAGAAGTGCCGGAGAAGACCGAAGTTTTCAAGAACATCGATCACCTAGCCGTTGATATCAATAATGATCTAACGTATCGTGAAGTGCCCATCCGTATCTTGGAGGAAGCTTACAGAACCACCAGGACCTGGACTATCAAGTTCCTCAAGATCCAATGGAGCAACCATACCGAAGAACAAGCCACTTGGGAGCGAGAAGATTACATTAGGACTGAGTTTCGAGATCTCTTTAGTTCCTAGTTTTCTTTCTTCAATCTCGGGACGAGATTTTTCTTTAAGGGGGGAAGGTTTGTAACATCCCAAAACTTTAATTAAGGTTATAAGATTGAAATCACCCAATTTAGGGTTAACAAAAACATTTTCCCATTTAAATAAATAAGTATGCATATGTGAGTTGCATTAATATGGAATTGTTTTGAATTGCCATGTCTTTTGTTCTAATGGTTCTAAAAAGATTCTCAGATGAATGCCACATCATCTAGATCATTCCCAAGCAAAATCCAAAGAAAAAGAAATCAAATAGAATTAATAAATGGAAATAGTCACTTTTGCCATTTTAATCAACTACGTCACTTTAGGTGTTCCTAGTACTCAATTTCAAACAGAAACAATGATGGATCTTTGCACCCCTTGATAGTACAAGTAAATATG
Source organism: Avena eriantha (assembly GCA_910589775.1). Lineage (NCBI taxonomy): Eukaryota > Viridiplantae > Streptophyta > Magnoliopsida > Poales > Poaceae > Avena > Avena eriantha. The sequence goes on from OU342740.1 coordinate 113,101,459, forward strand.
TACCAAGGTCCACCTTGTGATCTTCCAAAGTCATTCAAATTCTAAATTTAAATGCCATTTGAAAATGGAATCAAGTGTATGCACCTAGATCCACTTTTTAAAAATCCACTCAAATGAATTCAATTTGACAAATCCCAGCAACCAGAGATGCTCATGTGTAAGACAAACAAGTCCACCAAAATTCATTTCAAATTTCAAATCTTTGTTTCTTTCGGCCATTTTGTCAAACACCTTATGTGCACAAATCTGGCAAAAATCAAAAACACTAGTGTGAGCAGTGTTCTGGCGAATTTGGTCTCCCATTTTGCAACCACAACACCCCTAGTACGCCCCCTACCCTTTGCTAGCCCGGCCACTCACCATCGACAGCCCTACCCTAGCGCCGCTAGCCTCGCCCACCTTGTCTAGCACGTCGCTCGTGGTCCACTTCTCCCTCCAGGCCAGCCCTAGCTCGAGGAGAGAGAGAGGAGAGGCCAGGAACCACCGCGCCTGCACCGTTTCTGCCATGCCGACGCGCACCCGTCGTTCGAGCGCTGTCCCCGCACAACCTGACCTCGCCTCGCTCCCGCCACCAGCCCACACGATCACCAGTGTCCCAGGAGGCTAACGGACATGCCCGTTCCCTCGACCATGCCTCGTAGTCGCCGGCCGCCGCGAAACTCGCCGTCGACCTAGGCAGCGTGCGCTCAGCAACGCTCGCTTCTCCTGGCCACCTTGCACTGCACGCGCACCTCCATGATGACCGCCAGGGCACTGCCCACCGTCCTAGCCCACCGCCCACGCCCCTAACTCGCTGTGTCGCCGCCCCCGTCGAGCTTCGCCCATGCCGAGATGTGCCTCCTGCCCCTCTATAAATAGAGAGCCTCCCGCACATGACGTGATTGGGGAAACTTTTGCTCCCACAACTTTCAGATCCGGAGGCATAGACTCCATCCTCTGTGGCAAGGTCACCCAGATCGGATCCGTGAATTCTTTCGCTATCCGTGCCCCCAACTATTGTTGGTGCTCCTGGTCCTGCACCCTCATGGCGACTCTCATACCCACGGGCCTATTCTGAATGGCCCTAGCTCGATCCTAGGGGAAGTTGAGGGTCACCCTAGCCCCTCTGTGCTAGACTGCCATGCAGTCATAGGCACGTGCCACCTCGTCGGGGGACTTCCATGTCCCAAGGTGGCACCTAATCCCATCGATGGTGATCTTAGCCTCCCAAGTGGGGATCCTCGTCGGCTTCTTATACACACCATGGTACTTCGGCTCCCACTATGGCATACTACTTAAACAAACAATATATTTTGAGGCCTCAGCTGCTACACAGAAGGCCGCCATTCTCAGATTGCATCATAACACCACCAAAGGAGATCCACACCATTGTTCATCCCTTACATCTTCCATCCCCTCGATTAGCCATGGCCACTACTTTGTACATGATATCTCCCTGTGATTCGGCGACCATTGTATGAATATTTTATTTTAGTCTAAGTATTTTACACAATGTTTTCTATCCTTGATCTTATTATTATTAGTGAGTAGTCATCATGGGCTGTGGGTTAGGGAGAAACCTTGCAGCAATTATCTACATCTAATCTATGGGAGTATTGTTTGAAAGAGAGATTTGTATCTTTTGTTTCTTTGTCTCTTGTCTCAATCTTTGGACTTGTAGGTATCCAAGACCCCATATATTGATAAAGCCTTAAGGTGGGATACTTGGCTAGCGGCAATCTCATAGGAACCATAGTGACATAAAGGGTATTACAGTCTTCGCTTAGCGACCCATTCGAGATCACAACAACATCACCACTTCATGCTTTGATCTATGTCTTGCAATTAATAATCGTTTGTAGCCCGGTTCTTTGTGGTGCACTTGGTTGGACCAAAATAGTATTGCTATGCCTGTTGCTTCTTAGGGGCTCTAGTATATTAGTATGTGTTGCCCACATGAGATTATCTCTATTGAAACATCATAGATGACTATGCTTATTATTATATTTTATCCCATATGTGAAGCTTCAGGTGGATCTTCAACCCTGGCCTATCTCCATCCATTGATTCAACACATGAAAAAGTAAACTAGATTGGTCTAGTAAATGAAGGTAAAACAAAGAAACAGAGTATTATAGACATGTCTTTTTATTTCCTATTGGCGTTGTTTCCCAAGGTTCGACTAAACCTAGGTCTGTTAGGGAAAAAGACTATTATACTACATCCATAATCCGGATCAAATGTATCAGGCCCTCCTGGGTGCGCCTTGCCTTCTCGATCTCCTAGAGATACTAGCAATTGGAGGTAGTGTGGGTGGTGGACTTCCCTTCCCTACTATGGTAGACAGGGGGTTATCAAGTAGTGTGGCGGGGTTGAATTTCGGCCTTACGGTGTTGTTGCTGCGGTAGTTGCTGCCATCGCGGTTGAAGTTCTTGGGGTCATGCTGCCCGTAGTTGATGTTGGCAATGAATTCGGTTCTACCATCACCGTGGAGTTTGCTCGTGTGGTGGGTGTTGCTGTAGCGTAGCTCGCAGTGTCTGCCGTTATTGTGGCTGCCAATGTGGCGCCTTCCACCTGACTCATTGTTTGAGTCCTGGTTCGGGTCTTCGTTCGTGCATCGCTTGGCTATCAAGGAGGTCAGGGATATTATCAAGCGTCTGGTAGACCCTCTCGATCTTGGCGACCAGGAGTTCATACCGGCACGCGTTCTTCAAGTAGAGGATCGTGGTGTTTGGGTGGATGCTAGAGTCGTTGATCGACAAGTCCTGCCATCGTTGAACCTAGTGGCGAGTCAACTCACGTGGTCCCTGGATGTTTTATTCCATGTCCTCGATGGTGGTGGCTCCTAGGTAGGATCCCTCCAAGTGCTTGATGAAGGCGTCCCGCATCCCTTCCCACGAGTTGATTATGTTGTTTGGGAGAGTGTTGATCCACTGACGAGTTTCCCCTTCATCATCGGGGGGAGATAGTGGGAGGCGACTAGGTCCATGTGGCTAGTGATCCCCATCGCCATGAGGTATGTATCAATCCACACTATTGGGTTGAGTGTGGGATCGTACTTTTCGATCTCCTTCGGCCCCTTGAAGGTGGAGGGGTACCTCTCGCCTTAGATCATTGGTCTGAAGCATTAGAGGCTGATTAGGCTGAGGGAGCCTCTTGTCTTGGGCTTGCTGTCGCCACGGTTGGAGAGGGTGTATCGCAGATCATATTGCAGGCGAGCTCGCCAAGCCTGGTTGTTGTCGATGTGGTTTCGCGCGTCGACTAGCTGGCAGTTGGCAACGAGCATGTTGTGCATTGGTCGTGGCTCGTTGGTGGAGTTTGCTGGGTTTCTTACCCGTTGTTGGAGCTTCTCTGGCTCGGGTGGTGGGCAATTGACGATGTTGGCAATCGTCCATTTGATGGGGTGGACGCTCAAAGCAGCACGACTGCTAGTCTAGGGGGAGTACATATATCCCCGTGGGTCGATTCCCGCGGTTTCCTACTCGGCCACTCTGGCGAGTAGGGTCTGACTGTACTTGAACTACAACGTGCCCTCTCCCATGAGGTTGAGGTTGGCGACTGCGGTCTTTCCCGTGATGACATTGTCCATCGGGGTGGAGTAGAGTGGGATCCCGTTGGCGTTGAGCTCCTATGGCGCGATCAGGATCCGTGGCTTCTCTGGAGGAGGCGAGCGTCGGGGTGGTCATGGATCTCCATGTGAAGATGCCCCAACTGTCGGGTGACTGTTTCCTGGTGGCGCGTTGCAGCAGTGCTCGAGCTCGGCCACGTGTGTAGGGTCACGCTAGTCGTCGAAGTTCGGGGTGTGACCTTGAACGGTTGGGTTCAGGAGGCTACTAATGCGGCGTTGGTGGTAGAGTGATAGCTCCCGTGCCATTTGCTGCTCGAGGCGAAATTTCTCGCGCTCGACCAGCTCCCTGGTTATTTCCACTTCTAGTTGTTGGTAGTGCTCTTCGAATTTCGCCATTGTTGCTGTTGGCGGAAGGGGTGTGGTGAAGGGTTCTGGTGGCGCACTGCTATCCGCCACAAAGATGGTGTTGTAGCGATGGGATCTGGTGCGGGCTTCGTTTGGGGACTACAATCCAAAGTCAGAGTCGAAGATCCCAAGGATGGATGGATCCTCGAAGTCGTCAGCATTGGAGACTCGCGTGATGGACTCCATGTTCGACATGGCGGTGATGTATTCGGTGACCGAGGCAGGGGCCACCGAGTTGGCATCGTCGCAGAGAGCCGCATCGTTCCCGGTCGGATTCCTAGCGACCGGGTCGTACTCGAAGGTGAGGAGGGTAATGGCGCATAACTGGTCCTCCAAGAGTAGATCGCGTGGAGGCGATCCGTTGGCAGCATCAAATACAACCATTTCCGCCGGGTCGATGGCATCCATGAACCTGACGAACAGGTTGATGGTGCCGACTGGCATCACCGTGGCATGCGTTATCAGGCGCAACGCCGGTATGTAGCTACTCAGAAGGATCTAGAGGAATCTGCCATCGGAAACAATGTGACCAGTGCCGAGTGGTCGATCGATTATAGTGTAGGGTCTCTCCGCAGATCTCACGCTTGACTGGCAAATCCCCACGGTGGGCGCCACTATCGTTGAAATGGACACGACAGTTGCTACAAGGGGTAGCGACTGATTCGATTAGGTTCAAGAGGAAGTCTCCTTGAGGGAAGGCACAAGGGTTTAACCAGGTTCGACCCCCTGTAGGGTAAAGACCTACTTCCTGCTTGACTGTATTGATTCCGAGTAGATTACAAGATTGGTGAGCTCAGTGGCTAGACAACGAGTCGCTTGGATGGGGTAGCTGGTAGGACATAAGTATAATGAGTACCCTAAGGAGGTTTATATAGGGTCACCTCGCTAGGTTTTACAAGATTACAACCGAATTAGTTCAGGTTTGAGAGGGTTTAACCTAATTCGACTAGGCCTAACCAAGGTCTTGGGCCTTCAACTTCTAGTCTTCGCGCTTCATTTGAAGTATCCTTCCAGTCGCCATCCAAACAGGCCCACTCGTCATGGTTCTGTGCTACTAGAGCCTTCCCTCTAGGCAAACCCCGATTAGTATATCCCCATCATGACCCCCAAATCAGTCTCAAACCCATTGCTTCCCAGCATCGTTCTAGCCATCGTCAAGCCCCACTTTTCCTCGTTTCATTGCCATTGCCATGGAATGTCCCAGTTGAGCCTATGGCCCTCTCTTGATCTCCCTAGGGTTCTGGCCTTTCTGCTCTGCGGTGGGAGGTGAACAATGATCCGGTGCCAACAGATCTCTCTTAGTGAGATGCCCATATCCCTAGATACCCCTTGATCCTCCCTCTTTCAATGACCAGCGGGGCCCATGAATGGACATTCAAACGCCACGCGCGCGTGTCCGGTAGCGAGCTGGGTGATCTGGCTTAATCCGAGTAGAGCTTGCTCGCTGGACCCGTTTGCTTTTAGGAATTTCTCTAATCTTTTTTCATTCCTTTCAAAAACGTGTTGCCTGGAATAAATCCAAATAAAAACAAAAAATACTTGAAAATGTCTAAAATCAATTTTTTACATCTTCCTGGCAATTTTACTCAACATGTGGAGATTGTTGTTAGCCAAAGTAATGCTGGAGTATATTCTTGGATTTTAGTCTTCTCAAAAGTTTTTACTCCACTCAAAAATTGATATTTGCAGTTATACAAATCCTTTTGCAGTGAATCTGGTTTCTACTGGTAAGTCTCCTATGCACCTATCATGTGGCCTTGGATTCCCACCAAGTCGATCTATAGATCTACAGAAATAAAAATAACAAAAGCACATCATATCTGACTTCCACAATTTCCCATGGTAAACCTACAATACCTTTTGAGTTGATTCCAATTCTCACTCAAGGTTTACTACAAGGTCTACAAAATCCAAAGTTTCTAGAATTTATTGAAGATCTGATGAATTTTAGAAAATTAAATACCAATGCATGTATTTGATTCACTCAATAAATCATAACATGAGTTTCACAGCCCGAAAAATAGCGAATCAAATTTCTTTGGAAAGGTATCATTTATACCTAACGTGTTTCCTTGGTTTCATACTAATTGGACTTCAATATTAAATATGATGGAAAAGACAATTTTATTGTAGAACTAACTATATGGATTTCCAAGGGGCATTCTAGTAACTATTTTGAGATGAATCCAACTCTCTACGAATCAGTACTCAAGTTTATTTCTAACCCTAAGGGGAAAATTTTATTTGACTTACAGTTATTTTCTAGTTATTCCTCATCACTTGCTATGGTAGCTTGTCCTTCTTGTTCCTGTGATTGATCTTCTCCTGGAACTTGCTATTCTAACTTGATCTTATGGCACCAAGCTTTAGCTTGCCTTCCTATCCAACCAAAACTATCTCCTCCTTCAAGTAATCATCTTGATGTTGATCTCTTGGAGTTCCTATGGAAAAAGTGGGTTGATCTGGTGGTGTGGTTGCAAGAACTAGTGCTGTTCTTGTGTATGCTGGTGACAAACTATGGTTGTTCTTGTGAAGTGAGTAGCAAAGCTTGCTTTGTTATGTGCTGGCTGTGATTTAAACTTCCCCTCACTCCTCTGCTGCTCACACCTCATTGAATGTAATTAGATGTGTCAGCTGCTTCACTATTGGCTTCACCTCTGGATGAGATCAAGTCAATTTGGTTTAACTCCCCCGTCCTTTTACTATTCGCTGTCCTAGTGAAACTTGTCCCTTCTTCCTGTGATGTTGTCCTTAGGCTTTAAATTTTGAAAAGAATAGATTCTACACTTTATGGATCTTGTCCCTTCTTTAAATGAATCAGCTCAATGATGTATTGGAAACACAGCACTACACTGTTAAAGACTGAGAGAAAATCTAACGCTAACCCCTCTCTGTTTATTTCCTTTTGGGTCTTTATTTGTAGGTACAAGACCAAGTTATGAGGAATAAGAAGATTTAGAATAGGATTTCGTTTAGGACTAGTCTTTAGTTTTCATTTGTAATCTTTTCTTTTTCCTGGTGTGAGAACAATGTAATATATATATGTATTATTCAATAAAGCTTTCATTTCTTTTATTACTATTGTTGATATATTGTAATTTCTTATTTCTTGAGAAATTCTTGTATTTACAATATTGAATAAGGAAGGAATTAAGGAGTAACTGTTTGAGTTATACTTTGTACTTTTCTCAATCTCCTTTATTGTTTTCTAATTCTTAAATACTCAAATAATATTAACTAAATCTTTTTTGAAAACAATAAAACACTAATTACTTCTAACTTTCAAATCTTTTTCAAATGATTGAAATTTTAAATATGAATTCAAATTATTCC